>OY728151.1:133940937-135190937 GCA_963277665.1 Viscum album
AAGTTTGAAATTCAAATAAGAGATAACTCCACATTAATTAACAAATTGTCATGTTAATTAAAGAGGGGTTAAGGGAGTTTGAGGGAAGATGTAAAGTTAGGTTTCGTGTGGGCCCCACCACACTTAATCCTCTCAAGGGAGGTTAAGTGGGTGTGGTTCCCACACCTAACTTCCTTTGAGAGAAGTTAACTATTAAGTTTAAACAAAAATTGTGTTTACATATTTTTATTTAACTTATTCTATTCTCCCAAAAACTAACTCTCAACCCTAAACAAACGCAACTCCTGAAAAGGTCTCTTTAAGAGAATATCAGTGATACGAGTTCATCGGTGCCCTCGGATTTCAATTCCGAGCACCGGATCAAAAGTTAGGAAATCCCGCTCGTTCGTTCACTGAACGTACCCGAGCCAAACTTCAGAAATTAATTCCGGGCACTCCGGGCCTCGGAATCAGGTGCCGTCTGAAACCCCGCTCTTGTAAAATTCTAAAGAAAATTAAGAAAAAATTTCCCTTGAATTTTACGAGTCTTTACATTACTCCCACCTCAGGGCTTTACATCCCCGTAAAGATACATCAAAAACTAGGGAAACAAATGAGGGTACTGAGCACGCGTCTGAGCCTCCCGCTCCCATGTGCTCTCCTAGAGATTCTCGTGCTACCATCTGATGTGCACAAGAGGAATCGATCGCCCACGCAGGACCCGCTCCTGTCGATCCTCTATCTCCACCGGGACCTCCGTAAAAGTTTCCACATCGTCAATGTCAAGCTCCCCATGGTCAATGATGTGTGTCGGGTCGTGCACGTATCTCCTCAGTTGAGACACGTGGAAGACGTCGTGCACCCGGTGCAACTGAGGTGGTAGAGCCAGGCGATAAGCCACCTCACCAATCCTGCTGAGAATCTGGAAGGGTCCGATGAAGCGTGGAGATAACTTGTCGCCTCGGCCAAATCTCTGAAAACCACGTCGAGGTGAGACCTGCAAAAAGACGTGGTCGTCATCCTCGAACTCCAGTGGCCTCCGCCTCCTGTCAGCATAAGGCTTCTGCCGGCTCTGAGCTGTACTCATCCGCCCCTGGATGACCTGGACCATCTCAGGTCCCACAAGAGCTGCAAGATTTCTTCTTTGCCGAAAAGTGAAATCCGGTCTCATCCCCTGGATGAACCACGTTCCTTGCCTAAAACAGTCAAATCTGTCATGATTAGTTAATTCATGGCATGGATGACGTCGTAAGGCCTCGACGCTGCTACCAAGAGATCCAATTGTCACTCTCGCCTCCAAGGGTCGAGTCACACTGTCGGCATTAGTGTGAGGTTGAAATCTCGAAAGTGAGGGTCAAGTCAACAGTTTAACCGGGATCACTCAGTATCAACCAAACAAAGGACAGTAAAGCAAACAAGGATAAGTGTCTTTTTATTATTGCAGCTCATAGTACAAGACACGAATACAAAAGCAAAATGGAACTAGAAGTACAAGGGACGTATCCACTAGTTCCTCTCCTGTCCACCTGCTCTCGGAGCTCTACTGCCTTGTCCACTACTCGGTTGTTGCTCAAGCACTCGCCGCTGCTTCTGTCTCAGTGGCTCCTCTAATACCCGTTGATCAATCGTACGAGGAGTCGGACAGTCACGTGCCAGGTGACCCTTCCCGCCGCAGGAGTAACATTGTCCGTTTCTGGCACGCCTGGCTCTGACCCCACCTCGGGTGCCCCGCACCACCGGTCCTAAAACCCGAGATCTTCCAACTGCTAGTCTGGTCCTCCTGGACCTCTGCATCATCTGTCTACTGCCCACAGATGACTTGGCTACTGATCGAGAAACACGCAGCAAAGGCAGAATCTCCTGTACACGCTCGGGGTGTAGAGCTACTGGCACAAACTCCACCCTGAAGAAGGTCTCGAAGTCTTCCCATACGAAGGTCATCCCGTCGCAAAACTGAAACAAGTGGCTCCACCACCTTCCTGCTGCTGCCTGAAGGAGGCTGGCAGCAAAGATCACCATGAAGTCTGCCGGCGTCCCCACTAGCCTGAAGACTCCCACCACAGCCTCCAGCCAATCCTCAGCCACCTGCGGGTCCGTCTCTCCCCGGAACCTGGGTGGCCTCTGGCGCTGGAACTCGTGCAGCGCACTCAAGTGGCGTGCATCGCCTACTGCTGGGGCTGGTGGCATCGATGGCCCAACGTATGGTAGTATCGCCGGTGCCTCAACTGTAAGAGGGCCCTGTACCGAAGCCTCATCGCTCGGTGGGCTGTCGTCACACTCGACTCTCGGAACCCTAGCTGGCTGCCGTCGTGGGGCCATCCTGAAAGGAAACAGGTGCGCCACGGTCAAACAGTATACCTGGTGATCTGATATAAGTAATTACAAAGAAAACTTTGAAACACACACGCAATCAATGCTTTCGTGCATTATGTCAGAAATCAGAAGTCAGGGTCCTGGTGTACGGATACGTCGGCCGCCGCACCAACACTGGACTCTCTGGACTGATAACCACACTCAATACGCTAAACATTATTGCTTCACATAGAAAAGATCAGAGTTCGCGGTAGAACCGAACTCCTCTGATACCATTTTGTCACGACCCGCCCTCGGGGTCCGTGCCGTGACTACACCAAGCCCGCCTTCCATAGGCCAGGGGCTGGCGACTAGCACCAAGGCGTAAATCCCGATAAAAAGGGAAGGCATTGCCTTTGTAAAGAAAACAAACACCACAGAGAAAGCAAGCGGAAAGTAAACACTAAGCAATAGCAGAGTACAACTGAAAGTGCGGAAAAGTAAATGGGCCAGTATACAAACCCAAACTGAAAGTAAAGTACAACTCGAAAGGGAAAACAGCAACTGAAAAGTAAAAGCCGCTACGCCGAGCTGTCCACTGGAAATCCCACCTGAAGGGTGGGTACAGATAGCTCCTCTGCTCCACGGGTCCCGCCGTCCACTCCGAGCACGTCCTGCCCAGCGGTCCACCTCCGGGTACCGTCCCGCTCTGCAAGCCTCGGCTAAGGTCAACGCTGTCCGTCGTCTGAAACCAACACAACGTAGTGCGGGCAAAGCCCGTGCAGGGGTGAGTATAAGCTACTCAGTAGGGACCCCGAGACCCCTGAAGGTCTCTCAAATCCACAAAGGATAACCCACGAAGAAAGGTACAATCACGAAGTAACAACCAACACTGCTTAGGTATATGCCCATACATATACCTAAGTCATCAATTTCAAATACGCTCCAACCTCCGAGCCCAAGTACAACTCAGTCCACACAGGAAAGTAAACGTATTCCACACAGGAAAGCAAAACGTAATCCACACAGGATAGCACAACACAATCCACACAGGAAAGCAACAGGATTCAGCTCACACAGGTATACTTCTTCGATAGACGATAAAGATGATCCCTGATCCATCTAAGTCGTCGGACCCACGAAGGATCGATAGGTAACTAACCAAAGGACGATAAAGATGATCTCTGATCCATCTAAGTCGTCGGACCCACGAAGGATCGATAGGTAACTAACCAAAGGACGATAAAGATGATCTCTGATCCATCTAAGTCGTCGGACCCACGAAGGATCGATAGGTAACTAACCCCCGAAAAAGACCCACACAGGATCGGGCCCACACAGGACCTGTAGGCGCTGGCTCACACAGAACCGCTGAGCGCAAAGACCCACACAGGATCAGACCCACACAGGATCGGGCCAACACATGACCTGTAGCACTGATCCATGTAGGATCGCTGAGTGCTGAAGTCGTCGTCGTCGAATCCACACAGGATCGGGCCCACACAGGACCTATAGCACTGATCCACGTAGGATCGCTGAGTGCTGTAGTCATCGTCGTCGAATCCACACAGGATCTCTGTACTGTCGTCGTCGCAGTCACAGTAGCAGTAGCAGCAGTAGTAGTCACAGTAACAGTCGCAGCCAGCACTAGGGTTTCCGCACACAGCAAGCTCGTTCGGAGGGTCCGCTCCACGAGCCGAGAGGCTGATACATCAACTGTCACGAAGTCCATAGTTGATGTATCCAAAAGTTCCGTATCGTCAACAGGAACTCAACGCAACAGACGGCGCGTCGATCGGACGCCCGGTCTGAGAGTTATTGGCATTTTCGTCCCCGGGGCCCGGTTGGTTTTTAAGGAAAAACCAACACGACCGTACTCCACCTGCGTCCAAACCTTGGGCGGAGTATGCCAAAAGATCCGTCTCACTAAGAGGAACACAACACAGCTGACGGCACGTCAATCGGACGTCCGTAGCTCAAGATATGAGTGTTTCCGCTCCGAAGGCCCGGTTGGTTTCGTGAACGAACCAACCCGGACGAACTCAAAGTAGTCCGAAACCTTGAGTGCGATATACCGAAACGACCGTCTCGATCCAAGGATCGCGTTTCCGCAGACGGTTCGTCGATCGGAGGTCCGTGGCTCAAGTTATGGCCAAAAGACCGAAAAATATTCGAAACAGGGGGGTCCGGGTCCGGGGCTACCCAGCCCGACCCCCCCCCCCCCCCCCTGGGTCGGCCCGAACCGGGTCGACCCGAACCGGGTCCGACCCGGCCCGGCCGGCCGGCCGGCCGGCGGCGCGGCGGCCGCAGCGGCCTGGCGCCGCATGGAGGCTGCACGCGGGGGATCAATCCCCCGCTTCTTCAAATGGCGGCGCGGCATAGCCGCGCCGTTTTGTCAAACAACGGCCCCCCCTCCTGGGGGCCCGCTTTGAAGAGGATCCGGGGGAGCCGCCTGCCCCCCCTCAAGGTAACCCCCCCCCCCTCATAAAGAGGGGGGTTTTGTGAGCTGGTCGGGGGATTAATTTCCCCCGGTTTAATGCCATTCGGCCGGCCAGCTGGCCGGCCGGTTTTCTCCAACGGGATCGGAAAAACCGGTCCCCTCTTCGGATTCCGACGCCGGTGGCGCGGCCTCCGGTCTTCTCTTTCCGCCGCGGCCCGGAACCGGCCGCGATGTTCGTCATTCGGCGCGGTGCGACGGCACCGCGCCCCTCCTCCGTGCCTTGATTTCTTTCAACGCGGCGCGACGGCGTTGCGTTCAAGATGTTTCTTCCATGGTGCGCGCGTGACGGCGTTGCGTAAATTAAACGCACGATTAACCACGTGGTGCGACGGCACCACGCCACCTTGTTTCCATCCGCAAAGCAATTCAACAAGAACGATGGAGGGGGGTTCGGCCGTGTTCATGCGGTCCGGCCCCCTCACGTTAAATAATTACACAACTTAAAATATTTCAAAGCCTCACGTTAGACATGTGAGATCCACGATCAAGAACAAAAAAAAATAAACAATAAATCAACAACCCCTACCTCGGGTATAAGATCGAAGATTTGTCAACGTCCCGCGGAAGACAACGTCGCGGAGGTCGGGCGTCGCGGTCATCGTTCGTCAATTCCGATGACGAAGAGGTGCGTCCGAAGAGGCACGTCGTTGGCGAAACCTTGTACGCCGACGAAGGTTGTCCGAGGAGGAAGCGGTGTTCCCTCTCGTTGACACGGAAGACGAAGAAGAGAGACGGCGTTCTTCGTCGGAGCTTGAGCGTTCTTCGTGTTATTCGTTAGAACTTGAAGAAGAAGAAAAAGCTCTCAACCTCTCAAGAAGACAAAACTATTAACCAAAATAAAATAAGACTCTATCTTATTTTATTAACACAACAACACACTAGAATTTCAAAAGTTTGAAATTCAAATAAGAGATAACTCCACATTAATTAACAAATTGTCATGTTAATTAAAGAGGGGTTAAGGGAGTTTGAGGGAAGATGTAAAGTTAGGTTTTGTGTGGGCCCCACCACACTTAATCCTCTCAAGGGAGGTTAAGTGGGTGTGGGTCCCACACCTAACTTCCTTTGAGAGAAGTTAACTATTAAGTTTAAACAAAAATTGTGTTTACATATTTTTATTTAACTTATTCTAATCTCCCAAAAACTAACTCTCAACCCTAAACAAACGCAACTCCCAAAAATGTCTCTTTAAGCGAATATCGGCGCTGCGAGTTCATCGGTGCCCTCGGATTTCAATTCCGAGCACCGGATCAAAAGTTAGGAAATCCCGCTCGTTCGTTCACTGAACGTACCCGAGCCAAACTTCAGAAATTAATTCCGGGCACTCCGGGCCTCGGAATCAGGTGCCGTCTGAAACCGCGCTCTTGTAAAATTCTAAAGAAAATTAAGAAAAAATTTCCCTTGAATTTTACGGGTCTTTACAGGGGATGACATTAATATTTTTTATTCTTTTGGGAAATTTCAGAAGTGGTTTCCAAGATAGCCCCTCCCCTACTTATAAAAGGGAACCTCCTCCTCTCACTTTTTCACAGGTCTCCAGCCATATGGATTGACCAAACCCTACCAAAATAAATCCCTAACATCTTTATAAAAATACAAGATATGATGGTCTTCCCAAAAGAAGAACCATAGGGTCCTTATTAAGAGATCCAAAGGAGGTTCTTCTAAGAGAAGGTAATTATTTTCAATAAGATATTTCCTATTACTTCTAATTTTAGGACCAAAAATTAATGATATAGAACTTCCAATATAATAACATTATTATCTCCCATATACATTGATGTTATTCTTTTTTTGTAATAATATTTATCCATCTCCTTCTCCATCAAATGGGAAATAAATTCATCATGTGTGTGTACAATAGACTACCACCTCACTAAATGGTTTAATTTTTTTCCATCACCAACTCACATGGATATTCCTAATGATGTAAATAACACTACTATAAATTGAGGTACTTTCCATGCCTCTGTACCAAATGTTTTATATAAATGTTGGTTCATAGTCCTTTTAAGTATCGTATGCCAACATTTTTTTAAAACTGTTGGTATATAGGGGACCATACCAATATTTTTTATAATTCATTGGTTTGTAGCAACCTATACCAATGTTTTTTTTAAATTTTGTTGAGGGAATTTATATATTATCATCATCCTCTCATACTCACCTCCCCACCCACATTCCCCAATCTCCCCAAATTTGATCGAAGACCTTCCCACTCTTCTCCTTTGGCAATCTCTCCCCATTCAAGAATTTTTTTATCCCATTATTATTAAATATTAAATTAATGAGTTAAAAATACTTCATCTCTTCTTATGAGAATTTTTTTCATTTTTATCTATATATCATAACCTAGATGAGATCCTATTTGGTCACAAATATTATATATTTATTGATAAAAAAATTTAGATAATTGTTGTTACACTATTACATAATAAATTTGATTACAGTATATAAGTGTGTGTGTGTTTTTAAATTATTTATTCACCAATTTTATGTAAATTCAAAATAATTTTTTTTTGTAATATATATTAACTGATTATGTAATTAATTTTTGAGTAGTTTTTATGTTTTGTTAATGTATTAGGTGGTTATGAAATTATTAATATAATTGTTTTAAACTGTTAATGTATTGGGGGTTAATGTCTTAGGGTTTATTATATATCCCATGGTTATATAGAATAATTTATGGAATATAACATGGATACATTGGTGGTAACATAGGAAAGATACATGGTTGTTCGTCTATGTGAAATTGGGTTTAATATGATTAAAATTATTATGTATAGTTTTATGAGGAGTTGTCACTTCCATCGAGTAAATAATTTGGGGATGTGGTTCTTGTATCCAAATTAATCCATATAGACATGGTTATCCCATGAAAATACACCCCCATGATATGGAACTCCTATATAACATGAACTATATGGACATGGTTCTCTCATAGAAATGGAGTATAATAGCATGACACTCTAAAATATTTCAAATGTTTCACAACCATATATATTTTGATACATACTCATGATCCTTATTGTGAAAATTTGTTATGAGATTTTATCTTAATATGTCTTTATTTCATATATTACTTCTCATATAATCTTATTATTTGTTAATATATATTTTTTACTTTTATCCATCATTATTTTATTGTTGATTATTAATTCCTATAGCTTTTATATTAACTATGTATGAATATACAATAGAATTTAAAAGGTAATTTCATTTTTTATATTCATGATCATTGGATATATGGTTATGTTTTATTTAAAAAAATTATTTCCATTTAGACTAAAGTTGTTTATGTATGAATCAAAATTAGATATTTGTCTTTTTATATTGCTTAATCCTTATTAACATTTTATTTAAAAGATACTCTACCTCCTTATAAATTAATGTTAATTCCTTTTTATGTCCATATTTCATTAAATATGAGGAAATAGATTGGGATATATGTTTAAAAAAAGGATAACATGCACGGATTCAAAGAGATATAAAAAATTTAAATCTTTGATACTTGTATTTTTTTATTGGAAACTAAAATTTTAGTTTAATAGTTTTATTTTAAAATAGTATAGCTTGGATTACATTATAATTGTTAAGAATGAAGAATTTATTGTAATCTTATTAGAAGTTATCGTATTCACCATATATGCACAATAAATGTGTATATAGAACTATTTTACTTTGATGTTGGTAGTGAAAAGTTACTATTTGATTTAGTAGATGATAATTAGAGATTATCTAGGATTATGGAAGGTGAAAAGTGATACATTTTTTTGTTACACTTGGAGATGCAAAAAAATTTCAAAAACAATAGTTATTTTTATATATCATAAAAATTCATAATTACATCTCCTTTATCACCATTTTGATATATTTTTTATTGTAAAAATATAAGTTTTTATGATATTAGGATTGGATGATTATTTATATTTATATCAATTATGGTAAAACATCAAATATATTATTATACCATGTATTGTTCTTTTTTAAATTCAAAACAAGAATGTTGTTTTACAAATAATTTTTTAATAAATAAATAGTATTTAATATGTTATATAATAGTTGATTCCAATTCCATGTCTTATACTTTTTTTGGTTTGTTTTTATATACATCAGTTATACCATATGTCATTTCTATTATTCTTTTTGGATAGATACTATTAAGGTATTATTAAATTCATATTAAAAAATATTATAATGAATTTTTTAATTGTGGATTAGTATATTTATTTTAATATAAATTTTTTATCCAGTAATACAATGTATAAAATATGGATGTATCATACTGATTTAATCTCAACCGAGTTTCAAAATAATTTTTATTTTCTAGATTTTTCATTTAAAAATTATTTCTATATAGGTTTTACATGGTTTACAGGATATAATTGTGTTGGAAGACCTTGTTTATGTTAGGAAGAAGTTAACTACACAACAATAAAATATGGATTTAAGAAAACTATTATATTTTTTAACATAATGGATAGATGGGAAAATCTTCTATTGTTCAATAATGGAATTAAAGGAGTTGTATAGAGACTTTTATATTTGATTAGTTTCTATTTGGGAATCATGATGAGAAATATATTATTCCATTATAAGAGTAAATTGATATCAACACACATGAGGAAAATAATGAAATTGATGATGTTGATATAGTTAAAATTTTATTGGATAAATCCAGAACTCTGATATATTAGGAATGTACAAAAATGAAAAAATTGGAATTTTTTATGTAGCTATATCATGGAAAAACCATGTATGGAATTTATAATACTTACATTGATTATATTACTACATTTTTTAAGTAATAACTTCCTAGTAATTCATATTTTCCCTCAAATCATTATATATAATGTATCAGTCGCTTCAATGGTGGTGCAGTGGTAAAGGTGAGGGGCATAACAACACTATTCTTTGGGAGGTGAAGGGTTTGATTCCTAAGATCCCTATTTTTGGTAAATTTATCCCTCCCCAAGGATCCACTCATCTTTCCGGGTCAGATAGTTCCTCAATGGGTGGTAAAAATGAGGTGTAACCCATATGTGATGATGTATTTTTGTGTCAAACCATCGCCAATCAGGTTGTGACCATCCGAGATGGTCTGCCTTCTTGGATAGAAATGGAACCTTCCCTGATGGCGCTCTCTCTAGAATTATCCCTTCATAGAGAGGGGGTTCCCTTGTGTGGATTCTTCAAAAAGGACACACCTAGGGATTCCCTTTTTAAAATTAAGGGATTATATGTAACGGATGTTAATTAACCATCATGTATTTTCTACTAATAAGATTCATACTTGGTTGAAAGATTGAACCTTTTACTAGGAGTAAACAACATACCTTAATGATTTTAATAAATTTGGTATAACTCTATAGAATATAAATATAGATGGAACATCATATTTTATTCCATAGATATTCATGTAGAACTTTACATTATTTTCTAATCATAAAATATTATTCCTTTATTCTGAAATTCCAACTGATTTTTAATGGTACAGTGATGGGAGAATTAAATATAATGATAGGATGGTGCATCCTATATATGTAATAGTATGGTGTAAATATGATGCACGTTAGCCTTATTTTTTGGTTGAGGTACATAGAATTAGATTGGATCTTCCTGTGATTATTTTAATATGTTTGGTCAGATTCATACTTCTCACACCACATAGAAAATTTTTATTCACATTTTGAATCTTCCAATGTGGATGTCTATGAAAAAACCATTCAGTTTCCGGAGTATACTAATATTTGTCCCTTCTAATCCTAGAAATGATTTATATTTTTAATTGAAACCTTTATCTAAATATTTGAAGATGTTATGGGATGTGGTTGTGTGCTCATTCGATGCATCTTCAAAAATATATTACATATGTGTTATTCCCTTCTGTGGACTATAAATTATTTCCCTCTTTATTCAAATATATATGGTTGAAGCATGAAGTTAAAATTATCATTTCCAATTTTAATGAAGAATACATGATCTAAAATAAGTAAATATAATCACATTTTCTGCATTAAAGGGAATTGATGATTCTTTCCAATGGATCAACCATACTAGAAGAATCTTCATAGGAAAGATAATACTTTTTACACTGAAATTACACCTCAATAAATGTTAGAATTAATTATCTTAGTTAATTTTAGGATGTTAATTTTTTATTAGGGAAAGGTTAGATAAAATCTTAAAAGTGTGATAATGTTGGCAATGAATCCACTTACAATTGTAAAAGGAATGTATATTTTATAAGTTGGAATATTAGTCAACCATATTTTTATTCCATTGTTTAGATGTAATCCACATTGAGAATATTATATATGAAATTATAATTTCAATTAACTAACATAAAAAAGGTAATATTAAGCTTCCTGATATCTATTTAAGAAATATATCTAAAAAAGTCAAAAAATAATAAATTTGAAATTGAAATCCCTAAAAACACCTGATTATCATGTCCTTCTTCATGAATTTATTTTATTATAAATCCAGAATTTACTATCAAATAATTTATGGGTTATGGTGATTCTATTATGTAATTTTTATAGAAGGCTTCATTCAAAAAGTATATCCAAGTATTTCTTGATAGAATTTCAATAAGAGGCATCACTATTTTTTGGTGAGTTGGAGAAACTTTTTCCCCCATCATTTTTCACATGCATTTTGAATTAAAGAGTTCATATTAAAACTAAAACACTTCTTGGGATAACCATTTCTTTTTAGTGTATTTATACTACTAAAATAAATTTTTGCGCAATGTTGTCTTATGTCTGAAATTGGAATCATCCTGAAAGTTCCTTTGTGATAATTTTATTGGAGCAATAATGAATGTATTTTTTCAATTTATTTTTCTGACATAATAATAAGACATAACCATCCAATGAGAAATAAATATGATTAGTATGGTGAAATTGAGCTCTCCTTTCAATTTTTTCCCAAAATAAGAGGTACCCATGGGTTATATATATTCTCTTTATTTCCTTGAAGAGCAAGATATGAGACATTTCACATTATCTTTTAATTTTGGTTTGTTCAATGACAATATTAAATAATTAATATAAATATGAGTATGAATATTCTATCTCATACTATGTCATTTCACATATAAATTAGAATTTTATTATCATTTTATATGGGGAATATAAACTAATTATAAGTAGATTTTATCATTCTTTTCCTTTGAGAAAAAGGGGTACTTTTTATAACTATGATGTCCCTACTTTTTTGAAATAAAATTTATTACCATTAATTTAACCAACCTAAATTATAGATATTAATTTAATTTAATTACTAATATATATTTCTTCTATTTAGTTTACAAATTGAATCTATCTCGCAAGAATTGAGAGCATTGGATTTTGGTCACAATTATTTTGTTATTGAAGGTAGATATTAAATAATTAAGGGTATAAATTAGTTAAAACTGATTGAGTGGTGAATATGATAACACAACATGATGGTGTTATATCAACTAAAAAAAGATACTATCATTCCAGTGCATCAGATGGTAATCATCGATATGAAAATGATCCTTATTATTTTTTGTTGAGAAAATATTGTTATTTGATCACTACTCAATGGTTGAGTCACTATGATGAAATAAAAGTGGTTTGATTTTATGATACAAGGTTTATTTATTAATGATCTTTGATTTAGATTTATTGAAATGACTTACTTTATAGCTACCAATAACACATATATATTGGTATCAATGAAAAAGAATGTGTTTTATGTGAAATATCATCTGAGACCCAAATACGGTATCATTATTGATGTAATATCAGTAAATATTTTTGATGTGGTGGGTATGAAATTGAAACCATTTATTCCCCCATTGGATTTGACCGAAATATATTATTTGACAAATAAAATTGTTCAATTGTGAGAGTTGATATTGAACCTAAACTAGAAGTAGGTAATATATTGAAGAAATAAAATATGTTCAATGTTCATTTAGTTTAGATTCATGTAGGTTTCTCATGTTGGTACTACTGTAATTACTTAAATTTGATTTCAGTTTGAAATGGTACATTTTTTTTAGTTTTTTTCATTGAATTTAATTTTATTTATTTAAATTCAAAAAAAAACATGTTGAAACTATTTTTAAAAACATGTATAACTTGTTTTTAAATTGATGTTTCTGAAAAACTTTATTAATAAAAATCAATAAAATAATATTCTAAATTATTTTAATATATATTCTCAAAAACGTTTTACACCGAGCTCTTAAAACTATTTTAAATCAGTTGTATATAATATGATGTTATGATATCATTTTTGTCTTATTTGACTTTTAATTTATATGAATAATATTTAAAAACTATTTTTAAATAATTTATACTTTATTCTTATTAATATTATGAAATATATTTAAGTTATTTGAAGTAAGAGACAAATTTATAATGATCGACTGTTGTGTGACCTAGTGTTGCCTCCACTGATTCACTTTGTGAGTATAACGATTTTCATATTGATATTTTACATTACATTTAATTTAATATTCTTATTATTTAACAAATTTCATATAGATACATTTATATAAACCATATTTGGCCTCTACTTATCATGCTATTAGGGTTAAAAAGCATGTCCAATCGATTAAGGGTGCTACTAGAGATACACAGTGCACCCATCATACTCGTTCACTCCTAAACCTTCCGATAGACATCTCATCTACCACACTTTTTCCTCATCCAGTTGATCCTCTAGGGATGTTCCCACATATACTCTCATTATCATCTTATTTGAGATCTGCTTCTTATATAACATTTCAATATCCTATGATGTTTCACCATCCCTTCTATCATTGTCCTAATATATCTACATTACCTCTGTTTCCTACTCCTATTCGACTAGTATCTGATGATTATGTTTCATCACCTTCAAATAAATCATATGTATATGACTTAGAGAATTCATTTGAATGAAAACAGCCTTAAATTTATAAAAATATAAAAAATCACATAGATCAATTAGAGACTAATGATCAACCTGGATCTGGTTTATATTTATAAGAGTTTCAAATTAAATCACATCATTTTTTCTATTTTACTATGAATTAATTATACTTTTTTATCTTATTCAGTGTGATATTCTAATATTAAATGTGAGTGCACCCAAATGTGTGATTCTAGGAACCATCAAACACATATAGTGTCACAAACTAGCCTCAGATGTCATCCAATCTGACACCCAACCAGATACTCGACATGGACCGAAGGGTGTTCCTGATTCTCGTTGGCTAGAAACTAGTTTTGGGTGTCAAAAAATACAAGTGGGGATTATTTAAGACCAAAAGAAACAACAAGGACCTGATAAATAAATAGAACAAACTGAAAACACAGTGAAACTAAAAACTAAATCTCAAATGAATAAACAACTGATTCATTTACAAGATACACCTAACTAGATGAAAAAAAACTAAAACAAGAAAAACTAAACTACAACCACAAAATATTTATGAGACCCCTTTTTCACCACCAACCACTCAACCATCTTCACTACAACAATGATAAACTAAACCAAGAGAACCTGAGAAAAGTGGAACCAACAACTCAAGAGATAAAGTAGGCATGAGTACTGAAGTTCTCAGTACGAGTTCCAAAGAAACTCATGGAATCTAAGTGTTTCCTTTCCCGAAATATTCCATTAACACTAGTTTTAAATACAGTTATAAAAATAAGCTTTTCACATTTTATTAAATAAACATATATTTTTTGTTTTAAAATCCAACACATAAAACCTTCCATTTTCAAATCAAATTACCATTTTGTAATCAAAATAGAAACAAAAAGATACTTGGGTTGTGCTAAATATAAATAATCATACAGATACAAATAATTAGATATAAATAATAACCATGGGTGATCCTAAACATCCCTAGAAGATCCCCGAATGCACTCGGTTCAGAACCACCTATCGGTGTATGGTGAACCCCCTAAGTCAATAACCAACTAGATGCTTTATCATAGGCTCACTAGTAGGACAATCTTCGTGTCTTGTATATAACTCTAGGAGGGTTCCAAATTTTCTAATCTAGGCTAGTAATCTATCATTACTAGATCAACTAAAATACACCCAGGAACCCATGGTGGTAGTAAAATTCTGTAAGTATGGGGCCAATGCACGCATGACTCATCTTACTAGCCATCGCCGCACTTGTCAACCCCAAACACGGACACCAATATATGATAACCCATAAAAGGGAAATCCCTCCAATATAGTTCAACAATATATATATATATATATATATATACATTTAACATCACATAAGTTTCCAACCAGGCTACCATACCAAATAAACATTAAAATCATTTCACAAAACACTTTAGGTTTCCAATCAGGAACATACATTTTCCGAACCACATTATTTTCCAAAGTTAACACAAATACCCATTTTTGATAAACCATTCCAAATCGGCCTTTACATCCTTAAAATCAATTCAAATTTTACACTATTCTAAAACCAAGTAAAAATTTCACAAGGTAATTGAAGATTCCAAACGGGCCCTAACTTTCCAAATACCATCTCACCTCCTACACCAATTACAATACGAGGATGAAAAAAAAATATAGTGACAAAATATTTCAAAAAGGTATCTTAAACTATTTATGAACCAACTCTCTTTTATAAAACATGAAATGGTCCATAACCTCCAGTACAATCTCAAACCCACTTTATCTCATTTGGAAACCATGGAACCATTTTGCAAGCAAAGAAGAAAGATAAGAAGAAGGAGAAAATTTTCAGGAAATCAAAATTAAAAGAAGGAATTACTTCTAATTCCATCATCAAGTGAAATCTCATTCATGTGTTCACTCTATACACCCATGGATGGTCCCACATCAAAGGGAATACCACAAGCATTTTTTCACCAACCATTTTCAATGAAAAAACATTTTCCTTTCAACTAGTTCAAAAAACCATTTTATAAAAATTACCACATATCAATACTAACCCCAATCCAATCAATTTAATAAAACATTTCTAATGTAAAAAACGCCTAAAATATCCCAATTTCACTTTAAAGGCTCAATTGACATTTTATCAAACATGTTCAAGGTGCGTACGCATAGGTATAAATAAAGAACCACTTCAAAAACTATTTTTAAACAATTCCACCAATAATAAAACACCGTAATAAACTAACCATGTGCCATAAAAATGTGTGAATCATGTATAGAAATTAATTGGAAGCACACAAGTGTTCATGGATTTTTTTGGAAAGGAAAAAAGGCTGGAAATGTCTACATAAACCATGTCCGAATGGGATAAAACTCCAAAGAGAGGAATAACCAGGCCTTACGAATGATCTGCATGCCCTAGACATAAGTAATCGCCAAAAAATTATCCAACCCTAACCCTAGGGTTCATCCAAGAATAAAACCCCCAATGAAAACCCTAGGAAACAAATAAGGAAAAAAAGAAAAATGGGATAAAATGAGAAAAAATTTAAAGAAACCTAACCTTAGAAACTTCAAAGACCTTACATGGAAAAAGGGGAGCTAGGGACAGGGGTTAGGGGGACCCCCTAGAGTTACTAGGTCATAAAATGGAGAAGGATCTCAAGTTTGGGACAAAAATTAGAGAGAGGGGATTTTAGAAATAAGATTTTTAATGGAATGGCATGACCGCGCAGTTTGGCCGAACTGTTTTCCAAACCGTGTGGGGCTCTCTGCCCATGAAAGAACTATTACACCGTTACTTAGGATCTATCACACTATAATTTTTTGGTCATGCAATAGGTTCTATCAAAACCTAGACCTTCCAAATGGAAAATTCGCACAGTTTCTACTAATCATGCGGTAACCGTGATCCACTTGGAAATCCCACCTGAAATTTAAAAAACCCAAAAATTTCAACCAGGTCTCAACCCGAACATTAACCAAAAGACCTAAGACCAATGAAAAGATAAAATAAAATAGAATCTGAGGTTAGTGTGTAAAAATTATTTCAACCATTGACACTTCCCCCATAAATTCACAAACATGTTAGTTATCCAAAACTTGAGTCCATGATGAGACAGAACCAAGGGAAACTGTGAATCCCAGGATGACCTTACTCTCTATAGGTCACACCCGATTGATTCAAGAAGAAAATCAAGCCCCATATTAAGGGGAAACAAGAGGGTTCTCCCTATCATAACCTATCCCCCAGGGCCCGTGTTGTGACTACTCTAATCCCACCTTCCATAGGCCAGGGGTTGGCGACTAGCACCAGAAAGGCACATCCCTAAAATGGGAAGGCATTGCCTTTAGACCTGCACAAACATACAATCCGAGAACACAACAAGAAGCAACAATGAAGTAAAAATAAAGTATTAAAGGTGTGTATTGAAAGTAAAGGGTCCAGAATACAAGCCCAACTGAAAGGTACATCTACAACTGAAAAATAGAAAACTACTCCTGGAATCATCCACCGAGGATCCTACCTGAAGGGTAGGTACAACTCGTCTCTACTTCTCTCCATGCCATCCAATCTTCTTTGTCTACCACTTGGTCCTTTCTCCCTCAAGCCTAATCCAATCTGCTCATCATCTGCACAAGACACAACAATGTGCGGGTGAAGCTCATGCAGGGGTGAGTATAACAATACCCAGTAGGGACCTCGAGACCCCTGAAAGTCTCTCAGAATTCCACAAAGGAAAAAACACAAAGCATGAACACAATCACAAAGAAAAAAGCAATAGAGATAGCTCAAACTAGGTATAAGTAAATCACAGAAGTACAGATGATTATTTAAGAAACTAGATCATCTCATTCTATTAAGAGGCACTACTGCTGACCATACAGAGTCCGACCCACATAGGATCGATAGGTACGAACCCCCGCAAGACCCACACAGGATTCGAACCACCCGAATTAGATAGGTAATAACCCCCACAAGACCCACACAGGATCGATATGTACTAACACACATAGGATCGCTAATCACTGACCCATACAGGATCTGAACCACACAAGATTGGTATGTCGCTGATCCACAATGGGATGCTCAAGGCTGGTCCTCATCGGGTCGCATACTGTTGATCCACACAGTATCTCTAGGTGCTGATCAACATAGGATTTCGTGGTGTTGATCCACACAGGATCGCTAAATGCTGACCCACATAGGATCACTCGGTACTAACCTCTATATGATCCGTCTCCAACCACCGCCTCAATGCCAGGAACTAGATTCCCTCTCATAGTACGCTTGATTCTAGGAGACCTACTACTCAAGAAGTTAGTCTTATTTCAACCGAAACTAAGTCCCACAAAAAAGTAACCTGATGATGTTTCATGTCATAAGTGTCCCAAAGGAATAGGCGGCGTGTCAACCGGATGCCCAACCTATAAGTTATTGGCATTTTAGTGCCGAGGGCTCGGTTGGATTCAGAGTTGATCCAACCCAGCCATACTTAAACTTTCTACAAAAATCTTGTGGAGTATTTTAAAAGGACTATATCACTCCAAATATCCCAGGACCACAGATGGTTTGTCAAATTGACGTCCGGTTCACATGTTACGGTCTTTTAAGCGTTTCTGGGCCCGAGAGGGGTCCGGGTCCGATCTGACCTGGTCGGACTGACCTGGCCCAATCCGGGTCTAACCTCTCCTAGCCCGAACCGGCCTAGGCCAGGCCAGTTGGGCTAGGCTACAGAGGGCTCGGCCCGCTGGGTCGCGGACCGGCCTGTCCCGCTGGCTGGCATGACCCACGCAGGGGTTACGCGGTCTTCCACTCGAATGGCTCAAAGAGTCGTTCAGTTTATTTAAGAGCGGTGTCATGTGGTGCCACCTTGTCACCCGCAGGACCAGTAGGAGGCGGGTCCCTTTCCAGCTCATTGTGGCTTCCTTCATCACGGCATGCAATGGCGCTCCACCTCCACCTCTGCGGTCGGTCGCTACCGACCGCATTTCCGACCACCGTGGCACTGAGTAGTTCTGCTCTTCCACTATGGCCAGCGGATGCTGGTCACCGTTCTTGTCCTCCAGCACCGGTTGTTAGCACTGCCACACTGGTGCTTCTTCTGCAGACCATCAAGTGAGTTCTGGTAGTCCTTTCTTCCTTCCGGACGTGCCTACGATCCTCTTGGGATATCACCATCCCTGTGTGGCTCCCGAATTCTAGATTCTAACGAGTTGAAGAATTGTCCCTTGAAGAACACAATAATAATGAAGCAGCGGAGGGTTTGGGCCTTGTTCATTTGGCATGTGCCTTCCGCGTTACCATGAAAACTAGCGGGAGTAATTTTAATTAATCAAAGAAATTTTCAACAATAAACCCCCTACCTCATGAACCATAAAAGGTATTACGGTCATTGGAGGAAGACGATTCCCCATCGGAGTGAGTTCATCAGCATTCATCACTCTCGGATTGTCGCCGCCCAAGATTCTATCCTCCATTGGTGGAAGACTTTGCATCGCTTCGCCAGAGGTTCCTTTCATGGTGAATCTGGGTCAAAAATCCACCCTGATCCTCACTTAAATAGAGGGTGAAAAGGTGAATAATTCACCGAGGAATTAATGAGATTCATTTAATTAATGAACCTCTTAATTCCCCAATGGTGTGGTTACAAATAAAGTATAGTCAATCCATTAATTGGTTTGAAAAGTCACTGATCCCCACCGCCACCACTCATCCGCTGGAGAAAAAGAAATAAAATAACTTGTTAAGTTATTTTATTATTTTTCTATAAATTCCAAAATTTAACTTTTTCTCCCAACCTACTTTAGTTGATGTAAATCATACCTTAAGCAAATCTTGGTGTTGAAGATTCAATGGGGCCCTCAGATTTTTAATCCAGGCACTGGTTCAAAAGATAGAAAATGCCTCCTGCGCGTTTACTGAACATACCTAAAAAAAATTTAGAAATTCATTTCGGGTACACCGGGTCTCGGAATCATGTGCCGTCATTTTTTGCAGACTCATAATAATCCCAAGTAATTTTAAAAAAAATTACATGCAATTTTTGTGTCTTTACATTCTCCGCACATTAGGGATTTTTGTCCCCGAAAGCTACAACAAAACTAGGGAACCAAATGGGGGTATTGAGTATGTATCTAAGCCTCCCACTCCCATGTGCTCTCCTATAGATTCCCATGTTTCCAACAAACTCGCACCAGAGGAATCAAGCCCATAAAGGACCCACTTTTATCGATCCTCTATCTCCACCGGGAACTCCGCAAACTTCTCCCCATAATTGATTTCCAGCTCGCCCCAGTAGATAACATATGATGGATCATGCACGTATCTCCTCAACTGCGACACATGGAATACATTACACACCTGGTGCATCTGTGGGGGAAGAGCTAGAGGTTACTCCACCTCTTATGCTCTACTGAGGATCTGGAAAGGTCCTATAAACCTCAGAGATAGCTTGCATCCCCATCCAGACCTCCATAATCCTCGTCGGGGTGAGACCCATAGGAATACATGGTCTCCCTCCTCAAACTCCAAGGGTTTATGTCTCCTATTGGCATAAGAATTTTTTCGGCTCTGTGTAGTCTTCATCTGCTCCTAGATGATCTTCACCTTCTCTGTGGTAGCCTGTACCAACTCTAGACCCATAAGTGCTAACTCCCCTGAGTCTGTCCAGCAAAGAGGTGATTTGCATGGTCATTCGTACAAAGCCTCAAATGGGTCCATACTGATGGTGGAGTGATAAATATTGTTGTATACATACTTCATATGGGGTAGGTGGTCCTCCCAAATATGGCCAAAATAGAGGACAGAAGCACAAAGCATGTCCTCGAGTGTTTGTATGGTCTACTCCCTCTGAACATCTATCTAAGGGTGAAAGGCGGTGCTCAAGCATAGCTGAGTTCTGAATGCCTCATGAAATCCCTTCCAAAAGCGGGATGTAAAATGTGCATCGCAATCTGAGATGATCATCAATGGAACTCCATGAATCCGCACTATCTCCTCCGCGTAGAGGTATCCCAATCCCTCTACTAATCCCTACTCTCAGATGGGTAGAAAGTGGGCCGACTTGGTGAGTCAGTCAACGATAACCAATATGGAATCGTGGACCCTAGATATATGTGGTATCCCTATCACAAAGTCCATGGATATACCATCCCACTTACACTCTGGTACCTCAAGTGGATGAGCTAAGCCTAGTGGTACCTGATACTTGGCCTTCACTTGTTGACAAGTGAGGCATCAGGATACAAACTCTGCCACTGCTTTCATCATCCCTGGCCACCAGTACTGATGCTAAAGGTTCTATTACATCTTTTCCACTCTAGGATGTACTAATAAAGGGGATATGTGAAAATCCCTCAATACATCCTCTTGAAGCGTCATTGGTACCATAGTGCATCCTCTGAAGAGGACAACGTGCTCCCTACCTTCAAAAAATCCATCAAAAGCCTGTCATGGGGATATTTGAGCATGTCGGGCCTCGCAGTCTACATCCCCAAGCTGTGCCTCTCTGACTCATTGTAGAAGTGGGGGGAGTGACAGTCATAGATTTCAGGTAAGCTTCCCCATCTCTATCCACAAAGGATATCTGCAACGTGTCTAGTTGCTCTGTCACCTCACTCAGTAACTGTAGGCCAAACGTCCTACTGAGTGAGTCTGCTACTACGTTCCCCTTCCCAGGAGTATAGACTATCTCAAAGTCATAGTCCTGGAGGAACTCTATCCATCATCATTGTCTTAGGTTCAGGTCCTTGTGTGAGAAGATATACCTTATACTCTTGTGATCATAGTGAACAGTAAACTGTTCACCCATCAAGTAGTGTCTCCACATCTTCAATGCAAAGACCACTACTGCTAACTCCAGGTCATGGGTAGAGTAGTTCTGCTCGTGATGTCTCAAATTCCATGATCTTTTGGAGATCACTTCTCACTCCTACATCAGGACACAACCTAGTATGGTCCCTGATGCGCCGCATAAATCTACGTACCCAACACCCTCTTATAGTAGCCTCAAGATGGGAGTACTCATCAGTCTCTGCCTCAACTCCTAGAAACTATGTTGGGACTTCTCTATCCACGATAAACGCTTCCCCTTCTTTGTAAAAGTTTAAAAGGGTGTTTCTACGCTATATAATTCAGGTAAAAATCTCTGGTAGTACCCAGCCAATCCCAGAAAACTCCGCACCTCAGTCACACTTCTGGGTGGCTCCCAAGAAAGCACTGCCTCTATCTTTTCTATATCCACTACAACTCCATCCTATAAGATAACGTGCCCATGTAAGTGGAATTCCTGTATTCAGAACTGCCATTTTGAGAGCTTTCCATAAAGCTGGTTCTCTCATAGTGTATCTAGGACTATCTCTAGGTTGGTGGCGTGATCATCCTCTGGCGCCGATTATATGAAGATGTCGTCGATGAAGACCACCACACAGTGATCGAGGTATGGATAAAATATCATGTTCATGAGCCCCATGAACACTTTTGGAGTATTTTTCATGCCGAAAGAAATTACCAAGAACTTTTAATGGCTATATCAACATCTAAATTCTATCTTCAGTACATCATTGTCTCGTACTCTGAGCTAATGATAGCCTGATCTGAGGTCTATCTTCGAAAACCATTTATATCCCTTCGGCCGGTTGAAGAGATCATCAATCCTCAGGATTGGATACTTGTTCTTCACGGTCACCTGGTTCAGGCGCTGAAATTCCACACAAATTCTCAAGCTCCCATCTGCATTCTTGGTGAACAAGATCGGAGCCCATAGAGAAACACTGAACCTTATGAACCCCTTTCCCTACAAGTCCTCCAGCTATACCTTCAACTCCCGAAGCTCCACAGGAGCCATCCAATATACTGGTGTAGATATCGACACCATATCAGGGTAAAGGTCAATGTAAAAGTATACCTCTCTACATGGAGGTAGTCCCATAACATCATCAACAAAGACATCAGCATACTGATCCACCACTACAGGATAAATCGGACTCCTCGCGCCAATTTCTCTGAGGGTGAGGATATTCAACTGTTGAGTGATTGGTTTTACCCTCCTCGTAGAAAGACCATCCTTTTCTGTAAAGGTTTCCTTCTCACCGGTGAATAAAAACCTGATCCCATCCTCACAAACACACCGCACTTTGTGCCTAAAACAGTCGATCTAAGCATGGACTGTGGATAGACATTCCATACCCAAGATGACGTCGTAAGGCCTCAACACTACTACTAAGAGATCCCATCCAAAGCTCTCACCTCCTAGACTGAGCTCACACTGCCTGCACTAGTGTGTAATCGTTGAATCCTCTTTCGTAGGAGTCTCTAATCGCAAGGATTGAGCCAACAGCTCCATCAGAATCTTCGAGCTTCGAACGAGTGTTGTGGTAATGAATGAGTGACTGGAACTTGTGTCTATAAATATTGAAACTAGGGTGGAATAGACACAGATAATACCTGTAATCATCTCTAGAGCACTGTGGTCATAGGCCTCAACTACCTGAATTTGTGCTCTCCCTTGTCCACCTTCTCCTAGTGGTCGAGGTGGACCTCCTGGTGGTGGTGGTGGTAGAACCTCAAATTGTCACCCACTGCCTACTACACAGCATGCTCCTATCCCTCCTTAGTCTCCCTGCAGACTACCTCGCTTGATTCTATGCCTCTGCCTCAGTGGTCCCTCGACCATATGCGGATCGTTGGTACGGCAGGTTAGGCAGTCGCGAGCCATGTGGCCCTGCCCGCCACACGTGAAGAACAATCTACCTCCCATTTTACCTTCTCTTCCTCACAAGCTCCACACCTATGACCATACATACTAGGGTTGTCCACCAGTTGTTCTGGCCTACTTGGATCTCTACTTCATCTGTCTACTGCCTCCTGCAGATGACTCGTCTACCTTTAGTCTAGTGGTGGCTCTCACCATTGGTGCCTGCTCAGTTATGAAGCTCCCCACCAACAATGATCACTTGATCACTCCATCCTGCATAAGGATATTCAGTGATATCATCTATGCTCTGATCTCTCACCAGAGACCCTTCTCAAAGGTCTGAACCTTGAAGAATGGGTCTATTTCCCTCTGGAAATGGGGATAACCTCATTTATTTAAGGTTCAAACATTCCAATCGGTTTCTAACGGGACTGTTCGTAGAACTGGAAACATCCAATGATTCTATATCCATTTGGACCTACTTTCCAAAGGTAGGTGTTCATTAGTTGTGGACCGATGAGGCTTAAGAATTTTCATTGGTCGAGAGGATGGGAGTTCAGACTCATTGCACCTTTTTGGGGGGAATTATTGTCTAATCTAGGACTCTCTTTATAGATTTATGTTATGTTCATGAATCCTTATTAAATTACCAAGTATGAAAATGAGTTTTTCTTTAGATCTGACAATCAATGATTGATATGTATGAGATTTAGAGAGTCTTTTATATGTATTTTCGATTCTTCATCAATAGAGAATCATCTGTATTTGTTAGATATTCTTAGACAATAGTAACCTTCAATACATTATATAGATATCTCTTGGTCATTATGATAATCATACTAGTTTTAAAGCCACTCAGTAGGGCACTTAAAGTTTATTGTCGTTCAGAAAGACATGGATTATTTCAAAGTTGGGATCATACCCGTAGATGGGCTACCTACGTATCCTTGTTTAGAAAAGGAATTAGAACCCATGTAGTTTGAGTAATGAAGTGTGAGATTTATGCATAATTGATGGCCCAAATAAAGATGTCATAATTACTTTTACGCTCTAAGCCCATGTGAGTCATGCTCGGTGTGAGAAACAATAGGTATCAGTAAAACCTTATGATTGTTCCACAAAAATGAAATCATAAGGAATGATGTGGGGCTTATGTATGTATGACTGTCCAGAGAGATTAATATTGGGATTTACTTCAAGGAAGAAACCTAGGAACAAGGTCTATAAAGGTATATGTTCTTTATGGAGATTTGGATACTTAACTTAGGACTTAATCCTGAGGAGAATTCCCAAATTAGAGGGGACTTATGATTGGGTTTTATTCCTCAGAAGGAAGCCCATATCAAGATAAATTAAGACTGGTTAAGAGAAATTATGACTGGGGCTTATTCCTGAGAAGGAGGCCCAGGTTAAGGGGAATTTAGAATATGGGGATTACTCTTGAAAAGGAGGCCCAGGTTAAGGGACTTGGGGATTACTCCTAAGGAGGATGCCCAAATTAAAGAATCTTATGACTAGGGCTTATTTCTGAGAAGGAGGCCCAGTTTAAAAGAACTTGTGACTCGGGCTTACTCCTAATGATGATTTCCAGATAAAAAGAAATTAAGACTGGGGATTACTCCTAAAAAGGAGGCCCAAGTTAAGGGGACTTGGGGATTACTCCTAAGGAGGATTCCCAAATTAAATATCTTCTCATCTTAGAGGATGAGGTTGAAATGAATTAAATATCTCACCTTAGTGACATAAAGATATGTAAATCACTAGGTTTTAAGATATGTTCCACAGAATTCCTTTCAGATAAGTAATCCAACAGAGGAACCATGCCATAAATGACTTTTAATAGGGTTTTGAAGGCTAAATATTGAAGAGGAGAGGTGGATTTCAGGAAAAGAGGTGAATAAGTAGGAGAGGCACCCAAAAAGAGGTAGGTGTGCAAGTCCTGGTGGGGCGTGAAAGTCCTGGTGGGGCGTGCAAGTCCTGGTCATGCAAGTATACCTGTGCGGCACTTGGGTGCTTGCGCGCTGGTCAACTCATAGGGTAATACTTGGGCAAGGCTTGGCTCAAACCCTTAGTATTATCCCTAAAGACTTCCAAATGAGTGGCGTGCAGGTTCTATTGAAGGGATAAGATGGCGTGCAAGTGTGACCATTTCCCTTAAGGGTTAGACACTAAGGCGCACAAGTGCTGATTAATTTCAACACTTGGGCCTTGTTCCCCCTCTTTAGATCTTCCATTCTAGGTAAGAAATTACCTTAGAAGTGTTTATAAGACTTCAAGAAGAGACTAGGGTGCCGGGAGCTCAAATTTGACATTTGGAAATTTTCTGTCCCCGAAATGGGGGGCCCACAATGGGTATTTATAGGCTACTGAAGACCCTGGGAAAAAATCAAATAGGTCGCTCAAGTCACCTGCGCACCCAATATGTGGCGTGCAGGTATACTTGCACGACCATCTTGGAGCTTGCACGGACCATGCTTGAAGAAATCCATGTTCATGCCTTTGTCGATTTTTGATGTTTCTTCAAAGGGTGAATCACTCTGTGCTTAAGGTATTCCCCTTTTAATTTGCTCGACTCTGTGACGGAAAGGAGTTTCAAAAAAAGTCCCCCCTCAGAGTTGTATCTGAAAGGTAGGAGGATGTGACTCTGAGGTAATGGAGAAAACCAACGAAGGGCAGCGCACAAGTTTTGAGCATGCAAATGGTGGCGCGCAAGAGTGAGCCGCGTAGGCTGCGGCGCGCAGAGGTGTGGCCTTGACTATAAATATGTGCCCCATTCTCGCACAAAGAACCCGACTCTCAAACATTTCCGCTCTTGTTGTTCAAGTTTTCCTCATCGTGCAGGTTGCTGATTTTTCATGGTTTCATTGCTTCTATTCGTGTCACGCTTCTATAGAGGCATTTAGACCTGCGCGGTGATACCTACGCGCCAAAACTTGTGTGACACAATTACACTTGTGCACCAACTTTGGACTTGTGATCCTTAATGCCTTAGCCATTTTTTCCATTTTTCTTCACAAATTTTATGAAAAACCAACTTACTTAAGAGTTAATTATTCAACCTTTGTGTAGATTCAATGTATCCTAGAAGAATCGGAACGGCTGATGAACTGGCTAGCAAGCGGATTGATGACATGATGAACGTTGTTGGCCATGATTACAATGATATATGAAAAATAACTCTTCCATATTTGGACAAGTATTTGAAGAAGTATCATCTTAAATTTCCATAGAGTATCTACTTGCCTCTATATGGGCATGGTCATCTGCAAGAAGTCAATATTCCAGAGGCAAAGAATTATCTCCCACATTCTTGGTTTCAGAATTACACCAATTTTGCTTCAGAAAATATCTCAATTGGAGGATCATTTGTTAATACTGGAATAGTGGAGAAGTCCTACATAATGCATCACAGCTTTTGTGCCCCAGATCTGAAACCTCACAAGCCCGAGCTGCAACCACATTGTTATCCTTCAATCTTCCGAAATTCTTGGACGGATCAATCCAAAGGCTAGAAGAAGAGTTGGGAATTCTATCCTGGAGGAGGTGTGAAGCCAACTTGGATGTGGGAATATTGGGTGTGAAAAACCTATGCAATGTTTGTCGAGGATTTGAAAGGAGCTGCAATATATGAAGTCATCTGGGCTGGGCAGACATATGTCTACAGGAATGATGACCTTGTACCGAAGCTAATCAGCTGTTGGAGCCGAGAAACCAATTCTTTCCATCTGAATCATGGAGAAGTAGGAATCAGTTTGTGGGATGTCTACAAGATATTGGGGGCTCCAATTTTGGGTGATATGTATGATGAATTCATCCCCCCAAGGTGACTTGGAATGCTTTGGAGAAGACTCCATCTTTGGCTCGGGAGTTATTGAAAATCTTCTACAAGCTCAAGAATTCCAAGACCTTTAAAACTCATTCAAGAAAGGATATTCATATAGAGGAGTGGATGGATATGTTTCTTACCAGGAAGTAGGGGGAGTGGACCAGCTATACTCATCCTACTATTTTCCCCATAATAGAGAAGAGGGGTGCTTCTGGCACATTCTGGCCGACTCTAGAATCAGGAGAATTTGATAAGTGGGGGTACGAAGTGGATCATAGAATCCCAAAAAAGACCTGTCTGGTGGGATACTTAGCCTTGTGTCTTATTGTTTATCTTTTTCCAGTCAGGGATTTGAAGGGAGGTGTCATTCTAAGGACCTTTTTGTGGTATCCAAGTTGCCTGAGAAGAAAATGGTTGGGTTGCCCACACCCATTTTGGTGAAGATTCAACGGATCTTACTCCTTGTATTTATGGGTAAGTATCCTTTGAGAATAGTGGGACCATTCCATGTTTTTTGGGGATAGATTTCCACTCATTTTAGGACATATTCAGTACAGAATGGAGTACAGGTTCCTGGAATCTCTTTCAGGCCATCAGTGTAGGCATTTTCTGGAGTTTCTTCGTTAGCTCTCAACATCTATGATATGAAGGCGAGGCTGAGCATGTTCAAGGAATTCAATTTATTTCCTTATGGAAACCCGCCAGCTAGGTGATTTTTTGATGATGGAATAGTCGGCCTAGAACTGAGGTCATACATGCTGGATTACAGAGATGGTGTACTAGCCACCAGGATTGACGGAGAGATTATATGTGAGGCCTATGATCCATACAGATTTACACGCCAATTCAAGTGTCTGCAGCAGACTATTGTATCCCCTCCTATGCATGGTAGGTTAGAACAGCATCTGATGGTTTCCCGACAACTATGGTTGTTGACATCTATGGAGAAGACCGGGGCAGTGTTTGATCTACCAGTTGATAAAGAGACGAGTAATTTGACTACATGGTATGCTGAGAACTAGATAGAATCATACCCTGAAGGGGTACTGAATCATCTGGTTCATCAGGTGGGGAAAAAGAAAAGAACTGTAGAGAAAGAAACCCTTCATCTGGAAGGTGATGCTTCCCCACCTAGAGCTGATTCACCAGGTTCCTCACCTAGGGATGACTTGTCGGATTCCCAAGATGGGGATGATGAGGCACAACATGTGGAAAAGTGGAATCATGCCAGATATAATCCTCCTGTCAGAATCAAGAGACCCACTCCATCAATCCCTAGTGAGTTACTTCATTGAGGCAATTTAATCTCCATTACTTTATAAATCAACAAGTCTGATTTTATTATCCTTTATCTGTAGTTGCAGGAGCTGGGAAGAAGTTGAAGTCTAAGATTATAGGACCCTCCTCGCAGCCTTCTGATGTACACATTGAATATCTATGACCAGAGGCTGTCTAGACATGGCAGAGTTTATATTGTGATGCTGAAACTGCCTGGTTGGATCTGTGTGAGGGGCTACACATCCCTGGAATAGGGAATCTTCGGGCCTCCACCGATATCCGTTTTGAGGATACCCCCGATGAAGTGTGGGCTTACATCAGAGAGCTGGAGATGCTAATATATTCCACTGATGATTCCATTCCTGTCCCCAAGAGGGTGAAGGAAATGATAGATCGTGGCACTACTGAGGGGATCGGTGCTTCCAGAGATGAGGACTGGCACGATTACATGGCTCCTGAAGATATAAGTATCTTTCCTTATTTTCTTTGCAAATTGATTTCAGTTAAAGCTTTATTACTCAAGTAAATTACTTTCTTCATCCTGCAGCTTGCAAAGAAAGTAACTTCTGAGGTTCCTTCACAACAGTATATCCCTGGTGGTACTTCCATCGAGGCTAATGAATATCCTCGTGATCCGGGCGAGGTATCTCTAGGCCAACAGGCCATGGAGGAAGAGTTGGACATGGATTTTCATTCTCCAATTCTTTTATTTAGAGATGATAATGTCATCACTCCCAAAAAGCTGAAGAAGCAAAGTCATCGAAGGAAGAAGTCAACAGCTAAATTCTTCATTAGTAGTGGTAAGTCCTTTAGATAGTCATGAGTATCAACCCATGAAAAGGTTGCTCATACTTTTTTGGATTTCAAGGGATTCTTTAGTTTCCCCTTTAAGGGAGAGGACTGACCCTCCTCTAAGAACAGTAGAGGTTGCTGGTGAACAATCACAAGTTCATGTTGGCTTGGCTGCTCTTGAAGAGGAACTGGCGTCTGTTCCCAGTACCACTCCTTCTGCTACTACAAGGAGAGAAGAGCCTGCTTCTGGTAATTTAAAAATGATTCATAAAATGTTGAATGAAAACATCAACTAACTTACATTTTGTGATACATTTAGGTTCAACACCTGCACCAGAGCATTTGGAAGCCACTACAACTGCCTCTACAATTTTATCTAAAGAAGTTGCCCGGGGTCAGAGGCTGCAGGAAGAGGGTCGCCAAGAAGATACATCGAATGCTCTCACTGGTGAGACTAACCAGGAATCTGAGATATCATTAGATAAAATGATGAAACTTGGCGCATCTTTTGAAGAACTTTTAGATCAAGTTAAATTACCATGTAATTTAGAAGATTTTGGACGTGAGTGTTATCCTTCATCCTATTAAAATAACTTCTTATTACATATCTGACCATGATTGGTTAAAATGTGCAGTTCTATCTGAGCAAGATGCTAAACTGCCAATGCCTGAAGGGGTACAGACAACCCTACTATTGCAGAGACACTAGCTCAAGTGGAGCTTAACCCGGCGGAGCTTCCTGAAATTCATCCTGAAAATCCTGTTAAAGCTAGGAAATATGGGGAGGAGCCTTCTCATGTTGTTGATCTACCATTAGGTAAGGGATAATAATATTTGTGACTGTACTTAATTTTCAAGACATCCAATCAAATTTTTTATCCTTTGAAACTAACCAAATCTTTCAATTGACTATGCAGGGCCATCAATTTCAGTGACTATATCTGGAGGTGAAGCCCCAGCCTCTGCCCCAATGGGAATAGAAAGTGAAGTAACAAGGGTCCGGGGGAAGGATCAGAACATGGAACTTCTTTAAGTGCATTAATTTTAGATTATATTCCCCCTGTGACAGTGATGTTGAGTCAAATCCAGAGGTACAAAAGGTGCTCCAGTTTTCTCATCACAAGGCATGGCAGAACATATGGAAGATCATATCTGAAGTGCCTCTAGAATATCTATCTTCAAAGATCCCGTGACTGTTATCCATATTCGTCATGTTGTGACTTGGCGGTTTTTGATATCAAAAGATCCATACCGTGGTGAAACAAGTCATCTTAAGAAGGGAGAAGGAGCAAAAGTACCATTAAGATTTGACCAGGGTGAGGCTGTTGACCAATGTCAGTGAATTTGAGGCTACGGTGTCTGGAGCTGAGGCTGATCATGCTGCCATGTTAAAGGAGATGAAGCATAAGATCAAGGAGAAGGTCGTCCAGTAGATGCACCTTCAGCAATAGTTAGATGTTGTTACTGGGGAACTTGACCAGCTTAATAATTCACTGGAAGGAGTTCAAACGAATGGTATGAAAACCATTGTAGATGCCAAGAAAGCACTCCATCAAGCTGAAAAGAGTGAATTTGGTCGAGTGCATGAGTTTCAAGTGGCTGTTGATGAAGCTCGGGATGTCGTGAATCAAATGAAGAGTTATGTTGATAGCATTTTTTAATTCTTGTAAAAGAGAAGAGACTCCAGTATATGGATTTCCTTCTAACTCTTGTGTATCAAATGAAGAATAATTTCATCTTCAATCATTTGTGCCTGCATTCTTTTGCTACCTACTTTAAATTTTTACCTAAGCTTATGGGCCTAGTAAGCATAGTTTGGTTTTTGATAGGATTATTATAAATAACCCTACAAACTTTGAATCTTTTTATTACTCAATCTTACCTAAATCATAAAAAAATATATGTTTAGTGAGCTGGGACTTTGACTTTTGTTCAGATTTACCTTGTCTTTTGTGGGAAGTTTAAAGTCATGCACGTCGGACATTAAAAGGCTAATGTTTAAGGTCGAAATAGCTTTGACCGGATGGATTAAAATTGACTCGATTACTTGAAAATTTATCTAAAAACATATTACCACACTCAAGTATGAGGGAAAATATGTAAACTATGACTTAAGAAATTTTGAATCTGAGGAATGATATGAAAAAAGGACTAAGAGTCATTAGAAGAATTATTTTCTAAGAGTGAAGTTACTATTATTTAACAAACCCGTTAGGGGGTTGAATTATGCAGGTCCACCTGAGGGCATTGGCTGCACAGTCAAATAATAGCATCTTTTGGCTGACAGGTCCGTTATGTATAACACTTATGCAAGGCTGCCTAAGGGAACGTGCTGCATAGTCAGGCAAAAGAACTCTCAGAAATTTTACTTTTCTTCTGCTAAAAAGCCAGTGGAAGTTTATGAAGATTCAAATTTTCCAAAGCATAGATTTTGCTATATGGAGAGAGGTACTTGAACATAGAGAGGATATTTCCCATCAATATTGTCAAAGAATTAGATGAATGTCACTCCTGAGAAGGTCTGACCCAAACGTAGGGAAGGGAAATATAAACCATAGACTTGAATACTTTCAGATCATGAAAAAGAGTATGGGACAAATATGTTAAGGATGACTATTTTTGCGGATCCCTACATATTGTCATTAAGACAAATAAGGGAAAAAGAGGTTTTCCTCCCAAGAATGAAATTACCACTATTTGAAAAACCCATTAGGGGGTTGAATTATGTAGGGCCACCTAAGGTCATTGGAGGCATAGTCAAATAATAGCATCTTTTGGCTGACAGGTCTGTTATGTAGATTGTTTATGCAAGGCCGCCTAAGGGAACGTGCTGTATAGTCAGGAAAAAGAACTCTCAGGTATCATACATTTGGTGACCAGAAGTCAAGAAAAGGGTTCTGAATATCTAAAAGTATTTAAGGTTAGGAGTATGACACATCAAAATGGGAATTTTCCAATGTATGTAAAGATACACAGGACAATTCTAACCATGATCATGTTGTGTCTGGGTCCTAAATTGAGGTGTTGGAATTCACTACGTATCCCATGAGGATGGGAATCAAGCCATATGTAGTTCTTGAAATACAGTTTAACATCATGTTGGATGAGAGTGTAGGAGATCTTAGTTTAGGGTCATAGAGGTCGGACCATAATAATGACTACACAGTGTGTGTTTTATAAACCTGATGTGAATGAAGACCAGGGTTTTCATACCACATTCATGTTTTCACATGGGGACTTTTCAGCCAAGGGACTGAAAGTGAAATTTGGGGTTAGGCCCAAAGACTTGGGGCTGGATTCGAGGGATGCTCGAATGTTCCTACATATCCCATAAGGATGGGAATCAAGCCGCATGTAGTTCTTGAAATACCCTTTTTACAGATTTGGTTCGTACATATGAAGGGTGAAAGGGGACTTTAGTGCAATGATGGTTTGACCCAAGATTAAAGGTTCGGGCATTTCCATGTATGCACGTAGTCTTTGGAATATAACATTATTAGAGATCAATGTAAATAATGATTCCCTCTCAAGTAAGGGTGTCAAAGAATATTGTAGTTTATTATTGTACAGGACAAAAGTGCAAATAGTTTAACGTCATATAGCAAGGACGATGGTGAACCAATTAAAAAAATATTGGTTCTGGGGGAGGTTTCACGAATCAACATCGTATGTGATGGATGTGAACCAATGTGAAGAGATTGGTTTTGGGCTTGAACCTCAGGAGGTTGCCTACGTACCCAGCTTAGAAGGCAAGGATCAAAGTCTGTGTAGTTCAATTGAAGAATTAATTGGTGATCAAGTTGTTCTTGAGGACAACGACCTAAAAAATGGTTTTGGGACTTATGCATGGATAGCGTCCCAGAGAGGGTGTTATGGTTGAATTTTACCCTAAACTCATGTGAGTCATACTCGGTGTGAGAAACAAGAGGTAGAAACAACCCTAACGATGCACAGTTTAATGTCATGTTGGACATATAAGGGACTGAACACAGTTTAATGTCATGCTGGACAATGGGGGACTATGTAGTTTAATGTCATGCAGTAAGGACTAAAGAGGGGTTGTATAGTTTAACATCATATAGCTAGAATGAAAGGATTATGCAATTTAAAGTCTTGTAGTAAGGACTTTGGGGATTGTGCAGTTTAATGTCATGCAGTAAGGACAACACAGTTTAACGTCATGTTGGATGAAAAGGGGACAATACAGTTTAACATCATTTTGGAAAATTGAGTGGTGTACAGTTTAGCATCATGTATCTAAAACATATTAGGGACTTTTTCATAGTTTAACATCATGTGGGACGAAGAGATGAACAGTTTAACGTCGTATAGCTAGGATGATGGTTATGCATTTTAACGTCATGTTGGATGAAAAGGACTGCGTAGTTTAAAGTCTTGCAGCAAGGACAACACAATTTAGCATCATGTTGGACGAAAGGCTATTTGTGTTACACAAAATACTTCTTCAAAAATCTTGCATTGGTTGGAGTTGTGATTAGTTCTCCATCCATTGAGATTAAATAATAAGATCCATTTGAGTAGACCTTATGTATTGAGTAAGGTCCTTCCCACTTTGGCTCAAGCTTGGGAGGTTTCTTTCCTGGCATCATTGGAGTTCGGATAACCAATAACAATTCTCCCTGAATGAATGAACAAAGACAAACTTTTTTTTGAAAGATCGTGCTATTTGATTCTGATAGACTTCCAAATGGTGCAGAGTGCACAATATTTTCTCTTATAATCATTCCAATTCATCCAATTGCTTTTGAGATTGTTCATCTGTAGATGACTAATCACAAATGGATACTCTGAGCGAGGGTAATTGAACTTCAATGGGCAAGACTGCTTCTATTCCATATACCAATTAATATGGAGTTGACCGCGTTGCAGTGCGGGTGGTGGTCCGATAAGCCCATAAATCATGGAAGAGTTTATGAGGACATGATTTATTATCTTTATCCACCATCTTTTTTAGTATATTTGAAAGATTCTTATTGAAGGATTCTATCTGTACATTGGCCACTGCATGATACCGAGATGAATTGTTGGATTTGATATTGTATTCTTGATACAATTTCCTTACCTCGGATGAACAGAAGTTGGTGCCATTGTCCGTCAATTTAGTATGAGGGACACTAAATCTGGTAATGATGTTAGACTTGATGAAGCTAACAATGCTTTTAGAACTAACTTCTTTAAGAGGTATTTCCTCTGCCCATTTGGAAAAGAAGTCATCAATAGTAAGAATATACTTAAACTGCTTGGATGTAGCTGAAGGCTAAGGTCCCACTACATCCATTCCCCATGTGGAAAATGGCCACAAGTATTTAGCTTTATGAAGAAACTCTGGGGGTTGATGAATGAAGTTGTCACATACTTGGCATGAATGACACTTCTTCATGAAATCAACAAAATCTTGTATCATTGAAGGTCAAAAGTATCCAAGCCTTTGAATTTGATCAGATAGTCTATGTCCAAACTGGTGGGCACCACAGACTCCTATATGTACTTCTTTCATGACAGCCATTATCTCTTCAACATCAATGCATATGAAGAGAACTCCATCAAAACCTATTTTGTAGAGAATTTTTTCTAGGTGGTCAGGGCTATCGTAAAGAGTAAAATTGACCACACATCACCGGATTTGTTCTTTCCCGGCTCTATTAGGTGGGATTGTTCCATTTTGAAGGTATTCCCTGATAGGTGTCATCCATCCTGTAGTATGACCATATGGTTCAAAAATGGGACTAATTTCATTGATTTCCTCTATTATTATTTGAACATAAGGCGAAATTGTATGATGGTTGGAAATATTGATGATTGTTTCATCTTGATTTGGATCTGCTAGAGCTATGGCTATATTAGCCAATGCATCAGCTTAGGAATTTTGTGATCACGGGACATAAGAAAATGTCGGTTCTGAAGGAAATTCCTCCATTAACTCTATGACATAATCATACAAAGGGATTAACTCTTTTTTTCTGATGGAATAATCCCCATTGACTTGTTTTATTACCAGGTATGAATCACCTTTCACCTTTAAGTGATTCACTTGTGCCTGAAGTGCCAACTCCAATCCTATGAGAAGAGCTTGATATCCTGCTTCATTATTTATACCACCTTATCTCAATAAGAAGGAATAAGGTAGCACTACCTTTTCTGGGAAAATAAGTACAATTCCTAACCCAACTTTGTTGAATTTAGGATCTTCCATTTTCTTCCCTGTTGGACTTCTGGAAGCACCATCAAAGTACATTTCCCATGTTTGAAGATTATCTTGAATAGAAAAGACTTCCTCATCAGGAAGTTCAATATCTAAATATGTATCTTCTAATAAAGGATGTTCATCAAGGAAATCATCCAGATCTTGGCCCTTTATTACCTTTTGAGACACATACTAGATGTCAAATTGCTGCAAAATAATTGCCCACCTTGCCAGACGTTCGGTAAGCATCAGATGATTAAGGATGAATTTAAGCAGGTTATTGCGAGATACCAATTGGACCTCATGATGTTGTAGGTAGTGTCTCAATTTCTTAATTGCAAAGATTAATGCTAGGCAGCACTTTTCAATACTTGAATATTGGGTTTATTCTTCAAGCATAGTCCGACTGAGATATTAAATGCTATTTTCATTCCCAACATCATTCTTCTAGGCAAGGAAGGCACCCAATGATCGTTATAAAGCTGTCATATAAAGAATAAGTGGTCTTCCTTCAACAGGTGGCATTAATACCAGTGGACTCAAGAGATATTTCTTGAGAATATTGAATGCTTCTTGAAATTCTTCAGTCCACTGGTAAGTGACTCCCTTTTTCATCAATTTGGTGAAGGGTAAACTTTTTCCTGCCAAATTGGTGATGAAATGCCGAATATAGGCCAAATGTCCTTGAATTCCTCTCAATTCTTTCAAATTTTTAGGAGGTGACATACCAAGGATTGACTTTTTCTTCTAAGGATCGACTTTGATACCACGATAGCATACCACGAAGCTGAGAAATTTTCCTAAGGTTACCCCAAAAGCACAATTTAAGGGGTTCATCTTCAAATTGTGTTGTCAAAGTTTGTGGAATATGATTTCCAAATCAGCCAAGTGATTAGAATGTTTTTTGGATTTAACCATCAAATTTCCACATAACAATCATCAAACTTCCCTAAAAAGGGCTTGAAGATATGGTGCACGGAACGCTGATATGTTGTGCCTGCATTCTTCAGGACAAAGGGCATTACTCGATAGAAAAACACACCCTGAGGGGATCTGAAGGATGTAGATTCTTCATCTTCTGGAGCCATTCGGATTTGATTATACCCTGAATATCCATCCATTATGGAAAGTGATTCATAGCTAGATGTTGCATCAATTAAGAGTTCTGTTATTGGAACTAGAAAATCATCCTTAGGACAATGCCGATTAAGATCCCTGAAATCAATGCAAACTCTAATTTTTTCATTCTTATTTTTCACAGGGATAATATTATCCAACCACTTGGGATATTGAACTTCTCTGATGAAGTTATCTTTGATAAGATTATCCACTTCAACTTCAATTTTGGAATCATAAGTTGGGTGTGTTCTTCTTGCGGCTTTCTTAGATCCTTGATGTTCTTCTGGAAAACCCAAATGATGAGTAGCAACATCAGGATCAAGCCCTGGAATTTCTGTATAGTTCCAAGAAAATATATCTCGATTTTGCTTTAAAAATGAAATATATATTTCTTTCTCTTCAAGAGTCATGGCCGCACTAATTAAAGTGGGTGTGGATCTTCTTTTGTACCCAGATTTATTTCTCTGAGTTCATCCACAATGGTAGAGATACCCTCTTCAAATGTTGGAGGAGCATCTCTGATATCTTCCTCTTCTTCTTCAACATGTGTTATCTCTTCTGCTTTTACTTGCATAGTAGATGATGAAGTATAATTTCAATGGTAAGAAGAGATGTTAAAATTTGAACATATTGAAGAAGAGGCTTCCATTTCTAACCCTATGGATGATGAAGGGTCTTCCTTGGGTAATAAAGAGGAAATGATGAAATGAGAATCGACGTCATTGTTTATCTCTGATATTTCTATAACTTCTTCTGGCCTGGTTGGCAAAGTATAGAATTTCTAGATTTCATCCGATGAAATTAAGACATCTCCATTTGATCTTTCATCATTTCTTGTTGAATCACCAATTTCTACCATGCTATCTGGATTGATTGTCGTAATTAACATTATGGATGTTTCCATAAGAGTATTTGGATTTGGGTATATCTTGTCAATTTGACTGATAGGAAACACATAATCTGTACTCACATGTATGAATGAGTTTACTGGAATCTTTTTCAAACCATATGGAGCATTAACTTTGGTAACCTCCCTTGTTTGTGGATTTCTCCTTACCCTTCATATGATAGAATTCTGCCTCAATGTATTGAGATTCACATGTTTTGAATGGGGCTTTATCACCATACAATGTCCCAATTTGACCATTGAAACAATATTTGAGACATTGATGATATGATGAGGGTATAACCGCATGTTGATGTAGCCAAGGTCTTCCAAGAAAAATGTTGAAAGCTATGTCATGACGAACAACCATGAAATTTGAATTGGATACAAGATCTCCAAACTGAGTTCTGAGTGTGATCTCTCCCAGAGGTTCTTGTTCATTTTTATCATATCCTTGCAATATCAAAGTAGAAGGAGATAAATCAGATTTGGTGAGGCCCAATTGACAAAGTGTACGAATGGGGATGATGTTGACTCCTGAGCCATTATTAATGAAAACTCTTCGGATGTCTACATCATTGACCTTTCTAGATAAATACAAAGGTCTAATATCTCCATGCACAGCATCATCTTCATCTTCATCTGTAAAAGATATCACCGCATGTCATTCTGCAGGATCATTCTCTATATGGTAGACTTCAGCCACAACAATTTCAATTTCGAACTCTTGAGGACTTGACAAAGCCTCAATGAGTGCCTCCCGAATATCCTTTGATAGATTCAAAGCATCTAGAATTGATAATTTGGTTGGTACATGGGCCAAATATTTCAAGACATCATATTTTTGATCCAAAGGTCTACGTTTTCCAACATGAACATGTGGTTTTGCAGGTGCCTTAGAAGTTGATGCTTTGGAAGTAGATGCATCTTGTATCGGGGTAGGAGTTGGAAATAATCCTAGATTTGGAAGATTAGACCGAATAGGTCTATTTACTTGTTGAGAGGAAGAAGGTGTAACCTCTAACCGATCCTCCAGAATAATTGTGTCGGGACTGAATTTGCCTTGCATGGAAGAACTTTCTTGTTCTTGTTGAGCTTGCTGAAGGGTTTTTCCACGAGTTTCTACTGCATACAAAGTTCTAGAAGGGGTAGAATTGGAATAGTGTCTTCTGGGATATCCATGTCTTCCTCTATATCCCAGACCTCTAGAACTCCCTCTAATTCATCTATTTGATACAGGGAACTCAGGTTCATCAAGATCGAAACTGTGACTGGAATAAGGATCTGTTAAGTGAATCATGTTAATAGAACCAAAGATCAACACTTCATGTGATTAATACTCTACCTGATTAGCCAGTTTAGGTTGTACCATTTAGTGGGGAGGTTCCCGTAACATTGAATTAGATGGCATAAAATCTACCAAAGTCAAAGACAACTTGGGATTTGACACAATCTCATCTTCTTCTGATTGTTCCTCTTTCTTTGAATTATGTCATTTCTTTGAGGATTTTTCTTTTGATGAAGGAGGTTTTGCAATGGAATTCATAGCATAAGGCACAAATGTTTTCTTCAATTGCATTCATAAAATTTCATGAGTTTGGTTGATCGTTTTTCTAACCATCCAATCATTATATTTCTGTGCATTTTTTCTTTTGACTTCTTGCCACTCGCCTTCTTCCTGTGGATCTGTAGCAGTAACACATGCTACCTGAGCTGAAGAACCTTTTAATTTAACTTGTCCTAAGTCCACCATTTTTTTCATGATTTCTTTAAAGACAAAACACTCTTGAATGGGATTCCCCAACATCTGATAAAATGGGCAATAGTTGGGATGGTCTTCTTCTTCTTTCTTGTTCCGTATTTTGGGCCTTGGCAATTGAACCAAATTATTTTCCAGAGCCGAAATTAAGTAACTAGGAACTTGTTCATTTCGGAAAGAATAAACTTTTCTCTTCAACTCCTCAAATTGTTTCCGTCTTTGATCTCTTTGATCATATTGACGAAAAGGCCTTTGTTGTTGATGCTCAGGAGGTAGAGCCTTTTCAATAAGATGAAGGTTTTGAATTAGAAGTAGGTACAGGTGCTTGTTTAAGCGTAACTATAGCGGTCTCTGCTCTACCCATTCTCCTTCCTGGAGCTGATGTAATTACACGAGTTTTATCCTTAGTCTTCATAAGAGAGTCTTAAATCTATTGAGCGATTGAATTAAGGTCTTGAAACCCTCCTGTATATTTCGCAGGGATCAACGGTGTGCGTAATTCATCACGCAAATTTTCCACACAGATTGGCAAAAATTCTTCTTGATGGAGTGCTAAGCTTAAGAAATATGTTAATCCCTTACAGCGAGCAATGAAATCTGAAACCCTTTAATTCTCCTTTTTCTTACAATTTTTAAGATCAAAAACTATTTTCTTTGGAAACGTTGAGCTGAATTGAAGAAGGAATTTTTGACGGAGATCTTCCCACCTGGTAATTGACCGGTATTTCAAGCTTGTATACCAGACAAAAGCAGGTCCTTATAATGACTGTACAAAACACCTGATCTTAATTGCTTCTTGTTTTTTAGGGGTTCCCATCATAAGATCACAACGAGAAACAAAACGTGTTAATTGTTGCTATGGGTCTCCCGAACCATTAAATATTGGGAATGTGGTACTTGAAAATTTTTATGGGGGAGGAATTGAATCAACCCATTCAGGGTAAGATCTTTTCTCCGGTTGAACTGGCACACGTTTTCCTTCCATAGCTTCCAACCGAGCTGTTAATGACTCAATGGTAGTCATTAATTTTTTAGAAACATCCGGTTACGCTTAAATCTGGGCAGGTGCAATAACTGGATCTTGGACAGGTATGGTGGCTGGTACTCCAACCGATGGTAGTGCCACTGATTGTTGTTGCGCATGACCCATAAGATTAGACCTATGAGGGTATACTAGTAAAGGAGGATATTCTTGATTCATTCTAGTAAATTCAATGAATTCCCTTAATTGACTGACTCCAGCACGCTTAGGAAGAAGACTACCTTGATGTAGTTCTGCATTTAACCTCCTTACCTCCTTCATTTATGTCTCTTGTTGTCCGAACCTTTCCTATAATGAGAGTTATTGGCCTTCTCCAGAGGTAGGGGTAACCTGAATTTTTCCTTTCCCCTTGTTGGATGCCTTTCAGAGAGGGGGAAGTTGGTTATTGGAAAAAATGCCTAAATTCTGGGTAAGCCTTTGATTTCATGTACGCACACCTTCTTAATTTGCCTCTGTGTGTACAACCTCTTGAGTAGGAACTTCTTCATATGATCCCTATGAGTGAGCCTCTTGTTCTAGAGGATCAAAAACAATGGAATTGATGACATTAATTGATGTATAACTCATTATATCCTTTATATCAGTATTTCTGCGATACTGCCTTTTTTCATGTCCCTGATTTGACACTACCTTCTGTTGAGTTGACCCCTCAGGAACTTCTTGATGAACCGTAATTTGGATGGAATCTCCTGATAATTCGGCTCTGCGTTCCCCTTGTGTCTTCTTCCCTAATCGAGAGAATACTGAATTTCTCTAAGGAAGAGATTAAGGATTTGAAAAAGTCCCCAGTCCGGTGGACTGGGGCTGTTCCTGGTGTTCCTATTCAACTCCTCGAATCCTATTTGTTGATCTCGAAGGTTGGGTTAAAAGAGTCCCCAGTTTGGAAAGTTAGGGTGGCTGTTGAGCTACTACATCTGAGACTTTCTTAAAAGATCTCCTAATTTTGCGGAATTTAGTCCAAAAATTGGTTGGATGCATCAACCTACATCCACTCAAATCACCTGGCTCAAATGACCGTTGGATGATTTCTGACACTTCTATCACTTGATGATGTGCATTTTGGGAAGAACTAGTTGAGGCCTATTCCTGAGTAAGCCTTTGATTACACATAAAACTAATTGGTTGTGGCCGACCATGGGCAATAACATTGCATGAGACCATTTTTGGCGGGCTTTGTTGATTGGAGAGTACAGTGAAATGCAGTGCTCCATGAACACCCCATCCCCTGATATGAATACTAGATGGGGCATTGTCAATTAACTGGTGCAATATTTTTAGTACGCCATGGCATGAACACTGAAGGGCTCTCTACTGCTTTTCAGCCTTCAGATATCGAAAAACTGAGAGAGATGCCAAATCAATTTGGCATTGTAACCCTTCTATTATCTTGACAAGATTTTCATATTCATCATAAGACAATATTTTCTTTTTCAATTGACAAAGAGTTTTCCACATGTTGAGATGAATATCGTGAATACAATATTCTATCAACATCTCTAAAATGTCATAATGAGAGTCATCCAAAGGCCAAAACATGACTGGCACTTCACCTTTCGCTAGTTGTTTTCTCATATTCAGCCCTTCCTCTTTATCATTCAATGAATATTCTTCTACCTGATTAGACCAGAGTTGGTGCTTATTTGTTGCTTCATCAGATTCAACAAGATTGGTAGAGAATTCATTTATAAAACTAGAAGATGAATGACCCAGGGGTGGTTCGGAGAATGACCTACACCCCGGGCTATCTTATGATTGAGAAAGTATTTCACCTGCTAGTGGTAAAGCATCAGACATGACTGGCTTCACATTTGCAAGTTCCTCAAGATAAGAGGTCTTTCTCGTCACTACATTATCAATTAGAGCATTTTATAGGCAATGTGAATTAATACTGCGGAGAGAAATTTCGTAGCTAAATTCATCATCATGGGGAGGACCACCATGGTGGGTTACAGAAAAAGATGAAACCTTTTTCTCCTTGATCTTCTGGACATGCAGAGGGTTATCGTGACTCTCATCTTAAGATGATACTTCGAGATCGACCAAACTGTCATGAAGCAAGCCTTCATGAGGAAGTTTCTGATGCAGACCTTCAGAAATATTGTTCCCACTATTGGGAAATGAGAGAGTAGAATCTTGGATTCCAATAGATAATTGTATGAGGGACTCAAGAACTCCAGCTTCAATCAAGGCCTTATTACAGATTGGATCTTGATTTCTTGACTGTGTTGGACGAGTCTTCTTCTTAGACACCTTCTTACTCACTTGAGGAACCACTTGTTGATAAAAAGTGGTTATTATGGGTAGGTGTATGTGCCTGTCCAGGAGAAATAGTCAGGTTAGTAGGATTATCTTCATTCAAATCAGGTGTATGTGCCTGACTTGATTGTCCATATGACATGGGGGATTATGACTCAAAACCCTCTTGGACTGGAACAGAGGTGTGTATTTGTTATGAAGTGATATGTTGATGAGTCACTCCACTAGTAGGGATAGATTTTTATTTCTTTCCCTGTAATGTTGTTGAAGCTGTTATAATATTCTGACAGACATCCAGAATATGAGCAGGGATTTTCTTATGCTCTTTCACCATTTTCATAATGTGCTTGGTGACTTCAACTGCTGGAACGAGAATATACGTCCACTCCATATCTATAGTAGGTGTATGTGCCTGCTCCTATCCTCCTTTTCCTGTCAGTGAATTCTGACAGTACTCATGCATAGGGGCGGAGAGTTGAGTCTACCTCCTATTTGTCATTGGGGCTTTCCAATTGACTTATCCAGGTGCTACCAAACGAGGTTGTTGATATACTTGATCAATACTAGCAGGTGTATGTGCCTACTGATTGCACTGCTCCAAATGTGGTTGATGAACTTCCTTCAATACTGGCAGATGAGGTTGCTGGCAGGATTGATGAGTGTAAGCAGGTGTATGATCCTGTTTACCAGTTGTCAACACATTTGGTTGGCGGGCTTCATCGTATGTAGTCAGACAAGACTTCTGAATAACTGATGATTTATAAATAGGTGTATGTTTCTGTCTATATTACTACACCGGAATTGCCTGTTGGGATTGGCGTGTTGCTGCCAGAAGAGTCTGATGGGAAATAACATCAGGACGGACGAGTGTATGTGTCTACTCGTTGCTCGTCACCAAGTTAGGTTGGTGGACTTCTCCTGAGATGGCAGAAATAAGAACCTGCTCACTGTTGACTGATCTTCGCCTCTGGTTGTTCTTCTTTCCTGCTCGGGTTTGAGGAACCTAAGCTAAATGCCTAGAGACGACACCCTCATCATGTTGAGGGAACACTACTGCACGATTCTGGTGGCGATTGTTGGTGGGAGTCCTCGAGAAGGACTCATGGATCCTTGAATGGAGGCCCTGAGTGACCTCCTGATCAACCTCCCTATAGTATGGGAGAGACTGGTTGTTATATTATAGGGATAACGACCCGAAACGGTTGGAGACAGTGGTTGGCACCGCCTGCTTCTTGATCGCTGGTCGTCACTGTCTGGACAACCAGGGTGAATTATTGACTTGGAGGGCTTGTCAAGAATCCTCTAGAGTCGGAATGGTATCGTGTTGATAGTATTCCTTAACCAATTCATTTGATACCCAGTGTTGAAGATTCTAAGTAGGTGATGTCATTCTCAGAGCGGATGAAGATCCAGTAGGAGTAGCGGCAGAGGCATTCACAGCAGAGGTATTCACAGGTGTGAACTTTAGAGAATCCATTTCTATAATGCAGAAGATCTTGGAAAATAGTGCCTGTTTGATATAACAAACATAATCAAGATAAGTTCGTCCACTACATCTTTTGGATGAGCACATATGTTATTGATTGTTTTTTTGGCCCTCTCATTGAGTTTAAATAGGGGCCTAACAAATTAGTAAAACATCATTTTAACTTGGTTAAGGATTTACGTCGAGTTCACCATTTTTTGTTTACCTCTGGAAATTGGGATGACCTCGTTTATTTAAGGTTCAAACATTCCAATCGATTTCTAACGGGTTTTTTCATAGAACCAAAAACATCCAATGATTCTATATCCATTTGGACCTACTTTCCTAAGGTAGGTTCTCATTAGTTGTGGACTGATGATGCTTAAGAATTTTCATTGGTCGATAGGATGGGAGGTCGGACTCATCAAACCTTTTTGGGGGGAATTATTGTCTACTCTGGGAATCTACTTATAGATTTAAGTTATGTTCATGAATCCTTATTAAATTACCAAGTATGAATTTCCTTTAGATATGAAAATCAATGATTGATATGTATTAGATTTAGAGAGTCTTTTATATATATTTGATATTCTTCATCGATAGAGAATCATATGTATTTGTTAGAGATTATTAGTCCATTGTATCCTTCAATGCATTATATAGAGATCTCTTGGTCATTATGATAACCATACTGGTTTTAAATCCACTCAACGGGGCACTTAAAGTTTATTTTCGTTTAGAAATACATGGATTATTTCAGAGTTGGGATCATACTTGCAGATGGGCTACCTACATATCCTTGTTTAGAAAAGGAATCAGAACCCACATAGTTCGAGTTAAAGAGTATGAGGTTTATGCATAATTGATGGACCAAAGAAATATGCCATAATTACTTTTATGCTCTAAGCTCACGTGAGTCATTCTCGGTGTGAGAAAGAAGAGGTATCAGTAAAACCTGATGATTGTGCCACGAAAGATGCAATCATAAGAAATGATGTGTGTCTTATATATGTATGACTACCCGGATAGATTAAGATTGGGATTTAATTCAAGGAAGAAACCCGGGAACAAGGTCCATAAAGGTATATGTGATTTATGGAGATTTAGATACTTAACTTAGGACTTAATACTGAGGAGAATGTCCAAATTATAAGGGACTTATGATTGGGTTTTATTCCTGATAAGGAAGCCCAGATCAAGAGAAATTAAGACTGGTTAATAGAAATTATGACTGGGGCTTATTCCTGAGAAGGAGGCCCAGGTTAAGGGGAATTTAGAATTTGGGGCTTACTTATGAAAAGGAGGCCCAGGTTAAGGGACTTGGGGCTTACTCTTAAGAAGGATGACCAAGTTAAAGAATCTTATGACTAGGGATTATTCCTGAGAAGGAGGCCCAGTTTAAAAGAACTTGTGACTGGGGATTACTCCTAAGGAGGATTTCCACATAAAAATAAAGTAATACTGGGGCTTACTCCTGAAAAGGAGGCCCAAGTTAAGGGGACTTGGGGATTACTCCTAAAGAGGATTCCCAAATTAAATATCTTCTCATCTTAGAGGATGAGGTTGAAATGAATTAAATCTCTAACCATAGTGACATAAAGATATGTAAATCTCAAGGTTTTAAGATATGTTCCACAGAATTCCTTTCAGATAAGGAAGCCAACAGAGGAACCATGCCATAAATGACTTTGAATAGGGTTTTAAAGGCTAAATCGTGAAGAGGAGAGGTGGATTTGAAGAAAATAGGTGAATAAGCAGAAGAGGCACCCAAAAAGAGGTAGGTGCGCAAGTCCTGGTGGGGCACGCAAGTCCTGGTTGCGCAAGTATACCTGCACAACACTTGGGTATTTGCGCACCGATCAACCCATAGGGTAATACTTGGGCAAGTCTTGGCTCAAGCCCTTAGTATTATCCCTAAAGACTTCCAAATGAGTAGCATGCAAGTTTTGTTGAAGGGATAAGATGGCGCGCAAGTGTGACCATTTCCCTTAAGGGTTAGACACTTAGGCGCGCAAGTGCTAATGAATTTCAACACTTAGGCCATGTTCCCCCTCTTTAGATCTTCCATTCTAGGTAAGAAATTACCTTAGAAGTGTTCAGAAGACTTCAAGAAGAGACTTGGGTGCTGGGATTTCAAATCTGACTTTTGGAATTTTTCCGTCTTCAAAATGGGGGGCCCACAAGGGGTATTTATAGGCCACTGAAGACCCTGGGAGAAAATCAAATAGGGTGCGCAAGTCACCTACTCTCTCAATATGTGGCGCGCAGGTATACTAGCATGACCATATTGGAACTTGAGCGGCCCATGCTTGAAGAAATCCATGTTCATGCCTTTGTCGATTTCTGATGTTTCTTCAAAGGATGAATCGCTCTGTGCTTAAGGTATTCACATTTTTATTCGTTCGACTCTGTGATTAAAGGAGTGTCAACATGGTCATGTACCATGTCGGTGGAGTAGTGTGAGAGGTCAGTAAATCTTGTCGAGTACTGGGCCAATTATAAGATTCCCTACTGTAAGTGCAGCAGCTCCTAGATACGCACTGAGCGGAGTGTCGTTGGAACGAACTCCTCTCTGAAGAGGCTCTCAAAGACCTTCCACGTGAGGGTCACCTCGTCATTTTTCTGGAGCTTTAGGATCCACCATATCCCTATTGTTCCCTGGAAAAGTCTAGCAACTAGGACAACCATATGCTCTGTTTGTGTCTAAAACAAGCAAAAAACTATAGCCACAGCCTCCTGCTAGTCCCCAAATGCATAGGGATCTATCTCACCTAGAAACCTCATAAGCCTCTGTCTTTGAAACTCATGCAATGCGCTCGGTCATCATACATGGTCTACTAGTGGGGATGGTGGCATCGACTACCCAATGGGTGGTGGAGATGCTGGTGCACCACCCGAAGGTGCTACCATAGTAAGAGGGACCTTCACTGAACCCTCATCACTCAGTGGGCCGTCATCATGTACTATCTCAAGAATATTGGATGGATATCTATGTGGCAGCACCCTGAAAAGAAACAGGTGCTTTATGGTCAATAATTTATACCTAGTGAGCTGACTCAAAAAAGATCAAAGTAAAAATATTTCCAAAACATAGGTAATCAGTGTTTTTGTGCACCGAGTCACAAATCAGAATTCAGGGTCCTGGTGTATGGATACTTCGGTTGCCACACCAACATTGGACTCTCTGAACTGAAAACCATAATCAAAACACATAACACCATTGATCCATTAAAAATATCAGAGTTCTAGTTCTTCAGTAGAACTGACTCCTCTGATACCACTTTTTCACAACCCTTCCCCCGGGGCCCGTTTCATGACTACCCCAAGACCACCTTCCATAGGACAGGGGTTGGAAACTAGCACCGGAAAGGAGTATCCCTAAAACAGGAAGGCATTACCTTTAAAACTATACAAACACACAATCCAAGAACACAACAAGAAGAAACCACGAAGTAAAACTGAATTAGTAAAGGTGTGTACTGAAAGTAATGGGGCTGGAATACCATCCCAAATAAAAGATACAAATACAACTAAAAAATAGAAAATAGCTTCTGGAATCATCCACCGAGGATCCTACCTGAAGGGTAGGTACAACTCGTCTCCACTAATCTCCACGTCAGCCAATCTCTTCCATGTACTGCCTGGTCCTGGATCCCTCAAGCCTCAGCCAAGCTGCTCATCATCTGCATAAGACACAACAAGGTGCGGGCGAAGCCCGTGCAGGGATGAGTATAAAAATACCCAATATGGACCCCAAGACCCTCGAAGGTCTCTCATAATTTCACAAAGTATAAACCACAAAGCATGATGTTAATCACAAAGAACAAAGCAATATACACATATTCTACCGAGAGGCACTACTGCTGACCATACAGAGTCTGACCCACATAAGTTCGATAGGTACTAACCCCAGCAAGACCCACATAGGGTCCGACTTACCCAGAGTCGATAGGTACTAACCCTCACAATACCCACATAGAATCTGACCCACATAGTATTGGTATGCGCTAACCCACACAGTATCACTGAGCGCTGACCCACACAGGATCTGACCTATATAGGATTGGTATGTCGTTGATCTATGATGGGCCACTCAAGACTGGTCTTCGTTAGGTCATGTATTGCTGATCCACACAAGATCACTAGGTATTGATCCACACAGGATCACTCGGTGCTGGTCCACACAGGATATCTAGGTGCTGACCCACACAGGATCACTCGAAACTAACCTCCATATGATCGTACTCTAACCTCCACCTCATCGCCAGCCATTGGATTCCCGATCATAGTACACTTGATTCTAGGAGAACTTTTCCTCAAGCCATCAGACATATTTTAACTAGAAATAAGTCCCATGAAGAAGTAAACCGATGATCTGTCACATTATAAGGGTCACAACACAACAGGAGTCGCATTAACCGGATGCTTATTCTATAAGTTATTGGAATTTTAGTGCCAAGGGTACAGTTGGATTCAGAGTCGATCTAACCCATCCATACTCCAACATTTTCCAAAAACTCTCATTGAGTATCTCAAAAGTACCGTCTCACTCCAAGGATCCCATCGCCATAGACAGTTTGTCCAATAGACATCTGGTTCACAAGTTACGGCCCTTTAAGCATTTCTAACCCCAACAGAGGTCCGAGTCCGAGCTTACCCAGTCAGGCCAACCTAGCCTAGGCCGACCGTACCCAGCTCGGTTTGACCCAACCTGAACTGGCCTAGGCTAGCCTGATTGGGATGGGCCTTGGCAGGCTTAGCATGTTGGGCCACAGACTGGTCCAGCCCGCCGGCTGGGCGCGGCTCGCGCAGGGATTGTGTGGTCTGCCTCCCAAACGACTCAAAGAGCCATTAATTTTATTTAAGGTTTGTCACATGTGGTGTTGCCTTGTCACCCGCGGGACTCTCAGAAGGAAGGTATCTTGCCAGCTTGTCGTGGATTTGAAGTCGCAACTTCCTTCATTGCGGTACGCGATGGCGTGCCACCTCCACCTCCGCGGTCAACTGCTTCCGGCCGCCCGTCCAACCACCGCAGTGCCGAGTGGCACCGCCTCCCACTATGGTCGGTGGTTGTTGACTGCCACCCTCTTCTGATGGGGCTAGTTTCTAGTTCTTCCGCATCGAAACTTCTTCCACAGGCCATCGGGTGAGCTTTGGTGGTCCGTTCTTCCTTCTGGATGCACCTACAGTCCTCTCGGTGTGTCGTTGTCGTTGTGTGGCTCCCAGATTCTAGATTCTGATGAGTTGAAGAATTTTCCCCCAAAGAAAACAACAAGAACAACGTGGCGGAGGGTCTGAACCTTGTTCTTTTATCCTGAGCCCTCTGCGTTAACACGATAACAAGTGAAAGGTATTTTAATTCATCAAAGACAATTTCAATAATAAACCACCTACCACGTGAACTGTCAGAGGTATCGCAGTCATTGGCAGAAGGAGAGTCCCCATCAGAGTGAGGTCATTGGCATTCGTTGATCCTAGATATTCACCGCCCAAGCTTCTATCCTTAGTCGGTGGAAGACGTCGCGTCACTTCACCAGAGGTTCCTTGATTGGTGAAGTTATATTAAAACTCTACCTCGGGCCTCACTTAAATAGAGGGGGGAAAGGTGAGTAACACACTGATGAATTAATGAGGATCATTTAATGAATGAACCTATTAATTCCCCAATGGTGAGGTTATAAATAAAGAAGATTCAAGCCATTAATTGGCTTAACAAGTCACTATTATCCACCATCGTCTCTCATCATCTAGAGAAAAAGAAATAAAATAGCTTGTTATGTTATTTTATAATTTTTCTATAAAGTAAAAAATTTAACTTTTTCTCCCGACCTACTATGATTGAAGTAAATCTTCTCTTAAGAAAATCTCGGTACTGAGTATTCAATGGTTACCTCAAATTTTTAATCAGATCATTGGTTCAAAAGATAGAAAACACCACCCATGCATTTACTGAACTTACCTAAAAAAGTTCAAAAATTTATTTTGGGCACACCGAGCCTTAGAATCATGCACTGTCAATTTTTTCAAACTCATAATAATCCAAAATAATTTAAAAAAATTACATGGGATTTTTGGTTCTTTACACTCCCTACCATAATAACTCAACTATCTTGAAAACATCAAAATCCCAACACACCACCCCCAGGGGGAAAATGTGGGAACTCCAAACTTGATCTTACCCAAATCCTTTACACTAACCAAACAGTATCCTTACCGCAACCGGAAACCAAGGAACTCTTAATCATGAACTGAACTAAATCCCTCAGCACAAGCAAAAAAACTCCACCAAAAGGACTCGAACAGGAAACCTATTATAAAGCAACCCTACATAACATAATGTTAGGATGGGGAAAATTCATACAAGGACCAAAAACTATCTATATAAGGGAGAACAACATAACTACTGGAATTAAAAAATCTCCACACTGACCAAATTCCCAATCCCAGGGAGAACCCACGAGAACAATTCAAAATAAAACCAAACAGTGGACCAAAAATCTAACTCATCCAGTTCACAAAACCAAAAAAAATTCTAAATGAGAATAGTTAAATCCAAAACCAAAACCAAAACCTAGATGAACCTATTTATTTATGGTTCAAACATCCCTTAAGGGAAATTAACAATTCCAAGAGAAACATTTAGAATGAATAAAGCCTCTTAGATTGTAGTAGGACATTTACATTGCACTTTTTCACTAAAAGATAAACATAAAACAATCAGAAGAATGTAGATTAGGAAACATAAAACTAGGATGGGGATTTTTGTACCCCAAGAAACTCCTGACTATGTGCAAGCTTCTCCCTGAGACCTGTGGCTAGGGTTCTGACGGCTAAAGAATCTCCTACCTAATAGTCAGGCAGCACATCCTATGATCAAGACTTCTTATTTATAAAATTATTCCTCTAAAACTTCTCCAGATGACCCAAACATCCACAACGATGGAAGGTCTTTAGACGATTATGAGAAGACAGCTTCGATTGTCCAAAACGGACACACTGAAAACATATAAGCGAACGGTCCTAAAAATGAGAAACTGGGACTAATGGAGGAGAATCCTTGGAAATAGGTTCCTTCGGCATGTGATCCTTTCCAGATGGGGAACATTCAAGAGAACCAACCACCATTAAATGCACCCTAAAAACTAGATCAGCCATAAATTCCTCATCCACCAACTTCTCGAAACAAGTTTCACTGGATGAGAGCACTTTTTTTCAATCTCAAGATGAAGACCCCATACAAAATGAGGGGTTTTCATATGATCTTCTGATACTTCCTTAAAATAAAATGGAACCATATCTTTAAATTGGTCAATGTAAGACTTTCCTAGTCATTAGCCCCACCGAACATCTCGCAACTCTACCACCTTTCTCTACTTCACCTCATCTGATATGAACCTTTTGATGAAACTGGTCTTAAAGACTTCACACATCATCTCAACTTGCTTCAATTATGGGGAAACCAACTCCTAATAGTCTAAGGATAGACCCTTAACCAACCTCTGAAATGCATGGACTCTAACAGCCTTGAGAGTTCCCAATGAATAGAAAACACACTCAACTTACTCAATCCACTCCACAGCCTCTAATGAGCCTCGATCACCATTGATAATAGGAAACACTCAAGAAAGACCATGAACTAGGCATGAATCATTAGAAACCTTGGGGACCATTTTTGGTGGAATTTCCTGGAAAACATAGAAAAAAGAAACCAAATCCAATATCAAACTGAGGGGAAATTAAAAAGAACACCTCGAGCCAAAAATAATTGGATCGTAATACAAACAAATACAAACACCACCTAAATTTACCTTTTTTAGAAACCACCATATCCTTTTAAATTTTAAAATTTCCTTCTTCCAAGGCTAATTCCAAAATACCAAAACCCTCTTTTCATGAAAAAACATTTTCTGAAATCATTTTCTCATTCAAATATATTTTAGAAAATCCATGCCAAACCCTTGATTCCAAAACCCCACCCATGGAATCCTATGAACTATTACATGTGTGTCTATCCATTTATATCCATGCATTCCATCACGCACTTTCTACACAGACCCACACACATGAAAATGTCTATAAAGAACACCAAGGATCACACCTAATCCATTTTCCTAGAAAATACACACATTCATCAAATTCTCAAACCCAAAACACTTTCAATTTTAAAATACACTTCACAAACTTACAATAGTTGTATGGAAAGAAATTTTATTTTAAAATCTATTTTCATTTAAAAATCCCATTTCATTTTCATCATACACTTAAACCCATTGAAACCAAAACGAATCATGACCAACAACTAGCTACCTAGATGAGGAACTAGTGTCTATGCCTAACTCGGTGACATAGTGGTGGGCCATGTCCCAGGTAAAGAAAAACACTAGGTGGGCCTTGAACTGGGAACTTGGGCTCCACATGGATCACCACCCCATGTGAGGCCACAACATGACACCATTTCGCCTCCAATTTCATCCCTCAATCAAAAATAACTCAAGACAAAAAAACTAAAATATCATACTACCACTAGTGACTCGAGTATCAGTGCAAGAAAGAGTTTATGACTCTCTTCCCGCACCTACCTCTAGATTCTTGATAGTCCAAATATCCAAATATTAGACACCCCAAATATCAAGGGCCTTCTCTGAAACCATTTCTCACAAACCAACCTAGTATTTCATTCTATCTGACACCAGAACCGATCCACTACATGACCCAAAGGGAATTCATGATCCCCACGAGTTGGAAACTCATTTTGGGAATCAAAATATACAAGTGGGAATGATTTAAGCCCAAAAGATACAACCAATACCAGATAAATAAAGAGAACAAACTGAATATGTAGTGAAAATAACAATTGAATCCCAAATGAATAAACAACTCATTCTTTTACAAGATACACCTTACCAGACTAAAAAAGACTAAAACAAGTAAAACTAAACCACAGACACAGAATCTTCATGTAAACCCTTACTCACCACAAACCACCCAACCATCTCCATTCCAATAATGAGAAACTAAACTAGAAGAACCTAAGAAAAGAGGAACCTACAACTAAAAAGATAAATTAGGTGTGAGAACCAAAATTCTTAGTAGGAGTGCCAAATAAAACCATGTAATACAAGTGTTTCATTTCCTAAAATAGTCCATTAACACTAGTTTTAAATGCAATTATAAAAATAATATTTTCTCATTTTATTAAACAAAAATATATTTTTTGTTTTAAAATCCAACACACACAACCTTCCTTTTTCAAATCAAAATACCATTTTATAATTAAAACCCAAACCAAAAGATACTAGGGTTGTGTAGAATATAAATAACCATAAAGATACAAACAAGAAGATATAAATAATAACCATGGTCAATCCTAAACATCCCTAAAATACCCCCCAAACGTACTCGATTCGGAACCACTTGTCGGTGTACGGTGAAACCCCTAAGTCAATAACCTATTGGCTACTCTATCCTAGCCTCACTAGTGGCACAACATTCATGGAATGTATACAAATCCAAGAGATTACCAGCCTATATAATTAGGGATGGTAAGATACCATCACTCAATCAACTAAAATACACCCAGGAACCCATAGTGGTAGTAAAATTGTGTAAGTAGGAGGCCAACGCATGTGTGACTCATCTTAACAGCCATCAATGTACTTTCCTACCCCCAAAAAAGGACACCAATATATGATAATTCATAAAGGTAAATCCCTCCTATAGAGATTCCCCATATATGTATATACATTTCTCATCACACAAGGTGAAAATCGGGCCACCATAACAAATAAATATTCAAATAATTTTACAAAACACTCTATGTTTCCAATCGGGCACACAAATTTTCCAAACCACATTATTTTCCAAAGTTAACACAATCACCCCTTTTTATTAAAACATTAAAAATGGGACTTTACATCCTAAAAATCAATTCCAATTTCATGATATTCCAAAACAATGTTAAAAGTTCACAAGGTAATTTAAGATGCCAAATGGGGCCTAACATTACAAATATCATTTCATCTCCTACACCAATCCAAAACCAAGGTTGAAAATACACACAAAGTTACCAAAGATTACCAAATGGTCTCTTAAACTATTTAAGAACCAAATATATTTTATAAAACTCCAAATAGTCTATAACATTTGGTACAATATCAAAACCACTTTTTCTCATTTGGAAACCATTGAACCATTTTGCAAGGAAAGAAGAAAGATAAGAAAGACAAAAAAATTTGAAAATAAAATTTCAAAGAAGGAATTACTTCCAATGACATCATCATTTGAATGCTCATCCATGTGTTCACTCTATGCACCCATGGATGTTACCATATAAAATGGTATACCATAATCATTTTTACCCCAAATCCTTTTCAATGAAACAACAGTTTACTTTCAACTAGTTCAACAAACCATTTTATAAAAATTATAATATATCAATCCCAACCACAATCTAATCAATTTAATAAAACATTAATAATGGAAAAACCCCTAAATCTACCAATTTCACTTTAAAGGCTCAATTGATATTTTATCAAACTTGTTCAAGGTGTGTACAAATAGAAATAAATAAATAACTACTTCGAATCATATTTTTAACAAATTACACCAACAAGAAAACACCATAATTAACTAACCATGTTCCATATAAAAGTTTAAATAATGTATAGAAGTTAATTGGAAGCACACAAGTGTTCATAGATTGTGCTAAAAATGAAAAAGTTGGAAATGCATACCTCAACCATGTGAGGATGGGATCAAACTCCAAAGAGAGGAAAAAATGATCCATGCGAATGATCTGCATGACCTAGCCACAAGAAATCACCCAAAAATTAGCCAAACCTAACCCTAGGGTTTGAAAAATAAGAAAACCTCCAAATAAAAATCCTAGAAACCAATAGGGAAAAATAAATAAGGGATAAAATTGCCAAAAATTAAAGAAAAAAAAACTTGGAACCTTCAAAGACCTACCAAGGAGGAAGGGGGTCAAGGGAGAGGGGTTAGAGAGGAACCCCTAGTGTTTCTAGGTCGGACAAGGGAGGAAGAGACCAAGTTTGGGCCAAAAATTATAGAGGTATAATTTTAGAAATCAGATTTTTAATGACCTGTAATGGCCATATGGTTTGGCTGCACCGTTTTTCAAACCGTACGGTAACCGTTTGGGGCTCTCTACCTGTGGAAGAACTAGTGCACGGTTACCTGGGATATACCACATGGTCATGTGTTGTCCATGCGGTAAGTCCTATGCAATCATGTACCTTCCACATGGCCAACCTACATGGTTTCTTCTAACTGTGAGGTAACTGTTCTCTACTTGGAAATCTCACCCGAACTTTAAAAAACCCAAAAAATTTAACTGGGTCTCGACCCGAACCTCAACCAAAATACCCAAGACCAATAAAAAGATAAAATAAAAAATTATCTGAAGTCAGGGTGTGACATATAGTGGTATATTATAATTATGATAATCAAATGATAGGAAAATATACAAGACAGTGTAGAAGTTTTAGGGCATCTTTATCCAAGTACAATGATATCATTCTAGTAAAACTCGTCATATGGAGGCATATCCATAATCAAATCCAATAGAATTTATTAGAGGATATATGATTATGAAAATTTCATATATTTAAATCTTATTATTATTATTTTACAAATTAACATTTTCATCACAGTGTCGATTTAACATTCCCAATGGTGAATCTACAAAGGTGGCACAGTTGATAGAACTTGGGGAATTATGCTAATCATAAAAACATGACTTATATATTGTCTTTAAGAGTAGAGTCTAAATTTAGTTATAGGGTGCACCAATCATCACTAAATTTCCATCTACACAATACCAATAAATGATCATTTATTGAAATATTAATGACTTCAAGACATTCTTAAATTTTTAGTAGTTTGTATTAAAATTTTAGTTTTTATTAATTGTAATGAATTATTTTCTAGATTCATCCAACAGAAACAAAAAGAACAAGGGTTATATAAAGTATATTCACACTTTTGGGAAACCTAAAATATAGAATAATAAGAGGTAAAATGTACTTTTCATGAACAACTAAGTTTTACTAGTCACCAAAAAACTGAATAAAAACTAATATTTTTTAAACTCAACTAAATAAAATTTAATAGAAGTAAATAAAATAGAATAAAAATGTACATAACCAACAAAAAAACTTGTTCATAATAGAATAATACCAACTAAAACTAAATATAATCAATCCTAATGGAACTAAATAAACCTTACATATTCAAAATTTAACCAATCATATCCAATCAAACCCACCCTAAAATGAGTTTGACCAAACCATCCTAAATAGACCATAACAATATTGAAATTAACTAAATAGATCTTAAGAAAATTAAATGAAATAAAAAAAATAGTATATATGATCCTTTTTCTAATAGAACAACACTCATTTAAACTAAATTGATCAAATTTACATGACCCAAACATAAATCAACTGTGAAGAACCATTCAGAACCAAACTCACCTACCACCAATAGAATAAAATATACTAAAACTATATTTATGTTAAGTGAATGAAAGTGAAATAATGTAAACTATATCAACTATAACTAATATTACAATAATTAGTTAAATAGAATAATATTGAAATGAATAAAAGGTAAATGAGCCAAATCAAACCGAGTGAGGGGAATATAAAACACATTTAATAGATCTGAACAATACCAAACATGATGAAACTAGATGAAAAATAATGTAATAAAACTGAAAATAATAATAATAACCCTAATCAATGAGGATTTGACTAAACGAAATTGATTAACATAAATTCATGTTGGATTAAATGGAAGTGAACAAATATAACACATACAAAACAAAACCAAATAAAATCATATCAAATCAAATTGAAATGAATTGAATAGAGATGAAGAAAAAGAACCTTAAATTATCTATATTTAACCAAATACATAAAATTTTAAGTATACTTAATTCATATATATATAATTATTAAAAAATCATAAAAAAATATTTCATTAAACCTGAATTTATCAAACCAAGTTAAATACATATAAAATAAATAGAAATTATTAAAAATAAACTAAATATCTAATTCAACTTGACTCGATATGAAATAAAATAAAACTAATTTGAATATCCCTTGACTAAAGTAATAAAAGTTTATTGAAATTTATTTCAATTTTTTTAGTTCTGTTTATCGATTTTATATTTTTCTATAATTCAGCATTATATTAATCAATATCATTTTATTAAGGAGATACTGAGCATAAAATGTCATGTTAATTGAAAAAATATATTTTACTTTAGTAGGACGGAAAAATATGGAAGTTTTGTAAATGAAAAAACAAAAAAAAATATTGTAAGTATTTTTATTGATTTTTAAAATTTTGATATGTAATTCATCATTAAATATATTATATTTATTTTCAACAGTGTTCTCTGGAGACCCTTGATGATTAACAAGATTAAAAAAACGTGACAAAGGATAATATGAGATATGTATTAGTTGGGGAGAATAAGGGTAGAGTTCGATGTCTAACTAGAAATATAATCTTCCCCACAAGGTATTGGACATCATCAAGTGCCTATTAATGTTCAGTTAGAACAAAGCTTCAAAATTATTATATTAAATCATATGAGGCCAAAACATATATATAAAATAACATGAAAGAGGTAAAATGGTTATTGATAACTTCTTGAAATATATGAAAACTGTAGGTCCATCACTTCCACCAAAGGCTAGTACTGTTTTCAATTCATGTATGAAAACAATTTTTTATTTATATGATGCATCATGTGATGTAAAAGAGGGTCATGTTGTTGGTTGAGGTGATGAAACTCTTATTTATATGGATGATGGTGACAATGATGATGATTTTTTTGAAGAAGATGATGCTGGTAAGGATGTTTGTGATAATGGTGAGGATGTTTGGGATGCTAGTTATGATTATGATGCATGTGGTAGTGATGAAGGATATATTGATCCCCTATATTATTAAGTTTAAAGTGAAAAGAAAAATGTTTGAAATGTTTTTAATGACTAAAAATATTTATTGTGTGCATTTTATATTTTTATAGTATTTTATATGGTTTTAAAACTATTGATAAGTAATCAATTGTTTAAATATTAAATGTACAGTTTATAAACTGTATTAACTGTGTATTTTGTTTGGTATTTTGTTTAAAATTTCAGGTAGTAATTGTGAAGAGGTTAATGGAAAACATATGTTACTAGTTGGGGAGATAAATCTATACTAATGCTTTTCTAAATAGTTGGTATATATCTATACCAATGGTTTCTAAAAGAAACCATTTGTATATCCTGGCTTGGGAGATAAATTTATACCAATAATTTTGTGAACCAATGGTAAACACATATAACAATGTTTTATTTCAAATCATGGGTTTTTAGAATTTCCTCGGGGATATACCAATTATTTAAATGAATACCATTGGTATATCTATATAGTGAAGGATTAAGGGTCCATGATTTATAGAACCATTGTTATATGATATACCAACAATTGTATGGCCAATACCAAATGTTTTAAACAATTGGTATAGGGTAATTTTCTAGTAATGTAATGAATATATACGATACATATGACCTGATATCAATTCTATAAAATTTATATAACATCCACTTTTTTACCCTTTAACCCATTAAGAGAAAGATATTGTCGCTCTTGAATACGAATGACCTAACGTACCCCTGAAGTGATGGGATTCATTTTCCATGTCCAACATTCCCAAATGGTTCTAAAAGGTATCTAGTTATTAAATTTGATAATTATAACATTAATATAATTCAATAAATTATGGATATATATCCTATGCATAGGAACCAGAACATTCATTACAAAACATGCATGAGAAAATGAAGCAGTTAACAACCGATAAAGTGGTAATAATGAAATATTTTTAATGAAGGGGTGGTAAGATCATATAATATGATCACATATGATATTTTAAATATGAATATGTTTATGTTATAAATTAATAACCTGATTAAAACCAATATGAAAAGGGTTAAATCATGTTCATTTAAATGGAATCATGAGATTGGGATTTTGTCACAATTTTCTTTCATTGTGGCATATTGTAATTTTATGGACCTAATTTCATTTATATGGTTAATATACTTCCAATTTTACATGTAATATCTTGAATAATTAATATTTCATGGTATTTTAATTTTCAATTAAAATTATTTCATCAATGGGGATTTGACTTGAATGTTACCATGTGGAAAGGAATTTCATAACTCAATTTCTTTTCATTAGGTTATATTGATTCCCCATTATCTTTGATATTATAAGATTGTGTGTAATGTATCTTGGTTATTTTATTTTTTATTTCCTCTTTTTTGTAGGTGTATATACAATTGATACACATAATAAACCCCTTGATTAATCCTAACTTCAATAGTGTGTTATTTAAAAAACAATTCTTCTCAATTTTCACTCCATTGATACTTATTTAGTATTATTCACATATTTATTTTTATGAGGTGTATCTACTAAATTTTTTTATATTTTATATAAAGAATATATTTATATATATATTGTCTATTTTTTCATTTTAATTTATTTCTTTTATGGGGATTATGCTTCAAAAGTTACCAAAGTGGTAAGGGTTTATGCTTCAATATCATTTTAATTGGGATTATTTATGCTTGATTTTCTATTGAAGGAAATTATTTGAACATTATATAATAAAACTATTTAGTTTTTTTATCCTATTGTTATTAATGAAATATTCAATTAATAGTGCCATTTTTCATCTATGGTACATAAAATTATTGAGAATTGTTTTAAGATAATCCATCATTATTTCTATTTTTGATCGAAAATGATTTTTTCTTCCATATCCATTTTTTCTAAAATAAATAAATAATCATTTTAATTTTATACAATGATATTTTAAAGAACTTTAAACCATGATTGAATTTTTATATAATGTTTTTAAAGGAATCTTCTTATCTTATTTCAAAAAGGCACTTTTTGACTTTTCCTTCCAAAAATTTGAATTGAAACCTTATTTTAACATACTCAACAATAATGGAATTTTATGTTGTCGTGACCACTAATTTCTCTAAGAAATAATTTATATTTTTAAAAAGATCACATCAAATAAAATATTTTTCATTATATTTTGGAAATTTTTAGTTATTAAAAGTAATGTTCAAAGTGAATAGGGAATTTTCCTCAATAATGTTTTAATGTTATTTTTATGATATTTCTATTCATTAATGACAGACACCCTTTATTTTAATTATAATATACTAAGTATATGTTTTAATGATACCAAACTTATTATTTCTCTAGATGGATTATGTTCTATTTTACTAGGGTGTGTAATGATATTCACTATAATTATTAATTATATAGTCATTAGCTTTCTCTTGAAACATTCTCCTTCTTGAGATCCTTGGAAATTAAATTTATATTAAATATTTATATTTTTTGTATTATGTTTATTATAATTTCCTAAACCATATACCATTTTTACATATGGTGTTTTATTATGAATTTTAATTGATTTACTAGACACAATTATGATAAATTCATATTGTTTACCAAATATGGATTTTGTTGATAAGGAGTAGTGTTCAGGAATTTAATTGATCAATAAATATTAGAGAAATGAATTGTATATATTTTTATGGGTGGTACATGGAATTATATACCCCTCGATGAATCGATAGGTCTCATTAGATAAACCATTAAGCAATAAATAAATGGGTTTTTGGTGTATACCTACCTATAGTTTTAAACTGTCCTGGTACAAGGTCCTAATGGTATTGATATCATAATTTCAGAAATCATGACATCCTATGTTAGGATTTTACTTCATTGAAAATTCAATTATTGATGACCATGTTATTATTTTATTAGTTATGATATCCATGGATTAGCTTCAAGATCACGTGATTATTTATATGGCATTATGTGATCATCATTTATTCCTACCATATTATTCTTCATGCTCATGAAATTGATTAAATTTCACGTGTTATCAATTATTTACCTTTCCATATTTATTATGACTTATTTATTCATGATATCATCCATTTTATGCAACCATTACATAGAATTTGATATAACCTTATTTTATTTCCTTTCCCAGGATATGATGAATGAATCTTTAAATGAGTATAAGGATAAATAATATTTACATACACTTTTTTTGTGAATTATGTATTCAAATGGAATGTGAAACTCAAGTAAGTAATTTGTTTTACAATACTACTATATTATTCAGTCCTTTGGTATGTGATCTCTTTTATATTATGATAATGTAATAAAGTAACCACCAACTTTTGGTTAATGTGGTCAGGGTCATTACAGTATGGTAGGTTTCATAATAAAGGTTATAATTAGAATGATGATTATGTTAATATTACCCTAACATACTTTCTTTAATGAATAATAATTAAAATTTTGAGGATGTAATTTTTTAAGGGGGATAATGTAACACCTTGAGATCATAATATATAATTTCCATTAAATATATCAATTTTTCTGAATTCTTAATCCACATGAAAAATAAAACATAAATGAAATCATGATATAATTCATTAAAAAATTAAATATTTTGTATGAACATTAAAAAATATTAATTTTATTAGTAAGAATGAATATGGGTAATTGTTTTGGGAAATATTTGTAGAAAGAAAATAATTTTTATTTTAAATGTGAATGAAATTCAATTAGTATAACTAAAACAACTTAGAAAACCATTTTATGATTATTAATATGCATTACTAATATTGGTGTTTTATTTCATGAAACTAATTATTTTAGAAAAAATTAAGAATATATTAGATTTATAATATAAATAAAATATTACCAAAAATCTAATTTGTAATTTATATTAAATATGAATAATGAAAAGTGTACATTTTTAGATTCTCTATTCTGATATGAACATTTATGAAATATATATTTTGATATAGTTCAAATATTAAGTTATCAAATTTTAGAAATTTAATTTAAAATAATGTAAATTACTTTTGGATTAAGAATAATAATATTTTTTAAGATTAATATTTGATGTTTTTCTAAAAAATGTTTTATGAGCACAAATATTGAAATTTATTTTCCCTATAAAAATTAATTTTTTTTATAAAATGGATGTTATATTTAGAATTTGTGGGTCCGATGTTTTTTATCCATGAAAAAAATATTCTTATTCATTGTAAATATATTACTTGGGATAAATATTAATTACTAGGGTAAAAGTAAAATTGTTTTTTTTCAAAGAATTAATTTTATAAGAGTTATATATTTTTAATCTAAATAAATTATATTATTATATTTAAATTTGAATGTAATATGTTGTTTAAACACATCATAAAATATATGAACACTCATTAATTTAATTACTAATAGAAAATAATGACTAAAAAACATAATATATAAAAATAAATTTTTCTATAAAAACTACTTTTCTTATATCTTATGGTTGAATTTAATAATAACATTGGAATATTTAGAAATTTAATTAAGTTAAATGGATCCCAAATTCATATTCATCACATTTAAATTTGGTATGAAATTTTATCTTTTATGATTTCTAATAAAAAATTAAAATGATTATATTTTAATCATGAGTAATAATGTTAAAATTGGTAAATGAGGTGTCTCAAATTTTAAATAGATTAAATGTCACATACATCTTCAAAAAATCCTTGTTACATATGAAAGTCATAGCCATATTTCTCACTTACATTTTCTCCAACTATCTCTGTTAACTATCATGCAATTACATTTTTATCCCTCTCCTAACATTCAATTCCAATTATTTATCCAACATTTTTACTTATAAAAGGAGCTCATTCTCTCCAACTTCAAGCCACACCAATAACTATAGAAAAAATGGATTTAGTAGTGGTTTTTAGCTACATCTTGGAAAATCATTGATAAATGTCATATTTTTATATTTTTTATTTTAGAAGTTGGATTTTCAAAAACCGAGGCAAAATATTATTTTTTTAATTTTTAAAATAAATTTTTCTTTTAATAGTGGTTTTTTAATAATTGAATCTCAATAAATGATAAAAATTTAAAATTTGAAATATTTAATTATGATTTATTATTTATTATTTATAAAGGTAATGTCTTATCCTAGATTCCACTAAACCAGTGCCCTGATCCAGTTTACCATAAGGCCTCATAAGGTTCTCTCCATATGTCAGAGGCTTTCGACTAGAAACGAGGGACTATGTTGTGTTTTTTGAGAGAACTTGTCATCATATCAGGGAAATAAATATTTTAAATAACCAGATAACATCCATAGTATTAAAATATCAATTTCTAAAGTAGTAAATATAAATAAGACTGTAATAAAGAATGAAATTCAGAAAATTTTGGAATGGCCTTTTCATATATACAACATTGTTCTCCCACAGGGCTGACCATACATATACCGGAGTACAAAAGGAAACAAAAATAAAATTATATGGTTCTGCTACTAACTATGATTTAATCCACATATGAAAACTCTGTATGCATATTTTATCTATCCAACTCGATCAGTCTTGATCCTCATATTTTTTTGTGCATGTATCCTAGAGAATATCTTCTCAGGTACCATAGTTCAATGGTGGACGGAGAAGGGTGTGAGTAAAAAACACAATAGAGAACCACTAATTTGATTCAATAAGTAGCTAGTAATATGTATTGTGTGTATATGTGATAAACTCATCAGGATAACAGTAATAAATAAAATTGAATCAATAAATACAAATAAGACATAAATAAATTAAACCATAGTTGATCCTTGGGGTTACGATCATGATCGACCATACATGCATTGGCCTAAGTTGGAATGTCTTTGAAAAAGGTGGAATCTCATATATATATATATATATATATCTGTGTGTGTGTTTGTTTATATATTCCCATAAACATATATATAATTATACTTATATATTTGTGTGCTTGTGTGTGAGTATAGAGACAAATAACATAATAAATAAAAACACAATTGATCCTCGGGTCTATAATCATGATTGAAAAATACCTACATCATCCAGATCCAAAAAAATATGTTGATAAAGCTATGTAAATAAGTGGGGTATATATCATAACCAAGGGATCATACGTACTTTCCTCTAATCACTATAATGTAGGATTGTTCATACTAATGGAAATCCTATAATGATAGCATTTCATCAACCATGACCTATGCCAGATGTATCAAGTATCAGACTGATGAGAGCTAGGACTAATGGCCATTGACTAAGGCATCCTCTTCAAGTCCATAGAATGCATCCATAGAAAAATTAGTATAATGTAAACATTTTAGGGCCAGGGCCAAAGTCCAAAGACTAAGGCATCCTCTTAGAGTCCATGGACCTCATCCATCGAAACCTTAGTATAATATATGCCTACATGGCCCAGGAACACAAGGCCAGTGCATGTGGAATCCTATTGTATTCCATGAAGCTAAGCCATTGAAAACTCATTAAAAATCTCCCCACTATTAGGCATTGTTAGCTCCATACTGCAATTCCCATCATCAATTCCATACTGTGGTATCTAAAATAAAACATGGCTAAAATTTGAATATAATTGTCATGACCCATCCCAGTGGGGCCCGTGTCGTGACTCCCTATGCCCTCCTCCAACAGGTCAGGGGATGGTGACTATCATCGAGTAGGAATATCACTAGCATGGGAGGAATTTTCTATGTACTTGTATGCACACACACATATCCAACCCCACAAAATTATGAAATGTAAAATTCACTAAGTAAAAAAAGCATGCATACCACTATAACCCACAACAAGAGTACGAAGGAAAGTAATGAATGTAAATAGGTCTAGAATAAAATCCCACCAAACGGATTATGAAACCACAAGTCCAACTTGTAATAAAAAGGTATTGGGACTGTTGTATGTAGCCGCAGGTACACACCTCAGTATGTCCGGTCTCACAAAGAATCGTCTGGTCTTGGTCCACCGAGGACTCTGTCAAAAGGCCAATTATTTTCATAATACGTGACACATGTAGACAAATACTTTATGGGGGTGATACTCATTAGGACACCCTGAAACCATAAAGCAATATAACAAAGAAAATATACATTCATATCTAAACAGTTATATTTCTACAGCACATATAACAAGAATATCTAGATATGATCAACCAAGACACACCGTCTATATATAAATCACTACCACTATATACCAACCCAAGGAATTCATCTCAAAAATTCCACAAAGCACTCATCTGGAATAACAAACTCCTTATTCTAATAGAATTGATGACATCTATCTAAGAGGTACTTTCTGTCGGGTCTCTCCATGAGAGAGATATGCTAATAGATTAGAGGAGATATATGATACAACAAACAAGGATCATAGCCAGGGCCATGGGGTGATACCGACAACTCAATTTGGATTTACCCTCTAAGTAGAGGGTTGGTGCCTGCATAGTTTTGGTCACATAGATACTGAGAACTCCACCAAGGGAATGAAGAATGAATAGAGGATCCTGCTCTAAACTTCACAGGGGATTATAATAACTCAATCTAGGAAGTCCTACTAAATGCATCATCATCCTAGGAGTAAAAAATGATTCGTACTAACCTTCAGGGAAACGATAATTGGAATGAACCCTTACGAAACATGTCTAAGATAAGGAGGAAAATAGAATCAATCCATGTATAAAGGGGTACATGGTGTGTAGTAGGGTCACACATTGTGTACCTTGACCCCAAGTACTTTTTATCTACAATGGCTCGTGTCATTCAAAAATGTGTCGTGTAAAAGATGGGTACACAGAGTGTATAAGGAATCACACATCATGTCCTTCCATTCATGGTCTTCCCATGTACCCCAGTCGTGTCCCAGTACATGGTTTCAACCCTTGTATCCTTGCTCGTGAACTAGTACATGGGGTAATCCATGTAACCGGTCTAGGCCATGCCATGTGGGGGAGTATATATCATGTAGGAAACTCGTGTACTCCACCCCGTGTCTGTGTACTTCCCATGTACATGCTAATTGGTCCAATGATGAACACACACTATTTATTCAGTACTACACGGCATGTGTATCGGGTTTTCTAGAACCCATCTTCTTCCTCCTGCTCACCTCAACCGATCTCCCAGGTTTCTCACTGGTGCTTGATTTACCTCAAAACTCAAGATCAAAGGTCATCTGGTCACTCTAACACCGAATCAACAAGATCAAAGCCTTGAAATGTCTTGTAAAACATGATCATTGGTTTTTTTCATAATTTCCAAAGAACACGGATTAAGAACCCATCGGAATTCAATCATATTCTGCACCCACTATCATACCTCTATCAAGTTTTCCTGATGTCATATCTCTATATTTGGATCATTGCACCCAGAATCAAATGTGCAATGATCATTTATTCAATGTTTGGGGGAAGAAAGAAGAAAGTGTGTCAAGAATTCCAGAAATCATGGGAGAAAAATGCATAAGGAACAATCCTGAGGAATGAACCTCGACCATTGTTCGTTCTGGCCTTGATCTGCTCCCGTAAGAATGATAAATGAATCAAGTAATCAATCTCTAGGAATAAATATCAATAAACCCCACAAATATCATCCCATCCCACATATACAATCGATTCTCAGACTAATCAGTTCATGGATTAGCATGTGTTTGTCATAAGAATCAATAATAAGAAAGAAGAATCAAAATAACATATCCTACCTGGAGTATTGGATCATTCGCTGACAAAAATCAGTCACTATGTCAACACCGTTGGTGAGATCCATTAGGAATGGAATTCGTAAATCTTTGATCCAAGTTTCTATCATTTATTCATAAGATTATTATCTAGATCTCTCTTTATAGTTCCTCCATAGGATTACAGGGTTATGAGCCTAACCCTAGATCTCTTCCAAAGGGTTTATTAAAAATAAATTCTTCGCTGCATTACTGGATCGATGAAACAGAAAAATATAAATTTATTTTATTCAATTAAAATGGTTGTAACATGACATGTGATTCCTTCTACACATTGTGTACCCATATTCTACATGACATAGTTTGGAATGACACAGGCCATTGTACACAGAATGTACTCAGGGTCAAGGTACATGGAATGTGACCCTACTACACGTTGTGTACCCCTTTTTACATGTATTGATTCTATTTTCCTTCATATCTTTGAAATGTTTCATTAGATTCCATTACCTTTATCATTTCCCTGAAGGTCAGTATGAATTGTTTCATACTCAAAGGATGGTGATCCCTTCAGTAGGACTTCCTAGATAGAGTTTTTGGAATCCCCTAAGAGGACTAGAATAGGATCCTCTATTCATTTTTTGTGACCTATGTATAGTTCTTAGTATTGACGTCACCAACACTACATGGGCATCGATCCTCTAATTGGTAGGTTAATCCATATTGAGTTGTAGGTATCACCCCATAGCCATGGATATGATCCTTTTATATTGTATCGTATCTCTCTTCAAATATATCAGTGTATCTCTCTCATGGAGAGACACAATGATAATTTCTTTTTGGATGGACATCATCAGTGCTATCAGACTCAAGAGTGTGTTCTCATGGATAAGTGCTTCTTGGATTCTTTGAGATAAAATCCTAGGGTTGGTATGTAGTGGTTTTGAATTACCTATAGATAGTGTTTCTTGGTTGAGTATATATGGATATTCTTATTATATGTGTTGTAGACATATACTTTTGTAAAGATAACTTTATCTTTCATTTTTTATATTATTTTTTGGTTTCAGGGTGTCTTACTGAGTATTTTTATACTCACCCCTACATGGGATTTTCCTGTATGTGTCATGTCTTATGTAGATGATCAACCTTTTGTTGGAGTCCTAGGTGGACCAGGACCAAATGGTTCTTTGTGAGACTGAAAAGACTGAGGTGTGTTTCGAAGGCTATAGACAGTAGTCCCAATACCTTTTTCTTACATTTTGTACTTGTGGTTATAGAATCTTTTTGGTGGGCTTGTATTCTAACCCTATTTACTTTACTTAACTTTCCAGCATACTTTGGTTGTGGGATATAGTTGTATGCATGCTTTTCTTCTCAATGGTTTTTACATTTCATCATTTTTTGGCCTTGGATATGTGTGTGTTCGTATAGGTACATAGGAAATGCCTCCCATGTTAGTGATATGCCTACTCAGTGCTAGTCACCATTCCATGTCCTATTGGAATAAGACTTGGGGAGTTGTTTTATGGGCCCCACAAGGACGGGTCGTGACAGAGTGGTATCAGAGTTGTTCAGTTAAACCTTTGGACCAAGAGTCTATGAGATTGGTTTGGGAAAATAGTGTCAAGTGTTTCGAGTTTGGATTTCAGGCCAGGGACTCTAGTTTTGGTGTGGCGGATGATGTATTCATACACTAGGACTCTGATAACCTTCTTTTCGACTTGGTACATGAAAACCCAGGTTGCACATAAAAATAGGTACATGCATCATATTGGAATGGGTTTTGGTTTCCATGTCCTTCTTGATTGAGCTCTCCAGATATACTCATTGACCATGGTATATCTTGTTTTCTTTAAGGATGCCTATATAATGCATACCAACTAGGATTTAGCAAATTGATCATGAGAATGACCCCCTTAGTGATGAGGATTCAATACAAGGACCAGTTCCCCAGATATTACCTCTAGTTAGTACATCATCCATACCGTCACCTATAGAGTAGCACATGGTACCCACAGTACCAGTGGATGAGGAGCACAGTCTGAGCATGCTTCACAAGTTTCAATGATAGAGACCCCTCAGGTTATGAGGAAAGACCAACCCACAAGAAATTTTGGACTGTCTTGAGGTGGTGACCCAAGTTTTCCATCTAGTAAATACACCATCAGATCATATGGTGGTCATGGCGATGATCATTATACATGGATCAGTGGAATGATGGTGGAGTTTGGCTATACAGACTCACGACAAGGTGACTCTTTCATGGATAGAGTTCAATAACCTCTTCAGAAAGGGTTTTTCATTCGTTACACTAAGGGGTGTACATATATAGGATCTTCTTCAGCTCCACCAGAGCAGCATGTCAGTGGATGATTATTCATCTTCGTTAACCAACCTTTCATGGTAATTGATGGATATGGTTCGATATAATTACTTGAGGGATTGGACCTTCGAGTGAGGTATGCATAGATACATCTGAGTCAGTGTTATTCCTATGTTCATTACAACATATATTGGGCTGATTGAGTGAGGTTTGGTGGTTGAAAGCTTCTTAGATGAGCAGATACAGTCGGTGATAGTCAATAGTGGATGAGCAGGAGCAGAGACCTCATCAATAGGGGTTTGATGTCAGTCCCAGGGACCTAGACGTGGGATATTTTTCTAAAGGAGGTATCAGGATAGAGGATAATCAATTTAGGGCTCCCAAGGTGGGTTCAGTTATCCTAGGGAGAGGTGGTTCTATTCATGTGATGGTAGGGGACATCTCGCTCGAGATTTTATAACCCATAAAACTGCTAATATGGAGACTATGGATAGACCACCGAGGCATAGATAGTGATAGGAGAATATATATCTCCAGGGAGATAGATGTGGCAGAGGTTCTTGGAGAGAAGTAGGAGGTGCTTGACATTTCGACTCGAAACCACTATCACCCCCAGTTGGTCCATGTCAAGCTCAGGGAGTTAGAGGAAAGGGGAGGATACATCTGTATGCAGTTAATCCATATGACCTAGGGGATCCATGAATGATTTGAGGTATGATCAATGTATTTTCAACTTTAGTTTCAGTACTGATAGATATAGGTTCTATTTATTCCTTTCTCTCCACATATCTTGTTTGAGACCTAGATATTCTGGTTGAACCGTTGACTCGACCCTTGTGCTTGGAGACACCTATTGGAGAAGACTCATTGTTCACACACTTCTGCCGACAGTGTGACTTGAACCTTAGAGGTGTGTGTTTTGGTTGAAACATCTTGGTGTCATGGTTGATGTATTATGATGTGATTCTTGGTATGGATTGGTTATTTACATTCCATGCATAGATTGACTATTTTAGGTGAAGGGTGTGGTGTGTCTGCAGTGATGGGATTAGGTTTACCTTTTTTGGTGAAAAGTAAACTCAGGAAGCATAGGATGGACTCATGCATAGGAAGTTTCATCCAATTACTCATCATTTGGCTAGCCTGACCCTCAGTGTAGAAAACATTATGAGTTTTCAGTTTCTTGTAGTAGTGGCAGAGTACAAGGACGTATTTCCTAAAGATGTTCCAAAATTACCTCTTTGATTTTGTATATCCTTAAGCATTGATTTACACCCAAAGACTTCATTGATATATAAACCATTGTATCGGATGTCTCCCACAGATATTTACAAGGTGATTGTGTAGTTAGAGGACTTTTAGAGGAAGGGCTTTGTGAGACCTAGTATTTCACTATGGTTGACCCTAGTTTTGTTTTCAAAAAGGAAAATGGGAGCTTGAGGTTGTGTGTAGACTACTGGTGTTTCAACTAGGTGACCGTGAAGAACATGTATCCACTACCAATAATCGATGACCTATTTGATCAGTTTAAAGGGTCATGATGGTTCTTAAATGTTGACCTCAGATCAGGATATCGCCAGTATGAGTACAAGATAAGGATATACCAAAGATGACCTTCATATGTCTTTACCGCTATTATGAGTACTTTTTATGCCCTTTGTCATGACAATTTCCCCAGTAGTGTACATGGGACTCATGAACCGGATCTTTTATCCTTACTTAGACTGGTTTGTAGTATTCTTCATCGATGATATCCTTGTGTACTCAGTGTCTGAGGAGGAACACACGAGACACTTAATGATAGTTTTGGACATACTCTGAGAGCACCAAATCTATGGGAAAATATCAAAGTACCAGTTCAAGATTCAGGAGGTCCACTTTCTAGGACATGTTATCTCAACAAATGGAGTGGAAGTGGACCTATCCAAGGTCGAAGCAGTCTTAGCATGGGATCCACCTAAGAGCATGACGGAGGTGCAGAGCTTCCTTTTTATGGAAGGCTATTATCGGAGATTCATACCTGATTTCTCCAGGATGTAAACACCTATGATAGATTTGACTCAAAATGGGAAACCTTTCATGTGGATAGAGAAGTGTCAGCAGGCTTTTCTACAGCTGAGGTAGAGTGTGACTAGCACTATGATCTTGAGATTTTCGGAGGAGAGTGTCGAGTACGTAGTGTTCTACAATGCATCAGGAATAGGTCTGGGTTATGTAATAATGCAAAGGTGAGAGGTGATTGCTTATGGTTCACACCAATTGAGATAAAATGAGAATAAATATGTGACCCGTGATCTTAAGTTAGCATTGGTAGTCTTCACATTGAAGATGTGGTGACACTACCTGATGGGCAAGTAGTTTATTATCTACTCTAATCACAAGAGTCTCAAGTGTATCGTCTCTCAGAAGGATCTGAACTTGAGATAGAGGTGATGCCTAGAGTTCTTTCAAGACTATGACTTTTCAATTTTCTATACTCCTATTAATGGGAATGTAGTGGTAGATTCTATCATCAGGAGATCTAGTTCACATTTGTTGAGCAAGGTGTCGGAGTAGTTGGTCTCGTTGTAGTTATCCATTGTGGATGGAGATCGGGTACCTTACCTCTAGTCGATAGTTGTTACACCTCCACTCTTATAGAGATTCAGGGAGGAACAGCTTGGGGATACCGACTTTGAGACCCTAAATGCTCATATATCCATGGGGCATTCTCCCAATGGATATTCAAATGGTAGAGAGCACATCTTTCTTTTAAGAGGACGTACAGTAGTACCAGGGGAATTGTGAGAGGAGGTTCTGAGAGAGTTTGATAATTTCCATTTGGTGGTACATCCTAGTATGGAGAAGATGTACCAAGACCTCTGATGTCAGTTTTTGTGGCAAAGGATAAAGAAAAGAGTGTGTATTTGTTTTCTTGATGCCTTAATTTTTAGAAAATGAAGGTTGATCACCAGGTTCCAACAGGTTTAGATCAACCCCTTGATGTTTCAAAATGGATGTGGGATGGGATATCAATAGACTTCATGATGGTTTTACCACATACGTTTAGGGTACATGATTTTATATAGGTTATCGTTGACTGACTCACTAAGTCATCCCACTTTATATCTATATGAGAGAACAGTTCTGTAGAGATCTTAGGATGCCTCTATGTGAAGGAGACAGTTTGACTCCATGGAGTTACATCAATGATAGATTCAGATCGTGATGCTCATTTTACATCCCAATTTTAGAAGGGATTACAGGAGTCATTTGGGACCTAATTATGCTTGATCACAATATTTCTCCCACAAACGGACAACTATATGGAGCATACCATTCAGGTTCTAGAGGAAATGTTGTGAGAATTCATGTTATACTTCAACCGTATTTTGGAAAATCACCTTCCACTGGTGGAGTTTTCATATAATAATAGCTACCATTCCACCATCGATATGGCCCCATTTGAGGCTTTCTACGGGTGACCCTATAGGTCACCACTTTTTTGGATTGGCCTAGGAGAGTCATCACTCATGGGCCCAAAGTTGGTGTGAGCTACTACCGAGAAGGTACAAATCATCCAGGAGTGGATGGGGACTACATAGAGCCATCAAAAGTCTTATGTGGATAGGTGATAGAGTCCCTTGAAGTACGAGTAAGGAGACCATGTGTTCCTATGGTTTTCACATCAACATGGATTAAGAAGATTTGGTCGGGTCAACAAGTTATCTTTGAGGTTTATCATCCCTTTTCAGATCCTACATCGAGTTGGTGAGGTGGCGTACCACTTAGCTCTAGTCCCATAGTTAAATCAGGTACATGATGTCTTCCATGTGTTGCAGCTAAGGAGGCGTATGCGTGACTCATTAAACATCAACAAATGGGGAGATTTGTACATCAAGGATGGGGTGACTTTTGTTGATTACCCAGTAGAGATCGAGGATCAGTAGGAGAGGATCATTTGTGGGTGATCGATTCCTTTAGTGCATAGCTGGTGGCATCACAGGAATCTCCAAGAGAGAACTTGGGAGTGGGAGACTCAAATTCATATTTAGTACCCACATATTTTTTAGTAGCCTTTGTTTTGTATTTTTAGGGATGTAAAGCCTCAACTTGGGGAGAATGTAATGTCCCAAATGTTTCATGTATTATTTTTAAATATTATATGGATTAAGTTTCAAACTAGGAACTGAGACAACGTGTGATTATGAGGCACAATGTGCCCAAAACAATTTCTTGAAAAATATTAAAATATTAAATAGTATGCATGCACAGTTTTCATGAAAAAGTGTAATAACTTCTAAATGGGTTCCCGGATCAGAAATCTGAGGACACTATTTCATTCAGAAAAGTGTATTTACCTATGTGAAACGTAACATTGGTCAAAACAGATTGGTTATAAAAAATCATCATGGGAGTTTTAAATGAATAAAATAAATTGATAAAAATTATTTTATTTTCTTAAAACACCCTTGATGATTTTCTATAACCAACCCACACTGACCAGTGTTAGGTTGCACCTAGGGTAAAGTCATTGTTCTGAATGCAACGGTGCCCTTAGATTTTTGATTCGGGGATCCTTTTGATGTTATTCCACTTTTTCTAGAACATTTTGTGTGTGTGCTATTTAATATTTTAATATTTTCAAAACAATTGTTCTGAGCACACTGGGCCTCAGAATCACATTCCTTCTCACCACCTAGTATCAAAATTAATCCATATAATATTTAAAAATAATACACATAAAATTTGAGACATTATAATAATGAATTATGTGTAGAAACCCTAATAATATATATATATAACATTTCATCCTGATCATCATCCAAATAATAGAAAACACCTATCTCAATCATTTATAAATTGAAATTAATAATGTAAAAGCATAAAAGAAATGATGAGGGAGGATGAATGCCTATATCCATCACTATTATCACCACCTCTCTGGCTTGCATGTTTGGTACGGGTTCAAGGTGACGCCCTATACCATCTCTACCCAACCCATATCCACTAGGTTGTGTCTAATAAACTATATTTTAATTCATTGGGGTATAGTAGAATAATACACTAAAGAGTAATCCCACATGGGATCCTTGAGGCCCATATTAAACTAAGGAATCCATCTTGGGATCTTCTAAGTCAAAACATAAGTATGTGTATCCATCATGGGGTCCCAAAAAGGAATAAAAAAGTTGGTAAACATACATGGGATCCTATATGTCATAGATTAAGTTTAGGTAACCCACTGGGGATTCGCGGTCTCATTCATAGTCTCAGGTTGTGGTGTGATTCTTTCACATAGGGGTGTTTTATAGCTTCTATAATTAATCCATTTAAGCTAACATGAAAAGTAAATCAATATGTTCATTTGTATAATTCTAAAAATGGTGAATCTCCCTCAGGGGAATGCCTAAACATATGAATACTCCAAAAACATGCACAAATACTCTAGGGAAGGTATGATAGACCACAAAAATTTAGTAACTTTAACCATTTATAATTGATCTCGGTAACTATATCCAAGATCGTAACTATCTGAGCCTAGCCGTAATAGTTTCAGTGCCCCTGGATAACAAATTGTAGTTTAACATAATCCAGAATATCAATTAGGACATTAAAAAATTAATATAAGAAAATAAGAGGCATAACAGGAGATAACTAATAGAACACCTGTCATATGATGAAAATATGAGAAAATATGAGAAAAGGGTATTTAGGGTCTCCCCAAAACCACTTTTGAGTAAAACCCTAACCAATAATAAAAATGAATTTATGAAATTATATTATTTTATTTTAAAGACCTATGAACAATTATAATGAATGAATGCCTCATTGAAATTGAATGCATCCAAGAATAAATAGCCTCTCAGATCATCCTTTTCATAGGAAAAGAAAATCCCCTACCATTGGTATCCAATGGAATTGGGATTGAAATCCCTAAAAGTTAAACCAAAAATTAAAATCAATGATAAGAGGATAACAAGGAATATTACTGTAGGAGAAATCATAACATAAAACACATTAAAATTCCATCAAAATACCCCCTTGATAGTCTTTAAAGAGAGGAGAGGATGGATCCCCTAGGGAATATTAGTGAGAAAGGGGAAGAAAAGGTGGGATCCCCCTTAAGGATCACAAGGTAGAAGGGTCATTTTACCTTTCTAATGTTTGGAATGATTTGGTCACATAATTTTAAAAAAACCAACCCTATCATTGGTTATATATTTAAACATCCACCGTATGTGGTTAAAGTGTGTGGTTTAATAGACCATGCAACACTTCAGCAATAAATTGAAAACACCACACTCAGTTTCCCTTTTCTAACCAAATGGTTTCTTAAACCATGATCCTATACAAAATGGTCCACACAGCTTGGTTACATGGTTAGCACTAACCATGTTCCAATTGTACACCATAAGATTTTCCTTTATAAATATCTAGTTTTAGTCCCCAGACACCTATGATGCTCCTGAAACATATGATCTTCCTTATAAACCTCATCCCATTTCTAAAAAACTATTTATATGAATTAAAATTATTTAATTCCAATTCCAAATCTTTGATCAATATTTTACATGTCTAATAATTGAAAATACAAAATCCATCATAAATTTCCATCTTAGAAAAACACTAGTTCTTAGAGGCTCCCCACTATAAAACATCTCATCCCTAAAAATACTTAGTGTGTATCAAAACAAACAAGACCTATTTGGGAGATGAATTATGTTCTAAAGGTCGTTTTGTGTGTCTGAATTCCCAACAAGAATCTATGTTTTACAGTAATCATATGGTGCTTTATCTCTAAAACCGAGCTAACGCTCATAACCAATGTCAAAATATAAGGACATTGCTTATCTAAACTCTTCTAACCTGATACATGATCACATCATATTATCTTCCAAAAAGCAACCTATTTTTCTCATATATATTGGTTCTTTCTTTCATAGACAATTATAATCCATGGTACTTTAATCATTGGAATTTATTAATGATACACATCCCTAGTGTCCTGAAAATTCTTCTGGTACGTTTTGAAACAAGAGACACCTAATCATAGTCCAGGTTATGGATTATGGTCCTTGATCTAGATGAAGGGTATAATTTCATTTGATAAATACTAACCTAATTGTGAAGGATTTTCTTTGAAAATCCTCATTCATCCTTTAGTTTACACCCATATCATCCCAAAAATGTGAATGATTTGGGTCCATAATATCCACATTCAATAATTGAAAGAACACATGTCGAAACACCTTCAGCTAGCTATAATAAAAAATTATTTGATCCAGAAACCAACATGTCACCATAAATTGATATGAATCCTTTATCCCATGGAATATAGATATCATTTTGAACTTTCTCACTGAATTACGTAACCATATTCCTATGATACATCTTTCCTGAACCATACACTATTCAAAAATACCATTTTGTTATATTTTAAGCATTGATATAATAGCTAGTCTAAAACCATAGGATTGTCACAATCTACTTTGGGCATAATTCCAGCACTCAAAATTCACTGAAGTCCACATTTGAATTTTTAACTGGAGTTATCATGATATCCATCCAAACATTGATCCATTTATTTAATGACATACAATATCCAAAACACCAATATAATTAAATTTCTCAAGAACCCATGAATGTCCTCACATGTGGGTCACCCACTAGTGAATAACATCCTGCTCTACACTATAGGAAAATCATGTTCATCACTCTAATGAAAAGTGAACTCGATCAACATGGCCCATGCCATGTCCCTCCCAGACATAACAACTAGCATGTCTTAGATTCCATTATTCCTGAGATATAACATAAATTTCACCCCCAACTCATTCTCTCTTCTAGAAAATAGTTTCCACATTGGATTTCAAAATTCAAAACAAATTTAGGGTCACCAATCCTAAATGTAAAATGGTGTAATACACACCATATTTCGTACTTATGAACTTCTCCTCAAGAACACTTACAAGGATTATTTCATCTGACCACAAAATATATATAGTTAGCTCATATTGTATCCAATGCTCACTCAGAATCACCTTTATCTAGTAGTACACTAAGATTCAATTTATATGTGTGTATTTCTCCTCTAATCCATGCTCATATCCAAAAAAGTTTTACTTTCCTTATCCAACACTTGACAAAATGTCTCCTGACAATGTTTGTATAGGTCCAACCATAGGTCAAATACCTCCTGGAACATGATTTATTTTTAATTACTCCAATATCATGGAGATAAATTCCTTTTTAAGTCAAAATGACTAAGAAACCAAGCCTATATAACTCCTTTGAAACCATGAGTATTCATATAACACCTGACCACTCACTGATTCATGATTTAAACACTCCCGTGTGTAACTAACATGTACCATTATAACCTGAACATCACTCATGAGAGTCACACTTCACAAGTATATGTTGATAATGCTACATGATACATCAGTATCATAATCTAAGGCTTCTTTGGAACGCTGCTTTTAAAATTGATCACTTCAATGGTGCCATGATTTACTCTATAAATACACATCACATGACATTATTTCAGTCAAGAGTGTCTACCCAGGATATAACTATGGTAATTAATATGGAATCACTAGTTAATAGGTCCATAAACCCAATATAAAAGAACCAAATATTATTCATTAGGATCAAAAGGCATCATCATTCATGTATCACAAAAGCCGAGCACATGCCATTCATCGGTATCAATAAGAGTGAACAACCAATCTCATTTCCAAGAAGGCATCCATAACTATTTTCCAACCTCACTCATAGGTTTCCCTAAAAAATATTAAACATCGACCTATAAGGGTATGAGACAAAACATAGGGCCTTTAGGTCTCCCACTAATCCCTACTGATCAAGTTCACAACAAGGTCACCAGATGCTACATCTTATACCATAATACAAACCTCTCCAAGGTCACATATCATTTGGATTTATCCACACACCCATCTCAGTAAAAGGTATCTAACACATCTATAGACTCTCCAAAAATATTTAAACAGATAATTGATGTAAAAGGTTAAAAAACTGCCATTAATTAGCCTACTTAAGTTCTAATATTCTCCACAAATCTCATAAGGGATTGCTCCCTCGACTATCATGACATGAGCATAGAAAAGATAATCCTCACAAGGCAACAATATTCATTAATACCCCCCTCAAGGTTCTAGTTTACTATAAGTGTCTTGGTATCGATAATCATCATTCAAATCAACACAACTATATCATTTTAATAGAAGGTCAGTTAAGTTGAAATTCATTCCAATTTATGCTTGAAAACAGTATATGTTGTTTGAAACAATCTAACTAACAAAAGATAATAAAAGAAAACCTATAAAGGGCCCAACATTTCGGTATGATGTCTCAAATTGGCCTACTAGTGTTACTACACATCCCATGCATGAGAACTGAGTCATCAACCTCACTATCAAATTCATCACTATAGATCCACATATCCATCCATAAGAAGGTAATATATATATATATATATATATAAGTTTTACCAATTGAGTATATTTCCACCAATAACCTGTATCGAAAAACATGATTTATGTTATTTTTTAAACATTAAAATATTTTCCTCTATCTTCATAAATAATCACACACTATAATTCCTATAACATCTGAACATTGTGTTCTAAATATGATGCTTGAGATGTCTCTTTCCTTTACTGGACAATAGTCAAAATCAAACTTTGGCCCCTTTCCAATGGTTCATGAGCCATAAATCCTTACATGGAAACTTTCCAATGGGATGAGAGCCATAAATCTATAATAACTCTTCACTTCACACAACATGTGTGTTGCTCAAAGTGAAAATAATATAAAACTATAACATTGTAGATCAGAATATAATTCCCATATCTTTGGAAACCAAGGCATCTATCAAAAACAAGGTTCTCAATGCACCCGTCTAATATCCATCATAGATTCCAATGTATTCTTAATAATCCTATATATTATATAAAAAATAGTACTATAGTAGAAAGGGAACACTTATGATATGAATTTTTAACATCCCTTCTTGGATGTGACAAAGTAGGTTCTCAAATCCAGTTCACAATAAGGCCTCAAGAATGCCTCTCCATACGCCATAGGTTGCTGACTATCATTAAGGGTCTAGGGTGTGTCCATTGAGAGACAATGCCCTCATATAGAATTAATCAACAATGAAAATAACCAGATAAAATCCATAGCAGTAAACGATGGAATGTGGAAGTGGTAAATATAAATAAGACTATAATAAAGAATGAAATTCAGTAAAGGTATAAATGATCATGTCATATATAAAACAATGATCACCCACTAGGCCAAACATACATATATAGGAGTACATAATGAAAACTGAAATAAAACTACAGGTCCCTCATACTAACTCTGAGCTAGACCACATACCCAAACTCCATGTGTATATCTAAACCATCCCACTCAAGCAGTCGTGAGCCTCAACCCATCCTATTCCTACAACCAAGTGAACATATTATTAGGTATCCTAGTGCAATGGCATCCTGATCAGGTCGTGAGTAAAAATATTAGTAAGGAACCACCAATGAGGTCCCATACATAGTCAGTAATATGAAATGTATGTATATTTGAGCTACTCATTAGGATGATGTTAACAAATAAAATTAAAACAATAAATATAAACCATACATAAATAAAATAAGGCATAATCGATCCTTGGTACCATGATCCTGATCAACCATACCTTCTTTGTTCTAGTTTTTAAATTCTCTAAACAAGGTGTCATCTCATATATATATATATATGTGGGGGGGGGGTAAATATATCCCAACAAAGATATAGAGAATTGTATATATATATACATCCATGTGTATGTGTCTGTGTGAGTAAGGTGAAAATAACATAAATAAAAAACAACCCACCATCGATCCTTAGGTCCATAATCTCAATCAATATATACCTACTTCATCCATTACTAGAAAATTATTTGAGAAGGTTATTTAACCAAGTGGTATATTTACATTCCTTTGGATCACCCATAACCCCCTCTAATCACGATAATGAATGATGCTATGTACCAAAAAATAATACTATAAGGATATAACTTTGTAAATTGTGGCCTATGACAGATGTATCAAGTATCAGAACTTCAAGGTATAGGACCTAGATCCATTGAACAATGTGTCCTCTTAGAGTCCTTGAAAAATATCTATAGAAAGCACAGTATATGTATACCTACTAGGGGCATGACCTTGGTCCATAGACCAAGGCTTCCCCTTAGAGTACATAGAGTGAAACCATAGAGAACTCAACATAACATGGGCCTACATGGGCTAAGAACCTAGTGATAGTGGTTGTGGCATCATCTTAGAGTCTGATAAGCTCATCCATAGAAATCTCAACAAACAGTGCCATACCATCAAGCATTTTAAATTCCATGATGCAATGCCTATCATCAATTTCATACAACTATATCCATAATCAAACATGGATCAAAGATGGATTCCAAGAAGTACATATGGGTATACCAATAATATATATATATATATATTACATCACATTAGTCTCATTGGAAAAATACTAGGAAACACCTATGTAAATCCTAGTTTCATCAACAGTAACCATGTGAAAGCATAAAGAAAAGAGTTGGGGTGGCGAAACTCCAAGACCCAGTACTACTATCATATTCTCTCAAGCTTGCATGTTCGGTATAGGTTCTAGGTGACACCTACTACCATATCTACCCTAAAAAATACCTACATGTTTGGGGTTTTTTAACTACTAGGGAATCCACTGGGGTACCAAAGATCAATACACATAATATGAATCCTACTCAGGATCCTCGATGCCCATGTTAAAAGGAGGCATCCCCCTTGGAATCCTATATGTCAAAACATAAGTGCAGGAATCCATCTTGTTATCCAAAAAAAGAATAATAAATTTGGGAAACCTAAATGGGATCCTCAATTTCATATTATATGTGGAGGCATCCCATAGGTGATCTTTGGTCTCAGTCATAGTATCAGGTTGAGGTATGAAGCTAGCGCACAGGGGTTTCCAGTGACCCCCGACATTTATCCATTCAAGATAACCAAAATAGTAACTCAAAATTTTCATTAGAATAATTCTAAATAGGTGGTTTCACCCTCAGGGGAAATAAAAAACATAAAAATAATAAAAAATAAATAATAAATACAATATGAGTGGTACAATAGACTACCTTCCTTTAGAAATATTTAACCATTTACAACCAGATCTCGGAAGCCCTATCCAAGTTCGTCGTTATATTATCCCAGCCGCATCAAATTCCAAGTCCCAATATAAAATAGGGAAGGTCTAAAAATTCCAAAATATCAATTAGTAAATTAAAAAAATTAAAAAAAATTAAAAAAAACAAAGAGGAATAATAGGTGATAACTCACCAGATTCTTATCACTCGATAAAAATATGAGAAACTACAAGAAAATATATCTATGGTATTCTTGGAACCACATTTGGGAAAGTCCCTAACTAAATAGATAATCATTTTTTTAAATTAAATTAATTTTGGGTAAAACCCTATGAAAAATTATATTGAATTCATGCCTCATTGAAACGGCATGAGGCCAAGAACAGGCGGTCGCTCAGGTCATCCTATTCCTTTGCATAGAAAAAGATCTACCACTAGTTATTGATTCCACCATAATCTTGTGAAATAATTATTGAAATCCCTAACTGGAAAACTAAAAAATAAAAGTGATGGGATTAGGATACCTTGGATTCTTATTGGAGGTGAAATCATACCTTAAAAAACTATGAAACACCATCAAAATTCCCCATTTATGGGGTTTGAAGAGATTGAGAGGAGGGATCCACCTAGGTAACATGAGGGATAAAGGGGAATAAATGTGGTGGATTCCCCTACAAGTATTGTTGGGTAAAAAGGGTAATATAACACTATTAATGGGCTTCATGGTTTAGATGCTCAGTTTTCCAAAACCATGCGCCAACCATGTGGTTGTCCTTGTCTTGACCCCTCCACCTTGCACTATTGCAACACATAGTTTAATAGATAATGTTTCCAATATGAAACATATCTACAATAAATTGTAGATTTCATGAAAAATCTTCCCTAGAATACCACATGGTTCTTTAAATCATGATCATGTACAAAGTGGATTGCACTGTTAGCCCAAACGGTTCACACTAACTGTACCCCAATCATGCATGATGAGTTATACATATCCAAAACTCTGGTTTCAGGCCCCAAACTTTTGGGACACTCCTGAAACCTTTGATATTCCTTTATACCCTCATCCCATATAAAAAACTATTTAGAGGAATTCTGGCCATTAAATTCCCATTCCAAATCACTAGTCAAGATTTGACCTGTCAAGTAATTGAAAATTCATAATCCTTTAGAATTTTTCAACACAGAAAAACAAGTGAAATTACATAATCATTTATTTATAACAGTTTAAAATTTTAATTAATTATAACGTTTTAGATATTTTGTTCTTATAATCTTTAGTTAATAGTTATTTAAAAAAACATTAATTCTTTGATAAGATAAAAAATCACACTTCAGAATCAAATGACCATAACATTTGATCCGATGTCTATTTTAGCTCCACAACTAATCAATTCGATGACTATGTAATGAGATAAAATGATACTAGATAATAAATTTTTAAAAAATAATAGAATAATATTTACTATAGTTTTAATAGAAGTTGAAAATCAATTTTCAACTTCAAATGGATAGTACATTGGATCCAACTATCCATTTGAGCTCTACCATATATGAAATCAAATACTTTGATAAGATATTTTTTATACTAATTGAGGATACCCCATTAGTTATTTTTCAGTTTTACAAAGACTTTTAAATCCTCAAAAACTGTGTATTTTTCAGATACCCTTTTTTTAACATTCAATGAGATTTGAGCTTCATTTAAGAGTGCCTTCAAATGTTATTTAGATCTTATATGATTTTACTACATGGATTTGCATGCCTATAGATTTGATGGTGTTGTAATTATTGTGGGTTTCTCTATTTTAATGATTTATTATCATATATATATATTGCTATTTATTTCTAAATATGTATGTATATTTAGTTATAATTTATATATATTTATAAATATTTATATAAAATTATATATAATTGAATCAATGCAAGGAAATTTATATGTATTTATGAATATTTGTCTATATTTATATACATTTTTAAATATTTATATGTATTTATGTTTATATATTTTTATGTAATATATGGATATATATATATATACTTGGGTTTCTATATATATTTATCTTAATATGTTTGTACTAATATATATTTATGTAACATAAATGTGTTTTTAATTATATTTATGTAAATATCATTATACGTATATTTATACAATGATATTTTTTTCATTTATTATTTATTATTTATTATTTATTATTTATTATTTATTATTTATTCATTTATTATCAATTCAATTATTATTTATTAATTTAATACTTATGTATTACATATTGATTTTTTATTTATTATTAAACTACTATTAAATTATTATTTAATAATTATTTAATATTTATTATATATAAATGCATAATATTTATTATTATTTTTTATTTATTATTTATTATTAATTTATTTATAATTTATTATTAATTTATTATTAATTTATCATTAATTTATTATTTTCTATTAGTTTATTATTTTTTTATTAATTTATTATTAATGTATTATTTATTTATTATTTTTTTTTTTATTTATTTATTTGAATAATATAAATTTATTATTTTTTATTTTTTATTTTTTATTTTTTATTTTTTTTATTTTTTTATTTATTTTATTTATTTTATTTATTATTTATTATTAATTTATTATTTATGATATTTAATCAATTAATCAATTATTATATTTATTTATTTATTTATTATTATTATTATTATTTATTTTTAATTTAATTTATATTTATTTACTTATTTACTTATTTATTATTTATTTCATATTTATTTATTACTTAACTGTTATATATTTATTATTTTTATGTAATTCATCTTTTATCATTTATTATATATTATTTATTTATCATATATGCATTCTGTATTTATTTATTATTTATTATTCAAGATAGTTCGACCATGGGTTTAAAGACCCAAATCAATGACTCAAAAATTTATTAAAAAATAATAGTACAAAGGAAACCAAATAGTTATGATACAAGTGCAAAAAATATATAGCCAAAGGTAAAAAAACTACAACAAAACAACTCAATTTAAAAGCCCATTACTTAGGCACAACACCATAACCTTGTTCCAAACTGGTCTTCCTTCTTGGGCTATGACCACCCATATCAGATCAACACACCCTAATAACTCTATAACCATCACAGCCACAACATCTAAGGTCAAACTCATCTAGTAATTACAAGCTTGTGTGATTCACATCCCGATGTCACTTCCAAAAGTTGTTTTGTGTCTAAACCCCATCTTTATCACCATGCATCTTGACGTCGGTCATCCCACACCCTTATCGTCATTGTTATGATCCCTTCATTCTATTCTCATCTATGCCACCTCATGTTTCGTGGTGGTCCATCCCATTAACTCATCAATGACGACATGCTCCCCTCTTAACATCTTCATCTAGTACCCGAATAAGACAACGTCAACCCACAGGCTATGCAAATCGAAGTCACTCTGATTCTAGAGCTCGAGGATGTTTTTTTCCTCTACAATGCCAACTTTTATCTCCCAACATCCATCCTTGATGTCATCTCTAGCACACTCTCCATGTCATTTCCAACATGCCAATACCATGGTCGAGAAGCGTTCCTGCAAAGTTGGTATAAACTGCGACACTTTCTCCACCACCATTATAGTGCCAACTCTATCCACTGCATTTATGATATGGGATTCAGGTTCTCTCTTTCCTGTGCAGAATTAATAATATATTATTATTAATCATTTTTAATCAATTGATAGTAAATATTAGTTATTAATAAATAATAATTAACTATTAATGTTTACTATTAACTATTAATAATTTACTAATTTATATTAATAATATTTTAAACAATATTAATTAATACTATTAATTACTAATATATATTAATAAATTATCAATATTTAATAGTTATTAATTAATTATTAATTTAGAAAAAAATTAAATGCTTTTTAATATTAGTAATTACTAGTTAAATAATTAATTATTAATTAATTAATTGATATTAATAATTGTTTACTACACAATTACTAATAAATAATAATATAATTATTATTTATTAATTAATTAGTAATTAATAAATATTTAATTACTTATTAAAAATAGTATTTACTAATTAACTATTTAATTATTACTTTATTAATAATTTATTAACAAATGTTAATAAATATTATTATCCAATTTCTAATAAATATTTAAATTTTGTATTTAGTTACTAAATATTTATAATAATGATTAAATTATTAAATTACTAATTGTGAATTAATTATTATTATATCAGTATTCATTAATTAAATAATTGTTGCTAATAAATTTTAATTACTAAAAAATATTAATTTCGAGTAAATATTAATTAAATAATATGATTTAATATTTAATAATATTAATTTATAATAAATATTAATTACTAACTAATGTAAATTATTAATAAATATTTAGAATTATTAGTTAGTAACTAATTATTAAAAATAGTAATATAATTATTAGTTGGTAACTAATTAATAATTATACAATATGTAATTACTTACTACTAATAATAATTAAAAAATAACTAATTAATTATTATTATTATTATTAATTAATTAATTATTATTAATTATTATTATATAATTACTAAGAACTATTTAAAAATATTATTTAGTCACTAAATATTATTAATATTGATTAAATTATTAAAATAATAATGATTAATTAATTATTATTAAATTATTATTGGAAAATAATATTAATTAAATAATATTATTTACTATTTGAAAATATTAATTTCTAATAAACATTAATTACTAAAAAATATGTAAAATTATTCTTTAGTTAAAAATTAATAATTATTATTATACATTATATATTTATTGTTTATTATTTAGTTATTATTAATATTATTTTTTATTAATTATTTGTTTTTTAATTAACTAATTCATTAGAAACTGTTATTTATTATTAATTATTTAGAAATTAATTATTTTTTTAATAATATTTTTAAATACTAATTAATAATATTAATTAATATTGTTTAAAATATTATTATTATAAATTAGTAAATAATTAATATTTAGTAGTAAACATTTAAAGTTAGTTATTATTTACTAGTGACTGAAATTTATTATTAATTGATTTAAAATGCTTAATAATAATATATTATTAATTCTACGTAGGAAAGGGAGAACCTGAATCCTACATTGGAAATATAAAATGTTCTGTGTATGAAAGGGGGAACCTGAATCCCACATCGAAAATGCAAAATGATTTCTAAGGAAAACCCTCATATAAAAGGGAGCTCTGGGTGAGGGTTTCTATAAGAATTCCAAACTGCTTTAATGGCAGTAACACTGGATATTAAATATAAGATAAATTCTCCTAAATTTTTTTGTTTTATTTATATATATATATAAATAAAAGAAGAGAAAAAAATTTTAAATATACAAAAATGTATATTTAAAATTAGTAAAAAAATCAGAAAGGCGACATCCCAGATGCATACTTTTGGGTTTTTTACTGAAAGGAGACATTAGTGATGCTGCTTTTCTGACCTAATTTTCAAAAATAATTGACCTAGACCTATTTACATTTTTTTTTCAGAAAACTTAAATAAAAAAATGAAACTCTAGACCAAAATCTACACTATCAAGCGAGGTCGCCGTCATTGCCATCCAACACCCAAAAAATCAGCCTCATGGTGATTAAACTCAACAGCAACTCATGCTCCACTATTTCTAGTTGTATGTTGTCAGTCTCAAGCCCATCCCATGGTTTGAGAACCCTAAATATAGATTCCCTCCTCTTGAGATCGTCATGAGACAAGGGTTTTACACTCTTTAGTAAAATCAATTCATTATTAATCAGAAAAAATGGGGAAATTCGATCATCTTTGAAAATGAGGGATTTCGAGTTGTCACCAATTGTGGTGTCCTCTTTTTTAAATCAACATTAAGAAGCTCAATTCTAGTGTTGCAAAATGGGCTTATGGCCCACAGGCTTATCGAGTATGGGGAAGATTCAGGGTGGTTCATGTTTAAAAATTTTGATCGCTAAGAGTGCAGGATAATGTAGGTTGAGATTGTGTGGGTGTGGGCTATGGGAGGGTTGAGCCTGTGCGAATACAGGTTTAACCACGAGCCTGATTTAGAAAAAAATATTATATTTTACAATATATGATTCTTTAATATTTTAGTTTTTTTAATAAAAAATCATGATTAAACCATAACATATGATTTTTCACTGAAATGGTCGTATTAATTCACCATTCATTCACATGTGAATTTTAAATAGGTCTAAATTTATTATTTTAACATATTATTATAATATTTTTATAGAAATTATAAACCATATTCACATGGTATGTCATCTCACCTCTCAAAAAATGAAACCCATCTCCCCTGTAGATGGTTTCAATTCTAAAATATTTATTATAATCATAATATTTTTTGGGTCTATTTAATTTTTTTATTATTTAATTTTATTTTTTTATTTAGAAAATAGGAAAGTAACTCATTGTAAACCTAATATCCTACACTGAAATTTCTCATTACCTGGAGATTCATTTTTCATTCATTGGTCCAGCCGTTCACATCACCACACAACCAACATCATCATTTTTCACCCATCATCAATCACTCACCTACTCTACATTACAATAGTTCACCACCACATTGGTGTCACCGCATGCCACCATTAACCCTTAGAAAAATGGCTCATAACATCCCATAAAACTATAGATATTGTCCATACATAATTTTCTTCACAACTAATATTAAGAATCAGAAAAAAGCCAATATTTAAATAATTAAAATTGGTATATTTTTTAAAATACAGGAAATCCCACAGGCTAATCGTAGGCTTATTTCGGGGCAGGGTGGGCTTGAAATTTTTTGTTCATAATATATGTTGGATTTTGTGGAAAAACCCATGTGGGCTCAAACTTGCATGGGTCTGGCCCATCCATTTCTAATTACTAATCGATTTTATTGTGTGGGCTACTGAGGGAAAAGAGATCCATGTACCCTACCACCTCAAAAGGAGTTCAACCATCCTCATAGTTTCTTGATTTAGTAGGAAAATTTAGGTACCGAGTGTGCCCGGCCCTAAAAAATTATTGAATAAAATAAAAGTACATCTGATACAAAAAGAGTGACACATGAAATGTCACCAAACATGAAAGTGATCAACTCGCCACCAAAAACAAAGAAGATCCCTAAACCCAAAAAGGGGCATGAGGCCCACATCAAAAAGCTCAAAGTCCCACAAACACCAACATTATCAAAGCAGCAATGATTCGACCGACATTTGCTGACACCAAAAATCTCATGCATCTGACCACATTAATTTATTATTTTTATTTATTATATTTTATTAATTAATTAATTAATTATTCATTACTTCTTTTTTATATATTCATTTTAATGTTATTATTTATTATTTATTATTTATTTTTATTATTTATTATTTATTATTTATTATTTATTATTTATTAGTTATTATTTTTTGTTATGTAATATTTTTTTGGATATATATATATATATATAAGTATATTAAATTCTATTTACTCACTACATGAATAGTTTATCGGAGTGTAAGTATTTAGAGAATAACCAAGTGGTAAGGAGTCCAAAACACGCCCAACACACACACACACACACCCACACACACACACACACACACACATATATATATATATATGCTAGATTTTTTCATAGAATGTGGGGTATATACATGGATTGTAGGAAAAATAAATAATTATTATTATTATTATGATAAATAAATAATAATTAATTAATTATTATTTAATTATTAAAATAAAAAAATATGGATAAATTCTTTAGCTTCAATTTAATCCATTATTAAATTATTCTCCTCATTTTTAAAAAACTGTTGCTAAATCGTTTCATAGTGGTTTTGAAAACCAGCACTAAATGATTGATGATTCATGGTTTAGCGGTGGTTTCAACCATCACTAAATAATTATTTTTTCATTTCTTGTTTTTTCAAATATCCATGAAAAACTACCAAATTTAATTATTTTAAAGATTATATACACCTTTGGAAGCCCTTATCCACATCAAAGTGTTGCAAGTCCTTCATTTACAAAGTATACATCAAGAGAATATCCAAAATTCTCAAAGTATGTATTACTTATGCTTTTAATTTTATTATTTATCATTCTCATCAACCCTCCTACATACTCCTTTTAACCATATGTATAATAATATACTAAAATTTTATTATATTATTTGTATAACCATTATCTTTTCCCTTATCATTCAGAAGAAAAAATGAAGATGTTTCTCTTGTATGTGTACGGACTACCACCTCCTTGAATGACACGTTTTGTTTTTCATTGCCTCCTTTCAAGGATGGTTCCATAAATGGGTATTTTGAATAGATATGTTACTTATGTCATGGTTTTTATTCTTTAAATATAAATTACGCATTGTATAATTAATATTAGAAATAAAAAATCATTCTAATATTAACCATCCTAAGAAAGCATACAAAGAGGAAAATATTTTTATTTATACAATGTAATATTTTAATATCCATTACTTATTCTTATAAATCCTTAAAATTTAAATATATCACACTAGTTAAAACTATAAAAGAACATTATCTTCCATGTATAATGATATAGTTGGTTGATGTTTGGATCAGTTTAACAATCTACTTGATCTATCTTATGTATTTATATCATGAATGAAAATGAGAACTTATTTACTAGTATAATATGATATAAATATTTAAGCAATGTTATGTTTTTTATCTATTAAGTTTATATAAAGGTATAAGTCTTAAATTTTGAAATTACCCTTTGTTCAGTAAAAAACACTAAAGCATGATCGCCACAAATTTCATCCTTAAGGATCTTAACCAAAGCTACCATGAAATGAGATTATAGGATTATAAACTATATTGGAACAAAAATTATAGTACATGTTATTATCTAATATTGATGTAATTTTGGAAAATAATCTAATGGTATGAAAAGTCATTATGTCTTCATTTTACTTTCTAAGGGGTCCAGTGGTTCAGAAGTAGTTTCATAAAATTTAGAAGTTGTTTTGAAATTCCCTTATAATTAATAATGTGGTTTTAATTCTTTTAATATATTAATGAATTAGTTATAATGTTTTTGAAAGGTTATTTTCATAAATAATTTTTGAATTATTTAAAAAAAATATTTTATTTTGGAAGTATTATTTAATTATAATCCATTATATATTATTTATATTGGATTTAATTTTTAAAATTTATTCTCTGTGTGATATAATACACCTGCAATAAAATATTTTAAATTGTTTATAACTTATTGTATATCAATTTTTTCATGAAATATATATTACACTTCATATATATATATATATATATGTTTAATTGTTATATATGTGTGTGTAAATATCATTTTTATATGTATATGAATATATATATATATTATTATTATTAGAGTGTAAAATTATATATATATATATATGGATTTATATATATATTGAAATATTTATCTGTGTGATTAGGGCCATAGTGTGGAGAATAAAAAAGAAATATGAGTAAATGTGATACAAAGAGGATGAGGTGTTGAAATAAATAAGGGAGGAAAAAATAGAGTATGTAGAGGGAGTTTTGATTTTATAAAATATATTAATGAAATAGAAAGAAATAAATGTATGTTTTAAATGTGAAAAACATGAGCCTTAGAGAGAGAATGAATTGTGTATTTAATTTTTAATATTGGAAAATGTGTGAATTAATTGAAATAAAAGTAAAAGTAATATACTTGGTGAGAGGTAGTGATTTAAATGATGAAAATTGAAACCTCAAAATTTAATAACAAATATTGTAATACATTTTGAATAAAATTAGTGAATTAAAATAAAAACATGTTCTGTGAATTGAAATTAATGTAAATAAAACACCATACATTAATCAATTTTCTATTGTCAAATCTCCCTTAATACTAATCATTTTGATACATTTTTGGTTTCATTGAATTCGTCTAGATGAGAAGAAGGTAAGAAACTAATTTTTTTCATTGTAATGAAGTAATAATTTCACGATTTAATAAAATTCAAATTTTACATTTAAATTACTAAATATGAAGAACCATAAGATTATAGGTTTGTTTTGGGCCTTGGAGATACAATTTCTAATCATTTTTAGGTATTTGAATCTAGGTATAATATCTATGCATTCACCTTTTAGATATTATAAAAGTGTGTAATTATCATTTTTTTAGGTTCTTTATTTAAATATATGTGATTAACCATAATTAGATAATAATTTTAAAAAAAATACATGAAGTGAATTATAAATGATAAGGATAAATAACATGTTTTGTAATTTTTTTAAGAAATTATTAATTCCAAAAAAGTTGATTGGATGACTGAATTATGAAGTCTAATATTTCATCCAATAATACTTCAAATTCATGCAATAGAAAATTAATGAGTTAATATTATATTAAGTAATATAAGATTAATACATGAAGGAAATGTTCAAACATGTTATGACTTCCTGAATCTTATTAAATATAATATTTTTTACCTTATATGTTTCTAATAATCATAGGTAATACAATTTTATATGTTAAAAATAGGTTTTATTATATACTGATCATAATAATTCAAGAGTTCTAATTCAAAAAAAACTTACATATAGTGGATGATAATATTTGATAATATGTAGGATTATTTGAAGAGATAAAATATGTTTTCCATGATGGAATGAGTATATCAAATACTATTGATAATAATTTTAAAAATGGAAGTAAGAAAATTATCACACACAGTGGATAATAATAAATAAGTACATATTGTATAATAATTATATTTAGTCTAGAAAATTATCTAGGAGAGAAAAATGGATAATCCAATGACTTTGTCTAATAATTAGTTGATAAAATCAAAATAATAGCATGTTTTATTGTTAAAATTCTTAAATGATATTGATGAGAATTATGTTTATAATTTAAATTTTTATTGGTTTGAATGATAATTATTTTTAAAGTTTAAAATTTTATTTTATTTTTCATAAAATAATTATTAACACGTGATTTTTATTAGTTGATGACCTAAAAAGTTAATTTAGGAATATTTATTTTTTTAACGCATCTTCCTCAGTGATTATTATTTTGGTTAAAAATATTATTTCATGCCAAGAGTTACTATTATTTTTTAAGAATATTATCACATGTCAGATTTTTGTTAAATCCTTGGGAACAGTTAGTATTATCTCATGTGGAAATATTAATATTCATGTTTGAATATTTTTGGGATGTGTGATCACATGATATTGAGATATATAGATTTGTTTCCTTTGTATTTTCTAGATAGTATGATATCTATGATATTATTTATTAATCATTTTTATAATTCTTGGAATAACATGTGGTTTTTATTGAAATAGTTAAAGTAAAGCCGGTAATGTTGGCTGGATAAAGAATTCAAGAGTCAGGATAATTGGAATATACTTCCCTAATGTTAAAAGAAATTGGATGTGATGCATGGAAGAATTTTTTAATAATTGATTGATTATATTTATGTATGATATATATATATATATATTAAATTAAAATTATATATAATTGTATCAATTCATGGATATTTATATGCATTTATAAATATTTGTCAATATTTATATAGATTTTAAAATATTTATACCTATTAATGTTTATATATTTTTAATATTATTTGGGTATATGTATATTTATATTTACTTACCTTTATATATATTTTTATTAATATCTATGTGTTTATATATATTTCCATAACAAAAATGTGTTTTTAAATATATTTATGTAAATATCATTATATGTATATCTATTTATAGATATTTATTCCCATTTATTATTTATTTATTATTAATCTATTATTTATTTTTATTTTTTAACCCTCTGAAATCCTCTTCCATCTCAGCTGGAAATGACTTCTTCATAGCCAGGGCTCTTTTTAGAGTGATCCCTTTGTGTGGAGGGGGATTTCCTGGTGTGGAGGGTTCGAAAAGGCCACACCTAGGGGATTCACTTTTAAGAAAAAAGAAATGGATATTTATAGTTAATGTATTGTGTATTATGTATTATGTATTATTTATTTATTTATTATTTATTTAATTATTTATTATTAATTTATTATTTATTATTTATTATTTATTACTTATTATTACTTATTATCATTTTTTATTATGATTTATTTATTTATTTTATTTTATTTTTCATTTATAATTTTTTTTTATTTATATATTTTTTATTTTTTATTTTTTATTTATTATTAATTATAAATTAATTACCTAGAAATTATTTACTTATTATTTATATATTATTTATCTTTTATCTTTTATCTTTTATCTTTTATCTTTTATCTTTTATCTTTTATCTTTTATCTTTTATCTTTTATCTTTTATCTTTTATCTTTTATATTTTATCTTTTATTATTTATCAATTATATATTCATTATATATTTATTTTTTTTATATTATTTTTTTTTCTAATTTATTATTTCTTATTTCTTATTAATTATTTCTTATTTACTATTTATTATTTACTATTTATTATTTATTATTTATTATTTATTATCTATTTTTTATTATCTTTATTATCTATTATTTTTTAATAATTTAAGTATTTATTAATTATTTATTATTTTTAATTATAATTTTATTAACTATTATTTATTATTTATTATTTATTATTTATTATTTATTATTTATTATCCACTATTAATTAATTAATTAATATTATTTTTTGATTAATTATTTGTTATATACTCACAATGATTTTATTATTTATTATTTCGTATTTAGTATTTAGTATTTATTATTTATTTAATATAATTTCTAGTTTTCTTCTATATATATTCAAGTATATTAGTTTTTTTTACTCACCAAATGAATATATTACTAGAGACATAAAGTATTTGTGAAATTACCAAGAGGTAAGAGGCTCAAGTATCACCCAACGCATATATATATATTTAGGAGTTCTACCTAACATGCAAGGTATATGCGTGTATAGTTGGATAAATAAATAAATAATAAAAAAATAATAAAAAAACAAAAAATTATAAATAAATTATAAAAAATAGTTAATGAAATAAAAAAATATTTTATTCTATAAATAAAAAAATAAAAAACAATACAAACTATGACTTAATTTTTTTGTGGTGGTTTAAACGGTCGTTAAATAATTCTCTCACGGTTTAAACTGTCGTTAAAGGATTCTCTTAGTTTTTAAAAAACTAACACAAAATTGCTTCACAAATGTTTTGAGAACTGATGTTATATGATTAATGACTCATGATTTAGCGGTAGATTAATCTGCCGCTAAAGGAAAAAAACCACTGCAAAAATATTGTTTTGACATAGTGAATAGTTTATAATTCTAATAAAAACTACCAAATTTAATTCATGTAGAGCCCTAATACATGTTTTCCAGCCCTTATCCTAAAAATGTGCCTTAAGTATGAAATTTTCAAAGGATACTTCAAGAGAAGATCCAAAATTTTCAATTTAATTATTTCTTAAACTTTTATTTTTAATCTTTATCCTTATTATCCACCCTCCACTAAAACCATTCTAACCATATGTATATAATGACATCAACATAAATAATATATTTTAATTATAAGGACCCGGCCTTAAAAATTACATAATCTTGAATTAAATGAATAATTCACATTGAGGATCTTTTCAGGTTTAGATTTTTAGAGAATTAGGCCATAACTATTACATTACTTCTCAAAAATTACAAGGTAGACACTTCTACTCAGTTTCCATTTTTTCATAAAATAAAAACTCTTGAAAAAAAGAGTTATTTATAGTCCCATGTTTTAGACAGCTTGACTTTTCCTTGATCTCATCCTTGACCCTATTCATCTTTAGGTCTTGTGAAAAACATTTCAAAACTTGGGATGAGCATAAAAAGCTCAGTAAGGGTTATAAAACAAAGAAAGAAAACATTAGTTCATCATTACATACATAACATAAGCTCTTTAACATACCTCATTAATTCATAAGATTTATGAATAACACATAGAAAACATAAATCATAAAGGTAACTTGTGGAATTCATATCATACTTACATTGTAGCTATCACATTTACATAGGGAGTTACATTTGGAATACCCATCACAGTATATTCCCTAAATCTCTTAGGAGAAACATTCACGTTTACCTCCATCACGTTACCCAATGCATTGGAGAGATATCTCAGGTTCACCCACCCTATTTTTTTCACAGAACCACCCGTATATGTAAACAATGCCCATGAACCATAACATATTCATAACACATAAAACAAGCATAAAGGAAAGATAACATTTCCACATTTCAATCACAATATATCATTTAAATATATTGACATAACAAATCCATTATCAAAACCATTTTCAATACCAAAATACATAAAAATAGTATTTGGTATTTATTTTCCTTTTAAAAACATTATGTCTTGTTAAGGAAGCCAAAAGATCAAATAATACTTGCGGTGACAGAAAGGTCATTGTCACCACGTACGCTAAAAAGAAACATTCTTTTTTTGTCGTTTAGTAAAACGCTTCATAGAGAAAAGATTCCTTTTGAATAAAAGTAAAAGTAAAAGGTGTTTATACAGAGTATAAAATAAAATCATGTATTATAACAAAATATGCCTCAATGAAAGGAGATTGAGATGAAGTCCCTTACCTCGTGTCCGACTTGACTCGTTCGTTCTTTAATCTTTTTTAATTTGGGTAACTCCCTTTGGTTTGAACCAAAAGGACTTCTTGAAGTTCCTTCTGCCTAAGGTAAGGACTCTAGGAGGAGGATAGGGATCTTGAGAGCTTATTTGGGTAGGTTTTGGATGATCTAAGGGGCTTGAGAGGTGTGAGTAATGGGTTAGAAGTGAGGGGTTTTTATAAGGGGGAGGAGGGGCTCTTTAGGAATGTTTGCAAATATTATTTTATTATAAACCTATCTTCGGTTTCTACAGATCCAAAACTCATTAAAGATGAAGATAAGATGACTAATGGTCGAAATAAAATCATCCAATAATAATTGGACATGTCTTGGATATTTTTTTAATATTTATCATATTATTTATTTAAATCATTTATTAATGCGGTAAATATTGCATCATTATTGTGTCATAAATAATTTAATTTTTTTGATGTCTAAAATTTATAAAAAAAATAAAATAATGTATGAAATATTTTTATATTTACAAATAATATTTATAGTATAAAAGATAACTTATATAACCCCATGTAAAAATTTATTTACTAAAAGATATTTGTTAATGTCATTTTTTTCTTTACTTTATGTTAATTAAAATAAAGTGTCATTATCATTCCCAAGTGGCTCTATGGCATCTCAAAATCAACCCAAAGACTCCCATGGTCGTAAATGACTCAACCAATAAGGTTAAGTCAAGTTTTAAGGTAATTTTGTATTATTATAATATTCTTTTTACCTTGAATTACCCTATTTACCTTTAACAATGGTAAATAAAAGTCAAAAGTTACTATTCACCAAAAATTATTTTCATCTTATTGAACCAAATTTTACTTACTAATAACAACCATGTATGTAGGGTTTTTGAAATTCAATCCACAGAAGTAGTTAAATTTCATTTAAATGAAAATGTTATTTTTTAACTACTACTTAGTGGTTTCACTATTTATCAAAAATTGAAGTTTTTCAGAAAATTACCAAAAATTCAGCCTAAGAAATATTTGATATTATGAATTCAAAAATTATATCTATTTTACCAAATTCAAAACATATAATTCGCATTAATTAATTTAAATTTAATCTCGTTATCAAAATAAATAGCGTATTTTTAAGAAACAATAACTATCAAAAGATTGATACTTGTTTGTGTCCAATTTCAAAGTGAAATTAATTACAATGACTAACATTGGATTAAATGGTAAAAACATAATATAATTAAATTTTAAAACCAATTAAAAAGATAATCTAACCATATAAATAAATTATATTAAAATGCACTTTTTAATTAAAAATACAGTATTTTTCACTATTCAAAAAAAATGAATTTTATCAGAAAAATACCAAAAATTTACCCAAAGTAAATTTTGATGTCCCGAATCTAAAAGAGAATTTTATTTGGTCAAATAGAATATATAAAAGTTACTATAACTATATTTAAAGAGCATTCACCATCAAAAGGTGGTAAATCAACCTTTTAATGTAAATTATGCTTAAAATTAGATTCATTAACATTTTAAGCCTCTAAATTTTATTGAATAAATGTAAAAACATTTAAAGAAACATGTATAATCATATTTTAGATAGTTATATTCATTCCCACCAATACAATAGTTAGGTGTTATCTACCATTTAAAATAATAATATTATATTATTAGTGTGCAACGTAAGATTTCAAAGAAATCTGTTGTTGCGTATCGGGTACGTCATCGAACATAGAAACCCCTTTAAAGTAAATTTAATATTTAATTCAAAAATATGAATAATTATGGAAATTTTCATATTCTTTATTTACCTGGGATGTTACATCCTTCCCCCTTTTTGGGATTTTCATCCTCACAATTTTATTCACTTATCAAATAAGTGGGGGTATTTATCCCTCATAACACTTGCAGATTCTCACGTTGCCTCTTCAACCATATGGTTTTTTTACAAAACCTTTACTTTTTGAATTACCTTATTCCGCAACACTTTCTCTCTACGGTCAAGAATCTGGACTGGTTGTTCCTCATAAGAGAGATTCTCTTCCAACTGAACTACCTTTGGACATAAAACATAAGATGGATCTGGCATATACTTTCTTAACATTGAAAAATGAAAAAAAATTGTGTACTTGGGATAAATTTGGAGGTAAATCCACTCTATAAGTAACTGATCCAACTTTCTCCAGGATTTCATAGGGTCCAATGAACCTCGGACTCAACTTTACCTTCTTACCAAAATGCATCACAGTTTTCGATGTAGAATCTTAGAGAAAGACATGATCACCTACCTCAAAAGAAATATCTTTCCTCTGATTATCTGTATAACTTTTCTTCCTACTCTAAACTATTCTCATGTGCTTTTGAATCAACTGAACCTTTTCTGTCATCTCTTCTACCAATTCTGGTCCCATCATCTTCCTTTCACCTACTTCATCCCAAAAAGCTGGAGTTCAACACCGCTTTCCATATAATGCATCAAATGGAGCCATCTGTATACTGGAATGAAAACTGATATTATAAGAAAATTCAACCAAAGAAATATGGTGGTCCCAACTTCCCTGGTAATCTAGTGAACAAGCACGTAGCATATCCTCCAAGGTCTGAATTGTTTGTTCTGACTGCCCATCTGATTGCGGATGAAAAGTTGTACTAAAATTTAATTCAGCACCCAACGACTTCTGAAGGCCTTTCCAAAAGTTAGAAGTAAACCTGGGATCATGATCAGATACAATGGATAGGGGAACACTATGTAAATTTGCTATCTCTTTAACATACAACTGAGAAAGTTGATCTCAAGACAAAGTATCTCGCATAGGAAGAAAATGATCAGATTTAGTCAACTGATAAACAATAACCCAGATTGCATTATTACCTTGAAATGTCTTTGGTGATCCCACAATGAAGTCCATGGATATATTTTCCCATTTCTACTCTGGCACCAGTAAAGACTGAATCATACCTTTTGGTAACTACTGCTTTGCTTTAACCTGCTGACATGTCAAACACTTCCCAGTAAAATCAGCAGTATCTCTTTTCATTCCATCCCACCAGTAATACTCATGAAGATCTCTGTACATCATAGTACTGCCAAGATGAACTTAAAATGGAGAACTATAAGCTTCACATAACAACTCATTCTTCAATTATAAATCACACTACTAGAAATACGACATATACCCACAGTTCAAAACCATGGGTATAGCCCCCAAAACCGTGGGTATAGGCTATACCCACAGTTTTGGGAATCGTGTTGCTGAGAGGCATCGCAATAGGGGTTGAAGACTATACCCACGGTTTGGTAGAACCGTGGGTATAGGGGTGTCATAGTTTGGAATCCCGCTATACAGTGTGGCACACACTGGCCCCATGGTTTTCAAACCTTAACAATTTATATTGAAAAAATGGAAACGGTGAGATTCGATCACGAGACGCCCCGCAAGACTATCGCCCTCTCTGACCAACCTATCCGACCACATGTTCAATATATATATATATATATTTATATAAATTATTAATATAGCTGCTTATCTAAAAGTGAGGAAGTAGAGAATTGAACATGAGACCGGTTGGAGGAGAATACATCACCCGACCAACTGAGATGCAGAAATTTTGTGAATATATCGATACACCTATTTACTTATATTAATTATTACTCATTTATTAGAAAAAAAACTCGCCAAGATTCGAATAGGGGACCGTCTTCAACAACACGGACTCCACAACCAACCAACCTATAGATATTAGTTGTATTTATATGTGTATCTTTGCAATTATATTAATCCAAACTGTGTTCTCGCCAAATATTTTTGTTGTCCCACGTAATGTTTTTCCCCGTGGGAAAGCTATACCCAAGGTTTGGCCAAACCATGGGTATAGGTCTTCAAAATAAAACCCCCAATGCCCACGTTTTAACCAAAACCATGGGTATACGTCTTGTAAAAAAACACCAATACCCACAGTTTTCCCAAACCATGGGTATAGGTCTTTAAAAAATATCTATAACCATAGTTTTGGGAAAAACCATATGTATAGATGACCTATACCCACGGTTTTAGAAAATTGTGGGTATAGGTCCCCATATTATCCCTATACTTATGGTTTTATAAAACTATTTGTATAGGGGTACCCTATACCCATGGTTTCTTGAAAAATTGTGGGTATACGCCCATTTTCCAGTAGTGTCACAAGGCACACATAATCTCTTCCCAAACCTCAAAACACAATCATTATCAACATCAAATTCAGGCAACTAACCATTCTGAACCAACTCTACCTTTTTCTGTAACTCATTGTCTTTCTTCATCACTTGTTTAATTCTATCTGATAGAGATGATTTCACTAACACCTAAAACAAAACAGAATAATTTCCTGCACCAAAAACTTCTATGCCAAGGTTTATCAAATCAAAAACCAAAGGATCTCGTTCCAAACGTAGCATGGTTAATAAAGCATTACTTTTTTGACTCAAAGCATTAGCAACTTTATTTTCTTTTCCCAGATGGTAAAGGATCGTGCAATCATAATCCTTGATTAATTCCAGCCATCTCCTCTATCTCATGTTAAATTATTTATGAGTGAATATATACTTCAAAATTTTGTAGTCAGTATATATTTCACATTTTACTCCATACAAATGATGCCTCCAAATTTTTAAAGCAAAAACAACAGCAGCTAATTCCAAATCATGTGTAGGGTAATTTAACTCATGAGGCTTCAACTGAAATGAAGCATAAGCAATTACCTAATCATTATGCATAAGTACACATCCAAGCCCTTTCAATGAAGCATCACAGTAAATAACAAATTCATCATTTCTGGAAGGTAGTTCCAAAACTAGATCATTCACCAATATTCTTTTCAATTCCTAAAAACAATCATCACATTCTCTTGTCCAAATGAACTTAACACTTTTTCAAGTTAACTTATTAATTAAAATAGATAACCATGAAAAATTATCAACAAACCTCCAGTAATAACCCGCCAAACCAAGAAAACTACGAATCTCGTTTATATTTGTGGGTCTTGGATATTCTTCAACAACTTTTGTTTTAGTATGATCAATAGTTATGCCATTTTTTGAAACAATGTGACCAAGGAAAGAAATTTTTGTAACCATAACTCACACTTGCAGAATTTCCCATACATTTTCTTTTCTTTTAAGGTTTTCAAGACAATCCTTAAATGACTTTCAGGCTCCTCTTTACTTTTAGAAAAAACAAAAATATCATCAATGAACACAACCACAAACTTATCCAAGAACTCACAAAAAATTCTATTCATAATATCCATGAATATAGCAGGTGCATTGGTTGACCCAAAAGTCATAACTACAAATTCATAATGATCATATCTGGTATAAAATGTGGTCTTCAGAATATCTACTTCATTTACTTTCAACTGATGGTACCCTAACCTCAAATCAATATTCTAAAAATACTGAGCTCCCTAGATCTGATCAAACAAATCATCGATATGAGTCAAAGGATACTTTTTCTTAATAGTGATGTTATTCAATGCTCTATAATCAATGAAAAGTCTCATTGAACCATCCTTCTTTTTAAAAAACAAGACAGGAGCACCCCATTGTGATGTGCTAGGTCAAACGAAACCTTTATCTAATAACTCTTACAATTGCTTCTTTAACTCTAAAAGTTCAATTTGAGCCATTCGATAAGGGGGTTTTGAAATTGTTATAGCATCAGGAACTAAATCAACAGTAAATTCAACTTCCCTATCAGGTATAATACTAGGAAATTCATTAGGAAAAACATCAAGGTACTCATTTACCACTGGCACATTATTAATCTGAAAAGTTCCTTTGTTTTCAACAATATGTGCAAGGTAATATTCATTTCCATATTTTACTAGTTTCTCAGCTTCCTGATATGTTATCGAAATTAAGGGTTCATTCTTGTACACAAAATGAAAATCTTTCTGAAAAGAAACCTCTTTAGCTCTATAGTCAATCTTAGCATGATAAACAGAAATCCAATCCATACCCAAAATAACATAAAACTCTACTAGAGGAAAAACAATAAGGTTTGTAGGTAGATTCTTTCTACACACAAAGATAGGAAGGTTCTTATAATTTCTTTTTATCACAACATTTTCTCCCGATGTTTTTACCATAAGTTCATGATTTATATCTTGATATGTAATTCTCAATTTACTAGAAAAATTATTATAAATGAAAGAGTGTGTAGACCCGGAATCAAACAACACATTGGAATAATCTTAACAAACAAACATTGTACATGATACTACTTCATTTGATGGCCCAACATATCCTTAAGTATTTGTAAAGGACTTCACCACTCTTTTCTGCTTGTATTATAGCTTCTTTCCCTCATTTTAGTTCTTTGTTGGACACTCATTTTCATAATGACCCATTTCATTGCACTTAAAACATTTTACTGACTGTAAATTAGATTTTTTCTTACCATTAACCTGATCTTTTTCAGTGCAATTATGAGCCTTATGTCCCATTTTTTCACATCGGTAGCACTTACCAGAATTCAAAAGACATTCCCCAACATTCTTTTTACCACAATTTTCACAAATTGAAAACTTAAGTTTCTTACCATCATACTTTTTTGAATAGTTATTCCCTTTCGTCTTCCACCTCGACCTCTTATTCTGTTATTTGTCAAAGAACACCTAATCATCGGCAAACTCTATTTCCACCTTCTTCACACACAAAAAAAGTTTTTTATAACTTTGGAACTCACAAGAAGCTAAAGACCTTCAATACTTTGGCTTTAATCCTAATAAAAAATGGTTGATTTTAATATCAAGATCTCGTATGAAATTTGGAGCATACCTTGCTAGTTGAGTGAATTTTGCTTCATAAGTAGCCACTAAGTCATCCTCCTACCTCAATTTTAGGAATTTTTTTTCCATCCTAAGATGAACCACCTTAGGAAAATATTTCTCAAGAAACATACCTTTGAATTCATCCCAATCAAGAGCATAAATCTCCTCACTATCCCTGATATTTTTCACCATTGACCACCACTGATCAGCTTCACCTTCAAAATGGTAAACAAAAAGAATAACCTTTTTATGTTCTGAACACCACATGACATCAAAAATTATTTCCAGTGCTTTAATCCACCCTTCTGTCAGTATAGGGTCAGATGATATTATGAATGATGGGGGATGTTGCCCCATGAAATGATTCACTACTGACATGTTCCTATGTGGTTGATCTGGATAATCCCGTGCATGGATACCACCACTATTTATAGCCTGAGTTAATTGTGCCATCACTGCAACAAACTGTTTAGTTCTGATTCCGATCATCTTTGGTTGCTGATTTGGAATGTTATCTTCCTCTTGATGTCATCCCAACATAGCTGCCTTGTTTACTCTGCAGAAACCCATTCTGAACAAAGAAATATCTTAGACGAAGCAACATGGTAATCTTTAAATTCTATATCATTTCAATATTAACATAAATTAATTTATGGATATTAATTTAAAAATACCCTAACTCCTAAAGTTATCTAAATCGACCTCTGATACCAACTATAAGGACCCAGCCTTAAACATTACATAATCTTGAATTAAATGAATAATTCACATTGAGGATCATTTTAGTTTTAGAGTTTACAGAATTAGGAAATAACTATTACATTACATCTCAAAAATTACAAGGTAGACACTTCTACTCAGTTTCCATTTTTTCATAAAATAAAAACTCTTGAAAAAAAGAGTTATGTCTAGTCCTATGTTTTAGACAACATGACTTTTCCTTGATCCCATTATTGACCCTATTCATCTTTAGGTCCCCTAAAAACATTTTAAAACTTGGGATGAGTATAAAAAGCTCAGTAAGGGTTATAAAACAATGAAAGAAAACATTAGTTCATCATTGCATACCTAACATAATCTCTTTAACATACCTCATGAAATCATAAGATTTATGAATAACACATAGAAAACATAAATCATAAAGGTAACTTGTGGAATTCATATCATACTTACATTTTAGCTATCATATCTACGTAGGGAGTTACATTTGGAATATTCATCACAGTATATTCCCTAAATATCCTAAGAGAAACATTCACATTTACCTCCGTCATATTACCCAATGCATGGGAGAGATATATTGGGCTCACCCGCCCTAGGATTTTCACAGAACCACCCGTATAAGTAAACAATTCCCAAGAACTATAACATATTCATAACACATAAAACAAACATAAAGTAAAGATAACATTTCCACATTCCAATCACAATATATAATTTAAATATATCGACATAACAAATCCATTATCAAAACAATTTTCAATAACAAAATACGTAAAAAGAGTATATGGTATTTATTTTCCTTTTAAAGACATTATGGATTATTAAGGAAGCAAAAATATCAAATAAAATTTGCAGTGGAGGAAAGGTCATTATCACCGTGTACGCTAAAAAGAAACATTCTTTTTTTGCCGTTTAGTAAAACACTTCGTAGAGAAAAGATTCCTTTTGAATAAAAGTAAAATTAAAAGGTATTTATATAGTATATAAAATAAAATCATGTATTAAAAAAATATGCCTCAATGAAAGTAGATTGAGAAGAATTACCTTACCTCATGTCTAACTTGACTCGTTTGTTCTTTCATCTTCTTTAATTTGGGTAACTCCCTTTGGTTTGAACCAAAAGGACTTATTAAAGTGCCTTCTGTATAAGGTAAGGATTCTAGGAGGAGGAGAGAGATCTTGAGAGATTATTTGGGTAGGGGTTGGATGAGCCAAGGGGCTTGAGAGGTGTGAGTAATTGGTTAGAAGTGAGGGCTTTTTATAGGGGGGGAGGGGCTCTTTAAGAAAGTTTGCAAATATTGTTTTATTATAAACATATCTTCAGTTTCTAAAGATCCAAAACGCATTAAATATTAATATAAGATGACTAATAGTAGAAATAAAATCATCCAATAAGAATTGGGCAAGTTTTGGATATTGTTTTAATATTTATAATCTTATTTATTTAAATCATTTATTAATGAGGTAAATACGTCATCATTATTGTGTCATAAATAATTTAATTTATTTGATGTCTAAAAATTATAAAAAAACCATAATGTAGGAAATATTTTTATATTTCCAAATAATATTTATAGTCGAAAATATAACTTATATAACCCCATTTAAAAATTTATTTATTAAAAGATATTTGTTCATGTCATTTTTGCCTTTACTTTAAGTTAATTAATTTAAAGTGTCATTATCACTCCCAAGTAGCTCCATGGGGTCTCAAAATCGACCCAAAGATTCCCATGTTCGTAAAGGACTCAAAAAATTAGGTTAGGACAAATGTTAAGGTAATTCTGTATCATTATAATATTCTTTCTACCTTTAATTACCCTATTTACCTTTAACCGCGGCAAATAAAAGTCAAAAGTTACTATTCACCAAAAATTATTTTTATCTTATTTAACCAAATTTTACTTACTAATAACAACCATGTTTTTTGGATTTTTGAAATTCAATCCATAAAAGCAGTAAAATTTCATTTAAATGAAAATGTCATTTTTTTAACTACTACTTAATGGTTTCACTATTCATCAAAAATTGATGTTTTTCAGAAAACTACCAAAAAATCAGCCTAAGATATATTTGATATTATGAATTCAAACATGATGTCTAATTTACCAAATTCAAAACATAGAAGTTGCATTAATTAATTTAAAATTAAATTCTCGTTATCAAAACAAATAGCGTGTTTTTAAGAAACAATAACTATCAAAAGATTGATACTTGTTTATGTTCAATTTCAAAGTGAAATAAATTTAAATGACCAATATTGGATTAAATGGTAAAGATATAATATAATTGCACTTTAAAAAATTTAAAAAGATAATCTAACCATATAAATAAATTATATTAAAATTCACTTTTGAATTAAAAATACATTATTTTTCACTATTCATAAAAAATGAATTTTATCAGAAAAATACTAAAAATTTACACAAAGTAAATTTTGATGTCCCGAATCTAAAAAAGAATTTTATTTGGTTAAATAGAACATATAAAAGTGACTATAACTAAATTTAAAGAGGGTTTTCCATTAAAAGGCGGTAAATCAACCTTTTAAGATAAATTATACTTAAAATTGGATTCATTAACACTTTAAGCCTCTAAATTTTATTGGATAAATGTAAAAACATTTTAAAAATATGTATAATAATATTGTAGTTAGTTCTATTCATTCCCTCTAATACAAAGGCTAGGAATTAATTACCATTTAAAATAATATTATTATATTATTAGTGTGCAACGTAAGATTTCAAAGAAACTTGTGGTTGTGTATCGGGTACGCCATTAAACATAGCAACCCCTTTAAAGTAAAGTTAATATTTAATTCAAAAATATGAATAATTATGGAAAATGTCTTATTCTTTATTTTCCTGGGATATTACAGTAATTTTATTATATTCTTGGTATAAAAATTATCTATTCCCCTCTCATTCAATATTATGAAGGAAAATTTTTCTCATGAAAGTATGTGAACTACAGCCTCCTTTAATGAAACGTTTGGTTTTTCATCACAACCTTTCAAAGATGGTTCCATAAATGGTATCAGGAAATATATATGTTACTTAAATCATAATTTATATTTTTTAACTCTAAATATTCCATTCTATAATTCATATTATAAATATGAAATCATTCACTAATACATATCCTCCCTATAACAGAGCACAAAAAGAATTTTTTTTATTGATAAAAAGGTGTTGTAAATTTAAGTATCCTTAAAATCCAATGACTTTTATCAGTGATAAATATAGAACAAATAAGAAAACACATTTATATATGCTAAAAAATAATTGATAATGGTGTTCCTTTATCATTTCATGTTTATTGTTAATAAATGGGTTTCTTTATCATTGTTAAACTTGTAAAACCCCAAGATTTTATAAAATAGAACTATATTCGATATCATGTTCAACATGAAGCACTAAGCTTAAACAACACGCAATATTTATTATAGTTATAACCCAACCGTTAAATTGAAGGTTACAAATAGTATTTCATACCTTATGAAATATATATATATATATATATATATATAAATTTCCAAATCAATATAAATTATTGATAAATAATTGATAAATAATCAATAAATTTTTGGTATTGTAATATCATTCACCAGAGATTTTTTTCTTCAAAAATGATTTTTATTTATTTTCATAAGGAAATTTTATAATTATTGTTTTAAATTTTAGAAAATGTATTTGATCATAAATTAATTTTTGAAATCATAATATATAAATTTTTTTAGGGTTAAACATTGGAATTTATTGGAAACTATAGATTTTTCAGTGAATATCAAAAAAATTTGATTATTGTAAAAATGTCATTTCTTTTAAATAAATTCAATAATTTACAAGTACCATTATATTTTTAATATTATTTAAAGTAACATAATTATTATTTAGTAATATACAATACAATTAAATTATTTTTAATCTAAATTATATTTTATTCTAGTATAAGTTTTTTTGTGTTTAAAAACAGGATTTCTCTAAAAATTATTTTAATGTGCATAAGTATTCTTTATATTACTTGATAAAAGTATTCCATTATGGCGAATTTTTTAAATGAAATTTATATATTATATATCGATAAATATTAATTTAGATACATATAATTATTATTATTAGTTATAGAGTTAATTTAAAGTCATATTTTTTTTTAAAAATACACTTCTTGAAAAAATTCTTTTTTATCACATCTATAGGTTTTATTTTAAATTATATTTTTCCAAAACTATGAATTGAATATGGTAAAATAGATTCCATATTCCGAATCAAAATAATTTATATTATATAATAAGTTCAACTTAATTTTTTATAATAATGAATAGTGAAACTAGTATAAATAATTAGTATGGTTAAGGTAAAAATGGGTTTACTGGGGATTAAACTAATAAGTTAAGGGTTAAAATGAACTAAAAAATTGTCTATAATCTATTAAGTTTATATATTTTGACATTTCATGAATAATGGTCGACAATGGTTCATTTGGGATCCTTGTGGCATTTGAAAACATGAGTTTACCTTTTTCTTTCAAAAAATTACAAGTGTGTCATCCACCTCACTTATAAAATATCACCCACTCTCCTCCTCTATTCACACTTCCAAACCCAATTAGTTCAGCCGATCCCATATCAAATCACTTACTCAATTAACTCCCCCAATCCTAGAATCCATATATGGATCATAAATCCATTTTATAAAGACTTTACGTATAATCCTAAAGATGTGGTTTGAGAAGAGGAAAATAAATAACATTCGTGACATGTCAGAATTATGGAAAAGGAATTTATATTAATTTCATTTAATTGATGAATATTTTTATGGTATGCACATATATACATTTATAAGGTTTATATACAACTGATTTACATTTTATATCTTGAACTTATTTATTCTCAGAATATTTAATTTTTTTTTTAATTTTATTCTTTTTATGGTGATTACAATTTAAGGGTTCCCCAAGTGATGAGGAACTTTTATTTTTGAAAATCCACTTTTAAAGTTTTACTTCCAACTATTTCTCTTATATTTATATGTATTTAAAATTATTTAATTAAATATTTTAAATACACATAAATGAATTATAATGTACATTTTATATCCATTTTTACTTTATTTAAAAGGTTTTCAAAAGGAATATTTTTACGTGTTTTATATGGAAAATTTTGAAAAATGAAAAAAGGAATGTTCTATTTTCAACATATATAAGAACAAAAAGATTTTCCACCATTATGTCTATTATTTTATTTCTAGATTACTTTGAAATATTTAATATTTTGTTCAATAAAAAACACTCTTTCCCTTTTTTTGTGTATTTTGGTATTGAAAATGTTTTTTAAGAAAATTATATTTTTATATTTGAAAAATATTTTCATAATTATTAAAAAGTGTTTTTCAATTTAATTTATGATAAAAAGGTGAAATAATATAATTTTTTTCATGATATGGTACTTGAGAAATATATGGAAAATGGGTTGTCCCTTTACTGCTTATACAATGCGATGAACCCCATCATAGATTACAGGTGAGGTTGATTTGTCTTATATAAATAGTTGAACCTCATTATAGCTAACGGGTGAGATTGATACATGTTATATGATGGTTAGAGCCAAATTATATCTCACATATGAGAGTGATATAGATTATACGAAGGTTTTATCCCTATTATAGGTCAAGGGTGATCCCGGTATAGCTTAAACAAAGGGTTGGGCCCTATTATAGCTCATGAAAAATAGGTTATTATAATATAGATTATACAAATGGGTTCTGAATGTGGTTATCTATGTTTTTACATGGGTTTAATATTTATTTATATGGGTTTTAATGATTTTATTTAATAAAAAAATTCATGTGAAAATAATTTTTTTCCTTTCACTCAAATAAAATTAAGATAATTATAAAACATTTCATGGGTTTTTAGGTTTTTCACTAGATTAACAGTTTTCATTATTTTTATGTACCATATAGTGCTTTTTGTTCTCACCCACAATTTTAATTTTTTTATAGGTTTTTTAGGATGGTTAAGGGAATATAATAAGTCATTTTGAATGTCGTGGTTATTTTACATGAAAAGAAATCATGATTTATTTTAAAATTTTATCTTAAGGGAAAAATAAATACTTATATAAAGTGTTAAATTTTTATTATATAGTTTTTTTATGTATGATTTATTAACTAGCATTATAAAAATATAAACCTCAAAAGATCCTCATTTTAAAAGAAAGTGAATTATTGACTAAAACACAAGATTGTGTTATGTTTAAGGTCAGGTCCATAAGGTTTGTATCAGAGGTTCGTTTAGTAGACTTTAGAGTCTAGGATAATATTAGTATTATACTTATGAAGGAATTTCAATTATTCATATGTTGAACATATATAAAATTTGAATATTACGATGTTGATTTGTCTAAACCATGTCTGTTCAGAATAATTCTCCATAGAGGAAATAGAGAAGTTGTGGTGGGAATACATCGAGAGAAAAATAGACATCCAAATAAGTATCCCAATATAGTAGGAATTAGAAAAGAGTAATTTTTTGCAGTGATGGATTAATTTAAACAATATATTGATGGTTTTTCAACCTAAACTAGAGAATAAGAATATCTATAATGAAGTAACATGTCTATAGTTGATCATTTTATGAGGAAACATACCCCATCATTCAGTGGATAATCAGACCCAGTGTTAATGTAACATTCCAGTTTTTTTTTAAAAAGATAAATTGAAATGAATAAAACTTTGTTTTAAGTATATATTTATAACTATCCTTTAAAATAATTTTTTCACTTCTATGTTTTGAATTTCAAAAAATGTTCATCTGTAATTGTGTTCAGTATGTTATTTAGAGTCTGATGAACCAACTTGTTTTTTTGGTGAATAATAACATACCCTTATGAATAGTAAAATTAATAGTAAATTGACCCTAATGAATAATAAATTGTAATATTATTTTACTTTCTTAAGACTTGAAGATAATGACATTTTGGTTAATTTTTCAATGTGATATAAAAGCAGTTATAGTTTTAAAATTGTTAATTTTTAAATTAAGTATGATTTTATTTAAAAATTAAATTAATAATATTTAGAAAATTATTTTCAAAAAATGGACTTAATTTTTGAATTAAACACATCAAAAAATGGTATGGGTGAATTTTTTGTATTTTTCTGAAATTCATGAATTTTTTATGAATAGTGAAATATGGTAAAATATCGTATATTCAAATTATCAGTAAAATACACTATTTATGACAACATAAGTGATTTAAGGCCACTTTTTTCGAACTCACGTTCCATTATTACTATTTGGGGTCATATGAATTAATATTATTCATAGTGTTGAGCAAAAATATTATAACAATGATTAAAATAATGGAAAATACCACCTCTCCTCCACTATAAATACCACCATCATTCCCCTCTTCCTCCCACACCTCTCAAGCCTTGAGACTTACCTAAGTTATGAACAATACTCTTACCAAGGATATTCCCCACGTCCTATAGCTGCTGGTCTCACCAAAAGGCCAAAACCAAAGGCCTTAAGAGAGATCTTAAGGAGAAGAGATCAAGAGGTAAACATCCTCTTTCATTTTCGTTATTTCATTCATTTTATGTTATTATTTTTCATTCCCTTTGGATTATGTTGGGATATTTCATTCCATATCCCCCTTACATGCTATATTATGTAATACTGATGAGAGACCCATTTTCTCTCATTAAATTATTTTATGAAAATTTAAACAACGCAATTAGGGTGCTGAATATTCATAAGGAATTTCACAAATTTTCTTTTATTTTGAGTTCCTTTATTTTCTTCTTCTTTTCTCACCTCCTCTTATCGAAGAGGAATGAAGGCTATATAATATTTTATATTTTATATGTTCCCATGTTTATGGAAAATTCATCATCAATCTTCTTCTCCTCCCCCACCTATTCAAGGAATAAAAAACATTGTCCGTGATGTGTCGAATTACCGACATCGTGGATGATGTGATTTCAATTTACTTTAATTTATTAAAGGCCAATCAGGAAAAAAAATTATGGTTTAACCAGGTTACAATATAAGTATTATTTTTTATCCATGGTTCTATAATTATTTTGTACACATGGTTTTAATTTATAAAACAAAATGAGGTTGTTATTATCAAAGAACCACTAAAATGATCTAAACGAACATCATTAATGTTTTAACTTATGAATCATCCTCATGTAAGAATTAAAAATGATAAATGGTATAATTTATGATTCTTAAAATATTTAAATAACACTCCATTAAAATTATGGAGTTTAACTTCCAATTTAAAAGAACAACCATCATGAACCAATCATGGAAATCATGTAAAGAACTCACCCAAAAACAGTGCAAGGAACAAAATACTAACAATTAAAGGAAGAAATGATGTAATGAAATGATCATATAAGGTATTAAAAATATGGATATGTTTCTTTAAGATATTAATAACACTATTTTCACCATTATACAGGAGTTTTAAACAAGTTTGAAGTAAGACAAGCCCGAGGTAAGGGAATTCTTAACCCGATTTTGATTCTTTGGGTTAACATTCTACTTCATTATTTATGTGGTATTAAAATTGTTTGTGAGATGGGTTTTGTATATAATATGTTTAATTATGTGTATTTGCAGTGTTTATACATATTCCATCCACTCAAATAAGTCTCACTTCAATTATATGATATTTATAACGGACTTTCCTTTTAAAATCCTCTTTTAAAATTTTGTTTTACGAAATTCAAAAGCAATGTTTTTATGCAACTATTCATGTTGTATGATAGTGTTATGGTTCTTGGGAATTATTTATGATGAAGTTTAGGACCTATATATCCATCCAATGAAATGTTTATGTGTAATTTGTAGGTCGGTTGTATGGTTACTCCAAGTGTAACTGCAATGGTTACACAAATTATATGGTAGTCCTGAGGGTTACAAAGTATAAGGTAGTCGATAGGGTTACAATATTATGTAAGTAATGACCCAAGATACCATTATGGTTATATTTATGTTATTATGTTTTGTGTGGATATTTTTTAAATCTCATGTTTTACAAAGTAAGTTTACATGGGTGACAAGTATGTCTTTTGAAAATGATTTTACATGTTACAAGTATTCAGGGACTAATGTGTTCTTTCCATCTTTTTATCTCTATTACTGAGATTTTTGTGCTCATCCCATGTTTTAAAATATTTTCACAAGTTATAAATATTTTTAAGACAAAATAGTAATTGAAGTTAAATGTTTGAATATTTTTCAAAGAAATCATGTTTTAAGCTTTAATGTTTTATATTTTGAAAAAAAATGGAAACTATATTTAGTAGTATCCTCTTGAATAAATGTGGTATGTTATGTATGAAAGGAATGCTAATTCTATAAAACTCTAAACCCGAAAACATCATCAATGTGTAATAATGTATGTTCTTGACTAAAGTTCAATATTAAGTAACATTTTAAGTTCAGGACCTTATTGTAGGTATAAGAGGAAAGGTTTAGACAACTTTGGGTATTAGGAGTTTTCATTAAACTTATGGTTAGTATGTATATCTATTATTTAAGTTAAATACTTGTTTTATAACTTTTTAGATCAAGTAAATTCAGTTACAAATGGAAGGAGGATGTTCTAAAATGAAATTCCTATCTCTTCCTAATGAGTTGATTTCAATAATTATTGCAAAGTCATTTCCAGATGACTCTGAAACATTTTCTAACATACAACTCACATGCAAGAAATTGTTTGAGATATCACACACCTCCACTATACCACGATACCATCGTGGATCATGGGTTGTATTTAATCAAATCCTATTTTCTCAATATTCTCATATTTTCAAGAAAGGTAAATATTATCACGGAATTTTCGAATATTTTACCTTATCAAGAGGTTTTGAAGCATATTATGACTTTGAAAAAGGTACTCAAGAAAGATACCCTTATGCAACTTATTTATATTTTCTTTTACAATATACTCTTTCAACACATACTTATGGTATTTTAAAAGTACCATTTATTGAATGTTTCAACTCAAAATCAGTCTGACTATTTTATAAAAATCAAGTTTTATCAGATGTTTTGAAATTATATCTCATACATGATTACTTTCCAAAACTATTTTTCCGTGAACTCCCATATGACCCAAGTTGTATAAGGTGTATTTGGATAAAGGAAGAAAATTATTTTCATGGATCTCTAAATCATTGTAACAATGCATGGATTTTATATTTATGTGAGCAAGATGATGATGAAACTAGGTGGCAACCATGATCAAGGTACCCTCAATTGTTTAATAAGTAAATAAAATTGTGAGCACACAATTTTTGAAAGGTGAGGATAATGTAACATCATAGTTTTTTTTAAAAGATAAATTGAAATGAATGAAACTTTTTTTTAAGTAGATATTTGTAACTATCCTTTAAAAATAATTTTTCAACTTTTATGTTTTGAATTTTAAAAAACGGTCATATGCAATTGTGTTTAGTATGTTATTTAGAGTCTGATGGAACCAACTTGTTTTTTGTGTGAATATTAACATACCATTATGAATAGTAATATTAATATTAATATGACCCTGATGAATATTAAATTTTAATATTATTTTATTTTCTTAAGGCTTGAAGATAATGACATTTTGGTTAATTTTTCAATGTGATATAAAAGCAGTTATAGTTTTAGAATTGTTAATTTTTGAATTAAGAATGATTTTATTTAAAAATTAAATTAATAAAAAATAAAAAATTATTTTCAAAAAATGGACTTCAATTTTGAATTATAAACATTGGGAAAAGGTAAGGATAAATTTTTTGTATTTTTTTGAAATTCTTGAATTTTTTATGAATAGTAAAATATGGTAAAATACCATATATTCAAATTATCAGTAAAATACACTATTTATGACATCATAAGTGATGTAAGGCCACTTTTTTTGAACTCGCATGTCCTTATTATTATTTGGGGTCACATTAATTAATATTATTCATAGTCTTGAGGAAAATATTATAATAATGATTAAAATAATGAAAAATACCTCCTCTCCTCCACTGTAAATACCACCCTCATTCCCCTCTTCCTCCCACACCTCTCAAGCCTTGATCTTTACCTAAGTTTTGCCCAATAATCCTCTCAAGGCTCTTCCCCACTTTCTAGAGCTGATTGTCTCTCCAAAAGGGCAAAACCAAAGGCCCTATGAGGGATCTCAAGGAGAAGAGATCAAGAGGTAAACATCCACTTTCATTTTCTTTCTTTCCTTTCATTTTATGTTATTACATTTCATTAACATTGTATTATGTTGGGATATTTCATTACATATCCTTCTTACTGCCTATATTATGTAATAATGATGAGAGACCAATTTTCTCTCATCAAATTATTTTATGAAAATTTAAACGACGTTGTTAGGCTACTGAATTTTCGTAAGGAATTTCTCAAATTTTCTTTTATTTTGAGTTCCTTTATTTTCTTCTTATTTAATCACCTACTCTTATCCAAGAGGCATGAAAGAAGTATAATATTTTATATTCTGTTTTTTCTCATGTTCATGTAAAATTCATCATCAATATTCTTCTCCTCCCCCAATTATTCAAGGAATTAAAAACATTTTCCGTGATGTGTCGAATTACCGACATCAGGGATGATGTGATTTCAATTTGATTTAATTTCTTCAAGGATGATCATAAATCAATTTTTATGGTTGAACCAGGTTATAATATATTAATTATGTCCCATACATGGTTCTGGAATTATTTTGTACACATGGTTTTAATTTATAAAACAAAATGAGGTCATTTTTATCAAAGAACCACTAAAATGATCTAAACAAACATCATTAATGTTTTAACTTATGAATCATCCTCGTGTAAGAATTAAAAATTATAAATGGTATAATTTATGGTTCAGTAAATATGTAAATATCACTCTATTACAATTCTATAGTTTCACTTCCAATTAAAAAGAACCATCATTAACCAATCATGGAAATCATGTAAAGAACTCACCCAAAAACAGTTCACGGAACAAAATACTAACAATTAAAGGGTGAAATGATTTAATGGAATGATCATATAAGGTATTATAAAGATGTATATTTTTCTTTAATATATTAATAACACTATTTTAACCATTATATAGGAGTTTTAAACAAGTTTTAAGTAAGACAAGCCCGAGGTAAGGGAATTCTTAACTTGATTTCCATTCTTTGGGTTAACATTCTACTTCCTTATTTATGTGGTATTAAAATTGTTTGCATGATGGGTTCTGTATATAATATGTTGAATTATTTTTATTTATATTGTGTATACATATTTAATCCACTCTAATAATTCTCACTTCAATTATATGATATTTATAACAGACATTCCTTTTAAATTCCTCTTAAAATTTTGTTTTACGAAATTCAAAAGAAATTTTTTTATGTAATTATTCATGTTATATGATTATGTTATGGTTCTTGGGATTTTATTATGATTAAGGGTGGGAACTATATATCCCTAAAATTCATTGTTTATGTGTAAGTTGAAGGTCAGTTGTATGGTTACTACAAGTATAACTGTGATGGTTACACAAATTGTAAGGTAGTCATGAGGGTTACAAAGTATAAGGTAGCTGAGAGGGTTATAATATTACATAAATAATGCCCCAAGATAACATTATGGTTATATTTATGTTATTATTTTTTGTTTGGATCTTGTGGAAATCTCATGTTTCACAAAGTAAGTTTACATGGGTGATAAGTATGTCTTTTGAAAATGATTTCACACGTTACAAGTATTCAGGGACTAATGTGTTCTTTCCATATTTTTATTTGACTTACTGAGATTTTGGTGCTCATACCATGTTTTTAAATGATTTTCACAGGTTATAAATATGTGTAAGACAAAAAAGTAATCCAAGTTAAATGTTTGAATATTTTTCAAAGAAATCATGTTTTAAGCTTTAATGTTTTATATTTTGAAAAAAATGGAAACTGTTTTTAGTTGTATCCTCTTATATGAATGTGGTATGTTATGTATGAAATGTATCCTAATTATATAAAACTATAAACCCAAAAATATCCTTAATGTGTAATAATGTATGTTATTGACTAAATTATAATATTAAGTAACGTTTTAAGGTTGGGTCCTTATAGTTGGTATCAGAGGAAAGCTTTAGATAACTTTTGGGATTATGAGTTTTCGTTAAACATATGGTTAGTATGTATGTCTATTATTTAAGTAAAATCCTTGTTTTATAAATTTTTTATATCAAGGAAAGTTAGTTACAAATTGATGGAGGAGGATCTCAAATGAAATTCTTCTCTCTTCCTGATGACTTTCTTGGAATAATTATTGCAAACTAATGTCCAGACGACTCTGAAACATTTTATAACATACAACTCACTTACAAGAAATTGTTTGAGATATTAAACACCTCCACTATTACTCAATACCATAGTGAATCATGGTTTGTATTTAATCAAATATTATTTTCTAAATATTCTCATATTTTCAAGAAAGGTAAATTTTATCAAGTAATTTTCAAATATTTTACCTTATCAAGAGATTTTGAAGCATATTCTGATTTTGAAAAATGTGAGAAGAAGGAGACCCTTACGCAACATATTTATATTTGATTTTATAATATACTCTTTCGGCACATACTTATGGTATTTTAAATGGACCATTTATTGAAAGTTTCAACTCAAAATCGGTTTGACTATTTTATAAAATCAAGTTTTATCATATGTTTTGAAATTATATGACATACATGATTACTTTCCAAAACTATTTTTCTGTGAACACCCATATGACCCAAGTTGTATAAGGTTTATTTGGATAAAGGAAGAAAATTATTTTCAAGGATCTGTAAATCATTCTTGCAATGCATGGACCTTCTATTTATGTGATCAAGATGATGATGAAACCAGGTGGAAACTATGATCAAGGTACCCTCACTTGTTTAATAAGTAAATAAAATTATGAGGACACAATTTCCGAAAGGTGGGGATAATGTAACATCCCAGTTTTTTTAAAAAAATATAAATTGAAATGAATGAAACTTTGTTTTAAGTAGATATTTATTACTATCCTTTAAAAATAAATTTTCTACTTCTATGTTTTGAATTTCGAAAAACGGTCATCTGCAATTGTGTTCAGTATGTAATTTGGAGTCTGATGGAACCAACTTGTTTTTTCTGTGAATAGTAACATACCCTTATGAATAGTAATATGACCCAAATGAATAGTAAGTTGTAATATTATTTTATTTTCTTAATACTTGAAGATAATGACATTTCGGTTAATTTTTCAATGTGATATAAAAGGAGTTATAGTTTTAAAATTGTTAATTTTTGAATTAAGTATGATTTTATTTAAAAAATAAATTAATAATATTTAGAAAATTATTTTCAAAAAATGGACTTCATTTTGGAATTATACACGCCGAGAAATGGTAAGGGTAAATTTTTGGAATTTTTCTGAAATTCTTGAATTTTTGAGGACTAGTGAAATACAGTAAAATACCGTATATTCAAATTATCAGTAAAATACAATATTTATGACATCATAAGTGTTGTAAGGGCCCTTGGTTCGAAATCACATGACATTATTACTATTTGGGGTCACATGAATTAAGATTATTCACAGTCCTGAGAAAAAATATTATAATAATGATTAAAATAATGAAAAATACCCCCTATCCTCCACTATAAATACCACCCTCATTCCCCTATTCCTCCCACACCTCTCAATCCTTGAGTATTACCTAAGTTCTCCCAATAATCCTCCCAAGTCTCTTCCCCACGTCCTACAAATTTTGGTCTCTCCAAAAGGCCAAAACCAAAGGCCTTAAGAGGGATCTCAAGGAGAAGAGATCAAGAGGTAAACATCCTCTTTCATTTTCATTCTTTCCTTTCATTTTAGGTTATTATTCTTTATTCCCTTTGGATTATTTTGAGATATTTCATTCCATATCCCCCTTATTGCCTATATTATTTAATAATGATGAGAGACCCATTTTCTCTCATCAAATTATTTTATAAAAAATTAATCAACGTCGTTAGGCTGCCGAATTTTCTTAAGGAATTTCTAAAATTTTCTTTTATTTTGAGTTCATTTCTGTTGGACTCCTCATGTGTTAATCATGTTTTAATGATCAAAAATCATATAAATTTTGTAAAGCTTGTTAATCTTGTTTAATATATTTAAAATCATGTTTACATATAATTATTTTCTTTATGCCTTAAGTAATTATTGAAAATTATTTTGGTTATAATAAAGTTCCCTTATGATTGATTAATTTTAATTAATTATATTAATATCAGTGTTTAAGTCTGTGTATAGAGATTTAGATAAGTTTGAGAAACTGTGGGTCTGCCACCGGTTGTGTTTTTCTGGAAAAGGATCCAGACACCGTAACTGTACAGACACTGTAACCATCCATGCACCGTAACCATCCAGACACCATAACTATCCAGACACCATAAGCATCCAGACACCATGACCATCCAGACACCATGACCCTCCAGACACCGTGACCCTCCATACACTGTGACTATCTAGACACCGTGACCATCCAGACACCATGACTAGACACTGTGATCCTAACACTACATCTGTGATATCAGTTCTTGAGCTCTATACAACTATTCCATCATAGTTGTCTCATCGCTCAAAGACAAAGGAGACACTGTTTCAAGGAGACAACGTTTCATGGAGACACTATTTACAGACAGACTATGACACTGTTTCTAAATCTGTTTTGTCATTTTATAATTTAATTTCTAACGGTCATATTTGAAAATTTTAAATGCACTGACATAATTAATGTTTCTTTGTAGACATATCACCTGATAGTACGAGGTACAAGGTGAAGAATACATGCATCCTGTCAGCTCTAACACGTGTATTCGAAGAATAAAAAAGAACAATGTGGCCAGAAGAAAAGAGTGTGTGATCAGGGTGACAAGGGACAATAACAGTAATATAAAAACAAATGTGTGTGTGATAATGAATAAGAAAGATCATTCATGAAACCCAACACTATTGAAGAGCACACGAAGCATACTCGAATCCTAGAGTCAATAACATTCCCACTCCATCAACTCCACAAAGAACACAATCCAGATCTAGATGACTTGCGATATTCTATTTTCCACAAGAGGATATGATTTTTTTATTTTCTTCATCCCATAAGTCCATGGATGCATAGAATAACACTCAGAGCACTTATAACCTTATCTCATTATTTTTTATATGTTGTGTATTATTTTTATCTTTCGAGAAATGTGTGTTTCTGTATAAAAACATGCACTATATCCTACATCAAACTAAAGGATACAATATATCCTTTCTCTCATATCTTTTTAGACTTGTGAATTCCCAAGGATAAGTGTGGAAGAGGTCCCTGTGTGACCTGATAGTTTATGCCCATGAATAATTGTGGAAGAGGTCATGCGACCTGGATAGTCTTATGTACTATTGTTAACCCCAATCCAGGGTGTGGATCAAGTTTATTTATATAAACTACTTGGTGGTAGGTGATCACCAAGTGGAGTATATTAGGTCTCCATTTGAGACTGAACTACTTGTTTTATATCTGTTGTGCTGTTTATTTAAGTTTTCTCTTTTTTACTGTTTAATAAAAAAATCACTAATCACTAAATTTACTTTGATAGTTAATCTTGTAAAGAAGTTATAATTGATTTGCCTTATTATAATAGATTCAAAAGTAATGTTAATAACTGATATTAGGATTACTGAGAATTTATCAATCTTCTAAGAAGTTATTTAAACAGTAAAACTTTCATAACTGTATAACCTTGATTAAATAGGATGTATTTAAAATTATTGGGGAACCTTTTTAAGAATAATTTTTAAATAGAAATTTTTATAGATACTCAATTCACCCCCCTCTTGAGTACTCTACTCCGACCAACATTTGGTATCAGAGGGTTGTTTCTAAAGACTCTGTGTTTACCCTATTCAAATGTGGTTGTAGTTTTACTTTAAAGATCTGTAAATTTATATTAATTCCAAATTTCTAGCTCTTTTAAAGTATTTCTTTGTTATGGATAATATATTGGAAGGTGTTTCAACAAACAGACCAACATTCTTTAATGGAACCAATTATGCTCAATGGAAAATTAAAATTAAAATGCATTTAAAAGTATGAGCTTTGAAATTTGGTCTTCAATTATAGATGAATATAAGATTCCTTATACTGATAGAATCACTTGGGATAAACCTAACAAAACTTTCTACAATAACAATTTCAAAGATATGAATGATTTATACTGCTCTTTAGGAGATAAGGAATTTAATAGAATCTCTGCATGTAAAACTACCCGTGAAATTTGGCATACCATGTCTGTTTCACATGAAGGAACTTCTAGTGTGAAATAAACGAGACTTAATAATTATACTATTAAATATGATAACTTTAAAATTAAACTTGATGAGCCTATTTCTGACATGTATCTCAGGTTCAATGAAATTTTCATCACAATGATTTCTCTTGGGAGAGAAGTCATAGCCAAAGAAAAAATCCTGAGGATTCTCAGATGTCTACCTGACAAATGGAGAGGAACCTCTGTCTCTATTAGATAGTCATGCGACATCAGCAAGCTACCTGTAAAATAACTCATTGGAAAACTGATGATGTATGAAGATGAGCTGAAATTCAACAAGTAAGAGGATGATTAACCCAAAAGAAAATTTGTTGCGTTCAATACCGCCACCTCTAAAAACAAATAAAAAGGGAAATTAGAAGTTTCAATAGAAAGTTCAAGCAGTGAACAATCATCACCTGACAGTGATGAGGAGATGGATCAACTAGCCATAATGTTTAAGAGATTTTACAAGAAGAATAAATTTTTCAGAAATCCTAATTTCAAGGGAAGATATGATCAAAAAGGAAGTTGGAATAAAGATTGGAAACAAAGTGAAAAGTTTGATGAGATTGACTGCTAGGAATGTAAGAAAAAATGACATATCAAGGCTGACTTTCCCAAGATCAAGTACAAAAAAATATGAGGAAAAATATAGAAAGTATAGTTTGGAAAAGAAAGCAACATGGAGTACTTATGAGGATAGTTCAAGTGACTTGGAATCTTCACATGATAAACAAGCTAACAAAGACAATATGTGTTTTATGATAAACACATATGAGGTAACCCTAGAATCTTCTATACACAATTCCTATTATTCTGGAGATGAGAGTGACTCTGAAAATATGTCTAATGAAGAAATGTTTGAGTACTATAATATGTTTGAAGAGACATGAAATTAATTAAAATATAAATACAATCCTTTAAAGAAAAATCATGCTCTTACCTCAATTGTTAAAACTGAACTCACTGTATAAAGGGAGAAAAATTCTTAATTACTCAAAGGGAACAATGAACTAAAACTATCTAATGAGAAATTAAAAAAGGATCTTGAAAGGTTTACTAATGGTAAAGATACCTTGGTACAAATTCTAGGTAAACAGATTGCTCCTAAATATACTACTGGCATTGTCTATAAACCTGGTAAAAAGAATTTTGGAAGAAATAATTTTGTTTCTAAGTCTAAGACATACAGATTTACTCTCAGTTCTGGAAAACATTCAGCTAGTTCAAGTTATGATACACTCTCTACTGTTTCAAGCTTTTCTAGACCAAATAGAGTTTATTTTTCAAATACTTTACATAATGCTTATAGGAAACCTATGAGGAATATATGGGTTCCTAAGTCACTAGTCACTAATATTACTGGACCCAAATAAGTATGGGTACCAAAATCTGTTTTTATTTAACTATTTTGTAGGAAATCTTCTTAAAGAGTTCTTGTAAAAGATTATGGTACTCAGACAGTGGGTGTTCAAAACACATGACAGGAGACTATTCATGCTTCAAGAACTTAATAAAAATTGATAGAGGACATGTCACCTTTGGTAACAATAACAAAGGAAAAATTATTGGTCTTGTCCAAATTGGTAACTCTAACTCAGTTTTTATTTCCAAAATACTTATTGTTGATGTATTGAAGTATAATCTTCTTAGTGTTTCACAATTATGTGATGATGGATTTCATGTAAAATTTGAAAATGATGCGTGCAATGTTTTTAATTATAAAAATGAATTATTGTTTTCTACATTAAGAAATTAAAATGTATATTCTATTAACTTACAGTCTTTAGCTTCTCGAAATGCTTCATTTTTAAGTGTGTTTCACAAAGAGTCTTGGATTTGGCATAGGAGACTAGGACATTGTAACACTCACTCCATTATAACGTTATCTAGAAAAATCTTAGTCAAATACCTACCCAAACTTGAGTTTCCAAATGATAAAGTGTGTAATACTTTTCAAAAAGGAAAGCAACACAAAATTTCCTTCAAACCAAAGAAAGAAGGGTCAACTTATCAACCTCTCGAACTGGTTCACAGGGATTTTTTTGGACCATCTAGAGTTTCTAGTTTAAATGGGAAGAACTTTGTTTATGTTCTTATAGATGACTTTTCTAGATATACTTGGACTTTCTTTTTGGCTCACAAAAGTGAATCTTGCTCTCATTTTACCAAATATTCCAAAACTGTAGAAATTATTAGTGGACTTAGAATTAAATCCTTAAGAATTGATCATGGAAGTGAGTTTGAAAATCAAGAGTTTGAATCCTTTTTCTCACAAAATGACTATAGTCATAACTTCTCTTCCCCTAGAACACCTCAACAGAATGGAGTTGTAGAAAGAAGAAATATAACCCTGTAAGAGATTGCTAGAACCATGCTTAGTGAATATGACTTACCTATTTACTTTCGGGATGAAGCTGTAAATACAGTATGTTATATTATCAATAGAGTGTTGATTCGACCTATTCTTAAAAGAACTCCATATGAGTTGTGGAACAATAGAAAACTCAAAGTTATCTACTTCAAAGTATTTGGATGAAAAGTCTATATACTTAATACTAAAGAAAATCTTAACAAATTTTCATCCAAGACTGATTAAGGAATCTTCTTAGGATATTCAATTTCTAGTAAAGTCTATAGAGTGTTTAATAAAAGAACTAAATGTGTGGAAGAATTTGTCCATGTAAAATTTGATGAAACAAATCCACATGAGCCTAAGACTGCTCTAGATAACCTGAAGGATGATATATCAAATGTAAACATTAAGTCAAAATCCTCTAACCATACTATAAAGGAATTTGTGAAAAGTTATAGTTCAGTAAATTCTTTAGATTCAGGTCACAATAAATCAGACCCTGTTGATGAACCCGAAATCACCAGTCCTTATTTTTTTAGAGCTTTTAGAACTCTTAAAAACCATCCTTTAGATGTTGTTGTAGGAGACTTAGATAAAGGAATTAAAAATAGAGATTCTCTTAGAAATTATTTTGAACATAAACTCTTCTTGTCACAACTTGAACCTAAAAACATTAATGTTGTTATCAATGATGAATTTTGGGTGATGCTTATGAAAGAAGAAATTAATCAATTTAAAAGGAACAAAGTTTGGAGACTAGTTGACAGACCCAAAGACACATTCAATATAGGCACTAAATGGGTTTTTAGAAATAAGTTAAATGAAGTTGGTAATATAGTTAGAAACAAGGATAGATTGGTTGCACAAGGCTATAGTCAAGAAGAAGGAATTGACTATGAAGAGACCTTTGCACCAGTATCTAGACTTGAATCCATTAGAATTCGTCTTGCTTATGATGCACATCTGAATTTTAAACTATATAAAATGGATGTCAAAAGTGAATTTCTAAATGGGTATATAATTGAGGATGTCTTTGTTGAGAAACCCCCTAGTTTTACAAACCCTCGTTTTCCAAACCACATTTTTAAATTATCAAAATCTTTATACGGTTTAAAAAAAAGCTTCAAGAGGTTAGTATGATAGTTTAAGTACTTTTCTTATTTCCAAAGTTTTTACAAAAGGATTATCTGATCCTAACCTTTTTATAAAACAAATTTTCAATGATGTTTTATTAGTTCAAATCTATGTAGATGACATTATCTTTGGATCTTCAAAATAATCTTTATGTATTGAATTTTTTAAAATGATGCAAAAGAAATTTGAAATGAGTTTAATGGGTGAACTCAAATTCTTTCTTGGATTTAAAATCTTTTAAAATAATGATGGTATTATTTTAAATCAAATTAAATATGCTAGATATATTCTAAAACATTTTTGATTAGATAGCACTAAAAGTAGTGAGACTCTAATGAGTACTACTTGTAAGTTGGATCTTGATGAAGATGGAAAATCCATTGATCAAACCACTTATAGAGGAATGATTTGAAGCTTACTCTACTTAACTTCTAGTCTACCTAACATTATATTTAGTGTGTGTATGTGTGCTCGGTTTCAAGAAAATCCAAAGGAATCTCATTTAAATGTTGTTAAGATAATTTTCAAATACCTCAAGCATGCACCCAATCTAGGACTATTCTATCCCAGAGTAAAATCATTTGAGTTAGTGAGTTATTATAATTCCAACTTTGGTGGTTGTAAGTTAGATATAAAAAGAACCTCTAGAACATTCCACTTTTTAGGAAAGTCACTAGTATCATGGAGTAGTAAGAAACAAAACTTGGTTTCATTATCTACTGTTGAAGCTGAATACATAGCTGCTGGTAGTTGTTGTGCACAAATTTTGTAGATGAAACACACATTACTAGATTATGGATATCAATTCAGTCATATACTTGTAAATTGTGACAATACAAGTGCTATTAACATCTCAAAAAATCAGGTTTCACACTCTAGGACAAAACAAATTGATGTAAGACATCACTTTTTGAGAGATCATTATCAAAAAGGTGACATCACTTTGTAATTCATTAGAACTAAATATAATCTTGCTGATATATTCACCAAACCACTAAATTATGAAAGAATATATTACATCATACGTGAATTGGGAATGATGAATCTTAAGTAGTAAGTATACTGTTTCATATTTTATGGTTTCACAAGTCACAGTCTTGAGATTACTGTTTAACTCTAACAGTTCTATAGTTTTATTATCTTAAGAGTTGTTGTTTCATGTTTACGATCTCACGGTTACTATTTATTGGTTACTATATGGCACTTACTATCTCAAACAATATGGACGCACAGTTTAGAAATCAATTTGTTACAGTCTCACCGTGAATTCTTGTTACGGTCTCACCATGAAAATTTATTACGGTCTCACTGTGAAGGCTTGTTACGGTTTCACCGTAAAGATGATTTATTGTTTTATTTATACAGTATAACCCGTATCATGGTAATTCATTGTTTTATTCTATTTACTTTCTCATGCTTTTGATGTCACGGTTCTTGATATCCCCAAATGATAAAATAAAAGAAGTTTCACTCGTTCTTCACTCGAGTTATCTTCTCTAAAACTGTAACCCCTCTTTCAACCCTTCTCTCTCTCGAATCTTCAGTGAATGAGCAGGATGAAATGCATATCGTCATAAACTCCTGAGAAGCATAGTTCAAAGAAGAAGTTGAAAATAATTCCAAAGTTAGCACCCGAAGGCCCTCTGAATCTGAATCTGGTGAACAGAGTAGTGGTACCTGAAAAGGAGATATACCCTAAGTGGATTTTGTCGAGTAATTCTTTGGTATTGAAAGTGATAATAGATAAAGGATGGCTGGATTGTTTCACAAAGGAGGATAGGCCTATTTATCCAAATCTAGTTGCACAGTTTTACCAGTATGTTCAATTATCTTTTGATTCAGAAGATGGGTATGTTGTTTGACGTTGGATCAATGGCCAGATTTGTACCTTTTCTTCGAGGTTATGGGCTGCATGACTTAGGATACCTCATGAGGGTATTTTTGAGGACTAATAGAGAGGTCCTCCACCTCTAAGTGAGTTCTTTTTTTTTTTTGGAAGAAGCTTTGAGAAGTTTAATTGGCAATGAAACTAAGAGGAGAGCTGTAGTTATTGAGCTAGATTGAGAAACTAGACTCTTGTTTAAGTTTTTTCAGAATTTTATTAGCCCCAGAAAAGGTGATTTTGTTATAATAGAGTATCGAGCTTTATTTTTGATATGTCTCATGAAAAATGGGCATAAGATCAATCTATTCAAGTATGTTATACACCATATGTGTGAGTTGATCAAAACAATCTCCAAGTCAACCTCCCTGTTTTATTCAAGGATTATCTCAGTTATGCTTCATGCAAAGGGATTGGTTGGACCAGATGAAGAATCTATTAAGGATTATGAATTATATCTTTTGAAAGTTATAGTAAAGAGAATTATAATCAATTAGAATCCATGGAGGAAATCATGGGTGGAATATAATGATAGGTTTTATGAAAAGTTTAATATGGTGGAACACCCTTCAAGACCTAAGGATATTTTTTATCCTGGTTTGTAACCAGATGAGCTTGTTGAATATTTTGATGAGGAAGAAGGAGAAGAGGTTGTTGTACCTATGAGAGAAACTTTTTTGGATGAGGAAGATAGGTAAGCTTTTTCTCAAGTCTTATTTGAGAATGAAATGTCTGTTCCTAAAGAAGTTGTTGATTTGGAAGAAAAAATTGCTTCAAAAGAAGAATCACCTGCTTAGGTAAGTGAAAAGAATGTTGTAGAAGAGCATATAGAAGAAGATATTTTTGTTGTGCAAGAAGCTGACCTTGAGGAACACCCAAAGGAACAATTTTTTCATGAAGTTATTCTATATTTTTAAGAGTTAATGGAGAAAGCATTTCAGTTGGCTAGAAAGGAAATGGCTAAGGAAATTAGGGGTAAATTTTTGGAAATAGATCAAGGATCTAAATCTATTAGTCCTGAGAAAGATGCATCTGTTGAGGGGGAGCAACCGCCCAATATGGAATCTGTTTAAGTCCCTAATCATATTGATCTGAGCTTAGTGAATACATGGTATAAATTCCCCAGTTATTTTGATGTGACTGATTCCCAGGAAGTCTCAGTTAAAGTAATTGGTATGTATACTATGTTTAATTTGAAATTGGCATCTTTACCTAAAGCTATCTCTTCCAAAGAACCTGAGCCTGTCTCAGATTCTATTCCCAAACCCTCACAAGAATCTCCAAACTTGGTGAATAAGTATGATTTGAAAGCATTTGGAGCTACCCTATTAGCTGGAGTTGAAAAGCTCCTGAATAATAAACCTTATCCTACAACTAATCTGAGTGAAAGAGATGCTTAACTATTGTTGGTAAAGTTTATATGGTATATTCAACCTAAGATGCTTCATGAGATTCAATAATTCATAGTTGAGAATAAACTGCTTATGGATGAATTAAAGACTCTTAGATTTATGGTTGAATATATTAAGAGAATGATAACCTCATGACTAGAAACTATTTCTTATCCTATTGAGGATATTTTTAGTCATACCCCATAGGAATTAGCCTCACTAATTCGACATCATCTAACCTCCTTGGATGAAAATGTAGCTGAAAGAAACAAGAAGATTCTTCAAGAGATGTGTGAGTTTGTTATTGGTCTTAACAAGTTAACTGATGAGTATAAAGGTTTTCTCTAGAAAGTTCTAAATCAAATGAAATATCTTACTTCAGTTGTCACTGCTTCTCATACTTCTTGACAATCATCTCAAACTTCTTTAGATAGTGATCTACTCTGAACAATTTTCAAAGAAGAACTTCAATCTGTGCTTAGTGGCTTTGACAAGGAATCTCTATCTGAAGTTATCAAGAATAGTGATAGAGTTCTTGATTTGGTGTGAATTCATTCCAATATTTCCAATAATGCTTAGAAATAAATTACTGAGAAAGTATACTTCTACTTCAATCATATCTTCTCTAAGAATGACATGACCAACCACTTCAAGTACCTTGTGGAGAATCTGAGGATCCCTCCTGTAAGTCAAGCTTTCAAAACTCAAGTCTAAAAGCTAAAATATTTCACTCCTTTGTTGGATAAGTTTATAGAGAACAAGGATGACTTTGAGAAATCCATGTAGTATGGTAGAGAGATCATTGTTGACTTCATCAATCTTTTTAGGCCTTATCTTCATGTCTAGAGTACTTCAATTATCGCTCCTACAGATGCACCCCTGAGATCTATTTTTCCTACCTTCTCATCCTCTACCCTTGCCTCCACATCTTTGTCTATCTCTTAGGCTCTTAGTCAGATCAGGTCTGTTATCTATGATCAATGGTTGCCTTGGTATTCCACTACACCTACCTTGGCCCCTTCTATTTTTGAAGGACTCCCTTTACCTTCATTTTCAATTGGTTCACTCCCTTCCTCTACTTCTAGCTCTGCTCTTATGGCTTCTTCTTCTGATGTTGTAGCCAAGGTAAAATAGAAGACAAGACAATGCTAAAGAACAGTGATTACTATCTTTTGATGGGGATGATTTATGTAGTCTTATTCCTTACTATTTGTAATGATTTTTTTATCCATCTAATTCATTGTGCACTTTTATTGTTTACTTCTTATTTACACTTTTTGATAATCCCAAAAGGGGGAGAAATATGTATTCTATATGTACTAAATGCACATTAAAGAAGATATACATTACCTAATAATAAATCTCTCACTCACATGATTTTTGATCATCAAAAAGGGGGATATTGTTGAACTCCTTATGTGTTAATCATGTTTTAATGATCACAAATCATATACATTATGTAAAGCTTTTTAACCTTGTTTAATCTATTTAAAATCATGTGTACAGATGATTAGTTTATTTATGCCTTCAGTAATTGTTGTAAACTATTTTGGTTATGATAAAGTTCTCTTATGAGTGATTAAGTTTAATTCATTTTATGAATATCACTATTTTAGTTCTGTATACAGAGATTTATCTAAGTCTGAGAAACCGTGAGTCTTCCACCGGTTGTGTTTTTCTGGAAAAGGATCCAGACATTGTAACCATGCAGACATTGTAACCATACAGACACTATAACCATCCAGACATTATAACCATATAGACACAAAATCCATCCAGACACCATAACCATCTAGACATCATGACCATCCAGACACTGTGACCATCAAAACACCATGACCATCCAGAAATTGTGACTAGACACTGTGATCCTAACACCGCATCTATGTTATCAGTTCCTAAGCTCTATAAAACTATGACATCATAGTTGTCTCACCTATCAAAGAAAAAGAAGGAGACACCATTTCAAGGAGACACCATTTCATGGAGACACCATTTACAGATAGACTGTGACACCATTTCTTAATTTGTTTTGTCATTTTTTAATTTAATTTCTAACGGTCATATTTGAGGATTTTAAATGCACTGACATAATTAATGTTTTTTTGTAGACATATTTCCTAATAGTAAGAGGAATGAGGTGAAGAATACATGCATACTATCAGCTCCAATACATGAATTCAAAGAATAAGAAAGAACAATGTGTCCAGAAGAAAAGAGTGTATGATCGGGGTGACAAGCAACAATAATGGTAACAGAAAAACAAGTGTGTGCGCGATAACAAAGAAGAAAGAGAATTCATGCAACCCAAAACTACTAAAGAAAACATGAAGCACAATTGAATCCTAGAGTCGAGAAAATTTCCACACCATAAACTCCTCAAAGAACATGATCCAAATCTAGCTGACTTATGATACTCTGTTTTCTACAAGAGGACTTGATTTCTACATCTTCCGAATTTTCGTAAGGAATTTCTCAAATTTTCTTTTATTTTGATTTCATTTCTTTTCTTATTATTTACTCACCTACTCTTATCCAAGAGGCATTTGAGATATAGAATATTTTATATTCTGGATGTTCTCATGTTCATGTAAAATTCAACATCAATATTTTTCTCCTCCCCCACTTATTCAATAAATTAAAAACATTTTCTATGATGTGTCGAATTACCGACATCGTGGATGATGTGATTTCAATTTGCTTTAATTTATTCAAATATGATCATGAAACAATTTTTATAGTTGAACCGAGTTATAATATATTTATTATGTCTCATACATGGTTTGATATTTCTTTTTTACACATGGTTTTAATTTATAAAATAAAATGAGGTCGTTATTATCAAAGAACCACTAAATGATCTAAACGAACATCATTAATGTTTTAACTTATGAATCGTCCTCATGTAAGAATTCAAAATGATAAATCGTATAATTTATGGTTATGGAAATGTGTAAATACCACTCCATTCCAATTCTGGCTTTTCACATACAATTGACAAGAACAACCATCATGAACCAATCATGGAAATCGAGTAAAGAACTCACCCAAAAATAGTGCAAGGAACAAAATACTAACAATTAAAGGGTTAAATGATTTAATGAAATGATCATATAAGGTATTATAAATATGGATATATTTCTTTAAGATATTAATAACACTATTTTAATCATTATACAGAAGGTTTAAACAAGTTTTAAGTAAGACAAGCCTGATGTAAGGGAATTCTTAACCCGATTTCCATTCTTTGGTTTAACATTCTACTTCATTATTTATGTGGTATTAAAATTGTTTGTGTGATGGGTTTTGTATATAATATTTTGAATTATGTGTTTTTATAGTGTGTATACATATTCCATCCACTCTAATAAGTCTCACTTTAATTATATGATATTTATGACGGACTTTCCTTTTAAAATCCTCTTTTTAAATTTTGTTTTATAAAATGCAAAAGTAATGTTTTTATGAAATTATTCATGTTGTATGATTGTGTTATGGTTAATAGGAATTGTTTATGATGAAGGTTGGAACCTATATCTCCCTCCAATTCATTGTGTATGTGTAAGTTAGTGGTTGGTCGTATGTTTACTCCAAGTGTAACAGTGATGGTTGCACAAATTGTAAGATAGTTGTGAGGGTTACAAACTATAAGGTAGCCGAGAGGGTTACAATATTATGTAAGTAATGCCCTAAGATACCATTATGGTTATATTTATGTTATTAATTTTTTTGGATCTTGTGTAAATCTCATGTTTCAAAAAGTAAGTTTACATGGGTGACAAGTATGTCTTTTGAAAATGATTTCACATTTACAAGTATTCCGGGACTAATTTGTTATTTCCATATTTTCATATCCATTAATGAGATTTTTGTGCTCATCCCATGTTTTTCAATGATATTAACAGGTTATAAAGTTGTGTAAAATAAAAAATGAATGCAATTTAAATGTTTTAAGATTTGTCAAAGACATCATGTTTTAAGCTTTAATGTTTTATATTTTGAAAAAAATGGAAACTGTTTTTAGTAGTATCCTATTTTATGAATGTGGTATGTTATGTATGAAAGGTATCCTAATTCTCTAAAAATCTAAACCCGAAAATATCATCATTGTGTAATAATTTATGTTCTTGACTAAATTTCAAGATTAAGTAACATTTTAAGGTTGGTCCTTATATTTGGTATCAGAGGAATGGTTTAGACAACTTTAGGGATTAAAAGTTTTCGTTAAAAATATGGTTAGTCTGTATGTCTATTCTTTAAGTTAAATGCTTGTTTTATAACTTTTTAGATCAAGGAATGTTAGTTACAAATGGAAGTAGGAGGACCTAAAATGATATTCCAATCTCTTTCTGATGACTGGATTTCAATAATTATTACAAAGTCATGTCCAGAAGAATCTGAAACATTTTCTAACATACAACTCACTTGCAAGTAATTGTTTGAGATATCAAACACATCCACTATACCTCGATACCATCATGGATCATGGGTTGTATTTAATCAAATCTTATTTTCTCAATATTCTCATATTTTCAAGAAAGGTAAATATTATCAAGGAATTTTTAAATATTTTACCTTATTAAGATATTTTGATGCATATTATGATTTTGAAAAAGGTATTGAAGAAGGAGACCCTAACACAACCAATTTATATTTTCTTTTACAATATAATCTTTTAGCACATACTTATGGTATTTTAAAAGGACCATTTATTGAAAGTTTCAACTCAAACTCGGTCTGACTATTTTATAAAAATCATGTTTTATTAGATGTTTTGAAATTATATGTTATACATGATTAATATCCAAAAACTATTTTTCTGTAAACACCCATATGACCCAAGTTTTATAAGGTGTATTTGGATAAAGGAAGAAAATTATTTTAAAGGATCTCTAAATCATTGTTTCAATGCATGAACCTTCTATTTGCATGAGAAATATGATGATGAAACTAGGTGGACACTGTGATCAAGGTACCCTCACTAGTTTAATAAGTAAATAAAATTCTAAGGACACAATTTCTAAAAGATGGGGATAATGTAGCATCCCAGTTTTTTTTAAAAAAATAAATTTAAATGAATGAAACTTTATTTTAAGTAGATATTTATAACTATTCTTTAAAAATAATTTTGCTGCTTCTATGATTTTAAATTCAAAAAACGGTCATCTACAATTGTGTTTTGTATATTATTTGGAGTCTGATGGAACCAACTTGTTTTTTTGGAGAATAGTAACATAAACTTATGAATAGTAATATGAATAGTAATATGACCCTAATTAATATTAAATTTTAATATTATTTTATTTTCTTAGGTATTGAAGATAATGACATTTTGGTTAATTTTTCAATGTGATATAATAGCAGTTATAGTTTTAAAATTGTTAATTTTTGAATTAAGTATGCTTTTATTTAAAAAATAAATTAATAATATTTAGAAAATTATTTTTAGAAAATGGACTTAATTTTTTAATTAAACACGTCGAGAAATGGTAAGGTTGAATTTTTGGTATTTTTCTGAAATTCTAGAATTTTTGATGAATAGTGAAATACGGTAAAATACTGTATATTCAAATTATCAGTAAAATACACTATTTATGACATCATAAGTGATGTAAGGCCACTTAGTTAGAACTCAAATTCCATTATTACTATTTGGGTCACATGAATTAAGATTATTCCTAGTCTTGAGTAAAAATATTATAATAATGATTAAAATAATGAAAAAAAACTCATCTCCTCCACTATAAATACCACCCTCATTCCCCTCATCCTCACACACCTCTAAAGCTTTGAGCCTTACCTAATTTCTAAACAATAATCTTCCCAAGACTCTTCCCCACGTCCTAGAGATTTTGGTATCACTAAAAGACCATAACCAAAGGCCTTAAGAGGGATCTCAAGGAGAAGAGATCAAGAGGTAACCATCCTCTTTCATTTTCTTTCTTTCCATTCATTTTATGTTATTAATTTTAATTACCTTTTTATTATGTTGAGATATTTCATTACATATCCACCTTAATAAATATACTATTTAATAATTATTAGAGACTCATTTTCTCTTATCAAATTATTTTATGAAAATTTAAACGACGTCGTTAGGCTGTCGAATTTTCGTTAGGAATTTCTCAAATTTTATTTTATTTTGAGTTCCTTTCTTTTATTATTCTTTCATCTCCTCCTCTTATCCAAGTGGAATGAAAGTTATAGAATATTTTATATTCTACATATCTCATGGTCATGGAAAATTTATCATCAATATTCCTCTCCTCCCACACTTATTCAGTGAATTAAAAACATTGTCTGTGATGTGTCAAATTACCGACATCGTGGATGATGTGATTTCAATTTTCTTTAATTTATTCAAGGATGGTCACAAAAAAAATTATGTTTGAACCAGGTTATAATATAAATATTTCATCTCATACATGGTTCTCTAATTCTTTTGTACACATGGTTTTAATTTATAAAACAAAATGAGGTTGTTGTTATCAAAGAACCACTAAAATGATCTAAACGAACATCATTAATGTTTTAACTTATGAATCATAATCATGTAAGAATTAAAACTGATAAATGGTATAATTTATGGTTCTGGAAAAATTTGAATACCACTCCATTCCAATTCTGTAGTTTCACTTCCAATTGACAAGAACATCCATCATGAACCAATCATTGAAATCATGTAAAGAACTCACCCAAAAACAGTGAAAGGAACAAAATACTAACAATTAAAGGGTGAAATGATTTAATGAAATGATAATATAAGGTATTATAAAGATGGATATGATTATTTAAGATATTAAAAACACTATTTTAACCATTATACAGTAGTTTTAAATAATTTTTAAGTAATACAAGCCTAAGGTAAGGGAATTCTTAACCTGATTTCCATTCTTTGGGTTAATATTCTACTTCATTAATTATGTGATATTAAAATTGTTTTTGTGATGGGTTTTGTATATAATATGTTTAATTATGTGTATTTACAGTGGGTATACATATTATATCCACTCTACTAATTATCACTTCAATTATATGATATTTATAATGGACTTTCCTTTTAAAATCCTCTTTTAAATTTTTTTTTACAAAATTCAAAAGCAATGTTTTTATGCAATTATTCATGTTGTATGATTGTGTTTTGGTTCTTGGGAATTGTTTATGATGAAGGGTGGGACCTATATCTCCCTCCAATGAATTTTTTATGTGTAAGTTTGAGGTCATCCGTATGGTTACTCCATGTGTAACTGCGATGGTTACACAAATTGTAAGGTAGCTGTAAAAGTTACAAAGTATAAGGTAGCTGAGAGGGTTACAATATTATATAAGTAATTCCCCAAGATACCATAATGGTTATATTTATGTTATTCTATTTTTTTGGATCTTTTTGAAATATCATGTTTCACAAAGTAAGTTTACATGGGTGACAAGTATGTATTTTGAAAATGATTTCACACATTACAAGTATTCAGGGACTAATGTGTTCTTTCAATCTTTTTATATCCCTTACTGAGCTTTTTTTGATCATCTGATGTTTTTAAATGATATTCATAGGTTATAAAAATGTGTAAGACAAAAAATGAATCCAAGTTAAATGTTTGAAGATTTTACAAAGAAATCATGTTTTAAGCTTTAATGTTTTATATTTTGAAAAAAAATGGAAACTGTTTTTAGTAGTATCCTATTGTATGAATGTGGTATATTATGTATGAAAGGTATCCTAATTCTCTAAAACTCTAAACCTGAAAATATCCTCAATGTGTAATAATGTATGTTCTTGACTAAAGTTATATATTAAGTAATGTTTTAAGGTCGGGTCCTTATAGGTAACCAGTGGATAGATCAATTCCCTAGAGAATATATTTTATGTCATGGGATGTTTAAAATGTCAAAAGGCAACCCTTTAGATTTATCATTTTGAAGGTGAATATGAACTAGAGTGGCCTTTGGATAAGAATACCAAATATAAATTTGATCTTGATGCTATGGAATAGGAAACATTTAAGAATCTCTTCATTTAGAAATATTTCCCTTAGGTGGTTCAGCTTATAATGGAAAACAATTCCTGGAATTGAAGCAAAAGGTTAAAGATCCAGTGGATATGTATGAAAAAAACTTAACATGATTTTTCAGGTATGCTCCAGATTTTATTTGGGGCACTAATAATAAAATTAATCAATTTTACTCGCCATTGAAACCAATTTTACAAAGGGTTATGGACACACAAGAATTTTTATGTTATAAAAAGGTTTTTCATTGTGTTGTGAATATTGAGTCTCATTTTTTCAACACTTTTGTTCCATGAGATGAAAAGAGTAATAAACTATCAAGATGGAATGAAATGTAGAAGAAACAAACTAATAAGTCTATAGGTAACCCAAAACATGTTATGTGTACTGTAAATGACTTTTTAGTGAATGTTTTTTGGATCTCGAAAGTGTTACCCTGTGTGGTAAGTTTGGACATAGGGTTTGTGACTATTCTAAAAAGTTTCCTAAATAATAAATTAATGAGATGACATATATCAAATTCATGGTGATATGTTTTATCTTTAATGTGTTCGTACATTATGTTAATGTGTGTATTAATTTTCTTACTCATTAAGGAAATCATCATGATCGAAAGTAAAAGATGTGGTAAAGTCATTTGTTCTAAAATAGTTGATTTTGGGCCATCCGGTGAAGTGGTGAAAACTCTAGGGGGATCATTATTTTTAGAAGGTTAAGAACATGTTCAAATTATTATACAATCCTTTTTAGGTTTAAATTGATGATATCTTAAAGTGATTAATGAAATTTTGGGATATATTTTTTCGGGTTTATTTATATGTAATGATTTTCTTTAATGTGAAGTGTGCCTTTAATTTTATTGGACATGAGTTTTAATAGATTGATAACCATTAGGGTTTATATTATATTTAACGATGAAGGTTATTTTTAAAGATAATAATCATATTTTTAGGAACTTTATAGGATGACATTTTATGAAAAAGTATATCTCAAATGTTGGTTGACAAACTGTCACAACTGAAAATGTTGTGAGGTTTGAACCCACAATTAATGGCCAATAAGGGTGTAACACCTATCACTAGAATATTTTATGTTCTAGTTATTATGGAATAATTATTTTATATTAAATGGTTTGAAATATAATGATAAATATTTTTTCTAGAACATTTGTTTCATCACATAGAAAACAATGGGATTCCAAAGTGATTTGGTGATTCAGAGATTAACGTCAAAAGAGGACAAGTATAATTTTACGAAACATCATACATTATACTGACCATTTTGGTTTTATTTTTTTCCAAAGATATTTGGAATATATGGTTATCCTTTTAGGGATTATGTTATTTGTTATAAGTTGATTTTATTAATCAAGATATGAAAATTTCATATTGGATACTCATCATTGGACAAAATATGAGAGTGTGGTGGAAATTGATTAGTTTATGAAATTATACTATACAATTAATTGTATTTAATTTTTTTAGTCATCATGGTAATGTAATTCTAAATATATATGAAAATTATCTTTAAAATGAAAATTTCATCTTATTATGTTCATTTTTGATGAATCAAATGGTCTTTTAACTCATCACATATTAATAGATATGATGTCATTTACTTTATATTGATCATTAAATTTCTTATTATATAGGTTATCTATCACTATCCATCATTTTTTAGAAATTAAATTTTTCCCCCATGTTCAAATATTTACTCTCCACCTATGTTATCCTACTTATAAACCTAGCTATTAATTATTCCAAATGACCTCCGTACTTCATTTTCCTTCTTAACAAAAGGATGCTTTATTGACCCTTTCTATATTGTGGGTTCCAAACAATGGTATTTCCAAATGTAAAAAATTTTATTTCAAAAATATTGTTTAATTTGTTAGCACAAAATTTATTAAATGGATGAGGATGTAACACCCTGATATTTTAAAAAAGAAAACTATGTTCTATAGCTTGTTCAGCATGCAATACTGAGTTTAAACAAAACGTGAGATATATAACCCTTATAACCTAGCTATTATATTGGAGGGTATGAATAATACACAAAAAATTTTAATATATATAAATATATAAATAAATTTCCTACTCAAAATAAATTACTGATAATTTCTTACTAAATAATCAATCAATTTTTTAATGTAATTCTATTATTTAAAAATATGTTTTCTTGAAAAATGATTTTTTTTTATTTTAGAAGGGAAATATTATAATTTATTTTTGGGAAATTTTATAAATTTTATTTTATGAAATTATTTTAATTTTTGAAATCATAATTTCAAAATTCATTTTTGCTGAAATTTTGGTATTTTCTAAAAAATATTTATTTTTTAGTGAATAGTGAAAATTAATTATTTTGTAAAAATGGAATTTCATTTCAATAAATTAAGTAATATAAAATTACCATTATATTTTTAATATGAATTAAAGTAACATAATTATTATTTGTTTATATTTATTCCAATTAAATGCTTCTGAATCAACATTATATTTTATTTTAGTATAAGTTTGTTTTTGGGTTTACAAACAAGATTTTTTTTTAAATGTGTTGATGTTTATAATGTGTAATAAATTTAATTAATAAAACTAATCCCTAATGAATAATGTTTTAAATTAAATATATATTATATTTTAGTAAATATTAATTTATAATCATATAATTATTATTATTAGTCATAGATTTAATATAAAGTCATATTTTTCTTGAAAAGTATGCTTTTTAAAACCCATATTTTTCATCGAGTATGCAGTTGTTTTATTAAATTAATTTTTTATACTATTGTGAATTGAATTTGTTAAATGGATTCCATATTTTGAATCATAATAATTTTAATTATTTAATATTTTCAATATAATTTTTGAAAAAATAAATAGTAAAATATTAAAAATTAATTTCCACAGTCATTGTAAAAACGGGTTTACCAAGAAGTTGAACTAAAAGGATAAGGGTTATAATGACCATAAAAGTTGTCTAAAATATATTTTATGGTAATATTTCAAACTTACCATGTATAAGGTTTGATAATTGTCCATTTTGGATCTTTTTAGTATGTGAAAAAAGTGGGTACATATTTTTCATTTCAAAAATTACAAGTGTGCCACCCACCACTATTATAAATGGTAACCCCTTCTCCTATCCTTTTTACACTTCTAAATCCTATTGGTTTATACATGACCTACCAAAATCACATTTTCAATTCCCTCCCCTTATCCTTGATGACTTATATTGATCAGATATCCATTTTATGATGATTTTATGTATAATCCTCAGGAGGTGGTCCAATAAGATGATAATAAAGAACATATGTGACAAGTCTGGCTTAGGGTAATCTACTTCATATCAATTTCCATTTATTGAGGTATATTGTGATGTTATTCTCTTATATTATTTTATAATTTGTATATACATCTTATATAATTAATTTCTATATTCTTATGATATTTAATGTTTTATTTGATTTTATTCTTTCATGAGACTTATGATTCAATTATTTCCAAAATAGTAAGGGTATTTTCTTTTTTTTAAATACTATTTTAATTTTTTCCTTCCAACTATATATCTTCAATGTTAATTTTTTAAATAATATTTTTGAATTATTTTATATGTACACAAATGATTTAGAAATTATATTTTATGTCTTTTATTAATTAATTTCAATGGTTATCAAAAGGAATATTTTATGTGTTTATATAGAATGTTTTTAAAAACAACACAAGGAATGTTCTATTATTAACATATACGATGACAATAAAATTTTCCACTATCAAGACCTCTATTTAAGTTATGGGTTTCTTTGAAATAATTCATGTTTTCTTTAATAAAAAAATCAATTTCCCTTTTTTGGGAATTTTTGTTTAGAAATTTTTTTTTAAAGAAATGGGTATTTTGATATACAAAAATGATTTTCATATGGTTTCAAAAAAATTAAAGTTTTTCATGATAAAAGGTGAAATAGTAAAAAAAATTCCATGATATTGTACTTGAGAATTATATGGATAACGAGTGGTCCATATACACATTTTAAGATGGTTTGATCCCCATTATAGCTCAAGGGTGATTCTGATATAGAATATATTATGGGTTGCACCACATTATATCTCACAGGTGAGCCCAATATAGCTTATATGATGGTTTAAGCCCTATTATAGCTGACGGGTGATCTTGATATAGATTATTCAAAGGGTTGATCCCCATACTAAATCACAGATGATTTTGATATATCTTATATGAAGGGTTGATCCCCGTTATATCTCATGATGAATGGGTGAGTTCAATATAGCTTATAAGAATTGTTGAACCTCATTATAGCTCATAGGTAGTCCCAATATAGTTAATATAAAGGGTGATCCCCATAATGGATCACTAATGAATTGGGTAATGTTCTTTGTCTTAATATATAAATAAATAATTACCACATGGTTTCTCATATGGATTTAACTGGGCTTCAGTTACTTCTAACATGCATTTAAAATAGGTTATGAATATGATGCACTATGTTTCCAAAAAGGGGTTTTAATTTATTTTTATGGGGTTTGATAATTTTATTTCAGAAAATTTTGTTTGATTTTCATGTGAAAATAATTTCATTATTTTAAAAAAGGAACATTGAGATAAAGATAAAAATTTCATTGGTTTTTAACTATTTCAATTGGACTAATGGTTTTCTTTCTTTTTTATGTCCTTTACTAAGGTTTTTATTCTCATGAAAAGTTTTAAAAAAAATTCATAGGGTTTATGAATGGTTAAAGTAATGGAATAAGTTATGTTGAATATTGTGAATATTTTCATTAAAAACAATTCTTTGTTTTAAATGTATTATATTATGGGAAAATAGATACTAATCGAAAGTGTCCACTTTATATTATATAGTTTTATAATGTATGAGATATGAAATAATTATCTAAAACTAAATATCCTCAATGTGAAATAAATTTAATTCTTGAATAAAACTCAAGATTGTGTGTAACATCCTGATATTTTAAGAAGTAAACACTATGTTTGATAGAATACATGATACACCACATGGAGTTTATAAGAACAACTAAATATTATAATTTAAATGTTACAATTATAAACTAGTTATTGGAATGGTGGGTATGATCATGATTAACTAAATTATAAAAATATGGTTTACACATGTATATATAAATAATTTTTTATTGAATAATTATTTATAAATTAATATAAAACCCTTTTGAAAATTAGCAGAAATCATTTTCTTAAAAACTATTTAAATGTGCACAAATGTGTTTTATACAAATAAATAAAAAATCACACTTTTTGGATTATATTAATGAAATATATATATATATATATATATAATATTCAATATAATATTTAACATTTATCTTATGTGTTTTCAAGACATTATCTAAAAAAATCCAATTTTTCACATAAAAGATGTATTTTTCTAAAAAATAGTTGTGTCGCCTTTTACTGGTTCACTTTCTTTATAACTAAATTTTTACACTTTTATAAATTTTCATTGAAAAAATAAACTTTATTATAAAATTAGAATGTCAAAATTTACTTTGGTCTAATTTTTGGTCTTTTTCTGATAAGTTTTATTTTTTGATGAATGGTTTAAAATGTTGTATTTTATTTGAAAACTAACTTTTCGTATAAATAATTTATAATGTTAAATTATATTTTAAATTTGTTATAAAGAAAAATTAGATTATATATATATATATATATTAATCCAATTTGGGTTATTGGAATCATTTTCATGTTGTATTTAGAAATAAAAACGTAGTAATCTTTTGAACATTATCACTATAAAAACCCATATTCTCACCCCGTCTATGGGATTAATTATAAATTCATTTTATAAAATTCATTGTTATTAATTTTTAAAAATGGATTACATATTTTTATTCATAAGCTCTAAATTTATTAAATAAGACCCTTTTATTTTTGGAAAATATGAATAGTAAAAATAGTAATTTTTATTACCATGGTTTGGAGTAAATCAAGTAATTAAGGGTAAAAATAATAATATAAATATTATAAAATAACCCTAAAATTTGTATTAATTTTTTTTTGAATGATATATTTTAATCAAAAATCATTATTTTTCAGTATTTATGACCTCTTAGAGACACATGGATGAATTTATATCCCTTATAGTATTTTATTTTAAATAAAAGTCAAAGATGTCATACTTAAGCTTTAAATAACTATAACATTTACAATAAAGTGTTATTTAGAAGATATATTTAACCATAATTAGTATTTGGAAATATAAAATATTTATCTTTATCATGGTAATTTATTTTTAATTTTTAGGGAAGAAATAATTACCTTAAATGCTTGGACAATGATGATGTAGTAATTGTTTAATTAATGAAAATATAAAATAAATAAAATTAAAAATATTAAAATAAATATATTTTATAATAATTAATGTAATCCATAAATTTTATAGATTAATATTAAATGTTAGTGATGTGTTAGATTATTATTTTTCCAATTTATGTTTTTTAAAATTAAAAGTCAAATTAATAAATAGGGTAAAATTGGAATTAATGATATTTTAAAATAAATAATATATTATTAAATGATTTAAAATTACTAAAAATATTATATTCTGATAAATTATTTGTATGAGTTTTAAAATATCATAAATTATTCATTTATGTATCGTTTTTTCCTATTATTGTAACTATATTAACCATCAAAGTGTAAGCATCTATGTTGTCGTGGTAATAATTAAAGAGATTAAATAAGGGTTAAAAAAAGATAAGGATTATAAAATAGTAAAAATATATTTATTTTTAAATGGATTAATTAATTTAAACACACCATAATCCTATACTCTAAATAAATAAGTTTGGATCCATTTTTAATAGAAAATTATTTTATATTTACTTAATATTTTTAGAAATTTCACGAGTGAACCTCCCTCTCTTATAAAAGGGAACCTCTTCTTCTCTTTGCATCACACTTCAAAAACTATTGTGTTCATACAATACTTAAATAAATAAATTTCTCAAATCCATACCAACATTATAGATCTTGTTTTTTAGGCATAAACCATTCTAAGTGGTCTTAAGGTGGTAAGCAACAAATGATTTCTAAAGAAGAGGTATCATTTTTAATTAAGTGTTTATTTTTTTTTATTCTACCACCTCCATAAAATGTTATTAGAAAATGATAAAATAATAAATATAGTATCCTAAATATAATTATATGTCATTATTTTTTTATCTACCCATATCCCTATCATTTTTTATCAAATGGGAAAATAATTCATTGTTTGTGTATACAGAGGACTACCGTCTAACAAACCAATGTAATTCATTTTCCATCACTGTATCTAAAGAATGGATATAATGACGAAATTAAAGTTTATATATGATATTAATGGAATATTTATCATTATAAATATATAATATATTATTTATGTTCTTACCTTTCCATGCATAAGCAAATTATAACGTCGTTCATGTGTATCTGTGAATTATCACCTCCACAGGGAGATGCGATTTTTTTTGTCACAACATCATATATATGATATATATTAATATATTTAAATGTTTAATATGATATTAATGTTATTATGATAATTTTTTGATGATGAAGTTATACTTACCTTCTTTCCATAATGATCATTGAAAAATAAAAACGTTACTCATGCATAAGTACTACTTATCGTCGCCATGATTGTAACATAGTTCATTTTCATATATATATTTAATAAATGAATTTAAAAGTATAATTGATGTATAAAAATGGTAATTATGTCATGATTATTATTCTATTGAAGATGGAATAATGAACACTTTGACTACAGACATCATACAAAAGTCATTTTGGACTCAAGTACAGAATATCGTCAAAACATCATACGTGAAATTAAATAATTATGTAATTTTTATCACCTGATGATAATTGATATAAAAAAATAATAAACTTTAAAATGTTTCTATGAAAAATAAATAATTAACATATAGTTATTATTTAGGAATATAATGATAGTATGTGATGAGTTGGACTTAGTGTAATATACTTTTTGATTAAATGAACCTAATTTTTTAATGTTTTAAAGATTTAATCTATAAATAATTATCTTTCATGTCAATTTTTTAAAAAAAATTACTGAATTTTTTTTTAAAAAAAAATTAATTTTATAATTTCTCTAAATTGTTTTCAAAAGGGAATCTTTTAAAGTTTTTATGTAAAGTAATTTCTTTTAACAATCCTTTTTTAAAGTTTTTATTTCATCTCTTTTTAAAAATGTCAAAAGAAATGTATTTTAACATATACGACATAAATAGAATTTCCTACTTTCATGATGCTTTATGTAACACCCCAAGCTTCCATGGTACGCTTCTTTTTGAATAATACAATAGTGTGTAATGTACACAACACTGAGTTCAAGCGCACCACGACCTATCAAACTAGCCATTTAGAAAGAGTTTATGAATAGTAATAACCACATCTTTAATTTTATATACATATTATATAATTTTAACATTCATATTTTTTATTTCTTAGACATAATATAAGGAAAAATTCAATTTTTCAGAAGAATTATTTTTCAAAAAATGCAGCTTTTCCTCCTTTTAATATAGAACCCTTTATAAATCTAATAATTGACACTTTTATATATTAAATTTTATGAAATTAAATTCTTCTTTATAATCGGTACATAAAATTTTAGTTTAGATAAATTTTTGGTGTTTTTCTGATAACTTTCTTATTTTGATGAATAGTGAAAGATACTAAATTTTAATTGAAAACAACTTTTTTAATCAAAATAATTTATAGAGTTAAATTATACATTTTAATGGTTTTGAAGTATAATTAGATTATATTTTTATCATTTAATCCAATGTTAGTCATTGGAAGTAATTCCACTTTTAAACCGAACATAAACACATATCAATATTTTGATAGGTTTTACTTCTCAAAAACCCACTTTCTGGTTTTGACAATTAGACTTAATTTTAAATTAATTAATACAAATTTTATTTTTTTAATTTGGTAAAATAGACATAATTTGTGTATTCAGAATATCAAAATTAGATTAGGGTGAATTTTGGTATTTTTTCTGAAAACATTCAATTTTTTATGAATAGTAAAAAACACTATGTTATTGTTTAAAAACCGACTTTTTATTTAAATAATTATTTATTTTATTTAAATTTATTTTAAGTAAAAATATATATATAATACCTATATTATTTCAATGTAATTCATTGGACAAATTTTATAATAAAATAAGATATAGAAAATTTAATGGAATTTTTTAACGTCTTTTACCCACATTCTAGGCACATTTGCAAATTTGCATAAAACGTAATTTTACCACATTTTTTAATTGAATTTCAAAAATTCGAGAGACATGGTTGAAATCAGTAAGTAAAATGTGGTTCAATAAGATGAAAATATTTTTGGATGAATAATAACTTTTGACTTTTATTTACCACAGTTAAAAGTAAATAGGGTAATTAAAAGTAAAAAATGATATTATAATTACCCTAACACATGTCCTAATTCTATTAGATAAGTGTATTTCGACCAAAATAAACCTTAGTAATAAAATATTATCCTTTTGGTCCACTTGGATTAGATTAGGACATTTATTATTATTTTATTTAAAGAAGCATTAAAAGTGTTAAATTCAAAGTTTAATAACTAAACCATTTTTAATATAGGGTTATACATAATAAAATTTAGACTATAAAAATTCATTAGAAATATAAAAATATTTCCTACATAATTATAGTTTATTTATAATTTTTAGACATTAAATAATTAAATTTATTTATGATACAATGATGATGTAGTAATTACCTTATTAATGAAAGATTAAAATATAAATATCCAAATAAATGTAAATTGAGACTTCTGATTAATTCCAATAATTTTCTAGGTTACTATGACATTTTAGGGTTGATTAAATAAATTTTTTTCTAAGGGATAATGTTCTTATGACTTTCACAAAAAAACAAAATACCAAATAGTGTCAGAATTGACATAAATGAGTTTTTAAAACAAATAATATATTATTAATTAATATAATATTCCTAAAAATCTAAGTTTCTAAAAAAGGACTTATATAAGGTTATATATATAAATAATTAACCACTTGGTATTCTCTTGTCTTTTTATAGTAAGTTTATTAACCATTTATTATAATAATATAAGAATACATGGTAAAATTTAAACTATTTAACTAAGAGTTAAATCTAAAAGATAAGCTTAATAGGGTGACCTAAAACTATCTAAAACATATTGGTTGAGAGTTTCTAGACCCATACCCACCTTATCTTATAAATAAATCATTTTTGAGCCATTATAAACCTAATATGATTGTATAATAAAATAATATTCCAAGCTTTTCCTAAAGGGACCCTCACCTCTCTTATAAAAGGGTACTTCCCCTTCTCTCAAAATCACTCCTCCAAATCCATTTTTCTCAGCCAACCCCTGCTAAAATATCCTCCTAACTACCCTCAAATCACCCTATAGGAATTACTTTGATCTTAAAGCCATCCTAACGATCCCTTTTGATCAAATCAAAAGGAAGCACCCAAAGAAGAGGTAATTATTTCATCACCTCTTTCAATGTTCTTTTCTTCTTCCACTTCATCTCTCTTTGTTGTTTCCATACCAACATAATAAATCCAGTACCTTATACATACTTTTATGTTATTATAAATATGGTACAACCATTTTCATTATCCTATCCATCCTATGAATGACAAAGTCACCATACGTGTGTACCTACGGCTTACCATCTCCATGTCATGGTGTAGTTTGTTATTCAACACTTAATTATTTGGATGGGTATAATAATTAGTGTAATTGATGTAATTAAAAAATATAACATGTTAATTATTTTTTATATATGATACGCCATCCAATTACATATTATTTCACCATAAATAGAATTGTATTGTCGCTCGTGTGTACGTACAAATTATCGTCTCTATGAATGCGATGAGATTCATTCCCCATCATAATCATTCAAGAATAAAAATAATTTTATGATTAAAAAATAATTTTTAAGAACATAATATCATTCTATATACAAATAAAATAGATCCTATCCATAACAAACATGACTTACTTAACAAAACATATAAATAAAAACGAATCATTTAACACCCGAAACAATGATACTACTGAAATATTACTAAAAAAGCAATATTAAAAGATCATATATGATATAATATTTATGTATATAGTTCTTTAATGATTTAATAAAAATTATTTCACCATTATAAAGGAGTTTAATATACCCTCAATTAAGGAAAAGTACAAGGTAAGTGGTTTTCATCTCACTTCTTATTCCCATGAGATTCATGTTATATTGCCACTATTTACTTTTGTGTGGTGTATGTACTTACCATGATTATATTCCTTGGGTAATATAATTTAATTTATGGGTATTTAAATCTTCATTATATGATCCTTATTTCATTGGGTTTATGTTTCGTAAGTTACCGAATTGGTAAGGTAATTTCTAATTTTGATTTCCACTCATTGAGTTTTACGCAAACTTCATTGATTATTTTACTCCAAGATTATGTCTAAAATCACTATTTATTTATTTATGTAGTAATTTACACTCCCCTTTGTGTGGGTATACTTTTTATACACATAATCACTCCATTGATAAATTCTCAAGTCATCGATATGAACTTGATAAGAGTAATCTTAACTCAATTTACATTCATTGAGTTAAACATCCAAGTCATTGGTGTTGTTGTTACAAGAATATGTGTGAATGTCCTATGATTTATTTACACTGAATATCAAATCATATTGAGTGTATTTATATTTTTCACACATAATTATTTCATTGATTTATCCTTAACCTAAGGACACGGCCTTTATAAAGGATTTAATCTCAATTTACATTCTATTGAGACTTCTTTGTTGTTATGCACCAATACACTTTTATATGGTGTGTATATTGTACTTTGAAATAGTATATCATGAATCCCTTTATTCTCATGATATTATAAATTTTTGATCACCTCAATTATTTGTATTCAAATGTCTCTCATTTGGTTAGGACCTCTAACTAAAATATCATTTTAAATGTTTTAAATATTTATTCCTCTAAATCTTTCTAATTAATGTCCATGTTTTAAAAATGGTTTTAAGGATTTATTTATATGGACATTAATTTTTTAAAATTAAAATTCCCTTTAAAATTTTCAAAGTGTTATGGGACACTTTGATTCAAAAATATATTTTTAACAGCTTCTTGATACATAGTGATACTTTTTAATGTTTTCAAGAAAAAGGGGATATTTCTCTCAAATAGTTTTACTAATTATTTTCATCTATGTCAATGTCCTTCATTATTCTTGATTGAGGTTGATTTATTATAATAAAATCTTCCATATTGTATTGAATGAGTTATTTTTTACAATGGATGTTCTATTTTTATACCATTCATGGTTTGTGGTTAAAATATTGACATTTCTTATGCTAGTTATAATACTAATGTTTAGAATATGTTTCGACATTTTCATATGGGGAATGAATTAGACTTAGTAAGTGATGGGTGAAGCCCTATATAGCTCCTCGATCCATCAGTAGGTCTTATGAGACAATCTAGTTTCTTGGCATAAGGCCTTGACAAAATCTTATTTTTAGTCTTGACACGAGGCCTTGACTATGTGGTTATGATGTCCGACATTATGCATTCTATCATTATGAAATTATCTATTAATACTACATGTGATTATTCGACTATTAGAATATATATGTGAATAAGTAAATGGAATTATTTTATTTATCTTTGTCGTATTATGTTGAAGTTTAATTTTAAAAGGCTTTTGCTTTATTCTTATACATTGCCTTAAATGTTTATGCTTATTTATGAAAGTTTCTGCTATATTGTTATCCTTACTGAGCATTTGAGCTCACCCCTTTCTATGTTTTATTTTTCCCAGGATTTGAAGAATTGTATCATGATTAACTTGTAGGAATAGGCTAAGGGATATGAGTGTATTCAAATGGGACACAATGTTTTTTTCTTTATTTCATGATGTGATGTAAAACTTATGTATGTGTCTAGTACTTACAAGGATACTAAACTAAACGGTATTTCGAGACTTTATCTCTCGTGATCATTCCAAGGATGTGTAATAATTCACTGGATCTGGGTAACTAGGTTTGGGGCATTGCAGTTGGTATTAGGGGAATTTTAGTACAAATCTTGGAAACTAGATTTAGAAAAACTCTGATTAGAAAACATTACCATAAGATAGACATTGTGGATTAATATAGAAGAACATCCAAATAATTTGGTAATGTAAATATTATGTGGGTTTTCCAGGAAATACATCCCTTTCTGGATACGAGCAAGTAGAGGCGGCTCTGGCATAGATGTACCTAGGGTTAAAACCCAAAAACACCGCTTTGAGCTAGACTCGAATGGTAATTGGTGCACAACAACGGGCCTTACTGCACTCTTGGTTATGACACTCCTGAGAGATATACTTAGGATAATTCACATTTTCTTTACAAACCCATTTGAATGATTTTAATATAATATTAGAATAAATAACCTTGGTTAATCCTAAGGTGTTTTAGATTGAAAATAAAGTGTCATGATATTATTTAAATGATTTTATGACTATTGTTACTTACACAATGCTTTATGATTTTAGTCAAAGGATGGATTCCAAGGAACTCATAGTAACATGTAACATGATGTACAAGGTGGTAATGGTGGTGGAAATGAGAAACTAAATGTAATGTTGATAGGCATGAAATATATTATGTTCATGTCGAATCAGTTTTCCAAAAATATGATCAACAACATATATATTAACCAACTCCCAAAATCAACAAAGAAGAAAAAGGTAGTGAATTATAAGAGCTCCAGCAGTGGAGACCATGGAGAAAAGAAAGCTTTATTTCCATCATGTAGGAAATTTGGAAGGAGACACTGAGGAAAGTGTCTCAATTGAACAAATAAATGCTTTATGTGTGGGAAAGAAGTACATAAAGTAAAGAATTACCGAGGAAAATTGAAGAGTATTATAGAAGAAAATAAAAATGATCCCAAGAATCCATTTACAATCATTTTTCGTAAATTTAGGGAACTTGGGCATTACCCAATTCAATTCCCTATTCTATATGATAACGTCTTGGTCAAGGAATAACCTATGTGGAAATAAATGGATGGAGAAATGTTTAAAAGTATTAGTGCTCTTTGTTGATGGGATTACTTTAGAAGACTTTTCTCTTGAATGTGTAACCCTGCTGTTTGTTATGTGAAAATGGTATTCAAGAAAGAATTGTCTTTTCTTTTGTGGATATAGTTATAAATATCCATTTGGGTTTATATGATCCTTGAATTTGAGTCAATTATAGGTTATTAATTTTTGGGATGAAAATGTGAGGTATTAGATAACATTTGTGGTTAAATAATGTTTTGGTTATTTTGAGAAATTTATCTCATTTTGGGAATGTTATAAAATATAGTTTTTGAAAAATTACAACATGCAGACCGTGTGACAACATATCGCATTGGAAAAATCTATGGGAATCAAACCCACAACCAAATTGCGACTGGGATTTATCACCCACCACCGGACTACGTGAAGTCCCTGTTTAGTATGACTAATTCTTTTTAGTTAAATTATTTTATTGATCAGTAATAAGTTGATTTGGGATATTATGTTTTATCAAATATATATTCTTAGTGTAATAAAATCATTTGGTGATTAAGTGATAAATGTTATTTTGGAAGACGTTCGCTCTGTTGGGAACACTATATGCCGAATAAAAATAGAATACTATGGGATTTCATTTGAGGAGTAATGGTGGATTTTTTATCTACGTTTTTATTATTGATTTATATCGATTTGGGTTATTTATGGAAATGATTAACCTATAATAGAGAATATGTGATTAGGTTAATTACTTTTAAGTATGTGACTTTAAGAGTAGTCCATGTTATTTGGAGATATAATTTAACATGGAAGACTACATAATAAAATTCTTCTGAGTTTTGGGTTTCAATATTGGTTTAGATTATATTGAAGGATTTTAAGGACAATTGTTATTGAATGGTATTTATTGAACTTTGGGTATTGTTGGTTTAATTTTAGAAATTAATATTAGTATTTCTTTCTTTAAAGGATTATCATTTTTGGGGATCATCTGATCTTGTACTAACCATTTTGATTTTGTTTAATCTCTAAAGACAAGGGAAATATATAGTTCATCCTTTAGGGATTATGTTATTCTCTATAAGTTGGTTATAGCGCTTTAGGTGTGACCAAGTTATCTTGAATACTCATCACTTAGATTGAAAGATGAGTTTGTGTTAGAAATTAGTTAAAGGATGGAACTCTACTTATCAAGTATTTTTTTCTTATTCTATAAAGAAATTAATTCTTAAACCTTAAGTAAAGGATCTTAAACCCAAAAATATATTATCCTAATATCTTACATTATTCATCATAGATTTATGGATTTGAGGCCCTAAATTTTCCATTCACTTGTTTGTGATTGATGACCTCAATAACTCCATATAAATATTTACATTTTTTCCTCTAATTATAATTGCCACCAATTTTCTCCTATTAGAAATCCTAATTTAGTGGTGACTTTTTCATTTCCCTTTTCCTCTTATTAAGACTAAATTTTATTAAACCTATTTTTGATGTGGGTTTTCCACAAATGTATTTTCTATTTTTTTAACCTTTTATTTCTAAATAAAAATTTCAAATTGTGAGGATGCAATTTATTGAATCATGGGAAAATGTAACACCCCAAGCTTCCATGGTATGCTTCTCTTTGAATAATACAATAGCGTGTGATGTACGCAGCACAAAGTTCAAGCGCACCACGACCTATCAAACTAGTCATTTAGAAAAGGTTTATGAATAGTAATAACAACATTTTTAGTTTTATATATATCCCATATAATTTTAACATTCATCTTTTGTGTTTCTTAGACATAATATAAGGACAAATTCAATTTTTCAGATAAAAGAAGTATTTTTCAAAAAATGCAGTTTTTCCACCTTTTAATGGAAAACCCTTTCTAAATACAATATTTGACACTTTTATATATTCAATTTGATGAAATTAAATTCTTATTTATAAGAGGTGTATAAAAATTTAGTTTGGGTAAATTTTTGGTGTTTTTCTGATAACTTTCATATTTTGATAAATAGTGAAAGATACTAAATTTTAATTGAAAACAAATTTTTTAATCAAAATAATTTATAGTATTAAATTATAAGTTTGAATGGTTTTTAAGTATAATTAGATTATATTTTTATCATTTAATCCAATTTTGGTCATTGGAAGTAATTTCAATTTTAAACTAGACATAAACACATATTAATCTTTTGATAGTTTTTACTTCTCAAAAACCTGCTTTTTGGATTTGACAATGGGAATTAATTTTAAATTAATTAATTCAACTTATATGTTTTTAATTTGGTAAAATAGACATAATTTTTGGATTAAAAATATAAAAATTATCTAAGGGTGAACTTTTTGGTATTTGTTCTGAAAACATTCAATTTTTGATGAATAGTAAAAAAACACTGTGTTATGTTTAAAAACCGAATTTTTATTTAAATAATTATTTACTTTATTTAAATTTATTTATGTAAAAAATAGATATATAATACCTATATTAGTTCAATTTAATTCATTGGATTAATTTTATAATAAAATTAGATGTATAAAATTTTATTGAATTTTTTAACATCTTTTACCCGCCTTCTAAGCACATTTACAAATTTACATAAAACGTAATTTTACCGCTTCTGTGAATTGAATTTCAAAAATTATAAAGACACGGTTTACATCAGAAATTAAAATTTTGTTTAATAATATTAAAGTAATTTTTTGAATAGTATTTTTTGACTTTTATTTACCACGGTTAAAAGTAAATAGGATAATTAAAGGTAAAAAAATGATATTATAATTATCCCAAAACATGTCCTAATTCTATTGGATAAGTGTATTTCAACCAATATCAACCTTAGGAATAAAATATGATCCTTTTTTCCACTTGGATTAGATTTTTACATTTATTATTATTTTATTTAAAGAAGAGTTAAAAGTGTTAAATTCAAATCTTAATAACTAAACCATTTTTAATATAGGGTTATACATAAGATAAATTCGACTATAAATATTAATTATAAATATAAAAATATTTCCTACATAATTAAATTTTATTTATAATTTTTAAATGTTAAATAATTAAATTTATTTGTGATACAATGATGATGTAGTAATTACCTTATTAATGAAAGATTAAAATAATTGATATTATAAATATCCAAATAAATGTAAATTGAGACTTATGATTAATTACACTAATTTTATAGGTTAATATTACATTTTAGGGTTGATTAAATAAAAAAACGAAGTGATAAAGTTGTTATAACTTTCACAAAAACAAAATACAAAATAGTGTCAAAATTGACATAAATGAGTTTTTAAAAAAATACTATATTATTAATTGATATAATATTCCTAAAAATATAATTTTTGTCCAAAAGACTTATATAAGGTTATATATATAAATAATTAACCACTTGGGGTTCTCTTGGATTTTATAGTAATTTTATTAACCATTTATTATAATAACACAAGAATACATGGTAAAATTTAAACTATTTAACTAAGAGTTAAATCTAAAAGATAAGGTTAATATGATGACCTAAACCTCTCTAAAACCTATTTATTGAGATTTTTTAGACCTATACCCACCTCATCCTATAAAAAATCACTTTAGAGCCATTATAAACTGAATATGAATGTATAATAAAATAAGATGTAAAGCTTTTCATAAAGTGACCATCACCTCTCTTATAAAAGGGTGCATCCCCTTCTCTCAAAATCACACCTCCAAAGCCATTTGACTTGACCAAACCCTGCTCAAATATCCGACAAACTACTCTCAAGTCATATTAGAGGACCTACTTTGATCCTAAATCCAACCTAAAGAGACCTTTTGATCAAATCAATAGGAAGTACCTGAAGAAGTGGTAATTATTTCATCACCTCTTTCAATGTTCTTTTCTTCTTCCACATCCTCTTTATTTGTTGTTTCCATACCAAAATAGTAACACTAGTACCTTATACATACTGTGATTTTATTATAAATATGGTACAACCATATTCATTATTCTATCCATCGTATGAATAACAAGGTCACCATACATGTGTACGTACGACTTACCTTCTCCAAGTCGTGGTGTAGTTTATTATTCAACACTTAATTATTTGGATGGGTATAATAATGAGTATAATTGATGTAATTAATAAATATAAAATTTTAATGATTCTATATATATTATATACCATCCAATTACATACAATTTCACCATCAATAGAATGGTATTGTCACTCGTGTGTACGTACGGATTATTGTGTCCACGAACGCGATAAGATTCATTTCTCATCATAACTATTCAAGAATAAATATCATTTTATGATTAAAAATTAATTTTTAAGAACATAATATCATTTTCTATATGAATTAAATACATCCTATTCATAATAAACATGACTTACTTAATAAAACATATAAATAAAAATGAATCAGTTAACACCCGAAACAATGATACTACTGAAATATTATTAACAAATAAATATTAAAAGATCATATATGATATCATATTTATGTATATAGTTCTTGTATAATTTAATATAAATTATTTCACTATTATACATGAGGTTAACGTACCCTCAACTAAGGAAAAGTATGAGGTAAGGGGTTTTTATCTCACTTCTTATTCTTGTGAGATTTATGCTATATTGCCACTATTTCCTTTTGTGTGGTGTATTTACTTCTCAGGATTTTATTCATTGTGTAATATAATTTAATTTATCGTTATTTACATCTTCATTGTATGATTATTCTTTCATGTGGTGTATGTTTTGTAAGTTACCAAATCGGTAAGGTAATTTCTAATTTCAATTTCCACTCATTGAGTTTTACGCAAACTTCATTGATTATTTCACTCCAAGATTATGTGTGAAATCACTATTTTTTTATTTATATAGTAATTTCCACTCCCCTTTGTTTGGATATTCTTTTTATACACATAATCACTCCATTTATAAATTCTTAAGACATCGATATGAACTTGATAAGAGTAATCTTAACTCAATTTCCATTCATTGAGTTAAACATCCAAGTCATTGGTGTTGTTGTTATAAGAATATGTGTGAATGTACTCTGATTGATTTACACTGAATATCCAATCATATTTAGTGTATTAATATTTTTCACATACAATTATGTCACTGATTTATCCTTAACCTAAGTATATATCCTTTATAATGGATTTCATCTCAATTTGCATTCTATTGAGACTTCTTTGTTATTATGTACCAATTCACTTTTATATGGTGTGTATATTGTACTTTGACATAGTATATCATGAATCCATTTACTCTCATCTTATTATAAAGTTTTTATCGCCTCAAATATTTTTATTCAAACATCTCTCATTTGGTTAGGACCTCTAACAAAAATATCATTTTAAATGTTTTAAATATTTATTCTTCTAAATATTTCTAATTAATGTCCATTTTTTAAAAATGTTTTTAAGGATTTATTTATATGGAGATGAATTTTTTAAAATTAAAATTCCTTTTAAAAGTTTCAAAGTGATATGGGATAGTTTGATTCAAAAATCTATTTTTAACAGCTTCTTGATAAATAGTGAGACTTTTTAATGTTTTCAAGAAAAAGGGGATATTTCTCTAAAATTGTTTTACTAATTATTTTCATCTATGTTAATATCCTTCATTATTCTTGATTGAGGTTGATTTATTATAATAAAATCTTACATATTGTATTTAATGAGTTATGTTTGACTATGGATGTGCTATTTTTATACCATTTGTGGTTTATGGTTAAAATATTGACATTTCATATGCTGGTTCTAATAAAAATTATTAGATTATGTTTAGACCTTTTTATATGAGGAATGCATTGGACTTAGTAATTGATGGGTGGATCCCACTATAGATCCTTGATGCATCGGTAGGTCTCATGAGACAAACTAGTGTCTTGTCATAAGGCTTTGACAAAATCTTATTTTTAGTCTTGGCACGAGGCCTTGACTATGTGGTTATGATGTCTGGAATTATGCATTCCATAATTATGAAATTAGCTATTGATATTACATGTGATTATTATACTAGTAGAATATCCATGTGAATAAGTAAATAGCATTATTTTATTTATCATTTCCATATTTTGCTGAAGTTTAATTTTAAAAGGATTTTTTTTTAGTCTTATACATTGCCTTAAATATTTATGCTTATTTATAAAAGTTTCTGCTATATTGTTATCCTTACTGAGCATCTGAGCTCACCTATTTCTATGTTTTATTTTTTCCAGGATGTGAATAAGTATATCATTATTAACCTACAGGAATAGGCTAAGGGATATGAGTGTATTCAAAGGGGACACAATGTTTTTTTCCTTTATTTTATGATGTAATGTAAAACTTATGTATGTATCTAGTACTTCCAAGGCTACTAAACTAATCGGTCTTATGGGGCTTGATCGCTTGTGATCATTCCAATTATATGTAATAATGCACTGACTCTGGGTAACTAGGGTCATGGCATTATACTATAATAATTTAAGGTTTACTTTATATGTTTTCACAATTATTTTAAAATAAATGGTTTCATTATTCTGTGTGTGGTTTTTAGATATTAAAACTGATTTTTATAAGAAATGGGTATTTTTATATCCCAAAAAATTTTAACATGGGTTTAGAAGAGTTTTTAAAGGGTTAATTTATGATATGGTACTTGAGCATTATATAAAACTGATGATCCCAATACAGCTTATATAAAATGTTGAGCCCTATTATAGATCATGGGTGAGATTAATATATATTATAATAAGAGTTGAGTCCCATTTTAGATTATGAGAAATGAGTGAGCCTGATACAACTTATACGAAGGGCTAATCCCCATTATAGCTCATGAGTGAGCCTAATATAGCCTATACTAAGTATAATCCCCATTATAGATCTCCAATTCATTGGGTAGTGATTTTTAGAATTTGGAAGAATGGTTATTCCAATTAAAATGGTTTTGAAATGTTTTTATGAATATGATTCTCTATGTTACCATAAAATAGTTTTAAATTTATTGTTATGCATTTTAAAGTCTTTAATTGAGAAAAAGATGCATGTGTTTTTCATGTGAATGGTTTCATTTTCTCAAAGATCATTATATGGGTTTTCTTTTTTTCCACTAGACTAATTGTTTTCTTTATTTTTATGTCACTTATTTAGCTTTTTGTTATCATCCAAAGTTTTAAAATTTATTTCATAGGGTTAAACAATGAGTAGGGATAAGGATTTGGACAAAATAAAAATTGTAATGTTATATCATGGAAAGAAACCAAGTTTTATTTTATAATGTTTTTTATTATAAAATTAGATACTAAGTAAAAGTTTCCACTTATAATGTATGGGTTTACATTTTAATACTTTTTCCTAATTATCTAAAACTCTAAACTAAAAATATATTTGGGAAAACAAAGATATTTCTAGTTTTGAAATTACTAGAAGAAGTTATTTTTAAGGCCATGTCCTTATAGTTTGTATCAGATCATGTATTAGAAAATGTTAGAGATTATGATGTCCTGTTATAAGTTATTAATAACAACATAGGTTTATAGTCTTAAGGTTTATCATAAGTTTAATATCTTATAAGCCCATTTTTTGGCATTAAGTTATGAAATTTTAAGGTGAATATTGGTATTTTTGGAGACATTCATTTTTTATGTAGTTATGGGATATTACATTTTGTGATGTAAAATAAAATTTATGAGATAACTTTTTAGGTTAAAACATATTAAGGTTATTTTTTAGAATTTTATTATATTTTTGGAAATTTTATAAGAATTATATTATTTTAGAAAAATTACAACTCGTAGACAATGTGACAACTTATCATGTCCGAAAAGGCCATAGAAATTGAACCCACAACCAAAGGGAGACAAGGGTGCATTGTATACCACTGGACTACATGAAGTCTTAGTTAGTATGACTTTTTATTTTTAGTTAAATTATTTAAAGGATGAAGAATAAGTTTATTTTGGTAACATATGATTTATCAAATATATTTCTATGGGATTGGAAAATTATTTAGTGATTATGTGATTAATATTATTTTAGAAGACATTCACTATTTTGAGAACCGTATATGATTAAGATAAATAGAATACTATGGAATTTTATTTGATAAATACAGGTTGAATTGTCTTTTGAGTCTTATATGATTCTATTGTGGATTTATGGTGATAATGGTGATTTTTGGAAATGGTTATCATATCTTGAGAATTATATGATTTGGGAATATACTTTTTGGTATGAGACATTAAGAGTAATTGATGTCATTTAGAGGGAAATGTTAAAAATTATCATGGAATACTATTTGATAAAATCCTTAAAAAATTTGGGTTTCATTCTTATTTAGAATATTTCTAAGGAATTTTAAGGATATTTATTTGTTAAATGATCTAAGTTGAACTTTGGGTGTCACTGTTGAATTTTAAATATTGATGTTGTTTTTCATCATATAATGTTTTACTCATTTTGTGGAATCTTATGACCTTATCCTAACCATTTTGTTTTTGGTTAATGTCTAAAGATAGTATAAATATATAGTTAATCATTTTTGGATTATGTGATTATATATAAGTTGAATCTACTGCTTCAGTCATGAAAAAATAAACTTGAATACTCATCATGGGGGGAAAGGGAAACTTTGTGGTGAAAATTGATTAAAGGATGAGACTCTACTTTTAAAGTAAGTATGTATACTTATGTTCTTATTCTAGGAAGTTAATGAGTTACTAAACTTTAGGAAAAGTATTTTGAAACAAAAATTTTATCTGTTTACTTTTATTAATGGCCTTTTAACCAATCACATATTTATGGTTTTTTTATGGCTAACTTTCCCATGATCATGTTATCTATCACTCTCTATCACTCCTTGAGAGTTAGTTTTCTCTTCTATTTCAATGTTTCCCTACATAAAACCCTAGCATGGGTTATCTCATGTGACCTTCATATGTTCTTTTCTCTCTTATTAAGTGGAAGTTTTATTGGCCCTTTTTCTAATATGGGATTTCAACAAAGGAATTTTGAAAAGTCAAACCTCTAGTTTTTTATCCCATGTTCAAACTGAGAGGATAAAATTTATTAAAAGGGGGTACAATGTAACATCATGAAATTTTAATAAGGAAACACTATGTTTGATTGTAAGCATGATACACCACATTAAGATTAAATGAACAACTAAATATTATCATATAAATGTTACCCTTATAAAATAGTTGTTAGAAGGTGGGTATGAACATGATTAACTAAATTATAAAAATATGGTTTACACAAGTATATATAATGAATTATTTCAATACAAATTAATTATAAATGAAAATAAAACCCTTTTGAAAATAAATTTAAATATTTTTCTAAAAAACTATTTAAAAGCGTAGAAGTGTGTTTTATACAAATAAAATAAACAAATCACCCTTGTTGGATTGTATTAAATATATATATATATATTATATTCAATATAATTTTTAAAATTCATATTATGTGTTTTCTATACATTATATAAAAACAAATCCAATTTTACACATAAAAGATATATTTTTCTATAATGTAGTTTTTCCACCTTTTAACAGTGCATATGTTTTAAAACTAAATTTTGATACTTTTATAAATTTTATTCGAAAAAATAAACTTCATTTTTGAAATATTAATATCAAAATTTACTTTTGTTGAATTTTTTTCATTTTTTTGATAAGTTCCATTTTTTTATAAATAGTGTAAAATACTACAATTTAATCAAAAATTGACTTTTCATCTATATTCTATATAATGTTAAAGTATGTTATAAATTATTTTTAAAGTAAAATTATATCATATATACATATATTAATACAATTTAGGTTATTTTAATCATTTTCATATTGAATTTATATATAAAAACTTAGTAAATGTTTGAACATTATCACTTTAAAAACTTGTCTTCTCGCCCTATTTAAGAGATTAATTTTAAATTAATTTTATAAAATTCAATATTTTGAATTTTTAAAAATGGATTCCATATTTGTAATAATAAGGTCCACATTTAGTAAGTATTTCCCTTTTATTTATGAAAAATATGAATAGTAAACATAGTAATTTTTATTGCCACAGTTAAAGGTAAATCATGTATTTAACGGTTAAAATAATATTATAAATATTATAAAATTACCCTAACACGTGTACTAATTTTAATGTATGATTCATTGTTGAAAAAAATAATTATTTCTCTATATTTATGTCTTCTTAGAGCCGCATTGATGAATTTAATCCCCTTATAGTATTTTATTTTAAAGAAAATACAAAGATATCACACTTATGTTTTTAATAACTATATAAATTATAATGTATGGTTACTCAGAAGATATATTCAATCATAAATATTATTTGGAAAGATAAAATATTTATCTTCATCATGGTAATTTATTTTTAATTTTTAGGGAATAAATAATTACCTTAAAGGCCTTCACAATAATGTTGTAGTATATTGTTTAATTAATGTAAATATCAAATAAATGATATTAATAATATTAATATAAATATAAGTTGATATAATTAATGTCATCCAAGAATTTTAGATATTAATTTTACATGTTAGTTATATGATAGATTTTTTTTTCAAATTTATATTGTTGTATTAATTTTTGTAAAATTCAACGTAATGAATACTTTAAAAATTGACATTAATTATATTTTAAAATATATAATTTATTATTAAATGATATAAAACTCTTAAAAATAATAGATTCAGATAAATGATAGTGATGAGGTCGAAAATATCATCAATGATTCATTTATGGGTTGTTTTAGAAATTTATTGTAATTATATTAACCCTGACTGAAAAATCGTTTTTTGATTTTCAAAAACACTTTTTGGTTAAGTGAGAATTAAACAAGTGAAACAAACTGAGGAAGAATTTACAAGGGGATCCACCATTTTAGGCACTAGCCCAACCAACCCAAAAAAACAAGAAAAGGCAGCATGCCCAAGGGAATCCACCATTGCAAGCATGAGCCAGACCAACCCAAACAAACACGAACAAAACAACATCACACAACAATCTAGAAGAAAATATACATTAGAGACTTCGAAGGAGGATGAATGATGGTGATGGATAAAACAACAGAACTCTACAATGAGTAACTACAAGATCGTTGAGCCGGTCTGGATAAAGAAACCAACGAGCATCCGAAAATTTCAACATTCACCAAGGTTACCAACACCATCCAAAACCTCATGGGATCTGTCAAACCCGACCAAAATGGAGTCTTGCATGAATAATCATAATGAAATGGAAGAGGAAACCAATAAAACACAAAACATTCCAGATGTAGAAACCACAAAAACAATCGCCATCACAAAATGATCCTAGTTTGAACCTTTGTGGCTGTGTATGCACCTATGAGTGATATGTGTCACAGCTGCCCACAAACACGCTAGGAAAAGATCCTTTGATCATAGGATGATGACTTGATGCCAAAATGGGAAGCTAAGAGATGAAAACACAATGGTGACCAAATATGGATGGATCTGGACCAAGGTGCATTGAATCGGGAAGGGCCACGTTGTAGCAGGATCTAGGAGAGGTGTCATCGTCGTCATCGCGAACAGCGCTGCTTGGGAAGGATAGGGAATAGTGGTAGGACCCCTACTATGTCAGTAACACTGATTCCATCATAGTAAAGTGACACTAACCGGGCAAGGAAGATCTGAACATGATCTGAGGTAGGGTAAGTGGACTACCACCTCACGAACTAATGTAATTTGTTTTCCATCACCATCTCTCAACACATAATATAATTATGGAATTAATATTTATATATGATATTCATGAAATATTTATCACCATTAAAAGATAATATATTATTTACATTTTTACCTTTCCATGCATCAAAAAATGATAATGTCATGCATGCGTACGTGTGAATTATCATCTCCACGAAAAGATGTGATTTGTTTTTCATTTCCACATCCCATTAATGGTATGTGTATATATATATATAAATCTCTGTGTGTGTGTGTACATTTAAATGGTTAATATAATATTAATTATATTTTTATATTTCTTTAAAAATAAATTGATATTTACCTTCTTTCCATAATGATCATTGAAAAATGGAAACTTTACTCATGTGTGTGTATGGTTTACTATCTCCATGATTTTAATATAGTTAATTTTCATATCCATATATAATAGATGGATTTAAAATTATAATTTATGTATAAAAAAATATTTTTTCAAGATTATTATTCTAGAGTAAATGGACTATGACCACATTGAATATAAACATCATACCGAAAACATTTTGGAATCAAGTACTGAATATCATCAAAACATATAACATGAATATAAATAATTAAGTAATTAATATGACAAGATAATAAGTGGTATAAAAGGAATAATAAAACTGAAAAATTTTCCTAAAAAAATAAATAATTTACCAAAGTTTATTATTCTGGAATATAAATATTGTATATGATGAGTCAGACTCAATGTAATATAATTTTTAACTAAATAATCCTTATTTTAAATGTTTTAAATATTTATTCTCTCAAATATGTTTCTTTCATGTCTATGTTATTAAAATTATTTTTATGGACATTAATGTTTTTAAAAAATACTTTTATAATTTATCTTAAATTTTTTAAAAATTAATCTTTTAATGTTTTTATATAAAATATTTTTAAAAAAAATCCTCTTTTAAAGTTCCTACTTCATCTCTTTTTAAAAAGGTCAAAAGAAGTGTTTTTTAACATATATGACATGAATGGAATTTCCCACTTTTATGAAACTTTAATAAGTTAATGTTTTCTTTATAACTTTTCACAGTTCTTTTTAATGAAAATGATTTCATTATTCTATGCTTGGTTTTTAGATTTTAAAAATTATTTTATGAGAAATGGGTTTGTTGATATCTGAAATTGTTTTAACATGCATTTAAAAGTGTTTTAAAGGGTTTAATTCATGATATGTTACATTATCATTATATCAAACAGATGAACTTTATACTATTTATATGAAGGGTTGAACCCAATTATAGCTCATGACTAAGCCCGATATATCTTACATGAAGGGTTGATCCCCATTATAGATCATGAGAAATTGGTGAGCTAGATACCAATTACATGAAGGGTTGATCCCCATTATAGATCATGGGTGAGCCTGATATATCTTATATGAATGGTTATCCCCATTATTAATCTCCAATTAACTAGGTAGTGAATATATTGGATTTCATCCATTTTGTTATTCCAATTAAAATGTTTTTGAAGGGTTTTTTTTAATATGATACTCTATGTTACTAAAAAATGTTTTAAAATTATTTGTTAGGGGTTTAAAAGGATTTAACTGAGAAAAATTTATGTGGTTTTCATGTGATATTTTTCCATTCACTGAAAGTAAAATAAATAGGGTTTCATGTTTTTCAATAGACTAATGGTTTTCTTTCTTATTATCTCCCTTACTGTGATTTTTTGTTTATCCCAAGTTTGAAAAAAAATCACAAGGTTAAAGGATGAGTAGGTATAAGGATGAAGACATGATGAAAAATGTAATTTTATATCATGGAAAGAAACCATGTTTTATTTTATAATATTTTGTTTGATGGAAAAAATCGATACTGAGTAAATGTTTATACTTGTAATGTATGGGGTTACTTTGTAATAGTTTTTCCTAATTCTCTAAAACTCTCAACCATAGAGATTTTTGGGAAAAGAAAGTTATTTCTAGTTTTAAAATAACTATAATAAGTTATGTTTAAGGTCGGGTCTTTAAAAAACTAGCATTGATAAATACCATGATATTGTAGTGTGCAGCTAAAATATAGCACAATGTAGTAGAAAATAGTAAATTTAACTCAAATTAAATGTAAATCTCAAATATATGAAAAAACTATATTATAGTAATTTAAAGCATATTATTGGTTAAAATTACTTTTCTATGTACAATTTATAACAAATATTTGAAGACATCATCATTCTGTTTTCATTAGTCTATAACCCCTCTCAAAATCACTCGATCATGCTACCAATTATCGAAAAAGACACTCCAGGTTGAGAAAAATAGTACACACATATAAAAAACTGTAAAGACCCATAATTTCCGTGGAAAATTTTTTTCTTAAATTCATGGGATTTTACGAGTCTGTAGTTTCTGACAGCGCTTGATTCTGAGGCCCGGTGTGCTCAGAATCAATTTCTGAAGTTTTGTTCGGGTACATTCAGTAAATGTACAAGCAATATTTTATAACTTTTGAACTGGTGCTCGGAATTGAAATATGAGGGCACCGTTGAGCTTGGAGCGTCATTGATTGATTAATGATACCTTCATCACAGTTGCATTCTGATGAGAATGGAAGTTAGTTTTTGGGGTTTTAAAATAATATAAATAAAAATAAGGTGTGCAACTTATTTTTATTTTTGGTGGTTAAAGCTCCAAGAGGAGGTTGGTGGTGGGTGTCACCACACCATAACCTCCCATGAGAGGTTATGGTGGTGGGGTCCACCCGCACATAACCTCCCTTGTGAGGATATCCTTGGTGGGTCCCACACAAGATTTAAACCCCCCCCCCTTCACTCCCCATAAAGGAGGATGAAACTCTTCACCTTCCCCCAATAATTAATTTATCCTAAACCACCCTCATTAATTAGATGGGTTTTCTCTTTTAATTAATGACAACAATTTGAATTGTTGTTCCAACAAATAATAGATGACGTTTCCATCTATTATGGGGTTGGCATGCATCATACTTTTTGTTGGGAGAATTAAGGAGAGGAAAGAACTTGGAGGAGACATTTCTCTCAACGAAGAACGTGAAGAACACCTCTTCTACCAACAAAGAACGACGAACACTTTTCTTTGATCTTCAACTATGCCACTAGAGAAGGGGTTGACCGTGAGGAACGTCGCCTTCCCGTGACTTCGTCAACGTTCATCAAAAAACTAGGTAAGGGGTGTTTTTTGGTTTTGATCAACGTTAATTTTTCATTCCATGATTTAATTGTTTCTTCTTGATCCTCTTACTATCAAACTAATGAGGAAGGACTGGTCCAAACAAAATCGGCCTGATTCCTTCCGCTGTTCTTGTGAATATTGGTGTGTTCTTTACATTCTTCATGGGTGACGAACATCGGATCGTTGCGAGTTCGTTGTGTGATGAAACGATCCCAAATTGATGATCCAACATCACGACGACCTAACGGAGGTGTGGCGACGATAGCGGGTGACGAATCAAACTGGGACAGGAAGAATCATCCCTCGACTGTTCTTTGAGCGGGTGAATCAAATCGCATTTTTTGAGTCGATCGAAGGCTCGAAAACACCGGAGACAATTACGGGACATCGGGGCGACCTAGTGTCTAAAGTTTCATGATGAATGAACTGTCATAATAAAGAAAAGAATTCATGGGAGGCGCGCTGGCCAGAGGCGTCATTTCTGGAAAATTCCAAAATACACGGCATGTACTCCAGAAGCACACGCCGTGTCGTACGGCCATTCTGTGGCTTGATTTTTGAACGTCGGACAAGTAACACAAGGTGTGTGACCCTGCTCAGATAGCATGAACCTTCTATGCAGCAAGGTAGTGATGGCTTCACGGGACTCGGCCTGTATTTTGGGAAATACACGGACACGGGAAGAGCTACACAGCCAAGAGGCACGGTGTGTTTTCTCTACGCAGAATGGCAGAAGCAGCTTCATGAGACTCGATGTGTATTTCGGGGATACACGGACATGGGTACAGTACACGGTCCTATACTCCACTACACGTCTTGGAAAGGCCAGTGACACGGGATACCCCGTGTACCAGTTACACGGGTAAGTGAACATGGGTTGAGACCACGTACGGGCACACAGCTAGCATACACGGATTCAACCCCAGTTTCTTATACACAGTGTGTATTAATATTACATGTCATGTACTTACTTTTTTACACAACCAGCCTTATGACACGGGTCGTTGTACACGGGTAGTACCCGAGGAATGTAGGCACGACGTGTGCCACATTTCCACATGCCGTGTACATTTTGGAAAAAGGCTTCGTCATCTTGTCCTCTGTATCTTGGACATATTTTTGTTTGGTAGAGACCCCTATGATGAGGCAGAACTTTGAGATACTTCTACTTGCGATTCCATGATAGTTGGAGTATCGACCAGTAGCTCATGGAGCAGATCCTCCTGGAGATGAGCGAGCAGAGTACGGAGACCTAGTAGCTGGCTAATACCTAACAACTGCTGACCTTTAGACTCGGAGTGTTTTGACTAGCCCAGTGGGGAGCACCTCTATGTGACGCAGCAGACCCATGATACTCGACAGGAGGAGTACCTCAGCAGGCTATGAGGGGGAGCGCCTCTGTGTGAGCATGCCAGACCCATAGTGGTGAGTGCCTCTGTGTGATGCAGCAGACCCACGGAACTCGATAGGAGGAGTACCATAGCAGTCCAAGATAATGGGAAGCACATCTATGTGATGCGGTAGGCCCACAGTACTCTATAGAGGAGGAGTACATCAGCAGTCGAGGTTTCAATAGTTTGACTGGGAGTGTTACATGTTACCACCCTAGAATAAAATCCTAGTTTTGATCTGAGTCAGTGAATTTTGTGTTTACCCCATGATTGAGATGGTTTACTAGATAACTTAGGTATATGTATGGGAATATACCTAAGTAAGGGTTATCCGTTTAATCTTAACTTTGTGGTTATCCTTGTTGGATATTGTGAGACCTTGAGGGTCTCGGGGTCCCTACTGAGTATCGTTATACTCACCCCTGCATAGGCTATGCCCGCACCTCATTGTATTATATGCAGATGATGGACAGCACTAACGGAGGCCGAGAGCGCCAGTACTTGATGGTACCCAGAGGTGGACCTTACGATGAGTCGATACATAGAGGAGTCTGAAGGATGTAGAGTGCTTAGGTGGCCATATGTACCTACCCTTCAGGTAGGAACACCGGAGGACAATCCAGGAGCTACTCTTTACCTTTTAGTTGTTTGTCCCTTTTTCAGTTGTACTTGTTTTTAGTTGTACCTGTACTTCACTGTTGGGCTTGTATTTCCGACCCCTTTTACTTTCCAGCACTTCTTCTGTATACAGTATTGCTTAGTGTTTTGCTTCCAGTTGTGTACTCTGATTGTGCGTGTTTACTTTTTATAAAGGCAATGCCTTCCCAGTTTAAGGATTTATGCCTTTAGTGCTAGTTGCCAGCCCCTAGCCTATGGAAGGAGGGCATGGGATAGTCCCGGCACAGGTTCCGAGGATGGGTCATGACAAATTTGTATCAAAGGAGTCTGTTATACCACAGAACTTAAGACTCGGATCTTTCTTTTCTGTGAATCAATGGTGTTGAGGGTACTGAGTGTGGTTTTGAGTTCAGGGAGTCCCGTGTTGGTGCGGCGGCTAACGTATCTATACACCAGGACCTTAACTATTGATTTCTAACTTAGTGCACGAAAACACTGATTGTGTGTGTTTCTTTAAAAGTTTTCTTAAGTCAGCTCAACTAGGTCATATCACCAGGTATAATATTTTTACAGTGTCGCATCTGTTTCTTTCAGGATGCCTCCCCACAGAGCCTCGAGAGTTATACGCTTTGACAGGACACTGAGCGATGAGGCTTCTATGTAGGGCCCCTTTCCAGTTGAGGCACCAGTGGAGGCACCAGCGGTACTACTTCCCGTTGGGCCACCGATTCCACCAGCCCCAGTAGCAGACGATGCACGCTGCTTGAGTTCGTTGCATGAGTTCCAGTACCAGAGGCCACCCAGGTTCTGGGGAGATATGGACCCACAGGCAGTTAAGGATTGGCTGGAGGCTATGGTGAGGGTTTTCAGGCTGGTAGGGACACCAACAGACCTCATGGTGATCCTTGTTGTGAGTCTCCTTCAGGAAACAGTAGGAAAATGGTAGAGCCTGATGCTCCAGGTCCACGATGAGGCGATACTTATCTGGGAATACTTCGAGAGCCTATTCCGAGCGGAGTTTCTACCATTCAACCTTCGTACGGTACGAATATAGGAGCTACTTCATCTGTAGTAGGGCAGCATGACAGTAGCACAGTACTCAGCGAGGTTCACCGACCTCTTGCGCTACTCCATGGATATGGTACGAGACCCATTCTTCAGGGCCCGGACCTTCGATCAGGGGCTCAGGCGAGAGATCAGAGCCTAAATGATCTCATCAGCATCCCGACACAGGCGGGGGTGTTGGAGAGAGCCCTCCTAGTGGAGAGTTTCCTTACTGAGCAACCACCAGCAGCGAGACTCACTACTAGTCGACATGTAGCAGAGTCTTCTACATCTGGAAGTAGACAGATGACACAGAGGTCCAAGAGGACCATACCCACGGGTGGATGACCGCAGGACTCAGGATTAGTTGTGCGGGGCACCCGAGGCAGTGACTTACCTTCCAGGAGCAGGCAGTGTTACTCATGCGGTGGGTAGGGTCACATGGATCGTGATTGTCCAACCTTCCATTCATATGATCAGAAGATATTTGAGGGACCTCCCAGGCAGAGGCAGAGGTTTGATCGAGGAAGTCCGCAGAGAGAAGGCGGACATGGCAGAGGAGCTGGTCAAGCAGCTGGCGGTGTACGACGTTACAAGGTGTTACCGCAACCACCACCAGGAGGTCCACCCCGACCGCAGGGAGCGAGTGGACAGGGGAGAGCTCATCTTCAGGCATCTTAGGCATACAACCACGGCGCTCCAGATATTATTTGAGGTACTATCTGTGTCTAGTCCACATTAGTTGTAGTTCTTATAGACACAGGTGTCAGTCATTCTTTCATTTCCACTGCCCTCTTTCAGAGCTTGGAGATTCGGACGGAGTCATTGGATCGATCCTTACGGCTAGAGACTTCTACGGGAGCAGTCTCGACGATTACGCACTCGTTCCGGCAGTGTAATCTTACTCTAGGAGGCGAGAGATTTGGCTGGGATCTCCTTGTAGCAGCGTCGAGGCATTACGATGTCATCTTGGGTATGGACTGGTTATCTACAGCCCATGCTCAGATTGACTATATTAGGCAAAAAGTGCGGTGTATCTGCAAGGATGGGACCAGGTTTACCTTCACCGGTGAGAAGGGAACCTTTTCAACATAGGACGGACTTACTTGAAGAAGGGTGCAGCCGATCACTCACCAGTTGGCTTGCCTTACCCTTGGAGCAGTTGATGTGGAGAGTTTGACTTATCCTGTAGTGGCGAACCAGTATGCGGATGTTTTCCCTAATGATGTTCCAGGATTACCTCCACGTAGAGAGGTGAACTTTTACATTGACCTATACCCCAGGATGGCACTGATATCTACTCCAGCATATCGGATTGCGCCCACTTAGCTTCGTGAGATGTGGGTAGAGCTAGAAGACTTACCGGGGAAGGGATTCATCTATCCCGGTGTTTCTCCCTAGGCAGCCCTGATTCTGTCTGCCAAGAAGGAATATGGGAGCTTGAGGCTCTATGTTGACTACCGTCGCCGGAACCAGGTGAATATGAAGAACAAGTACTCACTTCTGAGGATTGACTACCTCTTTGATCAGCTCAAGGGAGCATGGTGGTTCTCAAAGATATACCTCAGATCAGGCTATCACCAGCTTAGATTTCAAGACGAGGATGTGCAGAAGACGGCCTTAAGGTGTCGGTATAGCCACTATGAATTCTTGGTTATGCCCTTCTGCATAACCAATGCTCCAATAGTGTTCATGTGTCTCATGAATAGGATCTTCCATCCATACCTCAATCTCTTTGTCGTAGTCTCCTTCGACGACATTTTGATCTACTCTACCGCTGAGGAGGAGAATTCCTACCATTTTCAAGTAGTACTGGATACACTCCAAGAGCACCAGCTTTATGGTAATCTCTCGAAGTTCCAGTTTTGGATTCAAGAGGTTCACTTATTAGGACATGTCATCTCAGAGGCTGGAGTTGATATGGATCAAGTGAAGATTGAGGTGGTACTTTCTTGGGAGCCACCTTGGAGTATGACGGAGGTACGGAGTTTTCTGGGCTTGGCTGGATACTATGGGAGATTCATCCCAAACTTCTCCAGAGTTTCAGTACCACTATTAGCCTTGATGAAGAAGGGTAAACCCTTCGTGTGGTCAGAGAGATGCCAGCAGAGCTTTCGAGAGCTGAGGCAGAGGCTGACTAGTGCCCCCATATTGAGGCTTCTAGAGGAGGGCGTAGGGTACGTAGTTTACTGTGATGCATCAAGGACCAGACTTAGGTGTGTCCTGATGCAAGAGCGAGATGTGATCACATATGTTTCTTGGCATTTGAGATAGCATGAGCAGAACTACGCTACCCATGACCTAGAGTTAGCAGTAGTGGTCTTCACCTTGAAGATGTGGTGGCACTATCTGATGGGCGAACGTTTTACCATGTACTCTGATCACAAGAGTCTCATGTATATCTTCTCTCAGAAGGACCTAAACCTAAGATAGTGGTGATGGCTTGAGTTCCTCTGGGACTACGACTTTGAGATATTCTATACTCCTGGAAAGGGGAACGTTGTTGCAGATACGCTCAGCAGGTTGACTGGTATTCAGCTACTAGGAGAGGCGACAGAGCAGCTGGTTTCCTTATAGATATCCTTTGTGGACTGAGGTGGATCAGTTTTCCTTCAGTCTCTTATAGTCACTCCTCCACTTCTTCAGCGATTCAGGGAGGCACAGCATGGAGACTCTGACTGCGAGACGCGACGTGCTCAGATATCTATAGGGTAGGCACGTGATGGATTTTCTGAAGGTGGGGAGCACTTCATCCTCTTCATAGGACGTACCATGGTACCAGTTTTACTTCAGGAGGAAGTGTTGAGGTAGTTCCACACGTCCCCTCTAGCGTTACATCTAGAAGTGGCGAAAATGTACCAGGACCTTCGACGACAGCATTGGTTGTCAAGTATGAAGAAGGTGGTAGCTAAGTTTGTCTCTCGGTGCCTCACTTGCCAGCAAGTGAAGGCGGAACACCAAGTATCAGTAGGCTTGGTTCATCCCTTAGATGTCCCAGAGTGGAAGTGGGATGGGATATCCATGGACTTCATGATGGGTCTTCCACGTACATCTAGGAGTCACGACTCGATTTGGGTGATTGTTGACTGACTCACCAAGTCGGCCCACTTCCTACCGATCAGAGAGTAGGGCTCAGTAGAGAGATTGGGATGCCTCTATGTGTAGGATATTGTGCGTTTACATGGAGTACCTTCTTATATTGTCTCCAACCGTGACACACGGTTTACTTACCATCTATGGAAGGGGTTGCAGAAAGCTTCCGGGACACAGCTTCACTAGAGCACCGCCTTCCATCCTCAAACAGATGGTCAGACCGAGCAGACCATCCAGACCCTCGAGGACATGCTCCGCACATGTGTCCTCGACTTTGGTCACAGCTGGGAGGATCACTTGCCTTTGGTGGAGTTCACCTACAACAACTGTTATCACTCCACCATCGGTATGGCACCTTTTGAGGCCTTGTATGGTCAACCTTGAAGATTGCCACTGTGCTGGACAGACCCAGGAGAGTCAGCACTAGTGGGACCAGAGATGGTACGCACTACCACAAAGAAGGTGCAGATCATCCAAGAGCAGATGAAGACTGCATAGAGCAGACAGAAATTGTATGCTGATAGGAGGTGGAGACCTCTAGAGTTCGAGGATGGTGACCACGTCTTTCTACAGGTCTCACCTCGATGAGGTCTATAAAGATTTGGAAAAGGTGTCAAGTTATCTCTGCGATTCATCTAACCTTTCTAGGTTCCCAGCAGAGTAGGAAAGGTGGCTTATCTCTTAGCTCTTCCACCTCAGTTGCACCGGGTGCATTACCCTTCCCACATCATCGACCACGGGGAGCTGGACATCGATGACGAGGAGAATTTCACGGAGGTTCCAGTAGAGATTAAGGATTGACAGGAGCGGGTCCTACGTGGACAGTAGATACCTCTGGTGCACGTTTTCTGGCAACATGGGAACCTCTAGGAGAGCACATGGGAGTGAGAGGCTTAGATGCATGCTCAATACCTCCATTTGTTCCCTTGGTGTGAGTTATAGCTTACGGGGACGTAAATCCCTGAGGTAGGGAGAATGTAAAGACCTGAAATTTCTGTGGAAAATTTTTTTACTTAAATTCATGGGATTTTACGAGTCCGCAGTTTTTGGCGATGCTTGATTCTGAGGCCCGGTGTGCCCGAAATCAATTTCTGAAGTTTTGTTCGGGTACGCTCAGTAAACGTATGAGTGGGGTTTTATAACTTTTGAACCGGTGCTTGTAATTGAAATATGAGGGCACCGTTGAGCTCGCAGCATCGATGATTTCTTAATGAGACCTTCACCACAGTTGCGTTCTCACAAGAATGGAAGTTATTTGTTGGGGTTTTTAAATAATTTAAATAAAAATAAGGTGTGCAACTTATTTTTATTTTTGGGGGTTAAAGATCCAAGAGGAGTTTTGTGGTGGGGGCCACCACACCATAACCTCCCATGAGAGGTTATAGTGGTGGGTCCCACCCACACATAACCTCCCTTGGGAGGATATCCTTGGTGGGGGCCACATGAGCATTAACCCCCCCCCCCCCTTAACTCCCCATAAAGAAGGATGAAACTCTTTACCTTCCCCCATTAATTAATTTAGCCTGCACCACCGTCATTAATTAGATGGGTTGTCTCTTATAATTAATTACAACAATTTGAATTGTTGTGCCAACAAATAATAGACGACGTTTCCATCTATTATGGGGTTGGCATGCTTCATACTTTTTTTTGGGAGAATTAAGGAGAGGAAAGAACTTGGAGGGGCCATTTCTCTCAATGAAGAACAGGAAGAACACCTCTTATTCCAACAAAGAATGATGAACACTTTTCTTCAATCTTCAACCGTGCCAATAGAGAAGGGGTCGACCGCGAGGAACTCCGCCTTCCCGCGACTTTGTCAATATTCATCAACAAACGAGGTAGGGGGTGTGTTTTGGTTTTGAGAAATGTTAATTTTTCCTTCCATGATTGAATTATTTCCTCTTGATCTACTTGTTATCAAACTAATGCGGAAGGACCGGGCCAAACTAACTCAGCCCGATTCCTTCCACCGTTCTTGTGAATATTGGTGTGTTCTTCACATTCTTCATGGGTGACAAACACTGGACCGTTGAGAGTTTTTTGTGCGATGCAACGATCCCAATTTTAAGATCCAACATCACGACGAACTAGAGGAGGTACGATGACAATAGCGGGCGAAAGACTAAAACGGAACGGGAAGAACCGTCCCTCGACCGTTCTTTGAGCGGGTGAATCAAATCATGTTTTAGGAGTCGATTGGAGGCCTGAAAACACCGGATACGATTATGGGACATTGGGGAAACATAATTTCTGAAGTTTCATGACGAACGAACCGTCAGAATGAAGAACTGACTTCACGGGAGGCGCATTGTCCAGAGGCGTCGTTTCTGGAAAATACCAGAACACACGGCGTGTACTTCAGAAGCACACGTTGTGTAGTACATGCATTCTACAGCTTGAGTTTCGGACATCAGACAAGTAACACATGGCGTGTGACCCCAGTCACATGGTGTGCACCTTCTACGTGGTAAGACAGTGATGGCTTCATGATACTAGATGTGTATTTTGGGAAATACACGGACACGGGCAGAACTACACGGCCAACAGGCATGGCGTGTTTTCTCTACGCAGAATGGCAGAAGCGGCTTTTCGAGACTCGGTGTGTATCTTGGGGATACACGGACATGGGTACAGTACATGGGCCTATACTCTACTACACGTCCGGGAAAGGCCAGTGACACGGGATGCCCCGTGTACCAGTTACACAGGTAAGAAAACATGGTTTGAGACCACGTACGGGCACACGGCCAACGTACATGGAGCCGACCCCAGTTTCTTATACACTGTGTGTATTAATATTACATTATGTGTACTTACTTTTCTATACGACCAACCTTATGACACGGGACATTGTACACGGGCAGTACCCGAGGACTGTAGACACAGCATGTGCCACATTTCCACACACCGTGTACATTTTGGAAAAAGGCTTGGGCATCTTGTCCTCTGTATCTTGGACATATTTCTATTTGGGAGAGACACTATGATGAGGAGGACCTTTGAGATACTTCAACTTGGGATTTCGTGACAGTTGGAGTATTGACCAGTAGCTTGTGGAGCGAATCTTCTTAGAGACGAGCGAGCAGAGTACGGAGACCTAGTAGTTGGATGATACCTGACGACTGCTGACCTTTTGACTCAGAGTGTTTCGACTAGACTAGTGGAGAGAAGCTCTATGTAACGCAGCATACCCACGGTACTCGACAGGAGGAGTACCTCATCAGGCTACAAGGGGGAGCGCCTCTGTGTGAGCGCGGTAGACCTACAGTGGGGAGCGCCTCTGTGTGACACAACAGACCCACGGTACTTGACAGGAGGAGTACCACAGCAGTCCAAGATAGTGGGAAGCACCTCTGTGTGACGTAGAAGACCCACAGTACTCTATAGAGGAGGAGTACATCAATAGATGAGGTTTCGATAGTTTGACTGGGAGTGTTACATGTTACAACCCTAGAATAAAATCCTAGTTTTGAGTTGATTTAGTGAATTTTGTGTTTACCTCATGATTGAGATGGGTTACTATATAACTTAGGTATATGTATGTTCTTATACCTAAGTAAGGGTTATATGTTGAATCTTTACTTTGTGTTTATCCTTGTTCGATATTGTGAGACCTTGAGGGTCTCGGGGTCCCTACTAAGTATCGTTATACTCACCCCTACATGGGATATGTCTGCACCTCATTGTATTGGATGCAGACGACAGACAGCGCTGATGGAGGCCGAGAGCTCCAGGACTGGACAGTACCTGGAGGTGTAACTTACGATGATTCAGTACATAGAGGAGTCTGATGGATGTGGAGTGATGAGGTGGCCATCTGTACCTACCCTTCAGGTAGGAACCCGGGAGGACGATACAGGATCTTCTCTTTACCTTTCAGCTGTTTTTCCCTTCTTCAGTTGTACTTTCTTTCAGTTGTACCTGTACTTTACTGTTGGGCTTGTATTTCCGGCCCCTTTTTCTTTCTAGCACTTCTTCTTTATATAGTATTTATTAGTGTTTTGATTCCAGTTGTGTACTCTGATTGTGTGTGTTTACTTTTTATAAAGGCAATGCCTTCCCAGTTTAGGGATTTATGTCTTTGGTGCTAGTCTCCATCCCCTGGACTATGGAAGGCGACCTTGGGGTAGTCACGGCACAAGTTCCAAGGACGGGTCATGACAAAAACAAATATTATGTTGGTAATAATTTAATGAGATAAATTAAATATAAATATGAAACAATACATTAAAATGTAAATTTAAATTGAAAAAACACACTTTTAGTCATATTGATCACATTCTATGTCTTTTTGACATGAGAATAATTCCTACACTTCTCAATTGAATTATGAACAAATTTCCTAATGTATAAAGACAATATGAATTAATTTTCTTGTTTATGAGTATATGACATTTATTTTGAACTGAAATGTCAATTTTAAATAGAAAGACACACATGGAGTCATTCCAATCACACCATGTGTTATATTGTTGTATGTTTGAATCCTACACATAAAAAATGAAAAAAGGATCATTTTCATAAAGTTTCAAAATAATATAAATGTTTTTTATTCATTATGATTATTTAACATGTATATTTTATAGTAAAATTTCTATTTATACATAAGACACACACATTGAGTCATATCGGACACATCATGTTTTGGTTATGACATGAGATTGATTAATACATGTTATAATTGAATTATGAATATTTTCATAAAGTATCAAGATAATCTAAGTGCATTTGATCATTTTTAGTGAGTGGCATATGTTTTGAACTAAAATTACAATTTAAAACTAATAACAGACACTTCGAGTCATACTAGGAACATCATATATCATATTAAGGTGTGGATTATTCCTAAATGTCAAAAATTACTCATGGATATTTTTTCTAAAGTGTCAAAAAAAATAATGAATTTTCCTATTTTGAGTTTTTTATGTGTGTTTTAGACTAAAATGCCCATTTTGAATTAAAAAAACACACATGGAATCATACTGGTCACACCGTGCATCATATTGACACACAATTCATTCTTACGGGTCAAAACTGATTTAATGATTGTTTTAACAATGTATGAAATCAATCTAAATGTGTTTTCTCAGTTTTTAAAGTACCACATATCTTTTTTACTAAAATATCAATATACATTGAATTAAAAAATTTGAGTCATATCAGCCACATCGTGTGTTAGTTTCATATGATACTGATTCATACATTTCATAATTGAAGTATGAGTAATTTTACAAAATTATCAATAAAATCCATGTGTATTTTCTTGGTTTTCTATGAGTGACATGTTTTGAACTGAAATGTAAATTTTAAACTGATAACAAACTCATTGATTCATATTAGGAATATCATGTATTGGATTAAGGTGTGGGTGATTCCTACATGTCAAAAAAGACTTTTGAATCATTTTCCAAAAGTATCAAAACAATTTTCATTCATTTTATTAGTTTTGAGTATGTGAAGTGTGTTTTTATCTAAAATGTAAATATTAAATAAAAATATGTACTTGGAGTCATTTTAGTTACATAATGTATTTAATTGATGTGAAGTTGATTCTTAGACATAAAAAATGACATAGGTATGTTTTTTATAATGTATCAAAACAATCCTAATATGTTTTCTCACTTTTGTGTATGTCACGATTCGTTTTTACTAAAATGAAAATTTAAACCTAAAACATGCACTTTGAGTCATATTGGTTACATCATGTGTCAGTTTGATATGAGACTAATTTCATCACATCACAACTAACTTATCAAGCATTTTTATAAAGTATCATGACGAATCGATCACGATTTCTTGGTTTTTAGTAACTGATTAACATTTAGAAACTAAAATTTCAATTTTAAATAGATAACAGATGTTGTGATTCATGTCGAGAATAACATGTATCAGATTGAGGTGTGGATGATTCATACACATCATAATTGACATAATGAATCATTCTCCTAAAGTATCATAAAATTTGAAATGTGTTTTCATGTTTAGAAGTATGTGACATGTGTTCTAAACTAAAATTCCAATTTTAAATAAAAAGACACACTTGGATTCATACCAGTCACACCATACATCATATTTACATGTGGATAATTCATACACATAAAAAATTACATACAAATTATTTTCATATAGTATCAAAACAATCCTAATAAATTTTCTTGGTTTTGAGTATGTCACGTGTCATTTTTACTTAAATGTAAATTTAGACTGAAAACGTGCACTTAGAGTCATATCGGTCACATCGTATGTCAATATGTTGTAATAAAAATTTCTACTTTTCAAAATTTACATATTACTATTTTAAAAGTATTGCAAGAAAATATGAGTTCATTTTCATAGTTTTAAGTTAGTGACACACGTTTTGAACTAAAATGTCAATTTTAAACTAATAATGATCACTCTGAGTCATAAAAATCCCACAAAGTATCATATTGAGGTGAAAATAATTCCAACATTTCAATATTTACTTTTGAATTGTTTTTCAACATCATCAAAACAATCCAACTTTGTTTTCTTGGTTTTCAGTATGTAGTGATTGTTGTGAACTAAAATGTAAATTTTAAATAAAAGTACAAAAATTGAGTAATACAGGTAACAACATGTGTCATATTGACATGAATTTTATTCCTACATGTGAAAAATTAATTAAGTATCATTGTATAAAATTATTAAAAAAATTGAATGTGTTTGATTGGAACTGAGTATGTCATGTGTTTTTTTACTAAAATGTAAATTTAAAATGAACACACATACCTTGAGTTATACCAGTCACATTGTGTTTTGGTTTGAGGTGAAATTGATTCCAACACATCATAGTTTACTTATGAAACACTTTTCTATTGTATCAAGACAATCCAAGCACATTTTCATAGTTTTCAATGAGTGACACATGTTTTGATATAAAATGATAATTTTAAACTAATAATGAAAATTTTGAGTGTAATTACCTGATATTATTATAAATAAATATTACATATTAATATATGAATATTCATTACATAACATAATTATTCATTCCAGAATCATTTAGTTCTAGTGGATTCGGAACTGAGACACATAAATAAATAGTCCATACGTTTGTTATGTCACCTCCCACTAAGTTCTTCATAACTAGAACCCTTATTAGACAAATCATACATAATATATTTCTTCTTATCATGGGGAAATTAAACATAAGAAAGGGTGCGATCCAAAGACCAGTAAGGGTAAAAAAGGGAGATATCAATATAAAATGAGAATATGGGTTTGAGAACAAAAGAATAAAAAAATAATACTATACCATGCATATCAAAGATAATAAACATGATTCATGTAAAAAAATGGAAGATCATAAGGCGTGAATAATGATGGAATCAATTAAAATGAGCCATGTGAGAATAAAACTGAAATATGATAATGATTTATGTCATGTACATAGGTATAAAAAATTGTATGTCAAGGCTACCCACAAAGACATTCAAAAAATGTTATGCTTAGGCTAACCACCCATGTACCTTCTTTGGGATTGGGATAACCTCATATGTACTCTTTTTTGGGAATGGGATAACCTCTTGTATACCCCCTTGTGTGTATGGGATAACCACTTGTGTACCATTTAATCTCATATAACAATAATAATTATTCAATGCATTAGAGGGAGATATAGTTCCAAACTATCATGGTTGTAACATAACCATCATCCTTGGTTACAACATAACTACCATAAAATAATTAAAATCATATGTGTGTGTTACATAATATCATTAAAAATCAATCATATCTGAACCCTTGAAAAGAAATGGGTTTTATGGGAATTAAATCATACTATAACACATGGAAAATAAATGGGTTTCATATATATGTTATCATTCTATCATAGCATAACCCATTGAAAATGATGCAGGTTTCATAATAATTTTATCACTGTATAACCCATGGAAAAACAAATTGGGATTCATAAGCATTTTATAATTGTATAAAAAAATTAAAGGAATGGGTTTCATAAATATCGTTATATCATAAATACAAACCATTAAAATAAATAATAAGAATGGTATCATTTTATCATATCCCCAGTAAAGAATAAGTAACATCAAAGGATGTTATCTTAGATGTAAAATAATTTTAAAAGTACCCTTGGAACATTCATTGAGGGAAAAATTCATTAAAAACACTTTATAAAACCAAAAAAATATTAAAAAAATTTGTAAATCCTATTCTTTGAGAATAATATTTTAAATTTTATTTATTTGGTCATGATTTTATTAAATAAAATTCATGTTGTATATATTAAAATAAATATTACTTTCATATTTTCAATAAAAGAAAAATTGGCATTCTTTGGAAAAGGGAATGAAGATTAGTTTTAAAAAAATTCTTAAAATTCAAACCTGGATAAAAATTTATTTAAGGAAACATTTAGAAAATTTTAAAATAATTTTTTAATTTTCTTAGAAAACATGGTTTTGGAAAAAAAAATTGGTTTCAGAAGATGAGATAAATAAAGTTGATTTTTATAAAAAAAATATTTTAAACTCTTGATTACATAAATAGAGTAAAATGAAGGGAAAATATGTTTTCTCTAGAAATAAATAGAGTATAATAATTAATATGAGTTTATTGAGATAATTATCATATTATTTTAAATATTGGAAGGATAAACATGAACAATCCTGAAAAATGATTAGATTTTAATATAAAACCCTTATAACTTTGGTAACATTAGATCCTAAGACCCATGAAATAATAAAGTTAAATGAAAATATAATATCATGATAATAAATAAATTCATGATATTTCATGTCTAAGGATCTGTATATTCACCTCATAAAATAATATGGGTGTATAACTTAGCATATGTCTCAAAAATGAAAAATTGATACAAAAATCTATTACTACTTTGGTATCTTTTGATTGGTAAACCCCATGAAAGGGAGATCGTAAAATGGATATTTAAATCCAAATTATTTTCATCAGAATCATAATAAAATATTTTTTTTTCATTATTTAGAACACATAAAATAAACAGGTGATCAATATGGCATGTGTCTCATAGAAGTAAAAAAGTGAAACAGAAATCCCCTACCTTAAGTCTCGAATTACTTATTACACATTCAAACATCCTGTATAATAAATTTAATTTTATTATACATATATTATATTTCCATAATTATATATATCATACCATATATTATTTACTTATGGTCTTCTATTGACCATTATTAGCAATTCCATGTAAAAGTTAGGTTACGGGTAATAAATGTTTTGTTTTTTGTGTATGTGTTGATATGTTATTCTTGGTCCTCTTACATTAATCATGGTTCCAAAATCTCTAACACTTTAATGGTGATATAAATATCATATATATTCAATATATATTTATTTTTAATAATCCATTAAAGATAGAGATAGAAAGTGAAATGTATCATTTATGGAGATGGTAGGCCGTACGTATGCATGAACACTATTTCCATTTTCTATGAAGATTAAAAAAAAGAAAACTAATTACTATATTACCTTTTAAGAATAATTTTCATTTCATATATATATATAATATGTTTATTTAATAAATCCCTTATTACCTTCCCTATAAATCCAATGTGAAGAACAAATCACACTGCTTCATGAGGCGGTAGTTCACCGTATACACGAACGACGTTATGGTATTCCCAAAGAATGAAAATTGGGAAGTAATATATGATATCATGATTTTAAGATCATATTAATATATAAAAATCATATGTGAATAATAAATCCACCATTATATCCAGCCATGAGAGGTGGTGATGGAAAATTAATAACATAGGTTCGTAAGGTGGTAGTCTTTTGAACACATGAATGGTGATTTTATAACCCATTAGATGGAAGAAAAGATGTATATAGGTCATTTTGGTGACGTCCCGGACTCGGATTCCACTTAACGTTGCCCTATGCCTGGTGGTCCACATGGCCTCAAGTGCATCTTCCCGAACGCCAGAGGCTTCCAACTAGCAGTGAGGGCGTAGGGTGTATCCATGGGAAGACTATTCCCTCATTAGTAGAGTGTAGCATAGTGGAAGAGATATAAATGAATAGTAAATAGCAAAAGCAATATAGATAAATAGAAAAAGAAAACTGATGCAATAGATAAACAATAATAATTATAATTATATCAACTAGAAGAGTGATGATGTAATGTCATGTCACTAGAAAACTGTAAAGCATGGATACAAGATAATAAGAATAACATGTTCCACAAGGTAAAAGAAAATAAAGTATACTCCAAGCATACCGAGATCCTACTCAGTCATCTTCTATAAAGCTCCATCCTATCATCACACAATCAAGTATTGGAAGCTGCATTCTTCCCTTTTTCAATACCTCCAACAATGTAATCTACTCCGGGTACCAAACGGCGCTCAGAGAGGGTGTGAGATAAATCTCAGTGGTCCACCACCAATAGTGTCTATAACATCCGGACCATGTAATGGAATATAACAGTGTGTAGGAATTCATATATAAAGTAAATAAATCAGTACGATATGACTAAATAACTAAGTACCTGCTTTATCCCTCATCTAGTGTTTAAACATGTAACCAGTTCATTAACTAATCAAGACCATTTAACATTAATAGGTCATGTGTGGCATAGCCAACACTGACATCATCTCGTGATAGTATATGTAGTGAAGGTCCCAATACGTAACAAGGAAACCAGACAATGATATCCAGTGAGGGAGTTCCAGGGTAAAAACCAAGGTAATGTCGACACACGAAAAGCTAACTCTATAGTATCTAATTCTAGATAAGGGGTAAGAGTGTAATCCAAGGAGTGTAATCCAAGTAATTCCACAATAAGGCACCTACCAAGTCCAAAGTGATCGACCAAGGTAAAATGAGGCTAAGCAAAGACATGGGCCTGGTGGTATTTTACCATGGAACCTACTAGTCGATGCTAGATCCAAGGAGAATATCTGAGGTATCCTATAATAAATAGAAAGGGACCCAACAATAGTATACCGGTCATCTGAGGAATAGACAAGAACTAGAGTCTAGGTTGGTATCAACCTAATCAAACTGTATCCTTGAATCAGAATGGGGTTCCCGAGACCCAAGGTATTCTCCTCTCAGAATCCAAAGCAATATCGATTCAGTCCATTCCTATTTGATATTGTAATCATGTAATAATTCATTTAGTTCAGGTCTTTCCTTCCACTAGTGTGGATAGGTCAAGTAGAGTGGAAACCATTGGTTCAAGCCTTGTATTCCATTAGTGTGGATAGGACAAGTAGTGTTTCAACCATTTAATCAAGTATTAGTTAGACATTAAGGATTATTAAATTATTAAGGTTCAATCTGCTACCTTCCATCAACATGGAAAGGGGTTCTACGGACATGTAACCTATATTCAATATCTTTTGATAAGAATAAGTTATATACTTAGTATACTTTCCATTTTATATTTCATATTTCACATTTAATAAACCTTTGTAAGCAATTACCTTAGGCGGGTCAAGTTGTGAGAATACATGGTACATTCCATTATGAAATTATCATTAACAACAATCCATTTATTATAAAGAGTCTAACCTTTAGATAGGTTGAGTAAAGGCACACCCGAACAGTGGCTCAAACGTGCTGAAACACTAAACCCAATTTTGGAATAACCTTCTACATGAGGCGGATTGAGTTGTGGGTGTAACCACTAATAACTAATCACATATTTGGAAAGAGCATAACCATATGATTATAATGAGTATAATCATGGCATGTTAATTTAATAAACGGTTTTCAACAAAACTAGTGGGCACCACACGAACATTACAGAAACAATGAACTTTAGGGATGAGTTATAAACCACCCACCTTAGGGTTGCATGACTCTCCTCCTCTGGTATCGGCCCTTTATTTTCCTCAGATTAGAGTATATATAAGAAAAGGTGAAAAATTATCACATGGAAATAACTAAGTTGAGAGTGAAAGAGAAGAATAACGGCTAAAGAGAACTCAAGTACTTACTGTTGCACATCCAACATGACAAACGGAAGCTCGATCAGATGTCGGGCGAAGGAGATCTCTTGATTCCAAGTTTGGATATTAAAAATTCTCTAACATAAGAGATAACTAGTTCAATCCCACATAAACTCATATTAGGTAGGAAGGGGAAGTATTAGTAGATCATTAAGGGTGTTTTGGTCATTTTACACATGTTTTTAGCTTGCGCACGGTTTGTCTGCACGGTTTGTCAAAACGTGCACAAACAATGTGAGACGGTTCTACCCGAAAAGTCTTCCTCCACACGGTTTTGATCAAATCATGCGCCACCCATGCATGTTTACCTGAGAAAAATGGGTTTTCGCATTGATTCGAACAACTTAAATGAGAAGGAAGAACGTTACAAAGAAAAATTGGCATAATAACATTACAATGAAAACAAATCTCCAAATCCCAAAATACTCCACCACTACTAAATTAAATAGGCATTTAGGAAGCCTTTGGCCGATCCCCCATCTTTCCATGTGTCTTTAATTAATTGTGGTGGGCCTAGGTGGGTGTACAATTAATGTAGATGAGACTTTTCCACTCTTCCCACGAAGTGGCAGCCAACTTGCATCCACCAAAAAGACACATCGAAAGGACCTTCTAGATGGATGTATTAGAGTGATCCTTATAAGGATAAAATGTATCCCCGGATGTCGCCTAATATCCTATAAAATTTCAGCCCAAAATAATTTTTGGTTCTTGAGATATGATTTAAATGGTGGGCTATTTTTCTAGGCCTCAGAATCTGGCCCAGAATTTCATCATCAACTTGGGCCACCTGGAACACCATTAAAACATCCGAATTAGCTTAGGACACTGTTTAATGAAATTTTACACATAATATCTTCTATATTAATTTAAATTTTTAGAATTATTGGGCTTGAATCCTGTCCTCTACAGTACTTTTATTGGGCTGTTGTCCAGTTCACTTCTCCCAGAACCTTGTTGGTTCAAGGCCCACTTTAGTGGTCTTCCAATTTGAATCTCCAAGTGCTCCAAAATAATGAGTTGTTCCTTATATCCTGGGAGACTTGAAAATAAAATATGAAAATAAAATTAAGACCATTTTGTGTTTTATGATATGTTCAAGAATGTACCATGTAATAGTGCATTTTAAGAAGGAATTACAATCATAATGTGAAATAATCCTCAAATTGTAAAATGCACTAATAATGGTGTCTATGATTAATAAATAATATGAATATTATATTATAAATGATGAATATTAGCCTCTTTTAGAGTCTATTCACACCCCCCAACTTGATCTTTTCTAGTCCCGAGCAAAATATATCTCAAAAATATGAAATTTGAATTCCCTTGTCCAAAAAAATTTTAATACACATTTCTCACCCAAAGATATCATAACAAAAAATTATGAAACCCATAAAATTCATTTAAAACAAGCTAGTTCGATAGGCATATCCCAAGACCAACCCCATTCCTTTCTTCAAATTCATCGCCATATTTTATCCAATTTCAATTAATCATGATGTAGTGTTGTGCATCACAATAGATATGGGGGTTTATTTTCATTCGAGGGAGAAAGGATGGAAGCGCTATAAGGAATCAAAATTAAATATTAAGATGAGTATTCATTTTTTTTAATTTTTCTTTTATTTTTTTCAATTTTTTCATGGTAATTGAAATTGAACTCAATCGAGTCAACCCATGTAGCAAGACTTTGTCGATGACTCCCAGACTCAAATACCTTAGGGCACCAAGTGAATCTCACATACTCAGGCATCATCTCGAGTTAACTCAATCAAAAACAAATTCAAATTACCACAAATAGAGATAAAATTCCCAACTCTGGGCCAGACAACTATGGAGTCACGATCCCTAAGTGTTGAAAACCACACATTAGGTCAATCCATTGCTCTATGCACAATTGATTTTATTTTTTTTTTGAATACTCATGTTAAAATTAAAATGATCACCAACCCTATGCAATTTATTATGGACCCCAAGAACTCAAACTAATACCCCACAATCTAGAGGATGTGCATTGTGTTTTTTTAAATAAATGGATGAAAATATAAATGGTGAAAAATCACATCAAACAACCGCACTTTCCAAAATCTATGCACGTGAACTTAAACTTGCATTAAAATCAGAATCAAGGAATGCAAAATTATTTGATATCCAATTTCAGAGTTTGTAAAGTGTGTTATCATGTTCAAGGTTAATGAAAATTTTCCTTCCACATGTTTTATGATGAAAACAAAATCAATTCTTTTATTTCATCTCCCCCCAACATAGAATAACATTTTCCCCAGTGTTTAAAGAAATGAAAACTTAGAAGGGGTAAGATAGAAGTTCAACGAAGACATTGAAAATGAAAATTATGGAATGAAGTCACCTGGTGGTTGATGTTGAAAATGAATTCCCCAGTCTCCCTTCAGTTTTAGTTCGAGTCCCAACAGCTTGGATGGTTGTGACAGGATTTTCCCCAAGACCTATGACATGTCTTTTAATTTTTTTATTATATATTTTTTTGAATTTTTTTAACCTAAAAAACATAAAAATAAACTAATGATATATTGTCTTACCTTAAATTTCTAGGTAAGGTATTACTCAGGGATCACACCACATGACACAGATTAATATGGTGCTCCCCTTTCATACCATAATTACTCATAAAATAAGAACAGGTCAACAATCTAAATTATTATTTTTTGTATTTTTCTTTTAACCTACAAAAACATAAAAATAAAATAAACTGATGATATGTTGTTTTCTCTTAAATTTTTGGGTAAGGTATTACTCAGGGATCACACCACATAAAACGGGTGAATATGGTTCTCCCCTTTTATACCCATCCTTACTCATAAAATAATAACAGGTCAACAATCTAAATTATTATTATTTTGGAATTTTTCTTTTAACCTACAAAAACATAAAAATAAAATAAACTGATGATACATTGTCTTCTCTTAAATTTCTGGGTATGGTATTACTCAGAGATCACACCACGTGACACAGATGAATATGTTTTTCCCCTTTCATACCCATCCTTACTCATAAAATAAGAACAGGTCAACAGTCTGATATACTAATTAAATGAATGGAAATATGAAAACCATGGGTTGCCTCCCATGCAGCGCTTTTGTTTATTATTGCTAGCTCGACATAAACCCCAAAACTTAACCAATACCAACTTTAAACATTTTAAGGACCTCATATTTCTCCACTTATAATTTATTGAGATTGATTTTTTGTTTAGAATTTTTGTCATGTACAAACCTATGGTCTACAATGAGTGGTAAGATCCTAGGAATATCAGAAATGGTTGATCCAGTTTCCTCTATAGTCTTTCCTAATAAATAAATGACCATTCCAACTTTTTTAGTTTCAAGAGAAGAATGAATTCCAATTGAAAGGTCATGATTATACCCTATGAAGTGATACTTGAGTGGGGAAGGAAGGACAATAATTTTGAGGTTGGATTGGATAGGACATTCAAACATAGGGTGAGATTTTGAATCTAACTCAGTTTCATTTTCCAAATTTCTCAACAAAATTGGTTCCTTTTGAATAGAATATTCAACCACAAAATTGGAAATATCAGTTTTAGTAATGGTTATGGACACAAATTTTGTGATTTCTCCCAACGGTTTAGTGATTTTTGGTTCTGAAGAATCAATGGAGTAATATCCAGGACACTCAATCCATGATGTCAAATTTCCCTCTTGTGAATACATGAAATCAATTTCCTCCTTATTTAAATACCCTTCAACAATTTCTTGATTAACTTACCCTACCTCAAATCCAAAGTTTTTTTCTTCAATAAATTCATGAGAGGTTTTTAGGAAACTAGACACTCCACATAAGGTTCTGGAAGGTAAAATTGTTGTAGGAGTGAATTCCTCACAAGTATTAATGCATTGTAGTTTTAATCTAAAATATGATACCTCAGAATTCCTTATATCCATTTGATTACACAATTGTTCAATTAGTGTTGAGTAATAGAATTTGTATGAGGTTTAACATCATGGAATTCCCCAAGATTGATCTCTTCAACCATCCTTTAGAGGGCTGGAAATTTATCCTTTGAATATCCATCATCCCAATGATTGTACATGTCATCAGGTGTGTGGTAATTAATCAAGGGTTGATCAAAAAAATTAATAATTTAGGGGAATCCCAATATTGATTTTTCATTTGATTCCAGAATGATCTTTTGACATGGTTATTTTGAAGATACTCCATTGGAGATAACAAAAAGTTGGATTCTAGATTCTTAGGACACACACAAACAGAAAGGGGTAAAGATAAGAGAGATGCGGGTGAAAATAGAGAATGTGGGGTGAGAAAGGGATGAAAGTGTCTAAGATAACTTACTTGGGTCCCCGTAAATGGTTCCAAAATTTGGTGTCACCCAAATTTACCCATGTTTTAAGGGTTAAGCAGTCTCTTGTAGTGTAGCTTGGGTTGTCGAATCCTCAGAGACCTAAGAAGATCCGTAGACACACAATATAAAGAGATGGATTTTTGGATATGAATTGGACAAATTGGGTTGATTTTATATGATTTTAAAAGAGAACTAAGATATCTATGTGAATTCAAATTATGAGAAAATTATTTGATCCTAGGTTATTGCTCGGGGTGGATTTGATGAATTATTTTTTTTTACAATTTCAATTTCATTAACTTGAGAAGGATTCATGCAATGAATTCAAACTAACCAAATACCTTACTGATTAAACATCTTCAAAAACACATTCTAATCACCTATACACTTGTGACATCATTTTTATGGGCACTCTAAGGTAAAAAATCTAATTAGCACATAAAAGTGGGTGAATAAATTCAATAAGGAAGAGGAAGAGAAAATCATTGAATGAAAGAAACTCAAATAAAAGAAATTAATAAAATTTATAGAGTGATAAATAACATCCAATACATCCCTTTTCTACTTCCTTGGATCAACTCATAAAAGATTTATCCCTCAATTGATGACATTTTTTCAACGGAAGTAGGAAGTAGACTTACGAGGGTGGAATTGAAGAAGTGAAAACAACAAAATAACGATCACTCCACCATTGTGTGAACAAAATCACAAGGTTTGGTGTGAAAAAGTTCACACCTTGAGGAAACGGTATCAAGGTGATATAAAGAATAACATAATAAGAGAAGAAGAAGAACTTTTATTGAAAACTAAGGTGATTTGAAAAACTTACATGAGAAGGAAGAACGTTATAAAGACAAATTGACATAATAACATTACTATGAAAAAAAAGCTCCAAGATCCCCAAATCCTCCACCACTAATGCCTTAAATATAAATTTAGGAAGACTTTTTCTAAGCCCCCATATTACCATGTGTCTTTAATTAATTTTTGTGGGCCTATGTGGGTGTAAAATTAATGTAGATGAGACTTTTCTACTCTTCCCTCTAAGTGGGAGCCATCTTCCATCCACTGAAAAGACCCGCAGAAAGGACCTTCTATATGGATGGATTAGAGTGGTCCATATAAAGATAAAATGTATCCCCTGATGTCTCCTAATATCCTGTAAAATTTAAGCCCAAAATAAGTTTTTGTTAGAGAGATATGATTTAAATGGTGGGATATTTTTCTGGGCCTCAGAATCTGGCCCAGAATTTCATCATCAACTTGGGCCCCCTAGAACACCATTAACACCTCCGAATAAGTTTGTTCCACTGTTTAATGAAATTTTCCTCATAAAATACTATATCTTAATTTAAATTTTCAGAATCATTGGTCTTGAATATTGTCATATATATTACTTTTATTGGGATGTTTTCCAGTTCACTTTGCCCAGAACCTTTTTAGTTCAAGGCCCACTTTAGTGGTCTTCCAATTTGAATCTCCAAGTGCTCCAAAAGAATGAATTGTTCCTTATATAATGGTAAACCTGAAAATAAAATATTAAAATAAAATTAAGACCATTTTTTGTTTTATGATATGTTCAAGAATGTACCATGTAATAGTGCATTTTAAGAAGGAATTACAATCATAATGTGAAATAATGTTCGAAGTGTAAAATGCACTAATAATGGTGTCTATTATTAATAAAGAACATGAATATTATATTATAAACAATGAATATTAGACTTTTTAGGGTCTATTCACACATGGTTTGGTTGTATAGTCGTGTGCCATCCATGCGAGGTTCCACTGTCCGAAAAAAAAACACAAACTGCATGGTTAGGAAAATTGTGCGCTAACTGTGTGTAAACTGTGCAACTTGGACTGTTTTCCCAAAAGGAGGTGTTCCGAGCTCCAGAAAATCCCCAAACACCCTTAGAACCTTTTATAACTCATTATACATCTATATTAGGTCCAAATTAAATATTTAGACCAAAAATTAAAGGATCCATACCTTAGTGAAAAACTGGATTCTTATAGTCTTCCCCCCTTAAATGAACTTGCTCTCAAGTTACCCTTCCAAGGGTAAGGAAACACTATATGAGAACAACTCTGGCCATTGAGCATGTACATCAACTTCCCTCTCCCAAGTCTCATCCTATACTTAGTCATGCTTCCAAATCACCCGTACAAGAGGGACAGACTTGCCTCGTAGAATCTTCGTGCTTCGGTCAATGATGTGTACTCGATACTCCTCAAAGGTAGCATCGGCATCTAACTCAACTTTCTTGAGATCAAAGATATGAGACAATTCATCATGATATTGGAGAAGTTATGATACATGAAAGACATCGTGCATGGCATGGTACCTCTGAGGTGGTAGCAACTGATAAGCTATCGGCCCGAATCTCTCTAGAATCTCGAATGGCCCGAAAAAATGAGGCGATAGCTTACCCTACTTCTGTAACTGTTTATGCCCAAGCCTAGGTAATACCCAAAGAAAAACATGATCCCCAACCTCAAACTCAAGAGGTTGTTGATCGCGACCATCATAATATTCCTATCTAGACTTAGTAGTAGTCATACGTTTCCTGATCAGCTGGACCTGTTCTGAATTCTCTTAAACAAGACAAGGACCTAGAATGGCTGCCTCACCTAACTCTAGCCAGCACAAGGGTGAACAACATATCCTACCATATAAGGCCTCAAAATGATCTATCTAAATCACCGCTTGAAAACTGTTATTATAGGTGAAATCAACGAGAGGGATATGGTTCTCCCAAGAACCGCCAAAATCAAGTATGCATGCTTGGAGAATATCCTCTAAAACTTTTATTGTTTGTTTTGATTTTCCATCAGTCTGAGGGTAAGAAGTTATGATTAGAAGAACCTGAGTTCCCATAGATTTCTATAAACCCTACCAAAACCATGAAGTGAAATGACCATCCCTATCTAAAACGATAGTACGTGGAACTCTTTGTAATTGTACGATCTCACAGACATAAATTCTTACCAACTCATCAACTGAGAAAGTATCCCGAATAGGAATGAAGTGGGACAATTTCATTAGTCAGTCAATGACTACCCAGATAGCATCGCTACCCCTTGTCGACCTAGGTTATCCGACTATGAAGTCCATATAAATATCTTCCCATTTCCATTCTGGGACTGGAAGTGGATATAACAAGCTTGCAGGTCTCTGGTGCTCCACCTTCTCCTGTTGTTAGGTGGAACACCTGGTGATGAAGCCTACAATCTGATGTTTCATCCCAGGCCACCAATACGGGTGTCGCATATCTCGATACATCTTCAATATGCCTGGATGAACTACCCACTAGGAAGCGTGGGACTCTTTCATCAAATCCTCTCTCACATCCATAGGAACCCAGATATGCCCACGTAGATGAAGGATGTCATCTTTTTCCAAAGACCAATCCAGAGTTGGGTTATCTCCTGATATACTCTCATGGAGAACCAAACCTTTAGGATCTGAAAACTGCATACTCTTCACCTTCTCAAGGAGGGAAGAGTAAATTGTTAAGGATGAGAGGTATGATAGCTCATGACTATCATGAAACTCTGGGTGAAGTTCAGAAAAGAGGGCCATTAACTTCCATATCCCTGGCTTCCTGTACGACCTACATTTGAGTTTTCTGACTCAGTGCATCTGCAACCACATTACCTTTTCTAGGAGTATAGGAAATCTCAAAATCAAAGGATTATAGATATTTGACCCATTTTCACTATCAAAGGTTCATGTCATTATGAGAAAAGGTATACTTGAGTCTCTTGTGATTTGTATACACTACAAAGCACTCACCCAACAGAAAATGTCTCCAGAAATGTAAGGCATGGACAACTACTACTAGCTCGAGGTCTTGTGTCGGGTAATTTCTCTCATGAGGCCTCAACTGCCGAGATCTGTACGCAATGATATTGTCTTCCTGCATCAACATTTCTCCTAGGAAAATTCCTAATGCATTACAGAAGATGATATAACCTTTACCAGGTTCCGAAAGAATCAGAATAGGTGCCGAGACAAGCCTCCTTTTAAACTCCTAAAAGGATTTCTCGCATTATTTTGACCACAGGAACTTAACACCCTTATTTTAAATCCCAATAAGAGGTGAATCAAGACTTGAGAGGTCCTGTATGAAATGCATGTAATATCCAGCGATCCCTAAGAAACTCTTGATATCAAACACATTCTTAGGATGCTCCCAAGAGACTACATCACTAACCTTTTTAGGGTCAACAGATACTCTTAGTTCTGAAATAATATGTCCCAAAAAGTGGACCTTGTCGATTCAAAAGTCACATTTAGCAAGCTTGGAATAAATACGATGCTCTCTTAGTGTACTCAGAACAATCTCAAGATGTTTGGCATGGTCATTACAAGTGCGTGAATACACCAAGATGTCATCCACAAAGACAATGACAAAAGAGTCCAAATAGGGATGGAAAACCCTATTCATAAAATCCATAAAAATGGCAATCATGTTCATAAGACTGAACGGTATAACAAGATACTCATACAGACCATACTTTCTACGAAAATAATATGAGGAATGTATGATGGTCTGACTTAAACCACATGATAACCTGATCTCAAGTCGATCTTAGAGAACACCCTTGATACTTGGAGTTAGTCAAAGAGATCATCTATTCAAGGAAGTGGATATCGGTTCTTGATCGTAAGCTGGTTAAACCTTCTATAATCCACACATAAACAAAGAGTTTCATCCTCCTTCTTAGAAAAAAGCATGGGTGAACCCCAAGAGGATGTACTAGGTTGTATAAATCCTTTGGCCTCTAAGTCCTCTATCTGCTACTTGAGATTCAGAAGCTCAGTAGGTGCCATCCTATACAGAGGAATGGACACTGGAGCTACTCCTGGAACAATCTCAATTGTAAAATATTCCTCCCTCTTAAGAGGTAAGCCAAAAAAGTCATTCGAAAAGACTTTTCTAAAACAATAAACTACTGAAGGGAAATAAGTTTGAAATAAACCCTGATCCTCCATGAAAAAGATTTTCAATCTGGTTGGTCACTCCACCTAGCCCATGATTCTTTCGTCCCACTCTTTCATCCTGGACATCCCACTTGCCTTTCAAAAGATAACTATTTCCTTCTTGTGATGTAAAAGAAACCATTCGGCGATAATAGTGTACAAAGGTATGATAGTGGACTAACCAATCCATCTCGAGAATGAAATTGAAGCCCATCATCTTGAGAACAAATATATTCCACAAGAAAGGGTAACTACCAACCTCAAGGGGACAGTCCCTGCACTGGTGTATGCCCTCCGTCCATATTCCCAACGGTGTATCGAGGGCCATTACACCATAGTGATATTGATCTCTAGTCCAAGACTTTCCACAATAGATATATAAATAAAAGAGTTTTAAGAACATGTATTAAAAAAGTAGAGACAATGGTAGAGGCTACTAGAATAGTACTATGTACTATATATGGTCCCACAGCCTGATCCTCAAGTATCGGTTGTAAAGCATGAAACTGACCTGATCCACGGCCCTTTACAATAGATGGACCACCACAATCATGACTGTTGTGATGGTGTTGTAGGTGATTAGGGATCGAACTACCATGGCCATGACCTCCTCCTCATCAAGACCTGCCGGTGCTACTCTAACTTCCCTCTTAACACGGCACAAAAGAACTCGCTTCTGATAGTGGAGCTGAATCTGATCCTTTTCCACTCGAAGCTAGTGGAAAGGTCCTACAAAAGCGTTGAAGATGACCCATACTTCCACAAGACCAGCACTCCATAGGGTATCTATCACACTAGGTCTTCTTATGCCCTATTTTTTCACACTAATGACACACTACAGAGCTATTAAACAGGATACTCTAGCTACCACTGCCCTGATGATAAACCTCAAGGGAACGTTTCCTGCCACTAGAAGAACTACTGGCCTAACACAGCAATGATCCTTTAAACCCAGTACTCGCTCCATCCCCCAGGTTATTCTCAGTGATAAGGTCCTGATAAACTATTACATAGAAGGTAGTAAATAGAAATACATTCACATGAGTTCATATGGCATACTGGATCCCATACTCAAAACATCTGGCATGCGAAAGCTCGTCACCAGCTAGAAGCAGTGAAAAGTGTTGTAAATCAGGGAAACATGATAAATATTTCATATCTGACATAGAAACCTACTCAAGATGCATGAACTCTCTAGATCTATCAACACTTAGTGACTAAGAAAATAACTGATCATAGAAGGCAGTCTGTAAGTCAACCCATAACATACCCTAATGATGACCGGCCTGGGTAACCACATCCCACCAACGCTTGGCCAAATACCGAAGCATGTATGTAGAAATATTGAATCTCTAATCTATATGCATTTCTAGATGCTCAAAGATAGATATCATGGCCTCTATAAAGTCTCAGTAGCCTGATAACCACCATCTCCTAAAAAAGTAGGAGGATGCTGCTTCTGGAACTCACGGGTCAGATCAGCCATTGTAGGTGCAACCCGTGGAGCACTAATCATAGACTATATCATAGGTAAGAAACTATCATAGACTTGGGCATCAGTTCCCAGATTAGGTACAGCAGGCGGTGCCTCAATTGGTACTCCTGGTAGTAAGATTGGTGGATCAGGGCCCACCATGTCTGGAGCATGGTCATCTCCACCCTCCTGGAAAATGACACGAAGATGTTCTGGAAACATTGGTCTACAAATTCCAAGAACAAACCTTATAAAAATATTAGAATCAAGGAGATAGAATCACTAATGAAATATGAATGTAAGAAAACTCACTACCTAAGTAATACTACCCAAACTACCCACTTAGACGGCCAGGTATCGGTAAGTGATCAAGTATAAGTTTCGTGTCATTTTGTAGTTAATTCTTAGGTTCACTCTTTTAACTTTCATAGACATGAAAAAGTGGGATAAGGATGTGCAACCAATTAATTTTATATTTCAAGATTTACTTTATAATGGATAGTCATTTCCGATGAATCAGTTCCCATACACATATCACCAAAAATGAAACCCATTTACTTATAGCATAATGGATTGACTTGATAAATTACTCATTCCAACCCATGAGTTCCCATACACCTCATTAATTGAGATATGAAATCACTCAATCAAATCCAAAGTAATATAAGTAAAAGTAACTATCACAACATCACTCAAAAATCATAGGCATATCAAGCAATGAAAGGTAGTGAAATTAACCTATATGGAATGGCAATATGCATGACATGTGAATTCTAGGTGCCTATAATGATGCATGTAGCAATACTCCTTGCCCTCATATCATCGGTCTAAGGATGAAATAAATTACCAAAGAGAAATAATCAACAACACCACACAACATGTGAGTCACCCAATGGTGAAATAATATCAACTATAATAGGAAAAATTGAACAACAATTGTATTATGGGTAACTTGGATTTTACCCTGAACATGGGTTAGCGATGACCAAGAACAGATTATGACCAAGTCCCAAGCATTCCTATTCTCTAATATACTATCTCCAAATAGTCAAGAAACAAAAGAAACTACCTATGATACCACTTTGTGATATCCCAGACCCAGATTCCACATAATAGTGCCCTGAGCCCAGTAGGCCACATAGCCTCAACCGCATCTTCCCGAATGCCAGAGGTTGCCGACTAGCATTGAGGTCCTAGGGTGTGTCCGTGGGAATACTATTCCCTCATTAGAAGAGTGTATAATAATAGAATAGATATAAATGACTGCTAAACAGTGGAAGTAATATAGATAAATACTAGAAGCAAACTGATGCAATAGATAAACAAGAATAACAATAATTATATCAACTGGAACAATGATGATGTAATGTCATGTCACTAGAAAACTAGAAAGTATGGATACAAGACAATAATCATAACATGTTCCACAAGGTAAAAGAAAACAAGGTATACTACAAGCATCCTGATATCCTACTCGGTCATCTGTTATCAAGGTCCATCCTATCAGCACACAATCAAGTATTGGAAGCTGCATTCTTCCCTTTGTCAATACCTACAACCATGTAATCTACTCTGGGTACCAAACAGTGCCCGGAGAGGGTGTGAGATAAATCTCAGTGGGCCACCACCAATGGTGTCTATAACATCTGGCCTGTGTAATGAAATATAACAGTGTGTAGGCATGCATATATAAAGTAAAGCAAGCAATAAGATATAACTAAATAACCAAGTACCTTCTTTGGCCCTCGTCTAGTGTCTGGACATGTAAAAATTTCATTAATTAATCAATACCATTTAATATTAATAGGTCACATGAGGCATATCCAACACTGACATCATCTCGGGGTAGTATAAGTTGTGAAGGTCCCAAGATGTAACAAGGCAACCAGACAATGATATCCAGTGAGAGAGTTCCAGGGTAAAAACCAAGGTAACGTAGACTCATGGAAATCTAACTCTATAGTATTTAATTCTAGATATGGGTTAAGAGTGTAATCCAAGTATCGTAATCCAAGCAATTCCACAATAAGGTTCCTACTGAGTCCAAGGTGATCGACCAAGGTAAAACGGGGCTAAGCAAAGACATGGGCCCAATGGTCTTTCACCATGGCACCTACTAGTCAATACTGGATTCAAGGAGTGTATCTGAGGTATCCTATAATCAATAAAGGGACCCAACGGTAGTATACCGGGCATCCGAGGAATAGAAAAAAAACCGGAGTCTAGGTGGGTATCAACCTAAGAAAACTGTATCCTTGAATTGAAATGGGGTTCCCGAGACCCAAGGTATTCTCATCTCAGAATCCAAGGAGATCTCGAGTCAATCCATTCCTATTTGATATTGTAATCATGTAATAATTCATTTGGTTAAAGTCATGCCTTCCATTAGTGTATATAGGTCAATTAGAGTTGAAACCATTTGTCCAAGCCTTGTCTTCCATTAGTGTAGATATGACAAGTAGCATTGCAACCATTTAATCAAGTCTTAGTTAGCCATTAAGGATTATTAAATTATTGAGGTTCACTCTACTACCTTCCATCAACATTGAAAGGTTTTATACAGACATATAACTTATATTCAATCTCTTTTGATAAGTCCAAGTTATATACTTAGTATACTTTCCATTTTACATTTCATATTTTTCATTTAATAAACATTTGTAAGCACTTACCTTAGGCGGGTCAAGTGGTGAGAACACATGGTACATTCTATTATGAAATTATCATTAACGACAAGCCATTTATTATAAGGAATCTTACCTTTAGAAAGGTCAAGAAAAGGCACAGCCGAATGGTGGCTCAAACATTCGGAAACACCAAACCATATTATGGCATAACCTTTGACAAGAGGCAGATTGAGTTTTGGGTGTAACTAATAACAACTAATCACATATTTGTAAAGATAATAACCATACGATTCTAATGAGTATAATCATGGCATGTTAATTTAAGAAACAGTTTCCAACGAAACTAGTGGGGCCCACACAAACATTCCAAAAACAATGAACTTTAGGGATGAGTTATAGACCACCCACCTTAGGGTTGTACAACTCTCCTCCTCTGGTATTGTCCCTTGATTTGACTCGTATCAGAGTAGATCTAAGAAAAGGTGAAAAACTCTCAAATGGTGATAACTAGGTCGATAGTGAAATAGAAGAATAACGGATAAAGAGAACATAATTACTTACTATTGTGCATCCAATGTGATGAGCGGAAGGTCAATCAGATGTTGGACAAAGGAGATCTCTTGATTCCAAGTTTGGATCTTCAAAATGCTCCAACATGAGAGATAACTAGGTCAATCCTGCGTAAAATTGAATTAGGGAGGAAGGGGAAGGATTAATATATCATTAAGGGTGTTTTAGTCATTTTACGCATGTTTTTAGCCTGTGCATGATTTTTTCGCACGATTTGTCAAACCGTCTGCAAACCGTGCGAGATGGTTCTGCCCGAGAAGTCTTACTCTACGTGGTTTGATCAAACCATGCGCCACCCATGCATGGTTACCTGGGAAAAAGGGGTGTTCACATGGTTTGTCTCCATGTCCATGTGCCAACCATGCGAGGTACCACTATCTGAAAAAAAACAAAAACTGCATGGTTAGGAAAATCGTGCTCTAACCATGTGCAAACCGTGAAACTTGACCTGTTTTCCCAAAAAGAGGTGTTTCGAGCTCCAAACAAGCCTCGTCCACCCTCAAAACCTTTTCTAACTCATTATACATCCATATTAGATCCAAATTAAAGATTTATACCCAAAATTAAAGAATACATACCTAAGTGAAAAACTGAGTTCTTACAATTTTCTTAAGATAAGAACATCTTAGTATATGGAATATATTGAGGTTATTATATTATCATGGTTTAATATGAACTTGAGGGGGTGGATGATGAACTATTATAGAATGCTCGGTTTGAGTTGTTACCTCTTCTTCAGAAAACATCTTTTGGTTTTAACCATAAGGATTTATAGGTTGGATTTAAGACCAAAATAAGGATTCTAGGATGAGATGAGGTATGTATGGAAGGGATTTGGTTAGGGATTGGTCTAACCAAGTGTGGGACCTTAGAACACCCTCAGAGGGAAGGGTTAAATCAGGGTGTCAAATTTTTCATTCAATGTCACGGATCTTGTTCCCACATTGGTAGGAACTAGTAAAAAATTTCTGATGGAATCTTGGAATTATCAAACACTTAGATGCCGAAAAAGAAACACAACACAACAGTTTTACTTGGTTCTACAATAAGGTCTAGTCTAAGGAGCATATGCTAATAGTGTGTCGGTCATATCTAAATCCATTGATCCTAAATATTTAATGTGGATTACAAAATATCTAACATTGTTACTTTGTGCCAAGAACACTACCTTTACAATGATTTTAGGGATAACAAACTTCCTCCATTGGAACACTTCTATTGACTCTCCCTAGCTCACTATCTTGGATGAATTCTTACTCAGTTTAATGACTTGAAGTTCACTTAAATAATTTTTTAATTTAAGTCTCTATCATTGATTAGCATGAGACACTACATGTAACTTATACCAAGATTAGTTCACTTGAATGCATTGATCAATCAAACCAAATATTCAAAACTTGTCAGCTGTGCAACTCGTACACTTGTGTGCAAGATCTTTACTTGGAAAAAAAATTAGTTTTTCACATAGGTAAATATTTCATGAAAACTATTCATGAACCTCAATTGATCTTGATAGAAACAATTCATGTTCTGATCACATGCCTCCTTCATAGAACACTACAGCACACAAATCTCACGCATGGAAGAGGCACTAGATCTTCATTGAAAAAAGTTACTTCAAATGAAGGTTATAGTTGCCTATTTATAGAAACATCCAAACCTACTTGAAAAATCCATGTTCTCCTTTCACTATTCATGTAACATTCCTCCTGAAAAAGTCTTATCATTTTGAAATCGCCTTTATCACAAAAAATCCATCCATATTTCACGGGTGCTTGCAACTCTTTCTCTGTTGTGAAAACCCATCTTTCACACAATTTAAAATATTGTGCACAATTTATTCCATTTATATATTTTGATGTGATAGTCTTGAAACTTAATTTTCATGAAACTTCAAAAAACACCATCACCCTTGCTTGAAAATTTTGAACTTTACATGAAAATGCTTCCTTTTCCAAAAACAACTTTCTCCATCCTCCAAATTTTAGATTCCAAAAATTTGGTAAACACTGGGAAACAACTACACCTTCAACATTGAAGCCATCTTCATCATAAAAACACTTGTATTGAAAACACCTTGATCATCCTAGTATGGATTGAAAAAAACAAAAAAACATAACTTTTCCTAAAATAGAAAACCCTGGTTCCAACAAAAAGTTCTTTTAGAAGTGTGAAGAGGAGAATATTGGGGTCGGCCTTTTATAAGTGAGGTGAGTGGAACGCTTGTAATGTTTTAAAAGAAAAAGGTATACCAATATTTTTATTTAGTCTCAATAATATAAGTTATAAGGTCAAAATATGGCCATATAATGGGTTTTGGACATGTTTGGGTTATTTTTAACCCTTATCTTTTTTATTTTAACCCCCGGTAAACCCATTTTCACTTTAACCATGGTAAATAATTTTCCATGTTGTTACTATAAATTATGGTCAAAAATTAAGTTGACCTTATTATATAATATAAATTATGATGATTATAAATACAAAATCCATTTTTTCCAATTTCATTCATATAAATATCAACAATTAATTTAAAATTAATCCCATAGATGTGATGATAAAGCAGGTTTTCAAAGAAAAAAATGTTAAGATATTTGAAAAGTTTTTAAATGAATATTTTATTAAAAATTGATTCTAATAAAATAAAATTGGATTAATAGAAATATAATTGAAATAATTCTATATTTAAACCATTTTAAAACAAAATTAACAATATAATTTCTTTAAAATAAAAGGTAATTTTCAATAAATACCAATACTTTTCACTATTCATAAAAAAAATAATTTTTTTTGAAAAATCACAGAAATCTAACCTAAGATAATTTTAAATTTTTTATTTCAAATATTAATTTTATTTTATCAAATTATTTTTATAAAATGTAAAAATTTATTTTTATTGTTTTTCAAAATAATAAATAAATTTTTTTTGAAACACGGTATTTGAAAAACATATAAAGATTTTACCAAAATCTAAGTACTTTTTTGTCAATATATTTTATTTATGTAAAACCATAATACATAATATTTAAAAATTAGTTATTAATATTCATATATATATGTTTAATGGATAGGTTATAATGGACATGTTTAAATAATAATATTTATAATATATCACATGTTTTTAAAACTTAGTGTCAAGTATACAGTAAGTTAATCCTAGTATTTCATGAAATAGAAGATAAATTTTGTGTTTTCTATAATAAAATATATTTAAGAGTGTAAATTTATTTAAAATGTATATATTTAAAGAAAATATCATGGTGTTACATTATACCCCCCCCCCCCCAAATTAATTTTCTCCCTTAAAATTCATCATTTTGGTATGAAAACTGAGGATACCACTACCTCATTACATCCTCATGATCCCAAATATATTCCTAAAACTGGTGGTTTTACCAAAAAACACTGACTAGGTGAGTGGTATTTTTTCATATAACATTATCTATATGATTTATAATCTCCATTGGTTGTTCCTCATAAGAAATGTCATTCTCCAGCAGTATGACCTATTTAGTACATGTGATGGATCAAGTATGTACTTTCCCAGGAGAGATACATGAAACACATAGAGAACCTGATATAGGTTTATTGTAAGTTCCAAGATATAAGTTATGATCCTAATATGATAAATAATTTCAACAGGATGTATATACCTAGGGATTAGTTTTCACATCTTTCAACCTTAGAGAAATTCATAGAAACACCTTCTCAGAAACTTGAAATTCTATATTGCATCAAAGAATATCAACATAACATTTCTAAAAAAATGTATTTCATTTATATAATGTTGAATGGATCTAACTTTATATATAATTTAATTATCTAGATTAGGTCCCAATAGTATTCTTTCTACCACTTCATTCTCATACATTAGATTTGTACACTTCTTTCCATAAAGGGTATCGTAAGGATCCATCTGAATTATCAAGTGAAAGCTATTATTGTAATAATGTTTTAATAGTGGAAGGTGTAAATCCCAAACACCATTTAAATCCATAAAACATGATCTTATAATATCATATAGGGTTTGGATTGTTCTTTTATACAGACCATCTATCTAAGTAATATGTGAAATGATGAAACTCAACTCAGTATCCAGATCGTACTGATGACTTAAATAAAACTTTGAGGTAAACATTATATCCTTATTAGAAACAATTATATGTGGTACTATATGAAACCTTACCAATTATTTAATGTAAATTTGGGAAATTGAATCTAGATATAAATATTCTATGATAGTAATAAAGTTTCTTGAATTCATAAGGTTATCTAATACAACCCATAATTAACTCAACATCAAAGATAAGATAAACCCTAATGGGTACCAGTACATTTAATCATATGTACAGAAATTGTAAAGGATTTCTTCCTCAAATAACATTTTCACTAAAACATATAAAAAAACAAAGGGTTATATTTCCATAAATTATTCTTAAAATATACTTAAACATTATGAAATACCATCACATAAAACCTCAAAAGGTATTTCAATGAATATGAACTTATGATCAACTTTATACTCATAAACCAATGACTCTATCAATAACTCTTATGTTAATATTACATATAGAAATATAATCATCCCAAAGTTTATTAATCCTTTATGCCTTATATAAGAACTTATCTTATACAAAAACATTTTCATTGGATGCTTGGTTTCATCCTTGTACTGATAGAATATCAAATGTGATTTCACTACTCTAAAATCCATACAGAGGGAGAAAATCAATGACCAAAATCGCCTGAAATCTCACAAAAGGATGACCAATAATATTTTCATGGGGATCATTAATAGGAAATAAATTATGAAATTACCATCTAATAAAGGGATTATATTTTTCCCTAGTCATCATGATTTAATTCACCCATTGTAATTGAATAATATTTCCTTTTATCATTTCCCTATAGAGCTTTTTGTGGATTTTCATCCATGTTAGACATAGGATTGGGGTATTGATTCGAATAATACCCAAACTCCTTGTACTTGAAACACTAGAGTGTGGGTGGTTTATTATATTTAACTCTCTCTCAATTTATTTCATTGATTAGCATCATTACATAACTTCATCATTATTTTTCTCCATGGACAGGCTTCCCACACTTTTGAAACCCTCTAGTTCCTTTCAGGCATTCACCTGAGTGATTCTTCCAACATTTCAAGAATCTAGGTGACTAAAATTTTGTTACACTATTTTATATATTATATTTATCAAGAGACTCAATATTCCTTTTCTTATTATTTCTATGGGAACTATTAGAATCTCTAATTTCCATTTCTACTTTTAGTGCACATTGAATGACTTCTATATAGCTATTAAAGTATCTTATATTCAACACCTTTCGAAGAGATTATCTTAAGCTAAAAAAGAATAAATCAATTTTTATTTCTAGATAGATTATTAAAATAGAAGTTTATCACGAATGTATTTTAAAATTATCTTTATAGGTTTCAATAGATTCACTATCCTTTTATTTGATATTGAGAAATTCCTTATCTATAATTGTTCATTCAATATGAGGGAAGTACTCACTAAAAAAATTCCTCATAAACTCATATCATTTCAATGAGTAAATTACCTCTTATTTACTTGTATTAATAATATGGTTCCACCATTGATCTATTTTTTCTTCCAAATTATAGAAGACCAAAATGAATTTTTCTTTCTCTGAATACTAGAGAATGGAAAATATCATTTCACTAGTACTGATCCATTTCTCTTTAACAAGTGGATCAGTGGACCCACTAAAAAAAGGAAGATTTTTCATCCTTAAGGACTCAATATAATGTTTTCCCTTCTTTTATTTTTTTTATATTTATAATTAATCATAGCTTGAGAATTTTGTGTGAGAATATAAGTGAGGTTTTACATTCAAGATTGCATAAAATTTGGTTTCTCAAGAGGGAAATCATTTAATTTTCCGTTGTTAGGACCAAGTTGTGTTTTGGTTTTATTTTTTTTAAATAAGTCAGTATATTGATTAAATTGAAGGTAGTAAGTATGTTGAGAGAAGTAATGGAAATCTAGATTGAGTAAATTTGTGTATGAAACTGAGAATCGGATCCAAAATCATCAATATGAAGATCGAACTAACAATCATATTCAGGATTTTGTACTCACAATGATTAAGAAATTCCATAATATTGGGAATATTATTACTGGAAGAAATGTTCATCAGACTCACCTTGGGTCTATAATGAGGTTCTGATCATACTGAGGAAGATAATTTGATTCGGCATGGATCTGATTTAAATCTGATAATGATTTGTTTTTTTTTATTTCACAAAAATCATAAGTAAGTTCACTAATAGAAAAATATAATTCAACAGCACTAGAAATAGAATTTATCAGTGCTAGAAAATCACTGATAACTTGAGAAATGCTAAAATCCTAGGACTTTTATCATCACTGAAAAAGAACTGATAAAGGGTTCATTTATCAATGCTTTTAAAAGCATTGATATAGATCTCATTTATCAGCACTTTAATTTAGCACCACTAAAGGATTCCTTTATCAGCACTTATAAAAGTGGTGATAAAGGCCTTTTATCATCGCTAATAGAAGCACTGATAAATTAGACCTTTATTAGTGTTTTTAGAATCACTGATAAAGGGGCATAGTGTAGTGTGTTGTAACAGCATGCTATAGCACTAGAAACACACCAGAAACACATATAATATCAAAAAAAACAAGTCCCAATATAGAATTTAAATGAAATGAAATTTAAAACACAAATAACAGAAAAAAAACACTAAATTATAGACATTTCAAAAATTGGTTTATCCAATTACATAAATACAAATTATTACATACATTCAAAAACATCAATGTTATTTTGTCTTTTAATAAAGACCTGCCTCATGCTATTACTGGACAAACCACTCCCTACTCGAGAAAAATAATACACCTATATAAGAAAAATGTTCTTATGTTAGTAATAAAATAAATGAACTTTGTAAGGAATAATGAAAATGAAATCACTATTCTATTATATAATTTTTCCGCAAAATAGAGAGAAGTATATCGTAACATTACCTTTACATCTTTCCAAAGGGTTTCCTTCATTATATTTTATTCTTCTGAGGGATTGGTAACATCATCATGTGTAGAAGTCATTGTCTGCATGATTATTCAAATGTTTAAATTAGATTATGTTAGTATAGTATAGAACATATAATATTATGAGGAAAACATAATATATTAAAAAACACTTACCTTCTCATTGAACTCTATTTTTTTAATGGTTTCAAGGATTTGGTTCCTCTTTTGAGAATCCAAATTCCTTCTTTGTGGTCCCCTCTAACGTACAAGACATTTTCTACATTAGGACCATCATGAAATGATTGTGATGTCCCAATGAAAGGGTCATCCTCAATTGAATTTTCATCTGACTCAACATTTGTTTTAGTCGCTAGCAGGACAATTAACCAATTCTTATTTTTTGGATTAGAGACATAAAATAATTGCACTATTTTTATGCCATTATGGATAGCTCATATTTTTCACCTTCTATATTGAAATTCACCTTCACAACGCCCATTTCATCAACTTTCACTCCATTGATATTGTCAACCCATTTCCAATGGAAAAGCAACACTTAAAATGTTGTATAATCCAACTCATGTATCTGTTCGATAATGCCAAAATATGACATATTTTTATAAATTGGATTTCTATCCTTAGAACCAGATATATGCATAGCTTCATCTACAATAATAACACCAATTTTTTTCATCATACTGAATTCATCATGTTATTTTATATAGAATGTATTACCATTGATTAAAAACCCAATGTAAGATATAACATTTTCATTTAGACCTCTAGCTAGCCATTGGAGTCGTTCGATAATTGAATTTGAATTTTCAGATAACTCCTTATAAATTTGATCTTTGAACCATCCTATATATTTTTGATTATGTGTATTAGATATCCATATTTCAGCTCTTGATGGATTCAAATCTCTAAGAATTTATTTTCGGGATTCAATGTATGGATCAACATCTTCACTATTATATAATATGTAAAGATGTGTTTTCACCCTCTCTGTCAAGGTAATTATAACAACATCTCTTTAAAAAATCCCTTCACCCATAAGGAATTCGCTATGATGAGACTTTGGTAGACCTGTGCTTTTAACATCTGATAGGTAATCGGTACAAAATTCAATAGCTTCTTCAACAATATATCATTTTGAAATGCAACCTTCGGGCCGACTTCGATTCTTGAAATACCCTTTCAAAATCTTCATATACCATTCAATAGGGTATATACATCTTTAATGAACAGGACCACATAGTTGAACCTCTCTGACCAAGTGAACCATCAGGTGGACCATTATATCAAAGAATGATGGTGGGAAGAACATTTCTAATTCACATAATAAAATTGAAATATCCTTATTCATGATGGGAAACATTGCTAGGTCAACAAATTTACCACATATAACTTTGAAAAAGAAGTAGATTTTGGTTAATGTATGTCATACATTTTGAGGGAGAATGTAATGGAAATTAACAAGCATTAAATCTTACATCAAAACATGATAGTCGTGTGATTTTAGTCCTTTTAACTTAAAATTAGTCATTGACATGACATTTTTGATATTTAATAAATACCCATATAGAACTTTTACACTCATAAGGAAAATTCAAAATTTTAATTTTTCCTATCTGGACAGAGTATAAGATATTTGAGGAAGAAAAGACCATCTTTTACCATTCATTGATGCCAACTCTCCCCTTATCCCCATTTCAATCAAGTCCAACCTAGACTTAATACCATATTTCATTTTTCCAAGAACATTTAGTAATCTTCCAATAACACTATGAAATATATTTTTTTCTACATGAATGACATCAAGAAAATGTATAAAATACAAAAATTTCCAATACGGTAATTCAAAAGAAAATTTATCTCTTCTTCCAACCTGGTTTTTTAAGGTTTTTTTAAAATGGTTTACCAAAAATAGGGTCAATATTTTTTACTTTTTTGTACAGTTGATCACCCATTTCTAGAGACAATGTTATACCTTGTTTGATATTCCCATCGAATGTGGTCATCCAAGATTGGTATTTATGTCGTTGAGGTAAAAAATTTGATTTCCAAAAAAAACTTTGAGGAATGTTTCAACCGAACTGAGTATGTATTTTTTTCACAAATGGGACACCCCAACATTCCGTTAATGTTATAGCCTGATAAATTTCCATAAGTGGGGAAGTCATTTATAATTCTATATAACATGGCCCTCATTGTGGATTCTTCACTTCTATGTGAATAATACATTATAACACATGTGTCCCACATCAATTTCATATCTTCGATCAATGGATCCAAATAGACATCAATATCATTATCGGGTTGCTTTGGTCCAGATATAAGCAGAGACAACATAATGTATTTCTGGTTCATGCATAACCATGGTGTCAAGTTATAATTTACCAACGTGAAGGGCCATGTACTGTGAGTACTACTATATACACCAAAAGGATTTATTCCATATGTAGATAATGCAAGATGAAATTTTCTTAGCTCATATCCAAATTCAAGAAACTCATAATCAATTTTCTTTCATTGAGGAGAATCTTTTGGATGATGTAGCTTCCCATATTTAATTATTGAATCTGTATGACGTGCTAATTTTATTGTAGTTTCCTGACATTTATATAGACTTATAAACCATGGAATGATAGGAAATTACAATATAGATTTTGAAGAACTTGATTCATTTTTCGTGTATCGATCTGCACCACACTTAGGGAATTTAATGAGTGATTCGTGGCCCTTGAAAAACAATATGCAATAATTTGTACAATCATGTATTTTTTTAGAGATCATTCCCATTGAATGTAACATTTTTTTAGCATCATATGTTTGGCATGGTAGTTCATTTTCTTCTGGTAGCATATCTTTCAGAAGACCAAGTAGTTCTGTAAAGCTGGTGTCACTCCATCCATTGCTAGCTTTCACATTATATAACTTAAATACAGGTGAAAATATTGTTTATTTAGTACAACTAGTATAAAATGGTTTCTTGGAACTGCTATTTAACTCCTCAAACAACTTTGGACAATCATAGAGGTCATCTTTAATTTCCATTTTCATTTCTTTCATAAGATCTCCATTCTCTTTTACAAAGGTATCCATATCAAATGATTCAAAAACCATAGTATCATCCCAATTGATGTCCACATTTAGTTTTATCCATGTTTAGTCCAACATTTATAGCTTTGACCTATTCTGTGACAAATCAAATATTCTTCCAACTCTTCCAGACTAATTTTTCTTGAATAAAAACAACATAAACATGGACATAGGATTTTAGAAGGGTTTTATGCATGCTCTTTTGCAAACTTGATGAACTCTTTAACTCCATATTCATATTTATTTATCAAACGATTAGTGTGCATCCATTTTTTGTTCATATCCATCCTATTGGGTTTATAAATATAGATTTTGAATTTCTTAGTAAAAGTTAAAATAGAGGATATGTTTTAAATATACTCATGATTACTCATATGAAAATTAAGGACAACCAGATGTGCTATATAGGAAGGTAAAAATGCATATGATTTTATTTTGTATTATAGGTGTTTTTTTCTAGTTTTTCCTTAATTATTTGTAATATATTACCTATTGTGAAGTTAAAGAAATATTTATAAAATAAAGTTACCTATTATACCAATGAGGTTATGAATATTATTCAAATAATTATTTCCATGTTAACTGTGTCTCTAGTGCATGCCTCATGTGATATTTAACTAGAATAGAAGTAGGGAACAAATTTAAACTCAAAGAAAAGTATATTCCTTTTAGAAATAGATTTCATGGGATGGTTAGAGAAGATCATTAGGCTAAAAAAGGTTTCAAGAAAAGGTCCAAAATATGAAAATTGCATCAAAAGATGAAAATTATTATTAATAAATGCTATGAAGTTATAAATTATGATTTCAAGTAGTGAATGTTTTTTAGAAATATTGAGCATGATTTGGTTTCCCAACCCACACCCCTTAAAATTATTAAATAAGAATAAAAAGAGGATGCACGAGGTGAAATTTTCTAGCACTAGCAATGATTTTAAAGAAAAAACATGAGAAGATGAAAAGGGTAGGAAGCATCAAAAGAGGAAAAAAAGTCATCATGATGAAAAACAAAGTTGATACAAAGCTTGATCCTTACCTTCCCGCAGATATACATAGAAGATCAGTAGTGGGTGAACATAGAAAAAAGTTCCCTTTATTTTTCCTCCAACCAGATCAAAAAATGATTAGTATCATTGGATATAGGTATCATTAGAAAAATGCCAACGAATAAAATAACCAGTGGTCCACATGATATGGATAGATATATTAAACCCTCCATCTGATTTTCTGATAGAATCAACTAATTTCAAGTAGTGAATGAGATGTCTTTCTATATCTAAAATTTCATGTGCATGAGTGCAACAAAAGACATCATAATAACAAAAAATAGTGTCCTATTTTTCATCAAGATCCAATTGATGAGTTGGTATAAACAACCAATCATACATCGGTAGTTAATATAAACAACAGACCACAAATTGTTCCCTAAACAATAGATCACAAACAAATTGTAAACAACGGATCATAAACAAATTGTAGAAGAATAAATCAAAAATGACATAAAAAATACGAAAATAAAATTGGAAGGCCTACCTCACTAGGTTAAAGAAAATCAGAGACCCTCTTCGAATGTCAAATGAGATGTTCAGATCCAATCGAGTGGTGTGATTTGACCTTCGATTCACCAAGGAGGAGCACCGAAAACTGGTGGCTTCCACGAAAAGCTCTATATCACATCGGGTTCTCAAATAGTTAGGGTTTTTAAGATAGATCATGACACTTTTATTAGAACTTACAAATAAGTGCTGATAATTAGACCATTTATCAGTGCTTATAACATAAGTGCATATAAAAGGACTATTTATCAGTGCTTTTTTAGCACTGATAAAGACTTATCTTTATCAGTGCTAAAAAAATGCTAATAAAACCAATATTTATCAGTGATAAAATTAGATCGCTAATAAATGTTTATTTTATCATTGCTTTATTTAGCACTGATAAATTCTTATCTTTATCAGCATGGAAAAAGTGCTGATAAATATTATTTTATTAGTGCTTATTAAAAAAGCACTGTTAAAAGATTTATAATTATAAATATAATTTAAAAATTGTAAAAATTAATAAATACTTAATAAATATATATAAATATCAATATAGTAAATATATTCCTTTTTAAATATATTTATTATAATTTTATAATTATTTATTTCTAATTACAGAAATATTTTAAAAAATATTATTTATTTTATTACATATATTTAAATAATTATACATATATATTTAATAAATATATATAAATATAAATATAGTAAATATATTCATTATTTAAGTAAATTTATTATAAATTTAATAATTATTTAAATATACATAATTATTTATTCATAATTATATAAATACTCTTAAAAAAATTATTTATTTATAATTATAAATATATAATTCTATAAATATAGTGACTTTAATTTATAAATATTTTTATTTATAAACATTTTTTTACAAATATATTTTTAACATTGTTAATGAATATCTAATTTTGAGTGCATACATATATGTTAAAATGAGTGAAATTGACTAAATTAAGAATATAGGTACAATTAACAATATTGAAAAAATGGATAAGTTTTGTGTGTGTGCATATTATATATAAAAATGCATTAATTACATATATACAAAATCAATATAACACACATTTGATCTACATTAAATTGAAAAATTAAACGACATTCAATTATATGTCGAGTACTATGCAATTAGTCAATGTTTTTTATTCATATTAATTTTTAATTATATACCATTATTCAATAAATATATGACTATTTAATGTAAAGCGCATAAATATTTTGTAATATATAAATAATATTTATATAAATTAATATATATCTATATATTTAATAACATTAATTATCATAATTATCTAATTAATAAAATATTTAATATTTAATAATGTATAATCAATCAATTCATTTTTATCAATAATTTAATTAATAAAATTTGTAATAAATGCATTTTTTATTTTTTATTTATTTAATTATTTCATTTTATCATCGTTAAAAATGTGTTGATGAAAGAAATATTTATCACCACTAAGCATAAAGCGCTGAATAAGTGTACCCTTTATCAGTGCTAAAACTTAAGTGCTAATAAAAGATACCCATTATAAATGCTAAAAATAAAACACTGATAAAGGTTTCCATTATCGTTGCTAAAATAAATGCGCTGATAAAAGGTTAAATGTATCAGCACTTTCTTTAGCACTGATAAATATGCCATTTATCTTCATTTTATTCTAACACTGATAAATAACATCACTGTTAAAGGATAATTTTGTAGTAGTGGTTGTAAAACTTATGATGTTATCTTGATGAAGGAATCAGGGAGAAAAATTCATTCCAATCATATTCAGGTTTGGTTGGAATGAAAGATGTTACTGTAAAAATGGGAAGTCACAATACTTTCCATTACAAGTTAGACAACGCTGAAGTTGATCTTTAACATAATCAAAGTCATGAAGGAAGTCATGGTTACAAGGAGATGTTTGTGAAAGAAATATGTTTCTAAAGATTTTTTGTCTCAGTCCATCAGTGTGAGATCACTGGACATAGATTTCATTGAAGGCTAGAAAGGTTAATCATAATAGGAGAAAAAAAAGGTGCTGGTTTTCAATCAGAAAAAAAATCTAAAAGATTTAAATATTTAGAGAAATATTTTTATGAGTGTCATAATCATAAAAGATAAATAATCTGAGTGCTAAAAATTAATTCATATCATAATCAAATAAAATAGGATGTTGATAAAGTTAGAGTTGTCGATACTAGTCCATTGAACTCATAATGCCATCATAATCATTAGAGGAAGAATGTTTTTCATTGGGATTTGTTAAGACCAATGGAAAGTAAAAGAAGTAAAGTTATTGGGGGAGGATACAAAAATAAAATTAGAGACTTATCAATAATGTAGTCAACCATTCATCATGTTTAATTTTTTTGTTTCTCTGTAATGGTATCAAGCGGGTCAAGATAAAGAAGAATTCCATTAACAATTGGGTTAAGAGATATCGAATTAGAGCTGACACCGATTGTTATAATGTAGAAGAGACTGATCCATGAGATACAATATGACACTGATATCTCATTGGATGCAAGTTCATTGGTCTAAATAAAAAAATAATAAAAATATTTCTTAGAGTTTTTGGAAGTGTTGTAAAAGGGGGTAGGAAACTTTCTTGAAGCGTTTGAAGAAGAAAATGTTTTCTTTTATCAATTGGTATGAATCATCATAATGATAAGACATCTATTTTATATTTTTTTCATTTTATATAGATAAATGTATTGATGAATCTACTATCTTCATCATAATGAATAAAACAAAATAGGAAAATAGTTTTTCAATTAGTGCAGAGCAACATAATAGAATATCTTTAGTTCTAATTTGTTTGAAAGAGGGTCAATAAATCTTGAGTGACCAAATGACTTTATCATAATAAAGAAATCTTATTGGGAAATTGGATTCAGAATAGGACTAAAGTTTTTTAAGAATACTAAAGTGGGATGAATTTATAAGAAGATTTGAGAAAAGGTGAGAAGCATTAACGAAGTCATAAATGAATCCTGAATTCAAGGGAAATAGAGTCTTTAGAGAATTTGACTGAGTAGGAAAATATTTTTTAAATACAGAACAAACCTTTTTGGGTTGCCTATAAAAGGAGAGGGTACTTTTTACTTTCTCACACGGATGTATTTTTGAGAAAGGAAGAGAGAGAAGATCTGAAATTATAAGGAGAAGAAGTTTATGTATTGTACTTACCTGAGGATACTTGTCGGACATAAGAAGAAAATGAGAAGATGAAATATTGTATTCATCTGGATATTGTATAGGGATAGATAATTAGACCTGGAAAATAATATTTAAATTTCTGGACTGAGGTAAAAAAGTTCAGAATTATTTCAGTGGTATTATGACTGAGTAAGATTATTTTATTAATTAATCAGACATAGGAATCAGTCTGGGAAATCGAACTGAGTATCATCACGAAGTTTAGGAAGATATTTCTTGCTAATAATGTAAAGAACTATTTTTGAAGAATATATTTGTTAAAGTTGATCAATAAGAACCATAACATGGTTTCTTCACAAAATTATATTACATCATTTGTTCTAGAAAATGAACATGCACTATCAGATTATTTCCATAGTGTAACATGAGTGTAAGGGAATATCCTACTCATTTTATTCCATACAAACGGATTATTTTCTTGTGGATTTTTTAGTATCAGACTATTTCCATACCATACCAAGGATGTAGCTATGCTTGTAGAGTAGTGAACATTGTAAATTATTGTGTTCCTATGGATGTGTTTTTGAAATTTTTCAGTAGGGAAATAAATATTTAATAAGAGTTGGAGGTTGTTTCATTAGTAAGGAATATTAAAAGAAAAAATATATCATTGATTCACCCCCTCCCCTTCTCAATGATACTTGGATCCTTCCTGGGCACTAAAAAGTGGTATTAGAGTAAAGGTTCCCTTCGTTTATTCTTTGATGAAGTTTTGAAATAGAAGTTCTGATGGAGAATCTGAATTGTGTGAACAGTAAAGGGATTTTGATCTTAAATGATAGGAATTTTCATATATTAAAAAAAATTAATGTTGTTATATCTTATGTCCCTTGGGTATGATGCTTCAAAATCGATTATAGATGGTTTTTCTCCTCATGTTGAGAATGATCATCTTATGAATGATGATAAGGAAAACCTTAAGAATGATGGAAGAGCTAATAATTCTTTAATTTAATCACTTTCTAAAAGTAAGTTTCTGAGAGTAAAAGGAGTTTTCACTGTAAAAGTTATTTAGGATAAGTTTAAAAACATTTATGAAGGAAATATAAAAGTGAGGATGGTAATGTTACAAATTTTTATATTGAAGTTTAAATATCTCAAGATGAGTGAGTATGAATTAGTTGGTGACTTTACCAGGGTAAATGATATTATTATTACTATTATAAGTCTTGGTAAAGAGTTGGAATATTCTATTATTGTTAAAAATATTTTGAGAATTACTCTAGATAAGTTTGATTCCAAAGTTTCCTCATTGGAAGATAGAGATCCTAAAACTCATCTCTAGATGATCATTATAATATTCTCATTACTTGTGAAATGATAAGGGAGAAATCTATTAAAGGATAAAAAAATATAATAGAGAAATTTCCTTCAAGGTTTCCAAGAAATTAATGTCCAAGAAGGTTCTGGAGGAAGATAATTTTCCTGACTCGGATTCTAAAAATGAGGAGTGTAAGAGTATTGATGAAATTTTATCCTTGTTTTTTAAAAATTTGAAAAGAGTTACATAAAGGTATAAAGGGAAATATAATTTCAAATGTTTTAGATGTGCAGCCATTGGGAACATTGTTTACAGTTATCCTCAAAGAGGTGATGAATTAAAAATTGGTGAAGAAGAATGTAATGGAGAAGAAATAAGGACAAAATGATCTTGGAATAAAAAGGGTGATAAGGCAAAATTCAATTCCAAATGGAAAGATAAGACATTCTATGAATCCAAAAGAATAATCTTTTTTTCTAAATATGATGACAGTGAATGGTTTACAAATGGTTCTGAAAAGAACATGTTTATTTAAATAGTTAATGGGGAATGTTTTCTAGCAGTGAGAGTAGTTGTTCTTAAGAAGAAAGTAAATCATAATCTGAAAAATCTATTGAGCATGCTTAAGAGAATATTTTCATTACAATAGAGAACAACGAATAATTTTGAAGTAGTAGTTTGAAAGAAGAAGAAGAATCTCAATTATAATTTTATTTGAAAGAATAATTTAAAGAATGTCTAAGGAAAATTTGGAGGCTTAAAAAGGAAATCAAGAAGTTGAAAATTAAAGAATCTTAAACTATTAATAAAGAATGTTTTCTAGTTGATAAATTTAGGATAATGGAATAGATTGATAATTTGAATAAATCTCTATGGAAAGAAAAAAATCGTAATGAACATCTAGAAGTAAAGTTGAAGGAAGAAACAAGAATATTTGGAACTTATCCAAAATGAACTTTCTAAACATGGAAATATGTCTACAGGTTTTTATAATTCTATCTCTAAAGTTGGTGTATGTTATTGTAAGGATAAAATTGATAAGGGTAAAAAAAAATTAGCTTCAAAGGTTAAGAAGAAAGTACAAAATGCTTCTAAGATGATGAGTGTTGTGAAAGTTATGTATGTGTCCAAGACCAATAAATTATGAAAGTTAAAGTTTCTAAAAATCATGAGTCTAAAAAAAATTCTATTACTTATGGTTATGAAAAGGATAAAATAAAAACTGAGATTAAAATGAAGAATTTGGTTGATAACAGAATGTTTGGTGATCAATAAAGTTCTGTTAATATATATAAAAAGGTTTCTAAGAAACATGAAAACAATTCCAAATAGTATGGACATTACATAGGAAGGTATTCCTTATATGGATACTGTTGGAATTGTGGTGGATTCGGACACACGACTAATATTTGTTTTTTCAACCAACAAAATTTCAATGATTCCATGAGTTATAGAAGGCAATGTTTGAGGTGGATTGAATCTCAAACTAATAAATATGATAAAGGTATTTTTAAACCTAAGAAAAATAAAATTACAGAGTTTGAAATGAGAGAGTGCTTGGTTATTTGTCCAGAACAAGTAACAATGGAAATAATGTTGGAAAAAGAACAAAAATAAGCTGAAGTAAAGGGGGGAAAATGGGTTTGTAAAAAATAGAACAATGGTAATAAAGAGATATCAATAGATTTTTACTTAAAAACCATAAAATATGCAAGATATGTGAGTAAAATAGTCATGTTACAAAAAGAATTTTGACTATCAGTCCTGACCAAGAAGGAGACATGAAGAAAATGTTACAATCTAATTGTAACAAAGATATTACTAAAGTTGAATAAAAGTCAACAACCTCATCATAAGATTATACAGACGAGAGTAAATTTGTTACAAGATCTGAGAAGGGTGAACAGAAGGAAGAAAACACATCCAATGAAAAATTCACAAAAAAGAAGAAAATGTAATGTCTAAGAGTAGACTCCCAATATGTTTGTTTCTTATAATAAATAATATAAGTTACTCCTTATTCCCAAAATTTTTTTATACTTATAATAACTTGTAGGGAATTGAATGAGTCCAAATAGAGAAGCCGGTGTTGAGGAGTCTCTTACTATTCATGCAAAAGAAAGTAATAAGTTTATGAGAAATATATGGTTTTAGAAATTTATCGTTATTTTCTTGAACTTTTTGATATGTTTGTTAATATGGGTGTAGGTTAATTTTATATTAAAAAAATTCTTTAAAATATTTCCCCAATCATGAGAGTGTTTAAAGAAACATGAAAATGTATTACATAAAAGTTTTGTAATGGAAAAAATTAACAGCCTTGATTATACACTCTTATTTTCTACACTAAGTTCACCCACATAGATTTAGATTTATTTAGTAAAAGGATCCTTATTAATAAACTCGTGTGATACTGATGTTCTCCTGAATAAGAATTTCATATTTTTTAGATGAAAAGTTCCAACCCTTAGAAATGAGATCATTTTTCAATAAAGGGGAAACTTATCATGATGTCCCCTTTGAATTTGATTGTAAATAAGGGGGGAGAAAAGAAATAGGGGGAAAATAAAATAATGGGAGATAAGGAAGAAGTGATTGATAGGTATTGAAGTTGGTATTGAAAAAAACATATAGGAGAAGATTGTTAGGCCAAAGTTTTGTTTTGGTTGTATTTTTTGTCAATATATAAATATGTTGATTATGTTGAAAGAAGTAAGTATATTGAGAAATGTAATGGAAATATTTATTGAGGAATGTTGTGTGTGAAGAATAAAATCAGATCTAGAATCATCGATATAAAGATCAGACTCACAATCATATTAAGTATTTTAGACTTACAATTCTTAAGAAAGTTCATTGGATTGGGAAGATGTTTGCTGGAAGAAAAGTATTATCCGAGTCACCTTGGTTCTGGAATGAGGTTCTGATCGTAATGAGTATTAGAATCATATTCTATGTGGATTTGACATAAATCTGACAAAGCTTTTTGATTTTTTATTTCTCACAATTCATAAGTAAATTGAAAAACATGTGATGCTTGCTTGATAAATAAAAGGGGTAGAAAAGGTGCTTCCAATTATATTCTTGTTTGGTTAGAAAGAAAGATGTTGTTTGGAAGAATGGTAAGTTACAATAATTTTCATTAAAATTCATAAAATGATAAAGCTTATCTTTGATGTAATCAAATTCATTAAGTAATTCATGGTTATAAGATAAATTTTGTGAAATAAATAAGTTGTCGATGGTATCCAGTCTTAGCCCATCGGTGTGAGATTACTGGATGTTTATTTGTTTAAAGGCTGGGAAGGTTTATCTTAATGAGAGAAACCAAACGTTATCATTCTTCGTTAGATCAAAAGCTAAAATATTTAAATCTTCATAGAAATAAGTTTATGAGTATCGTAATCAAAAAAGATAAATAAGTTGAGTGCTGAAATTAATTGATATTGTAATCAAATAAAAGAAGAAGTTTATGATGTTGGAGCTTTTGATACTGGTCCATCAGACTCAGTATATCATCGTAATCATCAGAGGTATAATTTTTTTCATTTAGAGTTTTTGGGACAAATGAAAAAAAAAATAAGTAATGTTTTTAGGGATGATACAAAAATAAAGTTAGAGACCAATAAAAATTATATTCAACCATTCATCGGGTTGAATATTTTTGTTTCTTTATTTTGGAATCAAGTGGGTCAAGAGAAAGAAAAATTTCCATAACAGTCATGTCAAGAGAAATCAGACTCAAGTGGATATTTATTTTCAGAACGAAGTAGATACTGATCCATCATATGAAAGTTGGAACTGATATCTCATTAGATGTAGGTTCATCGGTCTAAATAGAAGAAGAATAAGAATATTTCTTAGAGTTTTTGGAATTTATATCAAAAGGGTACATGATGCATTCTTGAAGAGTTTAAAGAATAATATGTTTTCTTTTATCAGTTGGTGCGGAACATCATAATGAGAAGACATATGTTTTACATTTTTCATATTTGGTATAGAGAAATGTATTGAATAATATGTTATCTTCAACATATTGAAGAAATCAGAATAGGAAGATAGTCTTACAATTGGTGTGGAGCAACGTGATGGAATAACTTCAATTATGTTTTTTTTGTAAGATGGTCAAGAAAGATCGAGTGATAAAATGGATTTATTATAATGAAGAAATCATATTGGTAAATCAAAATCAAAATAATATTTAAGTTTTTTAAGAATACTGAAGTGATATAAAGTTTTAATAAGATTCAAGAAGAGTTGAGAAGAATTGGTGGAGTCATAAATGCATATATAATTCAAGGAAAAAAGATCTTTTAGTGATTTTGACTGAATAGGAAAAGATTTTGGAAATTCAGCCTAAAATGGTTTTGGTTTCTTATAAAAGGATAGAGTAATTTTTACTTTCTAACACAGATGTACTATTGAGAAAGGAAGAGAGAGAAGCTCCAAAATTATAGGGATAAGAATTTTACGGATTTTTCTTACCTGAGGAAGTTTGTTGGATTGATGAAGGAAAGGAGAAGAGACAATATTGTATTCAGCTGAATATCATATTGGGATGGATAATACGACTAGAAAAATAATATTTAGATTTTTGTACTGATGAAGAAGAAGTTCAAAATTGTTTCAGCAGTATTATGATAGAGAAATATTATAGTATTGAGAAATTAGACTTGGGAATTAGACTGAGTATCATTACGAAGTCCAAGAAGTTCTATTCTACTACTGGGTAAGAAAATGAAGATTTTTTTTTGAAGAATATTTTTTTTAAATTTGATCAATACGCATCGTAACATGGTCGTTACTTAAATTTTATTGCATGATTTGTGCATGAAGAAGAATATGCACTGTTAGATTATTTCCATAGTGTGAAACGAGTGTAAGGTAATATCCTAATCATTGTATTCTACACAAAATTATTATTTTTTAGTGGATTGTGTGGTATTTTATTGTTTCCATACCATACCAAGGATGTAGATACTCTTGTTGAATAGTGAACCTTGTAAATTATTGTGTTCTTATAAATGTGTGTTTGAGGGAAATAAATCTTTAACTATAGGTGAAGGTTGTTTCATTAGTAAGGAAACATAAAATAAAAAATATATCACTGATTCACCCCTCCACCTCTCAGTGATACTTGGATCATGCTTGGGCACTAACATCCCTTACATTCATCATTAACATTGTTCCTTCAGTTTCAATCTATTGACTAAAACCAAAATTCATAATGTGAAAAACACTAATTATAGTGGAAAACCACATAATCATGAAATATAATTTATATGATGTCTAAAACATAAAACCATATTTTCAATATATGGCACCTTAAAATTTACCTAGTTAATTCAATATCATTATTAAAATTATCCATGATGGATCGTAATGAGTTTGTGAATTCCCAAATAATATCTCCCAATATTGTCAAACCAGGTGTGCAGCAAGGATATTTTTCATAAAACATTTGATGATAAAGTCTATCTCAATGAAATATTTTTAGTGTTATTACACCTAGGTACCTCTATGTTAGATCCAAATCCAATTGTAGTATACAGACATGGATTTAATTTCATATAAACCACTCTCTCTATCCTTTAATAAAATTCTAGTAAAATTCTCTATACTTTAACTCATCCATAGACTTATCATTAGACATATCCCTAAAAAAATCCTTAAAAATATCCGTAGGAGTCTCAATAATGTATTCTCATACTAGTTTCCAAATGTTAACTAAGAATTTCTCTAATACCAACTATAATCACTCGATCTTCTAATATATAAATATTAAATCTTAATAGACAAATATTAATTATATAAAATAATGATCCATTCCAAAATCATTTAAGACTAGTTCATTTGGAAACATGGACACAAAAATAACTAATTAATAAGTGATATACATCATATCCCACTAAGTTCTTCATAATTAGAACCCTTCTTATCCATATCATACATAATACCTCTCTTCATATCTTTCGAAATTGAAATATAATAAAGGGTAAGTTTATATTCTCAGTAAGAGAAAACAAGAGATATATCAATGTAACATGATATTATGGGTTTGATAAGATGGTAATTTCATATTAAAATGATACTCATCATTTCAAAAATCATAAACATGAGTAATTTCATAAATCTAGGCAGTTCATTAGACATGAATCATAAGAGAATCAAAGAACATAATCAATCATATTATAACATTGTCAAAAGACATATATTTTTGGAATGTATATATGAATATGAAATATTTTTTCAAGGCTACCCACCAAGACACTCATAACATGTTAGTCTTGGGATAAAAACCTATGTTCCTACTTCAGGCATGGAATAACCTCCCATGTACCCTCTTTTAGGCTTGAGGTAACTTTATGTGTACCCCCTTTTGGGATTGGTATTACCTCCCATGTACCCTTTGAGCATATATAACATTAATCATTATCCAATGCATTAAAGGGATATATAGGTCCCAACCCTATTGGTTATAACATAACCACTATCCTTGGTTATAATGTAAACACATTTAAATAATAAAAATCATACTTGTTTGTGCCAAATGATCATAAAAAATCCATCATATTAGTACTCATGAAATGAAATGGGATTAAATAGAATTACATCATATCACAACCCATGGAAATGAAATGGTTTTTATATAAATTTCATCAATTAATCATATCATATACCATGGAATAAGTAGTATATTTCATAAAAATCTTATCATGGTATAACCTATGGAATAAAAATTAAGTATCGTAATAATTTTATCATTGTATAACCCATGGAGAGAAACATGTTTCATATACATCTTCTCATCATAAAAATAAAAAAATTATAGAAATAATAATAATGGTATCCTTGGATTATATCTCCAATAAAGAATAAGTAATATTAATGAACTTTATCTTAGATTGAATTTTTTTTCAAATGATACATGGAACATTTCTTGAAGAAAATAACTTTTCCTTAAAAATAGCTTTAAAAAAACATAAAAACTTTTTGAAGTCCATTAATATAAAAATAATCTATTAAGTATATAATTAATATTTAAAAAAATGATTTGGTCATGATGGTAGAAAAAACTATTCATATCATACGCATTAAAACAAATATTCCTTTCACATTTTCGATAAAAGAGAAACGGTGATTGTTTAGAAAAAGGCTTAATGATTCATTAAAAAATTAAAATATAAAAAATCAGTTAAAATTTCTCTAAAAAATAATTTATATAATGTTAAAAAAATTGAAAACATTTTTAGAAAACATGGTTTTGGAGGAAACATGGGTTTTCAACTGAAGAGAGAAATAAAGAATATTTTTATTAAAAAAATATTATTTTGAATTATTGAGTACATAAAAAGAGAAAAATAAATTGAAAACATGTATTCTCAAGAAATAACCATATGATAATAAAATAAATTAATTTATTAAAAGATATATCATATTATTTCATCATTGGAAGAATAATTTTCAGCAATCCTGATAACTGATGAGATTGTAACATAAAACTCATTCCACTTCGGTAACATTGAATCGTAAGAATATTAAAAGAATAAAAAAAATAAAACATATGATATCTTGATATCAAATAAATTAAAGATATTACATGTAAAATGGGAATTATATACACCTCATAAAATAAGATAAGTGCATAACATAACATATGTCTAAAAGAAGAAAAATTAATAAAAAATTCCCTTTCCAATTTGGTATCTTTTGAATCATACACCCAATTAAATAGAAATCCTAAAATGGATATTAAAATACCAATAATATTCAATATAATAATAATAAATTACAATCATAAGTAGTATACAAACCACATAAAATAAATAGTTGGTGAGTATGCATGTGTCTCACTACAGTAAAAAAGTGAGATGGAAATCCCTTACCTTAAGTATCGAATTCCTTCGTACACATTCAAACCTACTATATAATAATATATATTTATTATAAATATATTATATAACCATGCTGATTTATATAATACCATATATTTTTTAAATTGTGACATTTTATTACCCATTTATTATCAATTTCTTATTAAACTCATGTTTCGTGTAATAACTACTTTGTTTTTGCATCTCTGTTTTGATTTGGTATTTTCGATCATCATAATTTAATCATGAATCCATAATATCATGAGTTTTAACCATGATATAAATACCATATATATTTATTATAAATATATATTTATTGTAATCCATAAATTTTAGATATATAAAGTGAAATACACCATTCGTGGAGATAGTAGGTCATACGTACGGAAGAACGTTGTTTCCATTTTATAGATGGATTAAAATTAAGAAATGTAAATATTATATTACCATTAAAGAATCAGTATTATTCCATAGCATCACATATTTTATTTAAACCTATCCTAATTATATTCCATGTAAATCATATGTGAATAACAAACCACATCACTTCATGAGGTGGTAGTTTGATGTACACAAGAACGATGTTATTGTATTCACACATAATAGAAAGTAAGAAGGAATATGAGATATCATTATTCTAAAAGAATTTGAATAAAATAAATACCATATATAAATAATAAATCCATAATTATATTTTTTTTGATAGGTGGTTATGGAAAATGAATAATATTGGAACGTGAGTCGGTAATTCATCATACACATGAATGATTATTTAAATATCCATCTAACAGAAGAGAATAAGGATATTGGTCATTACCATAAAATAAAAACATATCATTATTTAAAATATAAATAAGTTATAATATCAATATTTTTTAATTATAATTGATATATTTGGATGAATAAATAAAATATAATACTCAGTTAGGGATGTTTCCTCATCTTCAGAAAACTTCTTTTGGTTTGATTCAAAAGGCTTAATAAGATAGATTTCTGACCAAAATTAGGATTATAGTATTATATTAGGGAAGTAAGAAAGGTTATTTGGTGTATATTTTCCAAACCAATGGGTCTAGGATTTGTTAATATGAGATGATAGGGGTGGCCTTTTATATTTGAGTTGAGTGACACAATTATAATTTTTTAAAAGAAAAAGATATACCCATGTTTTTATCATGAAAAAATGAACCAAAATGGATCATTATAGAGAATAGAAGAGATAAAGTCTAAATATATATATATAATTGGTTTTTTAAAAATTATGGGTCATTTTTAGACCTTATCATTTTATTTTAACCCCCAGTAAACCCATTTTCACCTTAACCGCATCAATTAATTTTTATTGCTTTTACTATTCACTAATATTAAAAAATAAGTTGAAATTATGATAAAATATAAATTTTTATAATTAAAAATATGGAATCCATTTTTATTGATTCCATTCATATAATTAGAAAATTTTAATTTAAAATTAATCCCATATACGTGATAAGAAAGAGGGTTCTCAAAGATAAAAAATTCAAATGTTTCAGAATATTTTATATAAAAAATCAATATGAAAATGATTGCAATGAAATAAATTGGATTGATAGATATATAATTTTTCTAATTTTAATTTTAAACACATTTTAAAATAAAAAATAAATCTTATAAATTCATTAATCTAAAATTAAGTAATTTTTTATAAATATGTTTTCTTTATATAAAAAAATTACAATTAATATTTAAAAATTATTTATTAATAATCATATTTATATTTTTATTATATAGGTTGCAATGGTCATGTTTAAATAAGAATATTAATAATAAATTACAGTTTGTTAAAACTCAGTGTTGAGTGTAATGTAAGATAAACTTGGTATTATGTGTAATAAAATCTAAACTCGATGTTGTGTGTAACACAATATATTGAAAATATTGAATTTATTTTGAAAAATAATATTTTACAAAATATCAAGGTGTTACATCATGTCATACCAGGTACACAATGTATCATATTATGGTGTGGCTGATTCCTACCCACAACAAATGACTTCCATTTTCATAAAGTAGAAAAACAATCTAAATGTGTTTTCCTAGTTTTGAGTATTACACATGTTTTTTATTAAAATGTCATTTAAAAATAAAAAATACACACTTATACTCATACGGGTCACACTGTGAGTTGAATTGGCATGCGGTTGATTCCTGCACATTATAAATGAATTTTGGATCATTTTCCTAATGTATCAAAATAATTTGAATGAGTTTTCTTGATATTGAGTCTATCACATTTCATTTTTACTAAATTTTAAATTTAAAATGAAAACACACACTCTGAGTCATACCAGTCACATTTTATGTCATTTTTAAATGAGATTGGTTTCTATATGTCGTAATTAACTTGTGAATCGTTTTCCTAATGTATCAATAAAATTTGAGCATGTTTTATCAATTTTTGTGGAGTGAAACTTATTTTTATAAAAATTTTAATTTTGAACTAATGACATATACTTTAGTTATATTCAGTACACTGTGTATCATATTAAGTTGTGTCTCATTCCAACACGTCACAAATTAATTATGGATCATTTTCCTAATGTATCAAAACTACCTAAATTTTTTTCATGGTTTTGAGTATGTGACATATGTTTTGAACAAAAATGTTAATTTTAAATAAAAATAATCTAATGGAGTCATACCAGTCACACCATGCATCATATTGATGTTTAGTTGATTCTTATATATCATAAATGACTTATGCATCATTGTCCTAAAGTATCAAAAAAATCTAATTTTTTTTGCTAGATCTTGATAACATGAAATGTGTTTTGAAATAATTTTTAAATGTTAAACTAAAAACAAACTATTCAAGTCATACTTGGGACAATGAGTATTAGATTGAGATACAACTGATTCCTACACATCACAAATGGCTTATGAATCGTTTGCATAATTTATCAAAACAAACTGAATGTGTTGGCTTAGTTTTGAGTATGTAAATATTTTTTAAAATAAAATCTCAATTTTAAACTAAAAACATTAACTTCAAGTCATATCGGGCATACTATGTATCAGATTATGGTGCATTTGATTCATACACCTCACTCCATGTCTTTATATTATGAAATGTATTCAATATTCTAGGTTATATAACAATATTTTTTTGATAACCCAAAATTTTGAATGGATTGTAGAATAAAAATAAAATTGATTCATCATGTTTGATTCATCCTTATTGAGTACATGATCATAGTACATGATTGCCTCATCCTTATTGAAGACTCCATCTTTTTTTTGAACATTTTTTTCTCTTAATAGATCATAAAATGGATGAATAAAAACAATTTTAAATTAAATCACTTCTTTGTGATCCTAATGAAAATTAATAAAATAAGTATTATATATAAATAATACAAAAAAACCAAAAAAATTAGGTGAAATTATGATATAATTAACTAAATAAGTAGTAAGAATTTACCTCTACATGATGTATGTATATATTCTCACACCATGTATTATTCCCATTAATTTATAAATAAATCTATTTCTTATTTTGAATATGAGGACTATTGATAGTCCTTTAAGTATTCTAAAAATATAAATAAACAAATAATTAGTAAATACTTTTAATAAAATTGTAATTATCATAGGAAATACTTCTTTCAAGATGTTGTTTTGTTGATGGAATACAATATCTTTCATAAATTTGAAAATATAATTATCACATTCATTTCCAATAGTATATTTTAGTCAAGAATAAACATTGATAAAAATATTTAATTTATTTTAATATATGTTTTGGCATTTAATTCTTATTATATATACCCTAATACTTATCCAGTTGTAGATGTTGATAGTATTTATGTCCTCATGTCCTATCCTCAATCCATAATTTTAAAATATTTAGAAACCTCCCTATCATAACCTAATTTTCATTAAAACATAATATAAAATGTATAACTTGAAGTTTATTTGTAAAATATATCATGTTGTGTATTATAAATTGATAAATATAATCACGTGTGGTCAGTTTGTATGGTATCCATGCATTGAGTTTAGAAAATAAATCATTGGAGTATGAAAATTGATTACAGTGAGTAAACATAGTTTCCTAAAAACAATAAGGAATATGTAATGAAAGGAATGAAAAAATATTTCATATGATTAAATAATTTAGTTTCACCCATGCATCATTAGTATCAAGAATAGTATATAATGTGAATGTTTTAATTCAAAAATTGTGGCAAGTTTTCCACTATTACATCATATTTCATTGGTTTCAATAAGAATAGTTGTGTATAAGTTATGTGAGGACTAATGAGTCTAGATTTCTATTCATGGTTTTTTCCTTAAAATAGTATTAATATATATTCATGAAAAAAATATGTATATAATTTAGTCATAATTAAGATAGAAGATCAGCTATTAGATAAACATATTATGTAAGCATGCCTCATTTGTAAATTTACAATTGAGAATCCTAGATATTAATTCTTGAGAATTTGATTGACATTATCAAGAACAAGATAGTCGGTAATGGGTTCTATATAAATTTTTTATTTAAAATCAATTGAAGTAATATCACCACTTTATAACATCGTATCTTCATGAATGGTTAATGTTAGTAAAGGTAAAAGTTAAATAGGTAGGGTAAAGGTACTTTTTTAATATCTTTTTGTTTGGTTGGTTGATCTTACAGATCATTTTGATTTGACCTTCCATATCACCATGTTCTCTTTCTCCATTTATAATATAATTCATTGGTTTCATAATTTTCTCATTAATTTTTATAGGTTTTGTATAAAAAATAAATTGGAATGGAATACCTTCTTATTTAAATGTATTTTTAAAAGATAAAACAACCATTCCATGAATGTTCCAACAGCATGTTCAACCATATAAATATCCACATGATCAAATAGAATAGGTTGCTCAGCAATTGGATCATGAGATACCCAAATCCCCACTCTAACTTGACATATTGTAAGTTGTTTGTTGTGTATAATGTCTCCTTTGATATTGTTTATTATACCCCTCGCAAAAAGGTGATGGGTGGGTTTTGATAGATATAAATCACAGTCATTTTCATCTGTTAGAATATCAATACATGAATCATATCAGTTTCTACCTAATTAAAATTTCATAGACATGGATTTGTAAAAATTTATTACCTCTTATAAGAAAATGCTTTATGTGGAATGGATTACCTCAAAGCTGTTAGGGTGGGGTGGTCTTTACATAGTGGTTATTATTCTTTTGTTTATTCTCCTTGATTACTTCACATAAAATTTTCTAAAAACTCAGACTTATAATTATGTTTTTCTTCTATAGTAGATAATCATTCCTAAATCTCCTCTATTTTCTTATGTTTATCTCCCTATTCATTTATTTTCTAAAAATACGTCTGAGGTGACAGCCAAAAAATTATACCTCTGACACGACCATACTGTTATAGATGCTTCAATTCCACTGATAGTAGTCGTTCATAGGGTACAAATAATGATGATTCTTGTATCTATTTTAGAAAAAAAATATTGGAAAATAATTAATCATTGTTTTTTAATATTGATTTAAATAAATTGAAATTTTTATTATGTCGTACATACACATTATTCCCATAATTTTTATGTGTTTCCAAATTTTAGTATTCTTTATTTATTTACATAGTCAACCTTCCATAGCACGTGACATGGAGTGGAAGTAGATTTTTACTTTGATTTATCAATCAGTATATAAATAAAGGAATATAATTTTGTTTTTTTCATGTAACATAAAATTATTACCTTAGATTTAATATACATACAATTTTTTTCAAGTGAATAGTACACCACCTTTCTTTATAATAGTGGTACATTGGTTTTTCTACACATTTCCTATTATCATAACTCATTTTATATTTCATAAATTAATAATTCATAATCAAAGTGATTAAGACACATGTAATCATGAAATTTATTACCAATAACAATGTACCTGAAAATATGTCTCCTCATGATGACCAATAAATTTATTCCACATTTGGTAATTTATGTGGTGGGCATACATATTTTGTGGGTGTGGGTTTATTTCCCCTTCATCATTATTCATATGATAAATCATAATAACTGTCTAAAAGCCTCTATGATCCTTTCTTGGTATAAATAATAAAAAATTAATTTTTTATTCATCTACTATATATCAACTCTGAAAGGTATAATTAAGATTAATTAAATGTTTCATTATCTTTTTAGTAAAATAAAGAATTTATATCATAATTTTACCTAAATATCTTCCTGAATTACTACCTTAAGCACATGCACAACATTTTTCCATGAATATACAGCAACATGAATGTGAATTTGAGTGGTGAGATCAATGTAAGTACTGAACATGGACTTGTTGGGGTTAACAGGATAGCCACATGAAATCCATCCAATATCGAATTTGATGCCTTTGTCTCTCTTCTTAATAATTTTTGTTAACATCCTCATGCTATGAAAAATATATTTTTTCTAGGATATAGGTTATTCGCCATAGACCATTTCAATGGCTTCAATATTTTCAGTATCTTTTTCCTCTACATTGGTAGTATTCACATCTGAAGAATCTTATTGTTTCTTAGCATTATGAGAATAAACATGTTGAGAAACCAATTATTCATCAGGATTAAGATAATTTTCATCTACATAATTCATTACATGAAAAAATGGGAGAACATTTAATTTATATTACATAAATATAGAATTTTTTTTTAAGGTTGGGGCCGAAGCCTCATTTTTATTATTAAATCAAAGCAAAGTCCTCTTTTAACTGGGTAGAGGGAAACCCATTACATATCCCGAAAGCCCAGTGGGCTTGTAGCCCATTACATAGCCCGAAGGCCCAGTGGGCTTGTAGCCCATTACATAGCCCGAAGGCCCAGTGGGCTCGTAGCCCATTACGTAGCCCGTAGGCCCAAATTCTAAGGCCAATTCACATTCTATGAATAGTAACCTGCTGCTACAGTACCACACAGTATCTCCGCCGTTACAGTGCCCTGCCGCCGCTAGAGTGCCCTGTCGTCGCTACAGAAACAGTATGTTCTTTAACCATTAGACGAAGGTGTGTGTAAGTGTAAACCAAATACTTATCATAACAACATCCTATTATATTTTAGATACTGGTGTTGTTACTAAAGAAAGGAATAAAAAGAGTTTAAGGGGTTGGAGAAGCAAAATAAAACAAAACAACATTAGAGAAGACATTACCTTAAAACCGGGTAACTCTTTTTGATTTGAGCCAAAGGCTTCCTTGGGAAGAGTTCTGCCCAAAGTGAGGCTTCTAGGAGTAAGGGAGGGAAGTTGGGAGAGTATTTGGGCAGATGTTGGCTGAGCCAAATGGCTTGAAAGTGTGAATGAGGTGGTAGAGGTGGGGGCCTTTTATAAGTGGAGAGAAGGGGCACTCTTGGAAAGTAAAGAAAAGTCACTTTATTATAAAATGAGTTTCAGATGTTAGAGGTCCCACACTTATATAATTCGAGTCTAAGGTGATAAGGGTTTGAAATATACTCATCCAATAGGTTTTTGACAAGTGTAAGCCTTGGATTTTATATTATCTTTTCATTTTATTTAAATCGTTAATTAATGAGGTAATCGCTGCATCATCATGGTGTCATAAATAATTTAATTTATTTAATGTCGAAAAATTATAAAAAAAAATACTATGATGTAGGAAATCTTTTTAGCTTTCCAATGACTATTTATATTCAAAAATATGACTTGTATAACCCCATGTAAAAATTGTTTTAGTAAAACATTTCATGTTTGTGTCATTTTTTTACTTTAACATTAAATAAAAGGTATTTATGTCATTTTCCAACTAAAGTGGCTCCATGGGGTCCCCAAGTTGATCCATGAATTGTCTTGGTCGGCTATGGCACATCTAATAAGGGTAGGACATGTTTCAAGCTCATCTCATATTATTAAAACATTATTTTTACCTTAAACTACACTAATTACCTCTAATCGCGATTAAGAACTTAAAAGTTACTATTCACCAAAAAATTATTTTAATCTCATTGAACCACATTTTACTTCCTAATGATAACCATGTATGTCAGATTTTTGAAATTCAAATCACAGAGGTGGTAATGTTTCATTTTAATGAAAAATCAGTTTTTTAACAACCACTTAGTGGTTTCACTATTCATCAAAAATTGAAGTTTTTCAGAATAATGCCAAAATTTCACCCTAAGCTATAATTGATATTCTGAATTCAAAAATGATGTCTATTTTAAAAAATTCCAAAAATATATGTTGCATTAATTAATTTTATAATTAATTCCCGTTGTTACAACAAATAGCGTGTTTTTAAGAAACAATTTATATCAAAAGATTGGCAATTGTTTATGTCCAATTTCAATGTTAAATTAATTATAATGACCAACATTGGATAAAATGGTAAGAATATATTCTAATTATACTTTAAAACCACTAAATAGTATAATTTATCCATATAAAATATTTTGATTTAAAATTTTTTTTTTTAAGTATTTTTCACTATTCATAAAAATTTAGAAGTTCTCAGAAAAATACCAAAAATTCAACATAGGCTAATTTCGATATTATGAATCCAAAAATGAAGTCCATTTTGAAATATAAAATATATATAGTTCCAAAAAGTGGGTATTACTATTCATAACGGCTACTTTGATAGGTTGTGGTGTGTGTTAGAACTCGAAGTTGCGTACAACACACGCTACTGTATTATTCAAAGAGAAGAGTACCGAGGAAGCCTGGGGTGTTACATTCTCCCCTCCTTCAATAAATTGCATCCTCACAATTTAAAATTTTTCTTTGAAAATAAAAGGTTGAAAATAGAAAATACCTTTGTGGAAACCCACATCGGAAATAAGGTCAATAAAAATATAACTTTAAAAGATAGAAAGATAAGTACAAAGGTCACCCGAGATAGCCCATACTTGGATTCTAAGAAAATATGGATATGGAGGAGAAACAAACCATCAAGGTCTGACGGAGAGTTGTAGAAAAAAGGATTAGGAGAAAGTTAACCATAAGAAAATCACAAACTTGTGATTGGTTAAACGGTCATTGAATCCCCAGTTGGAAAAGTTAACTGGAAACATTTTTGTTTTAAGTTATCGTTTATAAAGTTGAGGAATTTATTTAGGAGATTTACTAAGAATGTAAGGGAATATACATAATTGTTATGTAGACTTTCATTCTTTAATAAATTTTTACCACAAACCCATCTTTCACTCTAAAAGGTAATAGAACTCAAAAATATTCTATTTATCCTAATTGTATAAGGTTCAAAATATTAACACATACCATTTAGATTAGTAAAACTATTTTGTAATAACCAGGGACTTCCTGTAGGCTAGTGGTAGGTAATAAAGGTCTGTCGCACTATGGTTTTGGGTTTGATTCATGCAGCTTTGTCCGACGCGACGGGTTATGCCCCACCCTGCAGGTTGTCCTTTTCCTAAAACTATAGTATCATAATATTCCAAAAATAATCTTCAGAAATGTTTTAACCTTAAACAATACTATCCATGGTTCAACTTAATCCATTCCAACCTTAATAGTTATCAAAAATACCTCTGTCCAGACTTTCTCTTAAAGGTATCTAAATTCCAAAATCAATTGTATCATCAGATTCCTCAAACAAGGTAAAGTTTCTCTTTTTGTCACATACAAAAATATGATTACCTTAATCATATTAAAACCTTAATGAAATCAACATGTACTGCAGTAAAATCCTTATATATATATCACATTATTCTAATAACCAGAATATAATCCATGAGTCCAAAAGCACCAATACATTTATTATTCTGCTTCAACTGTAGTCACAGCATAAGATTGGCCTTGATCCCTTGGCCTTTTTTGAGGTAAGTTTCCCTGACGCTTAGGACATTCATTTGCATAATGACCCATTTCCGTACAATTATAGCATTCAACATTGATAGCCTCTTTCTTTCCCTTACAATCACGAGCCTGGTGACCTTTTTCTCCACATTTGTAACAAACTCCCATTCCTTTTAGGCAAGTACCAGGGTGATTCTTCCCACAATTATCACATAATGGAAAATCCTTCTTTCCCTTTTTCCCTTTATCTGTCTCTTGTTCCACCATTCTCTTCTTACCTTGCTTTACTTTGTTGTCATAAGACTTAGAGAATTCCTTTTCTGTCTTGATAGCACATGAGACTATATCCTCGTATGTTGAGAAAGATTGTGATACTAAAGCTCAATGGAGAAAAGGTTTTAACCCATCAAAGAAACGATCAATCTTACTTCTTGGGTTACGTATATAATCTACAGCATGCCTCGCTAACCTTGTAAAGTTAGCCTCATACTTTGCGACATTCTCATCCTCCTTCTGCCTCAGACTCAGAAATTGTCATTCCATATCTGCTTGATGGTCATGAGGAAAGTATTTTTCTAAGAAAATCTCTTTGAACTCCCTCCATTCCATATTCTATACATCATCATCTTCCTTTGTGTTTTGAATCAGCAACCACCACTGATCGGTATCTCCAGTGAGGCGGTAAACTGCCATGACAACCTTCTCCCTTTCGCTACTCCCCAAGGCATGGAATATTTTCTCTAAGGAGTTTATCCATTGCTCAGCTACTAATGGATTTGTACCCCCATTAAATTTTGGAGTTTGTTGCCTCATGAAGCGGTCTAACATTGATCCTCCACGTTGTGGATCAGGGTGATCCATACAAGTAAGGTTATTATTCATAACCTGAGTGAGTTGTCCCAATATGGTAATAAGTTGATCAGCACCAGTTGTATCTCCAGATCCACAATAATTATCTTGAGCAGGAGGGAAATCCCTACATGGAGTGTGTGCATTGATACAGTTTCCATTCCTTCCACTAGGCGCCATTTCTAAAAAATGGAATAAACTAGATTAGTTTATGAATTAAAATACATAATTCCATACTTGTAAAACACTTAACACTAATTGAACTATTTATGGATATAATCCATAATCAAAAAAATGTTTTCTTTGAGAAAATATATACTCATAATCCTTCATAGTGGTTTGTAAAGAAAACTAGAATTATCCTAAGCATATCCCTCAGGAGTGTCGTAACCAAGAGTGCAGCAAGGCCCGTTGTCGTGCACCAGTTCCCATTTGAGTCTAGCTCAAAGCGGTGTTTTTGGGTTTTACCCCTAGGTACATCTGTGCCAGAGCCGCCTCTACCTGCTCGTATCCAGACCGGGATGTATTGCTCAGAAAACTCACAACATCTCTATAATACCAAAATTCTAGGAAGCTCTTCTATACTAATACTCAAAGTCTATCTTTGGTCTATGTGATCTAATCAGAGTTTATCTAAATCTAGCTTCCAAGGTTAGTACTAAATTTCCTCTGATACCAACTGTAACTCCCCGACCCCAGCTACCCAGAGTCAGTGCATTACTTCGTAACATTGGCATGATCACAAAAGATCAAGTCTCGAAAGACCGATTAGTTTAGTAGCCTTGGAAACACTAGATACATTCATAAATGTTACATTACAACATAAGGTGAAAAACTACAATAACAAAGTCTCCATAGTCCACACTCATATCCTCTTCTGACTATCCCTGCAGGTCATTCATAAAATACTTCTTCACATCCTGGAAAATATTAAAACATTGAAAGGGGTGAGCTCATATTCTCAGTAAGGATAACAATATTGCGGAAACTTTCATAAATAAACATAAACATTTAAGGCAATGTATAACTAAAACAAAAGCCTTTTAAACTTGAACATCAACATAATATGGCAAAAGTAAAATGAGATAATGCCATTTACTTCTTCACATAGATATTCTACTGGTCGAATAATCACATGCAATATCAATAACCACTTTCATAATGATGGAATGCATAATGCCAGACTATCATAACCACGTAGCCAAGGCCTCGTGCCAAGACCAAAAATAAGATTTTGTCAAGGACTCGTGCCAAGACACTAGTTTGCCTCATGAGACCTGCTGATGCATCGAGGAGCTATAGCGGGCTCCACCCGTCACTTATTAAGTCCAATGCATTCCTCATATGAATAGGTTTAAACATATCATAAACCATAACATAATCGTATCACATAAAACATGGATAAAGGAAACATAACATTTCCACATTTCAATCACAAGATATCAATACAACACATTGATATAATAAAAATTCTTTCAAAACCATTTTCAATACCAAAATAAAAGAAAGTTAAAACTTTTTATTTATTTTTCATTAAAAAAAACGTGATGGCTTGTAGAGGAAGCCGAAACTCAAATAATGGTCACGGCGGCGGAGAAGTCATTGTCGCCACATTTTTATGGAAAGAAAAACATTCCCTTTTTGTCGTTTAGTAAAACCCTTCGTATAAAAAATATTCCTTTTGAATAAATGTAAAAGTCAAAGGGGTTTATATACCGTATAAAATAAAGTTGTGTATAAAACCAAATATGCCTCAATGAAAGGAGATTGAGACGAAGTCCTTAAAAAGATCATTTTTAAAATAAAATAGATCTATTATGTGTATTCACTATAGGTACACATAAAGAAAGTAAAAATACAAAATATGACATAATAACATCATGACATAATTTGAAAGTAGGAGATTAACCCAAAGAATGGAAGTTGGGTTAAGAAGTTCCCTTACCTCATGTCCGACTTGACTCAACCGTTCTTTAACCTCCTGAATAATAAACTAGAGTTAATATCTACCTTATTAAGAATCATTTTCAATTTCATTATCCTTTTTATATCACTTATTACAATGTTATGAACATTATGTAATTATTTAAGTTAATAACGGTCGTTTTGTCGATCTTTGGTACTTGAGTCAACAATAAACTTCTTATAATTAAAAGTTGTTCATGTGGTGAAATATCCATTATATCCTGAATTATATTCATGATTTAGATATCATATATATCATATATATCCAGTAGATACATGCATTTAACATTTAGAGGTAAGAAATGAAATGCACCGTTCATGGAGACGGTAAGTCGTACGTACGCATGAACGCTACTTTCATTTCTATTTCGTATTTAAGGGAATGAAATTATAATTATATAAATTTATACTATAATTACAGTATAATATAATGTATAATACCATTTACTCCATCCTTTATACATCCCACATATGGCATTAACGATTTCAAATCACTTTGAGGGGGCGGTAGTCCGCACTTCCTAAAATGAAATTATCGTGTTTACCCATAATGGAAATCATAAAGGTATGCCATAAATGAGAAATAAAGAAGCATAAGAAAAACATAAACATAATATATATATCATATATGAAAATAGTGTCATCATAATGTCCACCTTTGAAGGTGTTATATGAGTGTTGAACAATCATCGTTTCGTGAGGCAGTATTTCACCACCCACAGAAACAGTATGTTCTTTAACCATTAGACGAAGGTGTGTGTAAGTGTAAACCAAATACTTATCATAACAACATACTAGTATATTTTAGATACTGGTGTTGTTACTAAATAAAGGAATAAAAAGAGTTTAAGGGGTTGGAGAAGCAAAATAAAACAAAACAACATTAGAGAAGACATTACCTTAAAACTGGGTAACTCTTTTTGATTTGAGCCAAAGGCTTCCTTGGGAAGAGTTATGCCCAAAGTGAGGCTTCTAGGAGTAAGGGAGGGAAGTTGGGAGAGTATTTGGGCAGAGGTTGGCTGAGCCAAATGGCTTGAAATTGTGAATGAGGTGGTAGAGGTGGGGGCCTTTTATAAGTGGAGAGGAGGGGCACTCTTGGAAAGTAAAGAAAAGTCACTTTATTATAAAATGATTTTCGGATGTTAGAGGTCCCACACTTATATAATTCGAGTCTAAGGTGATAAGGGTTCGAAATATACTCATCCAATAGGTTTTTGACAAGTGTAAGCCTTGGATTTTACATTATCTTTTCATTTTATTTAAATCGTTAATTAATGAGGTAATCGCTGCATCATCATGGTGTCATAAATAATTTAATTTATTTAATGTCCAAAAATTATAAAAAAAATACAATGATGTAGGAAATATTTTTATATTTCCAATGACTATTTATATTCAAAAATATGACTTGTATAACCCCATGTAAAAATTGTTTTAGTAAAACATTTCATGTTTGTGTCATTTTTTTACTTTAACATTAAATAAAAGGTATTTATGTCATTTTCCAACTAAAGTGGCTCCATGGGGTCCCCAAGTTGATCCATGGATTTTCTTGGTCGGCCATGGCACATCCAATAAGGGTAGGACATGTGTCAATCTCATCTCATATTATTAAAACATTATTTTTACCTTAAACTACACTAATTACCTCTAATCGCGATTAAGAACTTAAAAGTTACTATTCACCAAAAAATTATTTTAATCCCATTGAACCACATTTTACTTACTAATGACAACCATGTATGTCATATTTTTAAAATTCAAATCACAGAGGTGTTAATGTTTCATTTTAACGAAAAATCAGTTTTTTAACAACCACTTAGTGGTTTCACTATTCATCAAAAATTGAAGTTTTTCAGAATAACGCCAAAATTTCACCCTAAGCTATAATTGATATTCCGAATTCAAAAATGATTTCTATTTTACAAAATTCCAAAAATATATGTTGCATTAATTAATTTTATAATTAATTCCCGCTTTTACAACAAATAGCGTGTTTTTAAGAAACAATTTATATCAAAAGATTGGCAATTGTTTATGTCCAATTTCAATGTTAAATTAATTATAATGACCACCATTGGATAAAATGGTAAAAATATATTCTAATTATACTTTAAAACCACTAAATAGTATAATTTATCACTATAAAATATTTTGATTTAAAAAGTTGTTTTTAAGTATTTTTCACTATTCATAAAAATTTAGAAGTTCTCAGAAAAATACCAAAAATTTAACATAGGCTAATTTAGATATTATGAATCCAAAAATGAAGTCCATTTTGAAATATAAAATATATATAGTTCCAAAAAGTGGGTATTACTATTCATAACGGCTACTTTGATTGGTTGTGGTGTGTGTTAGAACTCGAAGTTGCGTACAACACACGCTATTGTATTATTCAAAGAGAAGAGTACCGAGGAAGCTTGGGGTGTTACATTCTCCCCTAATTCAATAAATTGCATCCTCGCAATTTAAAATTTTTCTTTGAAAATAAAAGGTTGAAAATAGAAAATACCTTTGTGGAAACCCACATCAGAAATAAGATCAATAAAAATATAACTTTAAAAGATAGAAAGATAAGTACAAAGGTCACCCGAGATAGCCCATACTAGGATTCTACGAAAATATGGATATGGAGGAGAAAAAAACCATCAAGTTCTGATGGAGAGTTGTAGAAAACAGGATTAGGAGAAAGTTAACCATAAGAAAATCACAAACTTGTGATTGGTTAAACGATCATTGAATCCCCAGTTGGAAAAGTTAACCGGCAACATTTTTGTTTTAAGTTACCTTTTATAAAGTTGAGGAATTTATTTAGGAGATTTACTAAGAATGTAAGGGAATATACATACTTGTTATGTAGACTTTCATTCTTTAAAAAAATTTTACCACAAACCCATCTTTCACTCTAAAAGGTAATAGAACTCAAAAATATTCTATTTATCCTAATTGTATAAGGTTCCAAATATTAACACATACCATTTAGATTAGTAAAACTATTTTGTAATAACCAGGGACTTCTTGTAGGATAGTGGTAGGTAATAAAGGTCTGTCGCACTATGGTTTTGGGTTCGATTCCTGCAGCTTTGTCCGACGCGATGGGTTATGCCCCACCCTACAGGTTGTCCTTTTCCTAAAACTATAGTATCATAATATTCCAAAAATAATCTTCAGAAATGTTTTAACCTTAAACAATACTATCCATGGTTCAACTTAATCCATTCCAACCTTAATAGTTATCAAAAATACCTCTGTCCAGACTTTCTCTTAAAGGTCTCTAAATTCCAAAATTAATTGTATCATTAGATTCCTCAAACAAGGTAAAGTTTCTCTTTTTGTCACATACAAAAATATGATTACCTTCATCATATTAAAACCTTAATGAAATCAACATGTACTGCAGTAAAATCCTTATATATATCACATTATTCTAATAACCAGAATATAATCCATGAGTCCAAAAGCACCAATACATTTATTATTCCGCTTCAACTGTAGTCACAGCATAAGATTGGCCTTGATCCCTTGGCCTTTTTTGAGGTAAGTTTCCCTGACGCTTAGGACATTCATTTTCATAATGACCCATTTCCGTACAATTATAGCATTCAACATTGATAGCCTCTTTCTTTCCCTTACAATCACGAGCCTGGTGACCTTTTTCTCCACATTTGTAACAAACTCCCATTCCTTTTAGGCAAGTACCAGGGTGATTCTTCCCATAATTATCACATAATGGAAAATCCTTCTTTCCCTTTTTCCCTTTATCTGTCTCTTGTTCCACCGTTCTCTTCTTCTCTTGCTTTACTTTGTTGTCATAAGACTTAGAGAATTCCTTTTCTGTCTTGATAGCACATGAGACTATATCCTCGTATGTTGAGAAAGATTGTGATACTAAATCTCGACGGAGAAAAGGTTTTAACCCATCAAAGAAATGATCAATCTTACTTCTTGGGTTACGTATATAATCTACAGCATGTCTCGCTAACCTTGTAAAGTTAGCCTCATACTTTGTGACATTCTCATCCTCCTTCTGCCTCAGACTCAGAAATTGCCTTTCCATATCTGCTCGATGGTCATGAGGAAAGTATTTTTCTAAGAAAAGCTCTTTGAACTCCCTCCATTCCATATTCTATACGTCATCATCTTCCTTTGTGTTTTGAATCAGCGACCACCACTGATCGGTATCTCCAGTGAGGCGGTAAACTGCCATGACAACCTTCTCCCTTTCGCTACTCCCCAAGGCATGGAATATTTTCTCTAAGGAGTTTATCCATTGCTCATCTACTAATGGATTTGTACCCCCATTAAATGTTGGAGGTTGTTGCCTCATGAAGCGGTCTAACATTGATCCTCCACGTTGTGGATCAGGGTGATCCATACAAGTAAGGTTATTATTCATAACCTGAGTGAGTTGTCCCAATATGGTAATAAGTTAATCAGCACCAGTTGTATCTCCAGATCCACAATAATTATCTTGAGAAGGAGGGCAATCCCTACACGGAGTGCGTGCATTGATACAGTTTCCATTCCTTCCACTAGTCGCCATTTCTAAACAATGGCATAAACTAGATTAGTTTATGAATTAAAATATATAATTCCATACTTGTAAAACACTTAACACTAATTGAACTATTTATGGATATAATCCATAATCATAAAAATGTTTTCTTTGAGAAAATATATACTCATAATCCTTCATAGTGGTTTGTAAAGAAAACTAGAATTATCCTAAGCATATCCCCCAGGAGTGTCATAACCAAGAGTGCAGCAAGGCCCATTGTCGTGCACCAGTTCCCGTTTGAGTCTAGCTCAAAGTGGTGTTTTCAGGTTTTACCCCTAGGTACATATGTGCCAGAGCCGCCTCTACCTGCTCGTATCCAGACAGGGATGTATTGCTCAGAAAACTCACAACATCTCTATAATACCAAAATTCTAGGAAGCTCTTCTATACTAATCCTCAAAGTCTATCTTTGGTCTATGTGCTCTAATCAGAGTTTATCTAAATCTAGCTTCCAAGGTTAGTACTAAACTGCCTCTGATACCAACTGTAACGCCCCGACCCAGCTACCCAGAGTCGGTGCATTACTTCGTAACATTGGCATGATCACAAAAGATCAAGTCTCGAAAGACAGATTAGTTTAGTAGCCTTGGAAACACTAGATACATTCATAAATGTTACATTATAACATAAGGTGAAAAACTACAATAACAAAGTCTCTATAGTCCACACTCATATCTTCTTCTGACTATCCCTGCAGGTCATTCATAAAATACTTCTTCACATCCTGGAAAATATTAAAACATTGAAAGGGGTGATCTCAGATGCTCAGTAAGGATAACAATATTGCGGAAACTTTCATAAATAAACATAAACATTTAAGGCAATGTATAACTAAAAAAAGCCTTTTAAACTTGAACATAAACATAATATGGCAAAAGTAAAATGAGATAATTCCATTTACTTCTTCACATGGATATTCTATTGGTCGAATAATCACATGCAATATCAATAACCACTTTCATAATGATGGAATGCATAATGCTAGACTATCATAACCACGTAGCAAAGGCCTTGTGCCAAGACCACAAATAAGATTTTGTCAAGGCCTCGTGCCAAGACACTAGTTTGTCTCATGAGACCTGTCGATGAATCAAGGAGCTATAGCGGGCTCCACCCGTCACTTATTAAGTCCAATGCATTCCTCATATGAATAGGTTTAAACATATCATAAACCATAACATAATCGTATCACATAAAACATGGATAAAGGAAACATAACATTTCAACATTTCAATCACAATATATCAATACAACACATTGATATAATAAAAATTCTTTCAAAACCATTTTCAATACCAAAATAAAAGAAAGTTAAAACTTTGTATTTATTTTTCATTAAAAAAAACGTGATGGCTTGTAGAGGAAGCCGAAACTCAAATAATGGTCACGGCGGCGGAGAGGTCGTTGTCTCCGCATATGTACGGAAAGAAAAACATTAACTTTTTGTCGTTTAGTAAAACGCTTCGCATAAAAAAGATTCCTTTCGAATAAACGTAAAATTCAAAGGGGTTTATACACCGTATAAAAGAAAGTTGTGTATAAAACCAAATATGCCTCAATGAAAGGAGATTGAGATGAAGTCCTTAAAAAGATCATTTTTAAAATAAAATAGATCTATTATGTGTATTCACTATAGGTACACATAAAGAAAGTAAAAATACAAAATATGACATAATAACATCATGACATAATTTGAAAGTAGGAGATTAACCCAAAGAATGGAAGTTGGGTTAAGAAGTTCCCTTACCTCGTGTCCGACTTGACTCAACCGTTCTTTAACCTCCTGAATAATAAACTAGAGTTAATATCTACCTTATTAAGAACTATTTTCAATTTCATTATCCTTTTTATATCACTTATTACAATGTTATGAACATTATGTAATTATTTAAGTTAATAACGGTCGTTTTGTCGATCTTTGGTACTTGAGTCAACAATAAACTTCTTATAATTACAAGTTGTTCATGTGGTGAAATATACATTATATCTAGAATTATATTCATGATGTATATATCATATATATCATATATATCCAGTATATACATGCATTTAACATTTAGAGGTAAGAAATGAAATGCACCGTTCATGGAGACGGTAAGTCGTACGTACGCATGAACGCTACTTTCATTTCTATTTCATATTTAAGGGAATGAAATTATAATTATATAAAGGTATACTATAATTACAGTATAATATAATGTATAATACCATTTACTCCAACCTTTATACATCCCACATATGGCATTAATGATTTCAAATCACTTTGAGGGGGCGGTAGTCCGCACTTCCTAAAATGAAATTATCGTGTTTACCCATAATGGAAATCATAAAGGTATGCCATAAATGAGAAATACGGAAGCATAAGAAAAACATAAACATAATATATATATCATATATGAAAATAGTGTCATCATAATGGCCACCTTTGAAGGTGTTATATGAGTGTTGAACAATCATCGTTTCGTGAGGCATTATTTCGTCACCCACAGAAATAGTATGTTATTTAACCATTAGACGAAGGTGTGTGTAAGTGTAAACCAAATACTTATCATAAAAACATCCTAGTATATTTTAGATACTGGTGTTGTTACTAAAGAAAGGAATAAAAAGAGTTTAAGGGGTTGGAGAAGAAAAATAAAACAAAACAACATTAGAGAAGACATTACCTTAAAACCGGGTAACTCTTTTTGATTTGAGCCAAAGGCTTCCTTGGGAAGAGTTCTGTCCAAAGTGAGGCTTATAGGAGTAAGGGGGGAAGTTGGGAGAGTATTTGGGCAGAGTTTGGCCGATCCAAATGGCTTGAAAGTGTGAATGAGGTGGTGGAGGTGGGGGCCTTTTATAAGTGGAGAGGAGGGGCACTCTTGGAAAGTAAAGAAAAGTCACTTTATTATAAAACGATTTTCGGATGTTAGAGGTCCCAAACTTATATAATTCGAGGCTAAGGTGATAAGGGTTATAAATCTACTCATCCAATAGGTTTTTGACAAGTTTATGCCTTGGATTTTACATTATCTTTTCATTTTATTTAAATCGTTAATTAATGAGGTAATCGCTGCATCATCATGGTGTCATAAATAATTTAATTTATTTAATGTCCAAAAATTATAAAAAAAATACTATGATGTAGGAAATTTTTTTATCTTTCCAATGACTATTTATATTCAAAAATATGACTTGTATAACCCCATGTAAAAATTGTTTTAGTAAAACATTTCATGTTTGTGTCATTTTTTTACTTTAACATTAAATAGAAGGTATTTATGTCATTTTCCAACTAAAGTGGCTCCATGGGGTCCCCAAGTTGACCCATGGATTGTCGTGGTCGGCCATGACACATCCAATGAGGGTAGGATATGTGTCAAGCTCATCTCATATTATTAAAACATTATTTTTACCTTAAACTACACTAATTACCTCTAATCGCGATTAAGAACTTAAAAGTTACTATTCACCAAAAAATTATTTTAATCCCATTGAACCACATTTTACTTCCTAATGACAACCATGTATGTCAGATTTTTGAAATTCAAATCACAGAGGTGGTAATGTTTCATTTTAACGAAAAATCAGTTTTTTAACAACCACTTAGTGGTTTCACTATTCATCAAAAATTGAAGTTTTTCAGAATAATGCCAAAATTTCACTGTAAGCTATAATTGATATTCCAAATTCAAAAATGATGTCTATTTTAAAAAATTCCAAAAATATATGTTTCATTAATTAATTTTATAATTAATTCCCGTTGTTACAACAAATAGCGTGTTTTTAAGAAACAATTTATATCAAAAGATTGGCAATTGTTTATGTCTAATTTCAATGTTAAATTAATTCTAATGACCACCATTGGATAAAATGGTAAAAATATATTCTAATTATACTTTAAAACCACTAAATAGTATAATTTATCACTATAAAATATTTTGATTAAAAAAGTTTTTTTTATGTATTTTTCACTATTCATAAAAATTTAGAAGTTCTCAGAAAAATACCAAAAATTCAACATAGGATAATTTTGATATTCTGAATCCAAAAATGAATTCCATTTTGAAATATAAAATATATATAGTTCCAAAAAGTGGGTATTACTATTCATAACGGCTACTTTGATTGGTTGTGGTGTGTGTTAGAACACGAAGTTGCGTACAACACACGCTATTGTATTATTCAAAGAGAAGAGTACCGAGGAAGTTTGGGGTGTTACAATTTAGATAAGGATAAATACACATTTATAATTGATATATAAGATATTTAGTGAAAATACTTATAAAGCAATTTAAAAATTTTATTAATAAATAATTTCATAATTATAATTGAGTAAAAATAATTTAATTATAATTGTATGATATAAAAATTAAATTAATTAATTAATGTTTTAAGATAACTTGAAAACATGACTTGAACTTCAAACAACCATAACATTTGGTCTGGGTGTCTATTTGGACTCTACCACATATAAAATTGAATCTTGAGAAGATATATATTCCATAATGGCATGGGGGAACCCATAAAACATTTCTTGAGGCTACAAAAGGTCTAAAATTCTTCCAAAACTGAGTTTTTAGTCGGGGTATCCCAAATTTTTAACATTCTATAGAATTTTAGCCTTGTTTAAGGGGTTTTTATTATATTTTTTCAATGGGGACTGAATTTATTCCCAGGGATTACATATATATATATGTATTTATTTATTTATGATGGTTTTGAAATTTTATCATTTTTCACAATATAATTTTATTTATAATTAAATACATGCATATTTTCTTATATTTACTTATAATAAATCAATTATATAAATAAATATTTAATAATATTTAAATATAAATTTATTTATAAATATATAAATTAAATATTTATTATTAATTTGATTTATAATAAAAAAATTATAAATTTTATTAACATTATAAAATGAATTAATATGTATATATATACCTATACAATTCATTTTTATATATAAAAATGTGTGTGTTAATAAATAAATGTATATGTATATGTATATTCTAATATATGTAAACAATGTATATAATATAAAAAAAATTACATGTATGTGAGAAATATAAATGTTTCCTTGTGTGTGTGTCAATATTATGTATATACATCATATATAAATGTATTTTTATAAACAAATCATTATCATTATCATTAAATATAATATATAAATGTATTTATAGTAAATATCTATACTTACATTATAAACAATTTATATGTACGTATACAATTAAATGTGAACATGTAAATATATAGACATATAAATATATATGTAATGTATAAAATTTTTATCTGAATATATATACATATTCTAAAAATATATTTAAAACAATATCTTACCATTTATTACATTACAAAAAAATATGAATATATATATAATTATAAAAATATATATATATATTGTATTTATATATACATTTATGTGTGTATTAATAAATATATATATTTTAATATTATATTCTAGTTTATGTAAATTAATATAGTATATTATATATTTAAATAAATATAAGTATATGTATATCACACACACCCAAACTTATATTTTTTTGGATGTATTTAAAACTAATTATATAAATGTATGAATAAAAAATGTATATGTAAATATATATATATATATAAATAAATAAATAGAAATATTTTAAAATATACAATAAAACATCTTGGTATAGTGTTAAAGGAATTTGAGTTCCAAAGGAGGGGTACATGGATCAAATGCAGGTGCACGCAGGAGGCTAAAATTTCACAAAGCACTCATAAAGGGGGTGGAGAAGTGCTGATAAAGGGGTGGTTGGTGAGTGGGTGAAAATAACTAATAAAAGGGGGAGTGTTGACAAAGGGGGGCCTTAGATAGGTCTGAAAAAAATAATTTCCCCCAGTATCAATGAATAAAAACAAGTGATCATAAAATGGGCCTTTATCAGTACTTTTTGCAAGCATTGATAAAGTCATCCCTTTAACATTGCTTGCATTATTAGGGCTTCTTTAGCATTGATAAAGCCCTTTTTCAGCACTGCCAAAGGGAAAATTTCCAATAGTGCGATTGGCATCCATCCATTTTTTATTAATATCTCTATTATTTGATTTTTAAATGTTAATATTAAAAAAATAAAAAAATACAAAAAAATATGATCTAAGAACTCATAAAGGTCATTATTATGGAACCCTTTAAGATATATGAATCCATTTTTCTAAGGTAATAAGAGCTTAATGATTCATGTTGATGATTTTATATAGAGTTTGAAATCATTGAAGTAAATTTATTTGTGATATCTATAAAGTTACTAATAATCTAATTTAAATTCATTTATTGTAAAACATAGATATCAAATATGGTTTTTGTAACTTTTCTATGTGGGAGTAAAACTATAGGGAGGAGTTTATTGGGGTCATTCTACATTTTAATGGAGTCCAATCGTAGATATTCACAAAAAATAAAATATAAAATGGATTTCGGTTATATTTCCTAGTAATGGAAGAAAACTGCAATAATTGTTTGATTTTAATCCATGGGAGCAGGAAGCATACCTGGATGTTGGAGAGGATTACCATATATGCACTAAAAATACTGCCAAACTATTATTTGAAATCACCACCTTACATGATAAGTGGTCAAAGTTTTTACAGTGAACATATGGTCCATTCATTTACATCCTCATTTATCCTGGATCTCCATGTGATTAGAGTGAGATATTTACAAAATAAGATCATGTGTATGATTAATTTGATGATATCTCATGTTATTAAATAGACATACATGATCTTAAAAAATAAGTAATCCATTTAAAAAATCAAGAGGAAGGAGTTAGTGTTTATTCAGTTCATAACATGGTAAGGGTTGAGCCATGTGGGTTTTCAGTGACATGGTACTTAGGAGCTTATGTCGAACTTCATTCAGTTGATAAAAATGATTATGGGGAACAATCACATGCTCTTGAGAATCCAACATTTGATGAAACTCTTGAATTTAATTATGTTTTTATGAATAAATTTTTTTCTGTCTCAATGGGATGAACCGATAAAGCCAACTGGAAAAAAGATAAAAATTATAATTTAAATAAATCTAATGGTGATTAGAAGGAATGAAAGTTGTGGCAATATTAAGAATGAAATGAAAAGATAGACCCACACATCAATAATTTTTGTTAAATGACACAAATAATTTTTTTTAAATAAATTGGGTGGTGGATAAGAGTATACGTTTAATAAAATAAAATATAAAGAGTAGTAATATATGAAATTTAAAAAAAGTAACATTAATTCATTTATTTCCTTCTAAATCACTTCGATTTTTGGGTGATTTCAAATCATTAATCAGGGATAAACCAATTTCTCTAAGTTTCTCCCTGAAGTATTTCTATTCATAAAACATAACCTCACCAAACATGGTAAATTAGTTCGAATCAATCCATTTCATTTACTTTCTCCTCAAATCGCCACTACCAAATGAGTTATTATGGTATTAGCAACAAATTTCTCATGGATTTTGGATCACACCACGATTTTCTCAACCTAAATAAGAAAATAAATCAATTTATAAGGAAATGTATGCAGGGAATGTTTAAGGATCGATTAAAGAGGATCTTAAACATTGCGAAGGTGATGATAATGCAGATCAAGTGATGTAAGATCAATTAATGGGGAGTATAAATAATCACATACCATATATTTTGAGAGGATTGATTCATCTTAGATGTTCAATATAGATTGGTTTCAAAGGCAATCTTCCATGAGATATTGAATGGAGTGAAGAAAAATGTTCTATTAGTGTTGAATATATATGATCATGGAGGGTTTTATCAATTATTTTCAAGCATAGAGAAATATGAGTTTTATCACCACTTAAAAATATGTCACATCACACCTTGACCTTGATAATTCTATTATTTTATTCATTTCCTAGATTTGGATCCTTTTTTCGAGTTTTGGGTTGAGTCTCAGTTTTAATTTTTGATTTTTTTTTTTGAAAAATGGAAGTTTTGGCCTTCACTGCAAGGAGCACATGGTTAGTGCACAGTTTGGGGAAAACTATGTGACTTAGCCCAAGTAACCATATAGCTTGTTTGGGGGTATAGGTGGAGGGCACATGGGTTTATCACAGTTTATAAAACCATATTGAAATCATGTGAGATGTTCTATCCATTTGGATGGTAGCAACCGCACAGTTTGTGCATAGTTTGGAAAATCGTGCGGCCAAACCATGTGAGATGTCAGATTATTGGATTTTTAAAATTCCAAGTTTTACCCTTTGACCTTTTAACTGTAATTCATGATTTCTCCCCCTTGATTGACCTAGGTCCACCATGGGAGCTTCCAATATTATCCTCTCTTTATCCCCTTCGATTTTTTAATCCCCTTGAAGTGTCCAAAGGTGATCTATTTGGATTTTTGGTCAATTTATCCCTCTTCCCATCCTTTTCTATTGGTTTATTAGTTTCTCTTAGCTTGGATTCATCATGGAAAAACCCTAGGATAAGGGTTTTTTGATGTGGGTTGATTTCATTGATGTTATGGTGTGCGGATTTTCTCTTGAGTGTATTTTTCCTTCTCCCAAATTTTCATTGCATTTGCACATTGTTGAGGTTGGTGTTTCCATCCATTTCTTTTTTGGAACATTCCATTAATTCTTGATATTTTCTTAATGGTTTATAAATGTGTATTTATTTCTTGGTATGTGTGGGAATAAGTTGTTTTGTTGTTTTCATGATGTAAAATTGGTGCGAAATGGTTTTAAAAAGATTTATTTACTTATACTTTTATTTAAATGCATGCAAGGTGTTTGATAAAATGTCGATTTTCCTTTTTTAGTAAAAATTGGTGTTTAAGATGATGTTTTCCCTTGGTTATGTTATGGAATTATTTTGAGATTTTGATTTGGGTATCGTGTGTGGAATTGGTTGTCTTTTATGTTGTGACACTTATGTGTGGTTTATTTTATTGGTTTAAAAATAAGTGATGTGTCTTTTAAAAAGGGGTTTTCCGAATTGAATTGAAGTTCACATGTGTTAGAGGTTGGCTTCCTAAAAGGAAATTGGTTTAGTTTCAAGTGTTCCCTTTTTTTATATATGTGATCGATGGATTGTGTGTGTCACGAACCGACCCAAGTTGGGGCTTGAGCTGCAACTATCCCAAGCCCACCTCCATAAGTCAGGGGTGGCGATAAGCACTGAAGGAATAACTAAACTCATGGAGGCCTTTTTATAAGAACCTATACACATGCACATAGCCAACTCAATGCAAAAGTACAGAGGGAAATAAATGAAGAATGCAACATTGTTATAAATATACCAAATATGCATGAACCACTAAACAGAATGAATTATGGTAGAGTATACTATAAATAAAATGGGAAAAAATACATTCCCAAAACAAAAATATTTCCCAACCTAAAAAAACTAGAATAGTAAATATCTAAGAGAGTCCAGATCCTATATCCAAAATTTCTCTTGAAACATCTACCTTAATTTCAGGGTCGCAGCATCGCAAACGATTCATCATTCCGACACTGTATAAGAGAGCTATGTCAGATACAAGATCTCGTAATAATAATAATTTTATTATTATTGGTCATTTCATTGACTTAATATAGAATTTGGAAAAAAAATTATCCAATATTGGTCTTAAAATGATCATCTTGATTCTAGGGTCACACTACCGCTGACGGTTCGTCAATCAGATGTCATACAAAAAATTTACGATCAAATTTGTGTTTTACTTCCAAAATAATAATAATAATAATAATATATTGTAATTATTTTATTAAAAAAATTCCCTTTAAAGGAACACTCAAACCCCCTTACATAACCTGTGTAGCATGCGACCCATCTTCAGACGACTCTTCTCCAGGAACCTCTTTTTTTATCCTTTTCATTTTATTATAATGAATAATATTATTATTATGTTATAATATTATTATTAACATGTCCCCCATTTAAAACCCCATGGGCCACACCCCTCTTCCATATTTCATCTTCAAAAATAATTTCACTGAATTGAAAATTTAAATCTTAATAAATCTTTATTATCCAATATTTCAAAATTTATGCCAACATTATTATTATAATTATTTAGTATAATAATAATAAAAAATCCCCAATTAAAATTTATTAACTCATAACCAATTATTATTAATAATAATTATTATTAATAACTATTATTAATATCACTTTTCATGTTGACCACATCTGGCCACCGTCACGTCAACGCTGAGCAGCCTCTATCATGGAATCCCATGCATGGCCTTAGCATGAAATTGATCCTTCCACAACACATGTCATTGTCACACATCAACTAGGAAAATGAGGATTATCGATCTGATCCTAAACCACCTCTGATCACAAACACGCATTTGTAGTGCCGATCCGATCTAATCATAAAACACCATCCCGTTCGCATATCAATCTACCCCCAAACCATTGACATGAATGTATTTTATGCCACTGCAATGAATCTGGGGGTTCGATCACCCTCAAAACCACCCCGACAATGTCGAATTGTGACCTCATGGTATAACGATGAAGAATGCGAGGAATGGTGGTGGTAAAAGCACCAAAAACTAAGTTTTATAGATCGAGGTCAATATTTCTTGGACAATCGATCAAGAAAAGGTATCCCAATTCTAGAAAACAATTGACAATAAATTAATTTTAGTATGTTGGCACATGCAAAGGATGCAAAGAGGGGCACAGATCAAAGAACAAATATCAATCTACTCAAACTTTTAATCAAGAGGCATAAAACACCAAAATACAAGTCTTAACTTGATTATGGGTCAATCTTTGGTGAAGAACGTGTTTTCCAACAATTCGAGAGATGTCGATGCGTTTGTTGCATCCTGATCCGCTTTGATCTGGAGTTTCATCATATTTCACCATGATTTTCTAATGGAAGAAAGGAGAGAGCTCTTGGTAAATTATCAAGATTATGAGGCTAACCCTAGATAATTTTCCATGGTGATATATTTATATATTTTCTATATAGTTTAACATAAATTAATTACTTAATTTAATTAATTAATTAACTCTCTGAATGTACCGCCAACGACTGTCTCGTCTGAACATCCCGCACCGACCAACTTTAGGTCGTTCCTAGGGAAAATAATGCATTACAAACTTAACGTTCGCCTCATATTTCTAATCTGATTCCCCTTTCATAAGTTATTTGGATTAGAATTAAAAATAAAATGATTTTATTTAATTATTTTATTTTAGGTTACGTCCTTAGTGACTTTTTCTACAGATAACCCATGCCTACAAAATTTATGTCACACCTAGGGTAAATGTCATGTCTTGGACACAATCATGCGCTCATATTTATGATCTAAAATTCTATTTAGTATATATTTTATTATTTCTAAAAAACCACATTCACATTAAAAAATATATTATTATTTTTAGAAAATTAATTATGGGCACACTGGGCCTCAGAATTGTGTGCCCTCTCAGAGCTTGGATTTGAAAATAATCCTATGAATATTCCAAAGTCTTACATAGAAAAACTAGAGTATCTACATTATTCCCTTATTCAAATATTTTCATCCTTGAAAAGCACAAACTAAGAGAAGAAGTGGGGACACTGAGCCTGCACCTGGATCTTCCCTACACCAGGATGTATAGTTAAAGGAGAAGTGTGAAACTCCCTCATCACAGCCTCTCACATTATGATAAAAATCACCATTCATCCCTAAAATAGGATAACATGATTCCCTTATTTATAAAATATATCAGGTGAAAATTCTAAGGATATCTAGTCATACCTAATCCCACAGTCGATTTATCCCTATTGAGAATCTCTCATACACTCAAGAAGTGAAGGAGTCAACACCATCGACTGAAGAAAAATTATACCCTCTTGATCCACTAGGGTTAGTTGTAGGGAAGCTAACTACTTTGAATATTCTTTCACTAAGCAAGCCTAGGACTTCCTACAAAGGGAATATTCTATAATGTGGCCCTTCCCTAGAGTATAAACTATCTATAAGTAATAGTACTACAGGAATTCCAACCAGCACTGTTATCTCAGGTTTAGGTCTCTCTGAGTGAAGGTGTACCTGAGACTATGGTGGTCTGAGTAAACCAAAAAACAGTCTCTCAGAAGGTGATGTCTCCACATTCCCAGGGAAAAGACTATTGTTGTGAGCTCTACGTAAGGAGTCTTATAGTTCCTTTCATGGGGTATCAACTACATTGACTTGTATTTGATAACTGTATGTAACTGTATCAAGGTTTACATTGAGCACACAAGGGTACCAATGAATAAGACAGGTGAGTAAACTCATCCAACCATAAGAATCTAGACATGGAAAGCACGTGGCATACCTCATGTGTATTCACCTCTATTGGAAGGAGAGTAACCCAAAACTAGAAATATAAGGCCCCAGCCTTAAACCTTACTTAATCTTGAGTTATTACAAGATTACACATTGAGGATCTTTTCAGGTTTAGAGTTTTAGATAATTAGATCATGAAACTTGCATTACACTCCACATTTAAACAAAGTGGTTACATAAAAGACAGTATTCATTCTTCCCATCAACGGAAACATATTTAAAAGAAAACATGGATTCTTTCTTGACACATCCTTGACACTATCATCACATCATGTACCCTTCCCTTGACCTGTGAAAAACATTTCAAAAACTTGGGATGAGCATAAAAAGCTCAGTAAGGTATATATAGATATGGAAAGGAAACATGAGTTCATGTATACATAAGAATGAAATCATACTTTACCCATAAAACATAGGCATATCAAATCATGAATAAATCATAGAAATCATAAGACATAAAGGTAACTTGAGGCATTCATAACATTCTTACGTGGGGAGTAACCCTCTTGGTTACGTTTGGAATACCCATCACAGTATATTCCCTAAATCTCTTTGGAGAAACCTTAACGTTTCACTCCTTCGCGTTACCCAATGGATTGGAGAGCTATATCGGGCTCACCCGCCCTTAGTTTATCACGGAACCACCCGTTCTTCATAACAATGCCCAAGAACCATAACATAATCGTATCACATAAACATGAATAAAGGAAATATAACATTTCCACATTTCAATCACAATATAACATTTTAGGATATTGAAATAATGAACCCATTCAAAAAGAAACCATTTCCAAAACCATTTAAAACATTTAATAAAGAGATTTTGAATCAAAGTGTCCCATACCACCTTGAAGCTTTTAACATTTTAAACCATTAATATCCATATAAATCCTTAAAACCATTTTGAAAACATGGATATTAATAAGAACAAATAATTAAAACATTTAAAACGATATTTTGGTTAAAGGGGTTTTACCAAAATTAGAGACACTTGAATACAATAATCGAGGAATAACATTTAGTCAGAACTTTATAATATCATGAGAATAAAAGGATTCATGATATAATACTCCAAAGGACAGTATATACACCATATAAGAGTTAATTGGTGCATAACAACAATGAACCCTCAATAGAAATGTCAAATGTGATGAAATCCCTTATAAAGAAGGTATCCTTAAATTAAGGACAAATAAATCTCAAAAATATGTGTGACAAATATATATACACCCAATATAAGTGGATATTAAGTGTAAAACAATAAAAGGTCATTCACACATATTCAATGGATGACATATTCAATGACTACAAGTTGAACCCAAAGAAATCGAAATTGGGTTAAAAAGTTCCCTTGACAGCCTAACGGCATCACATCAAAATGAGTTGATGAGAGATAAAAAGTGTATCTCATCACTTGGACATAAAATTTACATCAATAAGGATATATGAGAACATATCCCAACATAACAATATGTAAATTAAAAGACCCAGCAAAAGAAGTCTTTTTAAAAAAAGAGGAGGGTGAAAGGTTCCCTTACCGACTTGGGTATCTTTCAAAACATACACCCCATGAAAGAAGGACAATAAATAATTGATGTAAATACTCATAAAGGGAAGTATATTACACAAAGAGTAGAATAATGGCAGTACATACACCACTCAAAGGAAATTGTGGAAAATGTAGCATAAATCTCACGGGAATAAAAGTGAGATGAAAAATCCCTTACGAAAACTCGGCAGCCTAACGGCGCCACATAATACTTCCGAATATGGATTGATGAGATCAAATAGGGTATCTCATCACATTACAATAAAATGTACAGAAAGAGGAATATAAAAGAACGTACCCCAACATTACAAAGAGGAGCTTAAGAGAATTGACATAAAGGAGAGTACTTAAAAAGAAAGAGAGAGGTTAGATCTCTTACGAAAGTTCGGCAGCCTAACGGCGCCACTCAAAACTTCCAAAAAAGATTGATGAGAGAGAATAGGGTCTCTCATAACATGAACATAAAAATTACAGTAAATTTAATATAAAAGATCATCCCAATAACAAGAAATATGAGCTTTAAAAGGAATGACATAAAAGTGTGTACTTAAAAAGAAAGAGAGGAGTAGGATCCCTTACCTCGGGTCCGACTTGACTCGATCGTTCTTTAATCTCCTGAATAATAAACTTGAGTTAATTTCTAATTCCTTAAGAACCTTTTTCAAGTTCATTATTACTTTTATACCACTTATTACCATTTCATAAACATTATGTAATCATTTAAGTTAATAATATTTGTTTTGCCGATATTTGGTTCATAAGTCGAAAGTGGACTTCTTACAATTACATGTTGTTCGTGTGGCCAAATGTTTATTATATCCAGAATTGTATTCATTATGTAGATATCATATATTTCATATATATCCAGTACATGCATGCATTTATAATATTACATAATCATTTAGAGGTAAGAAATGAAATGCACCGTTCATGGAGACGGTAAGCCGTACGTATGCATGAACGCTACTTTCATTTCTATTTCATATTTTATAGAATGGAATAATAATGATATAAAGGTATATTATAATTCCAGTATAATATCATATATAATATCATATTTCCATCCTTTATACATCCCACATATGGTATTTAACGAATCAAATCACTTTGAGGGGGCGGTAGTCCGCACTTCCTTAAATGAAGATATCGCGTATACCCATAATGGAAGTCATAAAGGTAAGACAAAAATGAAAAATACAGAAGCATAAATAAAACATAAACATATTATATATCATATATAAAAATAGTGACATCATAATGGCCACCTTTGAAGGTGTTAAATGAGTATTGAACAATCATCGTTTTGGGAGGCAGAATTTCACCATCCACGGAAACCGTATGTTCTTTAACCATTTGATGTAGTTGTGTGAGAGTGTAGCTCGAATAAATCTTATAACAACATCCTAGTATATTTAAAATACTGGTTTTGTTACAAAAGAAGTAAATAAAAAGAGTTTAGGGGGTTGGAGAAGCAAAATAAAACAAATGAACATGAGAGAATGAATTACCTTTAAAAGTGTAACTCCTTTTGATTTGAGCCTAAAGGCTTCCTTTGAAAGGATTCTTCCCAAAGAGAATCCTCTAGGATGAGGAGAGGGATGTGGAGAGAGTAAATGGGCAGGGGTTGGCCGAGCCAAAGGCTTGACGAGTGTGTTAAATGAGGTAGAGGTGGGGGCCTTTTATAAGAGGAGAGGAGGGGCACTTTTGGAAAGTAAAGAAATATTACTTTATTTGAAAATGTGTTTCGGTTTCAAAAGGTCCCACATTGATATAATTCGTGGATAAGGTGATAAGGATTCGAAATCCACTCATCCAATAAGTTTTTTACATGTTTAGTTCATAGATTTTACATTATCTTTCTATTTTATTTTAATCGTTAAATAATGATGTCATCACTGCATCATTATGATGTCATAAATAATTTAATTTATTTAATGTCTAAAAATTATAAAAAAATTACTATGATGTATTAAATCTTTTTATATTTCCAATTACTATTTATAATCAAAAATATGACTTGTATAACCCCACTTAAAAATTGTTTTAGTAAAACATATCATGTTTGTGTCATTTTTAATTTTAACATTAAATAAAAATATATTATTGTCATTTTCCAACTAAAGTGGCTCCATGGGGTCCCCAAGTTGGACCATGGCTTGTCTTGGTCGTCCATGACTCACCCAATAGGTGTAGCACAAGTTTCATGGTGTTTTCACATTCTTATAATATCATTTTTACCTTAAATTACATTAATTACCACTAATCGCGATTAAAAACTTAATAAGTTACTATTCACCAAAAAATTATTTTCATCCCATTGAACCACATTTTTCATACTAATGACAACCATGTATGTCGGATTTTCAAAATTCAATACACATTAGTGGTAAACTTTCATTTAACTGAAAAATCAGTTTGCTTGATTACCACTTAGTGGTTTCACTATTCATCAAAAATTGGAGTTTTTCAGAAAAATACCAAAACTTCACCCTAAGATATATTTGATATTCCGAATTCAAAAATGAATTCCGTTTTACAAAATTCAAAACATATAAGTCACATTAATTAATTTAATAATTAATTCCCGCTGTCATGACAAATAGCGTGTTTTATGAAACAATAAGTATCAAAAGATTGACACTAGTTTAAGTCTGATTTCAAAGTGAAATTGATTCCAACGACCATTATTGGATTTAATGGTAAAAATATTTTCTAATTTCACTTTAAAACCAATTCAAAATATAATCTAATCATATAAATAAATTAGATTAAAAAGTGGTTTTGAATTAAAATACAACATTTTACACTATTCATTAAAAAAAATGAACATTATCGGAAAGATACCAAAAATTTACACAAAGTAAATTTTGATGTCCCGATTCTTAAGAAGAGTTTTATTTGGTCCAATAGAATTTATAAGAGTGAACAAAACTATATTTAATGATGGTTCTCCATTAAAAGGCGATAAGTGAACCTTTAGTGAAAACTAGGGCATATACGCCTAAAATTGAATTCTTTCCGTATTTTAAGCCTTTAGCTTTTATTGGATAAATGTAAAAACATTTAAAAACATATATAATCATATTTTAGTTATTTATATCCATTCCCGCCATTACAACGGCTACATGTTAACTACCATTTAAAATAATATTATTTTATTATTAGAGTGCAACGTAAGATTCCCAAGAAACTCGTTGTTGCGTGCTGGGTACGCCATCGAGCATAGCGTCCCCTTTAAAGTCATTTAAATATTTTATTCAAAAATATGGATAAATATGAAATTTCATATTCTTTATTTACCTAGGGTGTTACATCCTTCCCCCCTTTTGGGAATTGTGTCCTCGCAATTTTAAAATTGCGCTTGGAAACATCCTTGAAAGTCCCACATCGGAACAAAAGTCGGTAAAACAAACACTTTAAAATAAAGAAAGATAAGTACAAAGGTCACCCGAGTTAACCCATACTAGGATTACAAGTATGAAAATATGGACATGGAGGAAAAACAAAGGGTCATGTTCTGATGGAGAGTGATAGAAAACATGTTTAGGAGAAAGTTAACCATGAGAAAATCACAAACTTGTGATGGGTTAAACGGTATTCGATTCCCCAGTAGGAAAAGTTAATAGACAAAATTTTTGTTTTAAGTTACTTTTTATTGAGGAATTTATTCATAAGGAAACATAATCACTTATCATGTTGACTCTCAACTTTTATTAGATTCCTTACACAAACTCATATTTTCTCCAAAAGGCGAGTATTTAGGAAGACTTGTTCAAATTAAGAGTACTATAATCAACGTCTAGAGAATCACCTAATCCACAAAAGAGAACTATATACTTCCCATGTCTTTAGGCTTTAAACAAAACCAAAACCAAAAAGGTTAGTACAAGGTCAGATAATCCAGAAAAGGATAACCCTTTAAAAAGAAAATCTATGCTTAATCGCCAAAATTTGTCCAACAAAACCCAAAGTTCAACGAGGACCATCCGATAAACAATTTGTCCATAAAATTCTTCAAAGTAAACCAATATAAGATTGAAACCCAAATATTTGAAGGATTTAGTCACATAGTATTCCAAGTTAAATTGTAACATTTATCTCCAAACAACATCAGTTGCCCCTAAAGTCTCGTATTGAAAAGTAATTAACCTAATCACATATCCTCCAAGATAGGTTAATCATTTTCATAAATAACCCAAAATCAACTTACTCTTAATTCATAAAATCATATAACTAGAAAGCATCAGCCAAACTAACCAGGGACTTCACGTAGTCCAGTGGTAGGCGATAAATACCAGTCGCACTTTGGTTGTGGGTTCGATTCCCGCAGCTTTGTCCGACGCGACGGGTAGTCACACGGTCTGCGTGTTGTCCTTTTTCCAAAACTATATAATTCTTAAAACATTCCCCAAAATGAGAAAAAAATCTTCAAGAATAATCATAACATATTTTAACCTCAAGTTTATCTCATTCCTTTCATTTTCCATCATATCATAGAGTAACCCATAATTACCTAAAAATTAAGTATCATATAAACCCTAATGGTTACCTTAATAATTATTACCTAAATTTCCACATCGAGTTGGCCATCTCATACATGATGCATTAGAGAACTCGCCAAGGTTGAAGTGGTTGATCATGACTCCTTGATATTTGGTTTAGAACAACCACGAGTTTCCTCATTGAATCCTCCATTTTATCTAGTATCTTAATCAGAGAACCACCACAGTTTTCTTCAAACCTGTTGTCTCTTTGGTGCCTGCTAGATCCGTCCATTCACTAAAAATAGAAATGTCAGTGTGAGTATATCAACAAGACCATCATGTAGTAATGAGGAAGGTAAACACTAAGATACACTTACTCATTCACTTTATCTAAAACTAGGACTCTTTCTGAAATCCTAACCATTATGGTAATGTCACTTATGCTTAAAGAATACCCTAACCTCTAAAGTTATCTAAACCGACCTTTGATACCAACTATAAGGCCCCAGCCTTAAACCTTACTTAATCAAGAGTTATTACAAGATTACACATTGAGGATCTTTTCAGGTTTAGATTTTTAGAGAATTAGATCATGAAACTTGCATTACACTCCACATTTAAACAAAGTGGTTACATAAAAGACAGTATTCATTCTTCCCATCAACGGAAACATATTTAAAATAAAACATGGATTCTTTCTTGACACATCCTTGACACTATCATCACATCATGTACCCTTCCCTTGACCTGTGAAAAACATTTCAAAAACTTGGGATGAGCATAAAAAGCTCAGTAAGGGATATATAGATATGGAAAGGAAACATGAGTACATGTATACATAAGAATGAAATCATACTTTACCCATAAAACATAGGCATATCAAATCATGAATAAATCATAGAAATCATAAGACATAAAGGTAACTTGAGGCATTCATAACATTCTTATGTGGGGAGTAACCCTCTTGGTTACGTTTGGAATACCCATCACAGTATATTCCCTAAATCTCTTCGGAGAAACCTTAACGTTTCACTCCTTCGCGTTACCCAATGCATTGGAGAGCTATATCGGGCTCACCCGCCCTTAGTTTATCACGGAACCACCCGTTCTTCATAACAATGCCCAAGAACCATAACATAATCGTATCACATAAACATGAATAAAGGAAACATAACATTTCCACATTTTAATCACAATATAACATTTTAGGATATTGAAATAATGAACCCATTCAAAAAGAAACCATTTCCAAAACCATTTAAAACATTTAATAAAGAGATTTTGAATCAAAGTGTCCCATACCACCTTGAAGCTTTTAACATTTTAAACCATTAATATCCATATAAATCCTTAAAACCATTTTGAAAACATGGATATTAATAAGAACAAATAATTAAAACATTTAAAACGATATTTTGGTTAAAGGGGTTTTACCAAAATTAGAGACACTTGAATACAATAATCGAGGAATAACATTTAGTCAGAACTTTATAATATCATGAGAATAAAAGGATTCATGATATAATACTCCAAAGGATAGTATATACACCATATAAGAGTGAATTGGTGCATAACAACAATGAACCCTCAATAGAAATGTCAAATGTGATGAAATCCCTTATAAAGAAGGTATCCATAAATTAAGGACAAAGAAATCTCAAAAATATGTGTGAAAAATATATATACACCCAATATAAGTGGATATTAAGTGTAAAACAATAAAAGGTCATTCACACATATTCAATGGATGACATATTTAATGACTACAAGTTGAACCCAAAGAAATCGAAATTGGGTTAAAAAGTTCCCTTGACAGCCTAACGGCATCACATCAAAATGAGTTGATGAGAGATAAAAAGTGTATCTCATCACTTGGACATAAAATTTACATCAATAAGGATATATGAGAACATATCCCAACATAACAATATGTAAATTAAAATACCCAACAAAAGAAGTCTTTTTAAAAAAAGAGGAGGGTGAAAGGTTCCCTTACCGACTTGGGTATCTTTCAAAACATACACCCCATGAAAGAAGGACAATAAATAATTGATGTAAATACTCATAAAGGTAAGTATATTACACAAAGAGTAGAATAATGGCAGTACATACACCACACAAAGGAAATTGTGTCAAATGTAGCATAAATCTCACGGGAATAAAAGTGAGATGAAAAATCCCTTACGAAAACTCGGCAGCCTAACGGCGCCACATAATACTTCCGAATATGGATTGATGAGATCAAATAGGGTATCTCATCACATTACAATAAAATGTACAGAAAGAGTAATATAAAAGAACGTACCCCAACATTACAAAGAGGAGCTTAAAAGAATTGACATAAAGGAGAGTACTTAAAAAGAAAGAGAGAGGTTAGATCTCTTACGAAAGTTCGGCAGCCTAACGGCGCCACTCAAAACTTCCAAAAATGATTGATGAGAGAGAATAGGGTCTCTCATAACATGAACATAAAAATTAAAGTAAATGTAATATAAAAGATCATCCCAATAACAAGAAATATGAGCTTTAAAAGGAATGACATAAAAGTGTGTACTTAAAAAGAAAGAGAGGAGTAGGATCCCTTACCTCGGGTCCGACTTGACTCGATCGTTCTTTAATCTCCTGAATAATAAACTTGAGTTAATTTCTAATTCCTTAAGAACCTTTTTCAAGTTCATTATTAATTTTATACCACTTATTACCATGTCATAAACATTATGTAATCATTTAAGTTAATAATATTTGTTTTGCCGATATTTGGTTCATAAGTCGAAAGTGGACTTCTTACAATTACATGTTGTTCGTGTGGCCAAATGTTTATTATATCCAGAATTGTATTCATTATGTAGATATCATATATGTCATATATATCCAGTACATTCATTCATTTATAACATTACATAATCATTTAGAGGTAAGAAATGAAATGCACCGTTCATGGAGACGGTAAGCCGTACGTACGCATGAACGCTACTTTCATTTCTATTTCGTATTTTATAGAATGGAATAATAATGATATAAAGGTATATTATAATTCCAGTATAATATCATATATAATATCATATTTCCATCCTTTATACATCCCACATATGGTATTTAACGAATCAAATCACTTTGAGGGGGCGGTAGTCCGCACTTCCTTAAATGAAGATATCGCGTATACCCATAATGGAAGCCATAAAGGTAAGACAAAAATGAAAAATACAGAAGCATAAATAAAACATAAACATATTATATATCATATATAAAAATAGTGACATCATAATGGCCACCTTTTAAGGTGTTAAATGAGTATTGAACAATCATCATTTCGGGAGGCAGAATTTCACCATCCACGGAAACCGTATGTTCTTTAACCATTTGATGTAGTTGTGTGAGAGTGTAGCTCGAATAAATCTTATAAAAACATCCTAGTATATTGAAAATACTGTTTTTGTTACAAAAGAAGTAAATAAAAAGATTTTAGGGGGTTGGAGAAGCAAAATAAAACAAATGAACATGAGAGAATGAATTACCTTTAAAAGTGTAACTCCTTTTTATTTGAGCCTAAAGGATTCCTTTGAAAGGATTCTGCCCAAAGAGAATCCTCTAGGATGAGTATAGGGATGTGGAGAGAGTAAATGGTCAGGGGTTGGCCGAGCCAAAGGCTTGAGGAGTGTGTTAAATGAGGTAGAGGTGGGGGCCTTTTATAAGAGGAGAGGAGGGGCACTTTTGGAAAGTAAAGAAATATTACTTTATTTGAAAATGTGTTTCGGTTTCAAAAGGTCCCACATTGATATAATTCGTGGATAAGGTGATAAGGATTCTAAATCCAATCATCCAATAAGTTTTGTACATGTTTAGTTCATAGATTTTACATTATCTTTTTATTTTATTTTAATCGTTAAATAATGATGTCATCACTGCATCATTATGATGTCATAAATAATTTAATTTATTTTATGTCTAAAAATTATAAAAAAATTACTATGATTTAGTAAATCTTTTTATCTTTCCAATTAATATTTATAATCAAAAATATGACTTGTATAACCCCACTTAAAAATTGTTTTAGTAAAACATATCATGTTTGTGTCATTTTTAATTTTAACATTAAATAAAAATATATTATTGTCATTTTCCAACTAAAGTGGCTCCATGGGGTCCCCAAGTTGGCCCATGGATTGTCTTGGTCGGCCATGACTCACCCAATAGGTGTAGGAAAAGTGTCATGGTGTTTTCACATTCTTATAATATCATTTTTACCTTAAATTACACTAATTACCACTAATCGCGATTAAAAACTTAATAAGTTACTATTCACCAAAAAATTATTTTCATCCCATTGAACCACATTTTTCATACTAATGACAACCATGTATGTAGGATTTTCAAAATTCAATACACATTAGTGGTAAACTTTCATTTAACTGAAAAATCAGTTTGCTTGATTACCACTTAGTGGTTTCACTATTCATCAAAAATTGGAGTTTTTCAGAAAAATACCAAAACTTTACCCTAAGCTATATTTGATATTCCGAATTCAAAAATGAAGTCCGTTTTACAAAATTCAAAACATATAAGTCACATTAATTAATTTAATAATTAATTCCCACTGTCATGACAAATAGCGTGTTTTATGAAACAATAAGTATCAAAAGATTGACACTAGTTTAAGTCTGATTTCAAAGTGAAATTGATTCCAACGACCATTATTGGATTTAATGGTAAAAATATTTTCTAATTTCACTTTAACACCAATTCAAAATATAATCTAATCATATAAATAAATTAGATTAAAAATTGGTTTTGAATTAAAATACAACATTTTACACTATTCATTAAAAAATGAACATTATCGGAAAGATACCAAAAATTTACACAAAGTAAATTTTGATGTCCCGATTCTTAAGAAGAGTTTTATTTGGTCCAATAGAATTTATAAGAGTGAAAAAAACTATATTTAATGATGGTTCTCCATTAAAAGGCGATAAGTGAACCTTTAGTGAAAACTAGGGCATATACGCCTAAAATTGAATTCTTTCCGTATTTTAAGCCTTTAGCTTTTATTGGATAAATGTAAAAACATTTAAAAACATATATAATCATATTTTAGTTATTTATATCCATTCCCTCCATTACAATGGCTACATGTTAACTACCATTTAAAATAATATTATTTTATTATTAGAGTGCAACGTAAGATTCCCAAGAAACTCGTTGTTGTGTGTTGGGTACGCCATCGAGCATAGAGTCCCCTTTAAAGTCATTTAAATATTTTATTCACAAATATGGATAAATATGAAATTTCATATTCTTTATTTACCTGGGGTGTTACAAGAAACCCCTCCACACCCATGAGTGGAATCCCAATAAAAAAAAGGTCAAACAGAAAAACTCCACCAGTAATTCTAGGACCTGCTCTGATACTCCATCACACAACCTCACCCTAAACGCACAATTTAGAGGGACTCATCCACCACACCTCGATACTATCTTCTTTAGGCAGCACTAACTCACCCTCAAGGTTTTGATCACATCTCAAAAACATGTCTCAGTGGGGGAAGAATCCCTCTTCCCCGTGCATTTGAAGCTACATCGAACAACACCAACATAGGGTTACACTGGCGCCCCACATCACACCGGTTTAAACCTAAAGCAAGAACATGAAAGAAAAGATCACCTCTCATAGTGTCTAACAATTAATACTAAAAAAAGTAGAATATACATAGAGTGTACCTCTTATAATCTCATGCACTATGGGATCATAGACATCCAAAGTCTACAGTTTTCCATGACCCCATCCACCAACTCCTTGATCCTGAAGTGGGTCGCCTACTGGTGGTGGAAGGTTCTTACATCAACGTCTACCACCCATAGTTCATCCTGATCCTCTACCATATCTGCATTCCTAGGGACCACCATTTCCATGCCTATGAGATCTTTGATCACAGTGATGCCTATATCATGGTGGTCCATCAGTTATCTTCTCAGGATGATCGGTACATCTAGTCAGTTATTCCCATGCCATGTGACATCACTCATCACAAGTAAACCACGTCCCATCTCTGGGATGCTCTGGTCCTCTATATTATCTTGGACCCATACAACTATACACCTAATATTGGTCACATAAGGTTCTCCTATTTCGAGATCTTTGGCGGCTTCCAGCTACTGTAGATGACTCAACTCTATTGTACACACTACCATCTCCAGCTTCTTAGAATCCCTCTAACAGAAATCATTCTATCACTAGTGCCTAATCCAACACCCTGTCATAGGTGGGGATGCACAAGAGAACTAAACTGGCTCAGATCTCTCTATAGAGTCTCTACTCAAACTTTTTTACTCAAAAGTATTCATCATCGATCATGTAGAGAGAGTACCACGTAAGGTCTTTGAACCTTGCCACATACTCATCCACCACTATTCCTCCCTATTGAAACTCCAGAAGCTCTTGAATCTGAATGGAGTGTCAGAAGGAGGGGTATTAATCCTCGTTAATTGGTAGCTGGAAATCATCCCACGAGAGTATTGAATCATCACACATCTGGGTAACCAAGATCCACCAATTCCCAGCTACTCTGTGGAAAAAACCGGTTTCCAAAGCTACCATATGATCTGTCAGGGTCTAAGAAAGCCTGAAGATGTGGAACACTGACTCTATCCAATCCTTTGTTTCCTGAAGATCTATCTTGTTGTGGAACCTCAGTGGTCTATGATGCTATAACTCATGTAGTGTACTCATCCTTTTTATGTCCTCAGTCTAATCTGTTAAGATGATATACTTTTCAATGGGTGGAGGTGCTGCTACCTACCCACCTGGAGAAAGGGGTCATAGCATAGACCTTGAACTGAATCCTCATCACTCATAGGGTCATCATCACAAACTAGAGCTGGTATCCTAGTTTTCTATCATTGAGGAGGCATATTTAAAGTTATAAAGGAGTACCACAGTCATATGAGAACATATATATATATCAACAACAATGAGGAGATGACTCAAGAAGGACCATCAAAGACACAATCTTATATAATGCATGTACCATTAATCCCTTCAACAAATGTCTCAGCATGCTAAGATGAAAAGCGAGTAGTCAAGGTCCTGGTGAATAGATATGTCGGTCTCCACACCATCACTAGACTCCCTGGCCTGAGAGCCGCACTCAAGACACTTTGACATTTTTTTCCTAAAACCCAAACAAAACCTTTTTATGGAATGTCTAGACAATATTCCAAGGGTTAAACCACCTCTGATACCAATCTGTCATGACCCAACCCAAGCTGAGCCTCGAGTCACAGATACCCCAATCCCACCTCCATAGGCCAGGGGGTGGCAACAAGCACCAAAGGAATAACTAAAAAATGTGAGTCCTTTGGCTAAGAACCTGTATACATTCACAAAACCTACTCAATGAAAAAGTGCATAGGGAATTAAATGAATAATGCAACACTACTATAAATATACCATATATGCATGAACCACTGAATAGAATGAAGTACAGTAGTGTATAATGAAAAGAAAAAGGGAAAAAATGCATTCCCAAACCAGAAATATATCCCAACCTAACAAAACTATAAAAGAGTAAATAGCTAAGATATCCCAACTCATATATCTGAAATTGGCCTTGAAATGTCTGCCTTAATTTCAGGGTCTCAACATCGCAAATGGTTCATCATTCCAACACCATATGAGAGAGATATATCAGATACAAGATCTCATAATGATAATAATTTTATTGTTATTATTTTTTTCGTTGAGTTGAGTAAGAAGTCTAAAAAAGGTATCCAACATTGGTCTTAAAATGATTGTCCTGATTCCAGAGTCACATTGCCGCTGACGGTCCATCAATCCAATGTCGTACAAAAAACTTATGATCAAATTCGTGTTTGACATCCAAAATAATGATAATATTATATTATTATTATTTTTAAAAACCATTTTTTTTCTTTAAAGGCACACTCAAACCCCCCATTACTTAACCTATGTGGCACGTGAACCATCTCCAGGCGACTCTTCTCCAGTTGCCTCTTTTTGTTTCTTTTTTTATCCTTTTCATTTTATTATAATCAATAGTATTATTATTATGTTATAATATTATTATTAACATGTCCCCCATTTCACACCCCATAGGCCACACCCCTCTTCGATATCTCATCTTCAAAACTAATTGCATTAATTAAAAATTTAAATCTCATTAAATATTTATTATCCAATCTTTCAAAATTTATGCCAACATTATTATTATTATTATTATTATTATTATTATTATTTAGTATAATAATAATAAAAACCCCTAATTAAAATTTATTAACTCTTCACAAATTATTATTAATAATAATTATTATTATTATTATCATTCGTCGCATTGAACATGTCTGACCAACATCATCTCAATGTCGAGCAGCCTCCATCATGGAATCCCACGCATGACCTTCACTCAAAATTGATCCAGTCACACCACATGTAATTGTCGCATGTCAACTGGGAAAATGGGGATTATAAATTTGATACTGAACCACCTCTAATCAAAAACATTCATTTGCAGTGTTGATCTGATCTATTCACAAAACACCATCTTGACCGCATATCAATTTGTTCCCAAATCGTTGACCTGCATGTTGTTCACACCACCGCAATGAATATGGGAGTTCGATCACATTTGAACCCGCCTCGACAATTTTGAATCGTGACCCCATGGTCTAACGATGAAGAACGTGAAGAATGGTGGGGGTAAAATCACCAAAAAAAGGTTTACGAATTGAGGTAAAGCATTCTTGGCCAGTCAATCAAGAACGTGGATCCCAGGGTCAGAAAAAAAATTGAAAAAAAAAATTAATTTCGGTATCTTGGAACATGAAAAGGATACATGGAGGGGTTCAAATCAAATAACAAATATCAATCTACTCAAAATTTTAATCAAGAGGTGTAAAACACCAAAATAATAGTCATACCTCGATTATGGATCGATCGTTGTTGAAGAACACATTTTCCCACAATTCAAGAGATGTAACTGTGTTCATTGTGTCCTAATCCACTCTGATCTAGAGTTATGTCCTCTTTCATCATTGATTCACTAATGGATGGAAAGAGGGTGATCTTGGAAAATTATATGAACGTCCTACGCCGACCAACTTTAGGTCACACCTAGGGAAAACACCGCATTATGAACTCAATGGTGGTCTCATATTTCCAATATGAGTCCCCATTCATGAGTTATTTGGATTAAAAATAAAAATAAAATAATTTTATTTATGATTACGTCCTCGGTGAATTTTTCTATAGATGACTCATGCCAACAAAATTTATGTCATTCCTAGGGTAAATACCAAGTTATGGACTCAATTGTTCCCTTAGATTTATGATCCGAGCTTCTTTCTAGGATATATTCCATTATTTCTAAAAAACAACATGCACATTGAAAAATATATTTAATATTTTTATAATATTATTTGCAGTCACACAAGGCCTTATAATCGCATGTCGTCTCAGTGCATGTCTCCTAAAATATTCCTTGGATTATTCCAAAGTCTTACATAGTAAACTAGAGTTTCTACATTGTGAAAGGTGAAAATTATGTTCTAAAAGGGTTTTAAGGAACAAGTGTTATGAAAACTAGTTTTCTAATGAAAGTGGGGTTTTATTTCACATGAGATTTCATGTTATGTTTCAAAAATTTGTGTCATGAATTGTATAAGTGGTGTGAAGCATTTTTTTAAACAGTTTTAGTGTGTGTGTCAGAATTCAAAAAGGTAGATTTGCCCATGGAAATGGTTGGATATCTTATGTGTTCCTTTTTTTTTCTAAATGTGTTTCATGAGTTTTTAAAGTGGTGTAAAGTCTTATTTGGCACTTCCTATATTATTTTATGTTTTCCCTTTAGTTTGGGAATTATTTTGTATTTGAGATATAAAGGACTGTTTGGACCGAATGGCCCTAAGGCCTTCATTTTTACTGATTTTTGATAATGTCCCTTTCAAGGGATGAGGGAGAACCCTTACAAGGCCCATAGGCTTAGTGATTACATGGACCATAGTCTTAAGATACATGACATTACCCGAAGGTCTTAGGGAATTCAACTAGACTATAACTACAAGGAATTTCCCCTCCCTAGCATCTACATCGTGATGGTAGCTCTCCACATTCGCATGGTCGTCTAGCTAAGCTTCTCATGCAAGCACAGGTTGGTCCCGATGGCGTAGCCATACCCTCTCATTCTTCAAAATCCATTGGCTCTGCTTTGGTGAGTGCATCTTCTCTGAATCCTCCACTAGGGTTGCTTCTTTTTTGTAGAGTCTGTCTGGGGAAACTACATGTGGCCCGAAGGCCTTGAGATAGCCTGAAGGCCTTAAAGGTGGCCTGAAATCCCTATTGACCTAAAGTCTTGGGTTGCCTGAAGGCCTTAAGGACTCCAAGCCCAAACTGATGCACCAACATGAATAGTTCTGGATACTACAATACCAAATAGTACCTGCTACAGTAACTACTATAGTACCCACATTGTTCCTACTGCAATGCTACTATAGTACCTAGAAATATACCTCTGCCTGGTTTCAAACCTGGGTCTCGTGGATGCACTTAAGGATACCTTACCAACTAGGCTAAATCTCATGTGTGATAAAGGCTTGTTTGGAATTGTACATGTGAAAGTGTTGTTTTATATTGATTTTGGAAATTATATGGAAAAGGGCCTTATAAATGTATTTGGATTTCAAATGCATAAGGCCCAGTTGTAAATTTGTGTTGCCTTTGAAATGTTGATTTTGATGTGAAGTGATGTGAATTGTAAAATTGGTGACCTCCTCGTGTGATTTTTATGCTTGGAATGTATATGTGAAAGTTTGGATTTATGATTTATGTTAAATTTAATTGAGAATAAAGGTAATCTCAGGTGTCTAGGTGTGAAAACTAGAACTAGTACGCGTGTTGATTCGGAAGTGGCTATGACCTGAATTCATCTATAAAGATTTGTTCTTGCAACACTAACTAAACATATGACATGATTGAAGACCACTAGACCCTTGGGATGGTCCCTAATAGTGTCACATGCATTAGAACATATTGGCATTGACTTTTTATCTGGAGACCACTAGGCCCATGGGATGGATCTCTCCTAGTGTCTCATGCACAATAAATCTGTTGGTAGTTCAGTTAGAGGATATTGATTATTGAGTTATGAGGTTCCTAGTGGCTCACTTATTCTAGACTACCCTTATGGATTTACCCTTGGTGCTCTCTTATGAAATTATGCTTGTGATATGGTTCCAACCATTGGAATATGGTAGACCTCTTGTATGGTTTGGTTTGAAAAGAAAGTTCATTTTTTAATAATGTTTTCCTTAATGTTTTTTCCTAAAGATGTTTATAAAATGGTTATGTTTGGTTACCGGTATGTTCTATTTTACTTCATCTGAATGTTGGATATTATCTTTGTTGGTTCATGTTTGTTTAAGTTGTTTTCTTTATTTTTCAGCATGGCCTATTTTATTGTTTGGATTGGTTTCGTGGTTAGATTTTGGGTAATGAGTAGGCATGTTTTTGAAAAATGAAACTGTTTTAAATTAAAGTCACGTGAGTGTTAATTTCGAAAAGGGAACTTTGAGAAAATGGTGTTTGGTTTATCAAAATAATTTAAATCTAAATCTCTAAGTGTATTTTAAACTAGTGTTTTTTGACTGTACTAGGAAATGAAATGTATGGATTCTCTCTTTGGTGGTTTCCTATTAATATTTTTAAGCTCACGCTATACTTATGACACTCGACGTCAATAGACCTGAGCTGTTTTGTAGATATAGGTTTCTGTTTTGGTTTCTCTTGGAGAAGTTTTGTTTTTTGGATGGTGGTGACCAAGAGGTCATGTGGAGATCTTGTTGGTGTGTTCCAGTTCTAGATTTTTATCCTTTTTTTTGTTTATCAGTTTTTGTATATGGACTGGTTTGTATATTTATTTGAAATTCAGTTATTATTGGCTCTTCTATGTGTTAAATTTATTTATTTGATCTTGGTTTATTGGTAAAAATTATTCCCATAGTGATTACTTTGATGCCTGGCACTAGTTGACAGCCCATGGGGATTGGGAATTCCCTTCAGGCCATGTCTCAGACCGAGTCGGATGTCAGGTTGGATGGCATCCCAGTTTGATTTTTTAATAAAATGGTATCAGAGAGTGATTCTTGTTATTTGGGTTTTCAGATAGATTGGAGATTAGGACTATTGGGACTTGTGAGCTAGGTATGGGAAGGACATCATAAACCCCTACTCGTTCTGATCCTCGAGTCACCAGGGGTAGTCTAAGATTTGAGTCTCCTACCTTTGGATTGAGTAATGACAATAGAGGCAAGCCAGTGTCATTTTGTGATCACACATGGAGTAGTATCCCATGTGGAGTGTGAGTGCACGATTCAAGGCCCTCTTAGTTATTGATTCTTGCTTAGGGAATGGTCCAATAACCATGTCATTAGGTTATTCATGGATACTAGTTTTCAATCCTGGGTGTTTGATGTGATTTGTTCGTTTTATTAGGTTTTTGTTTCTAAGAGTGGATTCTCAAGAGGATAATTTTTTTCATAAAAATTCTTTTCAAGAGGAAAATAGTTTCTGAAAATTAGTATTCAAAGAGGAAAATTATTTTTGGCATGGGTTTTTTTGTGAAATCGTAAATTAATGTTTGATCTAAATTCAATTTGTGAAAATTTTGGGGATATGTGAAAGAAAAATGAATTGAGAATTTGGTAAGTTCTTAGGTTTAATGAGGAAATGTAATGTGTTACCCTTAGTACTCCTTATGAATATTCACATGCGTGTTGGTGTGTATTAAAGGTTCATGTGGGAACTTGTGCATGGATGATGTAAGTGGATGTGGATAGACACATGTGTGATGATTCATAGGATTCCAGGGGTGAGTTTTTGAAACCAAAGGTTTTCCTTGTTTTTTCTAAAAATGATTTTAGAATGGAAAATGATTTTAGAAATTATCTTTGCTTTGAAAAGTAGGATTTTTTTATAAAACATGGATTTTGGTATTGGAAAATGGACTTATAAGAAGGTAGTTTTGAAAAGTGAAGTGGAATAGTGATTTTTGGAAAAAAGTATCCTGGTTTTTTTTATGATTAATTTATAAGCCCATTGTTTTGGCTCGATATGTTCTTCCTGATTAAGTTTTCGGGTTGATTTTTATTCTGGTTTTGTGTTCTTTATTTTGTTCAGAATATTCCCCCCAGAAATTACGCTAAGGATTTTAGTGAATCTCACCCTTTTTATAGTACTTCTTGGTTGTTTCCAATCCTCCATAGTGATTGAGGTCTATTATAGGTGGATAAATGGATTGAGGAAGTTGATATTATCTTTAGATCACTAGTAACTCCTAAAGCAGTGAGAGTGCATGCTATTTTGGATTTGTTTGAAGGTATAACTTTGGACTAGCAGAAGGTGATTGTCCCATCATTAATGTAAGTTGGAATGACTTGGGAAATATTTAACATCACCTTTTTATGATGGTTTATACCTAAGTATGTGAAAGAGAAGAAAATGGAAGAGCTCTTGAGTCTGTAGGGCTAATAGTCAGAGAAGGCTTATGTTGATCATTTTAAGGAGTTGGTTTCCTTATCTCTAGAGAATGGATTTTTTGAAAGAAACTATTTTAATTTGGGTTCTTTATCTAAATATCAAGGATTGAGTACACTCCTTCAGGGATCTTCATTCCAAGAAGTTTTTGGATAAAGCGTTCTCAACTGAGTTGGTTTTTAGAGCACAGACAGTTGGTAATCTGGTTCCTCTTAGTGCTCATGAAGGTTCCCCATCTAGTGAGGTGTGTACTAGAGGAACCTATTCTTTTGGAGTCTCCTTTGTAGGTTCCAAATTCTCATTAATCATACCATTCACTCGTGTGTTTCCAATATGATCATTTTGGTAATTCAAATCCATCTTGTTATAATCCTCTAAAGACTTTTCATCATTAAGGTTTTTTGGGTCATCTGGAGAGTTTTTTTAGGAATAATTGTCTGAAGAAGAAGTGTTGATCAGAGGATGTCATCTCTTGAATGCGAGGAAGTAGATTCTTCATACATCAGGGCTCCATCTATAGGCCTTAGAGTGAATCTTTTCATGTGACCAGGAATCACAAGGGGTGTGGGGAAACCTTGGCTCAGTTTTTGTCTCCCATTTTGGGGTGGATATGTTTGAAGTATCTTTGTTTTAGTTTTACTATTGTTATAAGACCCCCATTATATTATAAAAGTTTTATGTTTTGGTTCTTTTGAAACTCAAGTGGTTATGTTTATCTGAATGTGACTCTTTGAATCATTGTTCTCCTTTGGGTGTGATTGGCCCTTGTGTGGTTTGGTCTCAGTTTAGTTGTACTCATTTGGATATGTTTCAGTTTTTTTAGACTTGATTTATTTTTTTTGGTTTTCTATTTGATTGTATTTATTTCATGGGTCCACCCCCTTGTGTTGGGGGTTTTTTATTTGGTTTGGGAGTCCCTGGTGGTGTTGGGAGTTTTAAATTTTTTTTATTAGTTGAGTTCTTATAGTGGGGAGAACCCTATTGTGTTCTCCCCTTGTTATTTATTCTATGGTTTCCTATATAATCGGTCAGGTGAGAATTATGGATTGAAATTTTACCCTGAGGATAGTGATTTTTTTCATCTTATTTCAAATTTGGGACCGAGTTATTTTTACCTTTCAGCTGGGTGATTTTCTAGCGAAAAAAAGTATTTTTGGTGGGGATAATTTTCACACCCTGACCTTGATAATTCTTTTAATTTATTATTTTCATAGATTTGGATCCTTTGTTCAAGGTTCGGGTTGAGTCCCAGTTTTAATTTTAAGTTTTGGTTGAAAAATGGAAGTTTTGGCCTTGAAATCAAGGGGCGCATGGTTGGCGCATGATTTTGGGAAAACTATGCGGCTTATCCCATGTAACTGTGCATCTTTTTTGGTGTCTTGGGGGAAGTCACACGGGCTATGCACAGTTTGGGAAACCATGTGGCAACCATGTAATAGATTCTCTCTATTTAGATATTAGAGACCACACTATTTGTTCATGGTTTAGAAAACTATGTGTCCAAACCGTGCAAGCTGCCCAGATTCTTAAAATTTTGAAATTACAAGTTTTTACCTCTAACCTTTTAAACCTAATTCATGATTTATTACCCTTTATCAACCTAGGAACATCATGGGAGCCTCAAGGATTCTCTTCTCTTTCTCCCCTTTTATTTTTGAAGCCCCTTGAAGGTTCTTAAGGTGAGTTCTTTGGATTTTTGGTTGATTTCCCCCTAATTCCTTCCTCCTCTCTTGGTTTCTTGGTTTCTCTTGGATTGGATTCATCATGGAAGAACCCTATAATGAGGGTTTGGTAATGTGGGTTGATTTATTTGATGTTAGGGTGTCTGTATTTTCTCTTGGGGTGTATTATTCCTTCTCCCAAAGTTCTGTTGCATTCACACGTTATTGAGGTAGGTGTTTTTGTCTATTTTCCTTCTAGTAAATTCCATTGATTCTTGATCTTTCCTTAATGGTTTATAAATGTGTTTATCTTTCTTGTGATGTGTTGGAATAAGTTTTTTTTTTCATTTTCATGATGTAAAATTTTTCTGAAATGGTTTTCAAAAGGTTTATTTACTTATTCTTTTCTTTAAATGCATGAAAGGTGTTTGATAAAATGTCGATTGTCCTTTTTTAGTAAAAATGAGTGCTTCATGTGATGTTTTACATTTATTATGTTATGGTATTGTTGTAGGATTATGATTTGGGTATTTTCTCTGGAATTGGGTGGCTTTTAAGTTGTGACACATATGTGTGATTTATTGTATTGGTTTAATAACAAGTGATGTGTCTTTTAAAAATGGGTTTTTAAAGTGAATTGAAGTGAACAATTGTTAGAAGGTGGTTTCCTAAAAAGAAATTAGTTTAGTTGAAAGTGTTCCTTTTTTGTTTTATAGATGAGATCAATGGATTGTTTTAAAGGTTCAAATTATTTTTTAAAAATGGTTTGAGGAAAAAGTGTGATGAAAACTGTTTTTCTAAAGAAAGTGGGGTTTTTGTTGCACATGAGCTTTAATGTTGGGTTTCAAAAATTTATGTCATGAATTGTGTAAGTGATGAGAATCATTTTTTTAAATGGGTTTGGTGTGTGAGAGAGAATTCTAAAAGGGGTATTTTCCCAAGGAAATTGATAGATCTCTTATGTGTTACTTTTATTGTGTTTTCTAAATGGGTTTCATGAGTTGTGAAAGTGTTGTAAAGGCTAGTTTGGAACTTCCAATGTTGTTTCATGTTTTCCCATTATCTTGGGAATGGTTTTTTATTTGAGATATAAAGGCTTGTTTGGCATTATACATATGAAAGTGGTGTTTCATATTTATTTTAGAAATTTTGTTGAAAAGGGTCCTTGTAAATGTATTTTAATTTGAAATGCTTATTGACTAATTGCCATTTTTTGTTGCCTTTGAAAAGTTGATTTTGATTTGAAGTGATGTGAATGCCCAATTGGAACTTTTTAATGTTTTGGAAAGTGGTTTTGTTTATATAAATGTTGGTTTCCATGTGAACCTCGATCGTAGGATTTATGTGGATTGTGAAAGTGGAGATCTTCTTGTGTTCTTTTGATGCTTTTCATGTATATGTGAAAGTGTGGATTTATGAGGTACGTGAAATATACTTGAGAACAAAGGGAATCTCAGGTATCTAGGTGGAAAAACTATAACTAGTACGCTAGTTGATTTATAAGTGGATACAGCCCAAATTCATCTAGTAGGATTTAAGATTGTAACACTAACTAAACATGTGATATGATCAGAGAAAACTGGGCCCTTGAGATAGTCCCTCCAAGTAGATCGTGTACAAGAATGTTTTGGCATCATCTTTTTATCTGAAGAATATTGGGCCCGTGTGATAGATCCCTCCTAATGGCTCATGCATGAGAAAGTTGTTGGTAGTTGAGTTAAAGGATATTGATCACTGAGGTATGAGGTTCTTAGTGACTCACTTATGCTATAATACCCTTAGGGATTTACCCTTGGTTCTCTCTTGTGACATGATGCCTGTGAGATGGTGTCAGCCATCGGTATACAATGGACCTCTTGTATGGTTTGGCTTGAAAATCAAGTTCATTTTTGAATAATGTTTTCCTTAAAGTGTTTTCCTAAATATTTTTAGAAAATGTTTATGTTTGGTTACCGGTATGTTCTGTTTCACTTCAGTCGCAAGTTGAGTATTAGCTCTATTGGTTCATGCATTATTAAGTTGTTTTCTTTATTTTTCAGTATGACCTATTTTATTTTTTGGATTGGTTTCATGGTTAGATTTTGGGTAATGAGTTAGCATGTTTTTCAAAATTGAAACAGTTTTAAAGGAAAGCTACGTGCATGTTAATTTTGAAAAGGAAACTTTGAGAAAATAGTGTTTGGTTTATCAAATTGATTAAAATCTCAATTTCTAAATGTATTTCAAACTAGTGTTTGTGGACTATACTGGGAAAGGAATTGTATGGATTCTCTCTTTGGTAGTTGCATGCTGAGCTTTTTAAGCTCACACCCTACTTGTGCCAATCAATATCGGTAGACCTGGTCTATTTTTTAGGTACAGGTTTATGGTTCGTTTTCTCTTGGAGTAGTTTGGTTTTTTAGATGGTTGTGATGAAGATGTCATGTGGAGATTTTGTTAGCATGGTCCAGTTCTAGTTTTGTATCTAGTTTTTTTTCATCAGTTGTTGTATCTGGATTAGTTTGTATATTTATTTGAAATTTAGTTATTATTGTATCTTCTGTGTGTTCATTTTATTTATTTGATCATGGTTTATTGGGAAAAATCATTCCCATAGTGATTAATTTGATGCTTGACACTGGTTGACAGCCCATGGGGATTGCGAATACCCTTTGGGCCATGTCTCAGACTGGGTCAGATGTTGAGTCGGATGGCATCCCAACTTGGTTCGTGACATGCAATGCTAAAAACTATCTTTATTAGGGTTATAATTCTTATACAGAAAAAAGAATGGTTTTATCATCATTTTTTAGCATAGATAAGTATTTTTTTTATAAGTTTTAAGAATAAAATATGAAAATATTAAATGAATATATATTAAATTTGTATAAATTATAAAAAAAAAGTAAACAATGTTTTTCATTAGTAATGAATATATATATATATATATTACTTTTAAGTGGATTAAATATATAGATATCAAAAATATTAAAAATATTACATCTTAATACATAAAATTGAATGAATATGAATCATATAAATTAAAAAAAAATCTATGTGTAGTAAAATTTAACTAATTATGTATAGTTTATAAAATTAACTACATTGGTTTTAAACGCGTAAAAAAATGAAGAAAATACTATAAAATTCATTTAAAATAAATTAATTGTATAAATATAAATCATTTAAAAATATTACAGCATAATATATATAATTAAATAAATATTAATCATAGAAATTAAAAACATATTTTGAATATTAAAACATAGTATATAATTATGCATAAATAAATATTAAAAAATGAATAAATCCAAAAAAATATTAAAAATTAATAAATATTAAAAATGAATAAATAATATTAAATGAATGAATTTTAAAATTGAATACATTAAAATAATATTTAAAAAATTGAATTCATGACACTAACTATAATAATTAAAAACAAAAAAATTGAATAAATTGATATTCTTAATTATAAAAATAACAAAATTATTAAAAATAAATATTATATTGATAATAAAAATATTAAAATTAAAATGAATTTATAGGAATTAATTACATAATTTCAAAATTATTATAGATATTAAAACATAATAAATTAAAATGAATAAATAGTATTCATATAAATTTAAAAACATATTGCAAAAATTAAAAATTATTAAATAAATATGTAATTTTTTTAAAAAAAGTATAAATTTTAAAAATATTATAAATTAATAAATGCTAAATGTTAAAAAAGTAATATTAAATAAAACATTATTAAAAATAAAAACTAAAAATAAATAAATTAAAAAATATATAAACTATTTAAATAGAAAAACTATTTAAAAAATAATTTAAATAGAATAATTAGATAAATTTTAATCATATTATAATTTTTAAAATGTAATAAACAAAAACAAATAAATATTATTCATATCAATTTCAATCATATTGAAAATATTACATAGTAAATGAATATATGTATGTAAATATTATAAAATGATTAAATTCCAACAAATATAAAAATCAATAAATATTTATCACAAAAAAAGTTCTATCCAGGAGTAAAGCTCCTAAACTTTTATTAAAATATAAAAGAAAAAGAAATAAGAGATCGGATGGCATCAAAAAACAGAGATTAGCCCTTATCCTAAAGACGAGTTTAAGAGTCATAAAATGAAAGATCATTTTCATATCCATAGTCAGAATCATCATTAGTTTCCCACTCCAACTGTGAGTTACCTTGACTGGGAATCCTAAGCATTGCTTCCTTGGACCTCTCCTACTCCATAGTGGTCTTGACCTTTAATTCCTTTGAGGATTATTCGGTAGACACATTCCTTGTCATAGTGGAATAATCCCTCTGTGGCCTTCTTTTTTAAGGAGTTATAGATGAACCTTCACTATTGATCATCTTTACCATTCCATTTATGACAACATCCTTAAAGAAAATAGCTCCACCACTACCTGCAGGCCGATCGGTGTCCAATAAAATCATCTGCTGCACTTGATCACTTTTATTATCAGAGATGTTACACCACTAATTAATTCATGAGGAATTGAAATTTTTAAGGAATCCTGGATAGCTTTGTGGAAATCCACAACCTCAGACTCATGATGAAATTCCCCTTGCATAGCATAATGAGGATTCAAGGAAGCACTGAAATCCATATCAATAGGACAAAATGCAGAAAAAAAGACCCTACTCCTATCCAATTCCATCCTCCACCTATGCAACCTCACCCATACTGATTAGAATATCAGAAGAACATCATCTCTTTCATGTGAAATCCCCTCTTGAATAACCTCTATCATCTGATGAGATACCTCACCCCCAATAACAAGTCTAGTAACACCATCTGATATACTAACTAGAGAACCCTAGGTAGCCTGAATATTAGAAACCATGCCAGAAGAAGCACCCACATCCATAGTAATGAGATCACAAGACTCCAAATGTGATCCTTATTCATCATTATTATCCAGAAAAATAGGATTACCATACTTTACCACTTTAGATCCTGAAACAAAGGTTTGAGTCCCCTAGTCTGAGGTGGAAGAAGTTGGATCCCTTTGAGGACTTGAACAACTAGCCTAATGTTGCTCAATTATAGACCTGGGAGAGTAAAGTTGCACACCCCTATCCTGAATCTCATTCCTTGCTAGGTTTCTAGTGACCTAAATGTTCCCTACCTTCCTAGGAGTGTCGGCCTACTTCCTACAAAGGGCTGATGTATTTTCTCTAGCAAGGTAGTTAGAATAGACCATATCATATCTACGGTTTATGTTTTGATTCTCAATTATTCCATAAATAGAACAAAGGGGTGGAATCCTTTCTTAATTAATCTTTATATTTACATCATCTTGATGAGTGGAAAGGAAAATTTAATCAATTAAGTTGTTTCTAAGGTCATCCTCATTGGGGCCCCTCACAAAGTGAAAAAAACTTTCTGATCAGTGTCCATATACATTTTAATTAGGATTCCAATTGAAGGCACAATGTCATATAATATTTTAAGATTCCATAACACCTAGTTCAATCCATAAATTTGGACCCAAACCTATGCACATGTCTCATTATAATAATTAATATTGAATTGTGATTCCAATCATGTATAATATGTTTGCCTAATTTTAAAATAACTGAGCCAAAAATTTATGCCCTTCTCTTTAAGTTAGCCGAAGGGAATATGATTTGAAAATACCCACAACCATGAGATACAAAATCCCAACCATCAAATCCCCAAATAGACACCAAATGAGAAATGAGATCAGAAACTTACAAGGCTTCATTCCATTAGACAATAAATTCCAAGTAATAAAATAATGTTTACATATTACAATCCTCTTGGTAATGGGATCATCAGAGGCTGAGACATGAGCAACATTACCTTTATTGATTGTGCATTGTGGGGGAGATCATTAAGGGATACAAAAGAGCCACCTGAGAACCCTAGATCCAGTGGAAAACCCCTAGAGACCTTTGAAAATTCATGATCATAATCTTCATTCGAGCTAGTGGGAGATCCCCCCTTCTCCTTCTTCGATGGTCCATTGAAAACTTATTGTGGATCAAAGTAGAAATCAAGAACAGCCATTGATATTGCACTGGCATCGCTATTTTACCCTAGAGAGAGCTCCCAAGACACTCCAATACATCCAAAAAAATCAATAAATATTAAAAAGTCATAAATAATATTAAATTAAAGAATATTAAAAATAAATTAATAAAATTTACTTGATAAAAAAATTCAAAAATGATTTCAGAAGATTAAATACATGTATTTTAAACAATTAATGAAATGAAGAATATATTAAAAATGAATTTACATAAATTAATTATATAAATTTCAAACATTTTAAAAATACTACAAATTAATTAAATAAATTTCAATAAATAGTAATGATATATTTAAAGGTATATTTTTAATAATCCTTAGTAAACAAATATGTATAAATTTTAAAAATTGAATAAATTCCTAAAATATTATATAAAAATAAATATATCCATTAAAAATGAAATAAAAATAGAAAATTGAATAGTACATTTCGTACATACACTTATACACATGTCTTATGCATACACATACACATGCTTATATCCCACATATAGATATAGATATAAATGTATAAATTAATATGTATTATATTAATAATAAATACTCATTTATATTTATATAATTTTTAAAATTATTAAAATATAACTACTATATAGTATTTATATTAACTATATACATTTTTTAATTAATATATAAAATTAAACAATATTTTTTAAATCTAAATATTATCATTTAATATATATTGATAATATTTATTATTATAATTTAAAAAAAATATTTTATCTTCACTAGAAAAGCATTGATAAAGTGGAACATTTATCAGCCCTAAAAAATGTGCTGATAGAGGATACACTATTATCAGTACTTTTTCACGCTAATAAAAGTAACATTTATCGGGGATTTTAGATAGTGCTGATAAAGGTTCTACTTTTATTTGTGATTTCTAATTTTAATTGATAAAATATACTGGTCTACATCATGCAATCTATTGTAGTGATTATAACATTAATCATCCTGATAAACTGTACTAAGAGGAAAATATTTTAATTCATAATTTGTAATATTTTCTTATGAAATAATTATTCTTATATATCTTTCCAATATTAATATATCACAATAATAAAAACTAAAAAATATCATTATGCTTCTCTTATAATGATATTACAACTAACCCACCACATAATCATCCATTAATCATGGTAGGTTGATGTTTAGGTTGGTTGAACAACCAACTTGAATAATCATACACATTAATATCATGGACAGATATGAGAACTTATTGACTATTATAATATGATATAAATATTTTTATAATGTTATTTTTTTCTAATGAGGTTATATAATGTTTTAACTCATTAATTATAAAATGAACCAATGTTCATTAAGAATCATTGATACATGCTCATCACAAATTTCAACCTCAAGGATATTAATAAAAGCTACCATGAAATGAGATTATAGATTGATAAACTATCTTGGAAAAAATATTCTATTACAATAGATGATCTATGAATGATGTAATTTTGAAAAATAATGTAAAGTTATGAAATATCCTTATGTCTTCGTTTTCTATTCTTGTGTGTTTGGTGGTTCGGGAATAGATTCATAAAAATGTGAATTTGTTTTTAAATACCCTTGTATTTTATAAAGTGGTTATAAAATGTTTTTACAAATTATGGAAGCAATTATAATGTTTTAAAAGTCTGTTTCTAAAATAAATTTGGAATTATTTTTAAAAAAATGATTTAATTTAAGAAGGTTTATGTAATTATAAGAAATTATATATTATTTAGTTTGAATTTGAATTTTTAAAATTGAGCCTATGTGAAATATAATAAAAATCTAATAAAACATTTCATATAAATTATAATTCAATGTATATCAATTTGTACCTGAAATATATATTCTTCATCACACACACACACACACACACACATATATATATATATATTATTGTTACAAATGTGAATATATATATATATATCATTGTTATATGTGTATATATATATATATATTATTAAAGTGTGGAATTATATATATGTATATATATATGTGTGTGTGTGTGTGTGTGAGTAATTGGGTGTGTGGTGTGAAGAATAAAAAAATAGGAATAATAAATGAGGTAAAAGAGGTTAAGTCATCAAAATAAAGATGGTAGTAAAAAATATATTGGAGAGAGAGAGAGAGAAATGACTATTGAAAATGTAAGAAATGTGATAATTGTAGAGAGAATGAAATGTGTATTTCCATTTTAAAATTTTAAAATGTGTGAATTAATTGAAGTAATAATAATAGTAATAGAGGTGGTGAGAGGTTGACATTTAAATGATTAAAATTGAAAAAAAAATGTAATCCATTTTGAATATCATGAGAGAATTATTTGTAAAATGTGTTTAGTTAATTGAAAATAAGATAAATAAAATACCATACAATACTAAACTTATTTATGTCTTGTCTCCCTCAATAATAGTCAGATTGATATGCTGTTGGTGCCATCATATTTTTATCTATTAGAAGAAGGTAAGCCCTTAATTTTTTTTCTATCATCAAGTGATAATTTAAATATTTTATTAATTTTAAATTTTATTTTTAAATTATTGAATATGGAGAACCATACGATTATAGGTTCATGTTAGGACTTACAGATATTGTTTCTCATCTTTGGTAGGTCTTCAAATTGAGGTAGGACATCTGTGAATTCTCATTTTCTATAATGTGAAAGTGTGGAATTATCATGTTTTAGGTTCTTTGTTTTAATATAGGCGATTAACTATAATCAGATAAGTATCTAAAAACATAATCACATGAAGTGAAAACATGAAAATATAGAAAACATAAAAGATAAGGATAAATTACATGTTGTATAATTCTATTAATATATTAATAATTCTATAAATTTTAATTGGATGACTAAATTATACAGTTTAAATTTTCTTCTAATGATGCTGGAAATTTATGCAATTGAAAATCAATTACTTAATATTATATAAATAAATAGATTATTACTGCATCAAGGAAATAGTTAATCGGGTTATATTTTCCCTAAAAAATAAAGATAATATTTTAGAAATTATATGTTTCAAATAAACATATAATCTATAATTTTATATGTAAAAAATATGGATTATTAAATACAGTTGATAATAATTCCAATGCTGGAATTCAGAAATTTTCACATGTAATGGATGGTAATATTTGATAATATGTTGGATTATCAGAAGATAGAAAAAAAATTCATGTAGGAAGGAGTATATTAAATACTATTGATAATAATTACAAATTTGAAATTTAGGAAAGTATCACATACAATGGATAGTAATAAATAATTTCATATTGTATAATAATGATAATTATTCTAGAAAACTATCTCAGATAGCGAAGTAGACAATCGTATAACTTTTTATAATTATTATTTGATAAAATCAAAATAATAGCATGTTTTAGTGTTAAACTGCTTTTAAAATGTTGATGATAATTATGTTTATAGTTATTGATAGAGAGTTTTGAATGGGAATTTATTTTCAAGATTAAATTTTTTTCATAAAATAATTGTTAGCGTGTTCTTGGGCTTAAATGACAACCTAAGAAGTTGATTTAGGGAAAATTAATTATTTAACTCATGTGCCTCAATGATTATTATTTTTTAAAAGAATATTTTTTTACGTATAGAGTTTTTATTCTTGTTTATGAATATTATCACATGTTATCATTAGTTAAATCCTTATAACCATACATATTATCCCATGTGGAAATATTAATTGTCATGTATGTATATTTTTTGGATGTGTGATTGCATGAATTTGAGATATATAGTTTTGTTTTCTCTTGATTTTATAGATAGTGGGATATCTATGTTATTCATTATTTTTCATGTTTATAATATTTGGATTAGCATGTGGTTTTGATGGAAATATTTAGAGAACTCAAAACCAGAAATTTCCACTATTACACATATTTCATTTAACAGTGCACAAAAATCCTTTTAACAGCACAAAAAAAGAATTTTTAATCATAACACTAATAAAGGGGGGTCCCCTTTATATGTGCTCAAAAAGAAAGGATAAAGGGGTCCCTTTATCTATGATAAAACAGTGTTGATAAAGACAACCCTTTATCAATTCTATTTTAGTGTGAATAAAGGTCACCCTTTATCATCACTATTTCGAGCATTGATAAAGGCTCCCCTTTATCAGTGCTTTAAATAGTGCTGATAACCGCCTAACTTGCTACAATGTGTTGTGAATATAACATCACACCCAACAAAAACCTATAGGTATATAAAGCACACCCAAAAAACAATTCTATATACATTTAATTAACATCATGAATACAAAAATATCCACCCATGGTATATACAAAAAAACACTACTGTATACATTTCAAATAATGTTTTATATAATTAAATTTACAATTATCCAACAAACTGTTAAAAATGTTAATATTTCATCTTTTGATGTATGTGATCTACTCTAAAAAATGTCTGCCTATGGAATCAGTTTCAAAACAAATCATCCCAACTTGAGAAAAAGATTCCTCCTATATAAGAAAACAAATATTATATTAGTAATACAATAAAGAAATAAATTAAACATTAATATGAAAGAATACATTAAAAAATGCCAATTTTTTATAAAAAAGAAAAATTCTGAGTTATATCGATCAAATCATGCATCATATTGAGGTGGGGTTGGTTCTTAGATGTCACAAATGAGTTATGGATATTTTTCCTAAAATATCAAAACAATCTGAATTTTTTTGCTCGGTTTTGAGTATGTCACTTGTTCCTTTAATAAAATTAATATCAAATTTAAATAATGACACAATTGGAGTTATATCAGTCACACTATGCATCAGATTAAGGTGTGTCTAATTCCTACTTATCAAAAATTACTGATGGATCATTTCCCAAAAGTATCAAAATAATCTGAAGGTGTTTGTTTGGTTTTCAATATGTCAGTTTTTTTAATACTAAAATGTCATTTCAAACTGGAAACATGAATTTTGACTCATATTAGTTTCATCATGCATCAATTTAATGTGAGACTACTTTATACACATCAAAAATGACTTATGAATCATTTTCATAAATTATCAATACAATCGGAGTGTGTTTTCTTGGTTTTTAATGAGTGACATATTTTGAGCTAAAATGTCAATTTTAAACTAATAACAGACATTTTTAGACATAACAGTCACACCATGAATCAGATTGAGGTGTGTTTGATTCCTGTATGTCACAAAAGACTTATGGATCATTCTTCTAAAGTATCAAAACAATCCGAATGAATTTTCTCAATTTTCAGTATGTCACCGTTCTTTTTACTTAAATTAATGTCAATTTAAAATAAAAAGAAACATTTGGAGTTATACCAGTCACACCGTGAATTTTATTGAAGTGGGATTGATTCTTACACATCAAAAATGACTCATATATCATTTTCCAAAATTATTAAAACAATCTGAATGCATTTTCTCAATTTTTAGTATGTCACTTGTTTTTTTACTAAAATTAATGTCAATTTTAAATAAAAAGAGAAACTTTGAGTTATACCGGCCACACCATGCATGATTTTGAGGTACGGTTGATTGCTACATGTCAAAAATGACTTATAGATAGTTTTCCTAAAGTATCAAAACAATATGAATGTGTTTGATCAGTTTTTAGTATGCCAGTTTTATTTTTTTACTAAAATGTCATTTCAAACTAGAAATACGTATTTTGGGTCATACCAGTCATATTGTGCATCGTTTTGATGTGAAAAATACTTCATACATGTAAAAATGACTTATTAATTGTTCTCCTAAATTATGAAGATAATAAAAGTGTGTTTTCTTGTTTTTTAGTGAGTGACACGTTTTGAACTAAAATGTAAATTTTAAACTGATAACAGACACTTTTAGTTATACTAGTCACACCATGTGTCAGACTGAGTTTTGGTTGATTCCTAAACATCAAAAATGAATATTGGATCATTTTCCTAAATTATAATAACAATTCAAATTTATTTTCTTGGTTTTTATCCTATCTCTTGTTCTTTTTTCTAAATTTAACGTCAATTTAATAAAAACAATACACACTTAAAGTCATACCGGCCACACTGTGCATCGAATTGAGGTACGGTTGATTCCTAAAAATCACAAATTACTTATGGATTATTTTAATATGGTATCAAAATAATATTAATGAATTTTCTTAGTTTTCAATATGTCACTTGTTTTTTTACTAAAATGCATGTCAATTTTAATTAAAAAGAGACACTTTGAGTTATACTAGCCACACCGTGCATCGTATTGAGGTAAGGTTGATTCTTATACATCATAAATGACTTATAGATCATTTTCCTAAAGTATCAAAACAATTAATATGCTAGTTGTGTTTTTTTACAAAAATATCATTTCAAACTAGAAACATGCATTTTGAGTCACACTAGTCGTATCATGCATTAGTTTGACATGAAACTTCTTCATACAAATCACAAATGAATTATGAATATATGTCCTAAATTATGAATACAATAAAAGTGCATTTTATTGGTTTTTAGTGAGTGGATTATTTTTAACTAAAATGTCAATTTTAAACTAATAATGGGAACTTTTAGTCATACCAATCACATTGTGCATCTGATTGAAGTGTGTTTGATTCCTATGCATCAAAAATGACTTATGGATCATTATAATAAAGTATAAAAACAATATGAATTAATTTTCTCAATTTTCAGTATGTCACATGTTCTTTTTTGCTAAATTTAATGTCAATTTAATATAATAATACACACTTATAGTCATATTGGCCATATTGTGCATCGAATTAAGGTGATATTGATTCCTACACATCAAAAATGAATTATGAATTATTTTTCTAAAGTATCAAAACAATATGAATTCCACTTGTTCCTTTTACTAAAATTAATGTCAATTTTAAATAAAAAAGAGATGCTTTGAGTGATACCGGTCACACCGTGCATTATATTGAGGTTTGGTTGATTCCTAAACATCAAAAATGACTTATAGATCATTATACTAAGGTATAAAAATAATCCAAATGTGTTTTTTCAATTTTGAGTAGGTTAGTTGCTCTGATACCAACTATATTTACCTAGACATTTCTGTTGAGTCAATAAGGTTTCCTTATGAATTTTCCATTCCATCATGTTTGGGTAGATTGTTGAGTTAATAAGGTGTTTCTGATTTTCAAAACATGAGTATTGGTAAAGTCATAAGGAAACCTTATTGACTCAACAATCTCCCCAAACATGAAGGAATAGAAAATTCATAATGAAACCTTATTAACTTAACAATCTCCCCTTTTTTGGAAAGCACAAACATCCTTTCAAAAAATAAAATAAGGACTTAGAAAAAAATCTAGACTTTGAAAATAAAACTTATCTCCCTTATCATATGGGAAAATATGAATATGACCAACTCCCCCTTAGGCTTTGGAACACTAAGGATCGTATTCTAGATTTCCATAATGGTATTTTTCATTATCTTGAGTACGAAAATCTCTTTAATGAAAACTCCCCCTTAGATAAACTCCCCCTTAGGGATATTTCTTCTTTACTTAGTATTCTTTTTCCTTTCTCCCCCTTTGTGATTTTCAAAAAGAATTTGAGGGAATGGAAAAGAAATTATGGTACCTGAAAGATTATCACAACACATCCAAAAGACAAGCAACCAAAAATTTCATTATGATTAGAAAGAATTTTTACAAGGAAGAAAAATACAACAAAAGACCAGATTTCAACAAATTTATCCTTCTTTTTTCCTTCGGCATCAACTTCTTGACTATAGTCTTTAGCTTTTTGAGCTTCTTATGATCTTCCTTTACTCGCTTAAGAATCTAATCCTGATCCTCAGCTTTCTTCTCTAAATCCTCGATTCTTTCTTCCTGAGAATTAAGAGCCTCTTCCCAAGCCTTCAGGACTTGTTCCTGCTTGACAAGATTTTATTCTATCTCAATCCGAAGATCTATTTCTCTCTTCTAGCTTTAGGAAACATAATACAATTTCCCATTCAGATCCTTCACTTCTTGAATCCAATTATTCTTCTCAAGAGTTAGATTTTTTTCAAATCTACTCGTGAGATCCTTGATCTTACCATCTTCTATGTCAAAAGCCTCCTTGACACCATCTTGGAACTCATCAAGTTCTATCAAATCTTCAACTGTTTTCTTTGACCAGCCAGCCATTTTCTTACAGGACCGTTTGTGGGCATCATAGTTAATGAAGAAATTCTTGAAATCAGCCTCAATCTTGACACACTTGTCCATCACCATGGACACTGAATCTGATTTCTAATTTAGTGTGTGTTGAAGAATCTAGCATCTAGAGTCTATGCTTGGGAAAATCAGAATGGTTCCAACCATCTTCTTCAAAGACTGGACAATGAAATCATGTCCTATAGATGATGATTCTGAATCTAATACTTTTCTCGGTGAAGGCTCTTTCTCTAGCTCAGTAACTTTCATCTTTGAAGATTTAATAGCTTCCTTCTTCTTCACAATTTCTTTAGTATGTGTATCAACAACCACTTGTTTCCCCTTATCAGTTCTCAGAATAGCTTTCTCATCCGAATATTCATTTTCACTGTCAGATAGCTGAACAATTCTATCTTCATCTATATTCTCCTTCTCAGCTCCTGCCTCAGCATCTTCAGGATGAATAAAATGATGATTAAAACTTTCTTCCTCAGACAGATTGTTCACTTCATCTTCATCTTTCTCATCCTCTTCTTTGTGATATTTCTTAGGTTTAGCAAGCTTTGAAGATTCTGCTTCTGAAGTTCAGATTGAAAATTTCTCGGATGGACTTTCTTTCTCACGGAAGTATTAAACTTTATTTATGGGATCTTTGGTGTCACCACTTCTTTCAGCTCCTTTTTCTTCTTATATTACTTTTTCTACTTCTTTTTCTTTTTCTATAGTGAAAAACTTTTTCCCCGAAGTTTCAAGTAAAGCTTCTACCAGGAAGGATTCTAGTACTGGAATTTTTTTGGAATCTTTTTCAGTATCCCTCAGAAGGGATTGCACAATATTTGTTTCAAATATCTTCTTCTTTTGATTCTTTTCTTTTGCTTGCTTATCAAGCTCATCAGCAGTATTCTCTTTAAAAGCCTTTGCTTCTGCCGGATCCAAGCCAAACTGTGGCTCTCCTTCCTTTCGTTTTTTCTTATCTTCCCTCCACTTTTCTACAACCTCATATGGATATTATTTTTGATTCTTAGGTTTAGGAGGTTCGGATTGAGCTTCCTTATATTTTGGAGTTTTCTCTTCTTCTTCTACTTCCTTCAACTTCCTCTTCTTTGCAACCTTTCTTGAAGGTTCAACCACTTCTTGTTTCTTAGGAACAGCTTCAGTTTCCTCCTCTGGTAGGTCATAAAATTCTCTGGAGTCTTTAAAAAATCCAATGTTCATCCTCATCAAAGTATGATCACTGACTAGCATGACTTTGCAATTTCTAGGTTTTGAACTACAAGGGATTTTGAAAGATTCTAAGCACCGAACAATCAACTTAGAAAGAATGTCCGGGTACATGATAATCTGAGCCTTTATATTTCCATTCTTGATATTCTTGATCGTAATTAGAATATGATTAACCAAATTAACCTTCCTCAGGTTCACCAGAAAATCTAGGATGTACATATCACTCTTCTTCAATGTGTCCTTGTCACCTTTTCTCGGAATGATAAATCCTTGAACCCATAATTCAAGGATCTGATTATTTTTAGAGAGGTGATAAATATCTAGAATCTTTACATCAGTAATATTGAGGCACTCAATAGATTTCACTTTTACAAAGTTTCCTTTGATATCCAGCAACTTGTGGGAACAGAAATCAGCTTCTCCTTCATATGGAATACCAACTAAGACAGTTGCCTTATTATATGAAAGAGCATAGGTCTTTCCATAGCTTTTGAAGGAAAAATTCTCTCTGCCTTCTTCCTTAAAGAAACTGATTGATTCATAAAACTCAATAAGAAAATTCAGATACACCAAATCTTAAGCCCCTGGCTTCGATACACAAACACTCTCCCATCCATTCAATTTGATGTTCTTCGAAATTATTGAATCATACTTAGCAAAGAAATTCAGATGCACCAACCTTTCTCTATACACCTGCCACTCCAGAATTTTCTTAACAGTAGACATATCTTTCTGAGAGGATTCTTCTACAGACATTCAGAATTGAGAAAACTATGAGAAGTTCGGAACATACTTAAGTAGTGGGTCAAAACTTCAGCATGTGAGAGCTTGAGATCGATGTGGGACAACCCTTCAAGGGTCCTTTATATAGGTGTTAGAAGCGATGATTCATCTTCCAAACTCAATCCAATGGCTGAAAATCCTTCTGATAAGATCTAATGGTTGATATGATAGTCGCAAGGAAAACTTGATAGAATATGATCTTTTGAGGTTTTTAAGAAAAAAATTCAGATTTAAAGAAAAGAGAATATAAAAAATTTTAAAAACAAATGAAAATACCAATAGGTAAAAGATGATTATGAAAATTCAAGAAAGAATCATACCTTTCAGATTGCTAGGAAAATTATTCATAGTGAGGGAAATTCTTCTTGAAGAACTTTAGATTCTAAAAATTTGATTACGGAAAATTTTGAAAAACTGACGATGAAAAAAAACTTCATTATGAAAAATTTAAAAAACTTCATTATGGAAAATTAAAAAAAAATTACTCCCCCTATGTAAAGTAGATTGATTTCAACATAAAGTTGATGAGGAATATTACCTTATGGTTATCATTCCTAACTTCTGTTTAAGGTATTCAAATCTATCGGAGGGTAAAGATTTTGTGAAAATATCAGCAATTTGTTCTTGTGTTCCGATAAATTGAAGAATGATATCTACTTTTAGTGTGTGATCTCTAAGAAAGTGATTCCTAATATCTATGTGTTTTTCATGAGAGTGATGTGCAGGGTTTTTTCTTAAAGAAATGGCACTAGTATTATCACACAAAATTTGTGTTTTGGTAAAACTCATACCATAGTCCGTGAGTGTGTGTTGCATCTATAACACTTGAGCACAATAAATTATAACTTCTACATATTTAGATTTAGTGGTGGAAATTGCTATTGAGTATTTCTTCTTGCATGACCAATAAAATAATGAATATCCTAAGAAATTACAAGTTCCGGATTTACTTTTTCTATCCATTCTACATCCACCAAAGTCAGAATTTAAAAAACTTTTTAGAAAAAAATCATTTCCAGAAGTATAAAAGAGTCCTAAATACATGGCTCCCTTCAAGTAGCGAAAAATTCTTTCCACTGCCTTTAAATGAGATTCCTTAAGATTGGATTGATATCTTGTACATAAGCATACTGAAAACATTAAGTCTGGATGACTAGCTGTCAGGTAAAGTAAACTTCCTATCATAGCTCTAAAAAATGTTTGATCTACTAGTTTCCCAGCTTCATCAAGATTAAGTGAATTTGAGGTACCAATGGGAGTACTTATACTCTTAGTGTTGTCAAATCAATACTTTTTAATAAGATCTTTAATATACTTATGTTGGGATATATAGATTCCTTCTGGTTTTTGAGAAATTTGAAAACCAAGGAAAAATGTTAACTCACCCATCATACTCATTTCAAACTCAGATTTTATTAGATCCACAAAGGAATCAGTTAAATATTGCTGAGTTGAACCAAATATAATGTCATCAACATAGATTTGAACAATAAAAACATTTTTATTATCTTTATTTATAAAAAGTGTTGGATCTACATTTCCCTTAATGTGATTATTTTGAATCAAAAATCATGTAAGTCTATCATACCAAGCTCAAGGGGCTTGCTTAAGTCCATATAAAGATTTGGTAAGTTTATAAACATGTTTATGATGTTTTGTGTCTTCAAAACCAGGAGTTTGTTCAAAAAAAACTTCTTCTTGAACATAACCATTAAGGAAAGCACATTTCGCATCCATTTGAAAAAGTTTGAAGTTGAAGAATGCTGCAAAGTCAAGTAGAATATGGATATATTCAAGTCTAGCTACTAAAGCATAGGTTTCTTCATAGTCTATTCCTTCTTGTTGATTATAGACTTTAGCAACCAATATAGCTTTATTTCTTACTACGATTCCATTTTCATCACACTTATTTCTAAAGACCCATTTGACTCCAATAACATAATTTTCCTTAGGTCTTTCAACCATGGTCCAGACTTTATTCCTTTCGAATTCATTTAGCTCATCTTGTATAGATTTTATCCAATCATCATCACCTAAAGCTTCATCAGTGCTTTTTAGTTCTAACTGGGAAAGTAATTCTATATGTTCTATTTCATTCCTTAAGGAACTTCTAGTCCTTACTGGTTGATTTACATCACCAATGATACTATCACGGGGATGATTCTTAAGAAACGACTGATTTGGATTTTGTAAAACCTGTTCATCAACATAGCGTAGGAAATCTTCTAGGGTAAATGTTTTAGAAATATCTTCTTGGAAATTTTTCTTATCAGAAGGATCTTCTATCAAGGGTTGATAATCAATTTTTGAAAACACATATGAAGATGTATGTTGGGGTTGTTTAAAAAAAGGATCAGTTTCATCAAATTTGATATGTACTGTTTCCTCAATAATGCATGTGTTTTTATTGAAAACTCTATAATCCTTAGAAGTTGTGGAGTAGCCTAAGAAAATTCCTTTATCATATTTTGGTGTGAATTTTGTGTAGATTATCTTTAGTATTCATAATGAATACCTTGAAACCAAAAACCTTGAAGTAGTAAATTCTAGGTTTTCTACTATTCCATAACTCGTAAAAAGTTTTATTAAGAAAAGGTCTAATTAAAACTCGATTTATAGTATAACAAGCAGTACTTACAACTTCATCCCAAAAATGTTTGGCTACAGAATACTCACTCAACATGGATCTAGTTATATCTTAAATAATTCTATTTATTCTTTCAACAACACCATTTTTTTGAGGTGTTCTGGGTTCTGAGAAGTTATGAGTAATTTATTTTCTACTAAAAAAAGTTTCAAAATCAGAATTTTTAAATTCTCCTCCATGATCACTATGAATAGTTATAAAAGGAAGGTTTTTCTCATTTTTAACTTGGGCTCTAAAACTTTTGAAATAATAAAAAGATTTATATTTCTTTGCTAGAAAATAGACCTACGTAAATCTAGTGTAATCATCAACTAAGACAAATACATAATACTTTCCTCCAATGCTTCTAGTTTGTGTTGGTCCAAAAATATCCATATGCACCAACTATAATGCATCAGTGGTTGAGACTTCACCGACTGATTTAAATATTGATTTATGTTGCTTTCCATATTGATAAGGATCAAAAACTTTTGAAGAATCAAATCTAAGATCCGATATATCCTTAACTAGTCTTTACTTTGAGAGTTTTCATAGGTTTCTAAGATTATAGTGACCTAACTTTATATTCCAAAACCAAGAATTATCTTCCATTGCAATAAGGCAAGGTAGGTCTTGGCTCCTAAGGTCTTCTAAGTTTAGTGTGTAAACATTCTCTTTCCTATTATCAGAAAGAATAAAATCTTCCTTGGAATTGTGTACTAAGCACTTTTCATTCCTAAAATTCACAAGGTAACCTTCATCACATAATTGAATTATGCTAATGAGAATTTTATTAAGACACTTAACAAACAAAAAATTCGAAATCAAAGTTTTTCCCAGAATAACGATGTTACCTATACCAATAATTTCTCCCTGAGAATTATCTCTGAAAGTTACTTTTCCTCCTTTCATCTTGATAATATTTTCAAAGTAGTTTTTGTTACCAGACATATGTCGAGAACATCCACTATCCATGTACCATGTATTATTATTGGTACTTTCTCTATTTTCCTTAAAACAAAAGAGTTAGACTTTCAGAACCCAAACTTTCTTGGATCTGGAAATTTTAGAAAGAAAAACTTTAGGCACCCACATTTTCTTAGAAAAATAAGCTTTATGAAATCATAAAGAATGAGATTTGTTTAGTGAACAATTTTTTGCCCAGTGTCCACCACACTGACACTTAGTGCAGAAAGGATCACTTTGAGGAACAAAATAATTGTTACTAAAAATTGGTTTAGAACTAGTAAAACCAAATCCAGAATTATTCCTTAGAGGTCGGATTTGAGAATACATCTTATAAAAATTTTCTTTACCTAAGGTAAAGTTTGACAAACACTTCCTCAAGGAAAAAATCAGATTTCAGTATAATAACTAAGTTATTGTCTTCAAAAACATTAACTTTAGAACTAGAGTTAGGCTTGAAAACATTTTTCTTAGAAATTACATTTTCTAGATCCTTAGAAAGTTTATCCTTCTCAAAATTTATCCTTACCATGTTTTTCATTTTTAATTATCTTGTCTAAGTATAAAGTTCAGTTTCATATCTAAAACCTCTGAATCATATAATACTTAGAAAAAGAGCATTATTTTTTCAGGATACGAATTCTAAATCCGAGTTCTCTGAATTCAGACTTCAAACTCTTCTGAGTTTTGACTCCGAGTTCTCTGAATTCAGACTCTGAACTCTTATGATTTCAGACTCTGAGTTCTCTGAATTCAGACTTCGAACTCTTATGAGTTCTGACTCCAGATTCTAATGAATTCAGACTCCGAACTTTGTAAGTTCTGACTCCGAATTCTCATGAATTCTGACTCCAAACTTTGTAGTTTCTGAATCCGAATTCTCATGAACTCTAACTCTGAACTTTGAAAGTTCAGATTCCAAATTTCCTTGAAATTCAGACTCCGGAATTCTAGAGTTCAGGTTCTTAATTCCTTAGAAAATAGAATCTGAATATCCTTGTATTATAGACACCGAATGTGTTTTTGGTTAGACTCCGAGCTTTTATTTGCTAACATTCTGAATATTTGATTTTGGTTATGTAATCATATTTTTTTCTTACAATTGTTTTTTGTTATAAAACGATGTCGTGCATTTAGTTACTAACTAACTGTTGTTTTAGTGACACGTGTACAGGTCCCTCCGAAATTCATGGAAAAATAAGACCATTGGAGGAGGGAGCTGACCGTTGGAGCTGTGCATATAAATAGAAGCTCATTTGAATAAGCTCAATATTGTTCTATGAATCTAGAGATTACATGTTGTTGAAGTGATTTCTAGAGAGAGACTCTCATTCTTTGTGCGTACTGAACTTCTTGTTCAGATTTGCTTCGTGTGACTCTGAATATTGTTGAGTATATTTGAGGACTTCCGAGCATAGGAAGACAGAGGTTACGACTACCTTAAAGTTCGAGGAATTCCTTGCTGAGGAAGAGAGAGGTGCCGACTACCTTGAAGTTGAGGGCTTGCAGGGATAGCAAGACAGACTCTGATCTTTGTATCGAGGGCTTACCCTGGTGTGGGTAAGACATACTTTCTTGAAAGTATAAATCAATGGACCTTTATTCAAGGTTGTTGGATACCCTTATCTTTGGGTTAAAATATTTATTACTTGTTACTTGGTTTGTTTCAAGTTTTCCACTGCATTTTGATTATTGAGGAAATTATAACTATCTTATACTTCCTTATACTTGTATACTCTAATTTAGTAATATTTTATACGCATTAAGGTATAATCTTTATCTTTTTAAACTTTCATTAAGTTTCATTTTCCGGAACCTTCTTTTCCAGAATCACTTTCTCGGAATCATATTTCCGGAATCTAGAAAGTGGGTAGAACTAGAGGTTTTGTGAATTACCTTGTTTAACCTTGTTAAACATAATAATCTTTAAAAGTTTCAAAGGAATTTTTAAATTATACAATTCACCCCCTCCCCTCTTGTATTTTGAGCATTATTAGATACTTCATTCAGTATCTATGTTATTTCGATCCTAAATTTGGTATTATAGAGTATATCATACTCCACATACCATCTCAACAATTTCATACATATGTCTTAGTTGATTAATATTCCTTACATAACTTAATGATCCATGCTATAATATTTTAGGTCTAGTGATTTTAGAAATATGGAAACATAAAGAACTAGTTCATAAGAGTCTCTAATTAAGTTATTATTTACTAAAAACCTTCTTAGAAATATCATTTATAAAACCATTATTCATAAACTAAGGATATGAAACATAATAAAGGGTTATCATAGATTCTCAATAAGTGTAAAAAAGATAGATATCAGTGATCAAATAAGGATAACCTAAGGATAAAGATATTAGAAGGTGATATTAACATTAGAAATTTATACCATGCATATCATAGATCATAATCATGAGTCATGGATCAAAGCATGGTAGTTTAGAAGACATGAATCTTAAAGGATCAAAGAATATTATAAACTAAAAACAAACACTTTAGGTAATAAAGAGCACACTATTTATCAAATTAAGGTGTGACTGGTTGAGTTGCAGCTGATTACTACACTATTCAGGAAAATGTTCATGACAGATCTTTTGGGAGGTCATACTTTGAATTAGACTAATGATAAATCCCTTGGTAGATGCATCCTTATGATTAACTTCACATTTTATGCAACATGGGGTTTCCTCTTCCACCCAAAATGAACATGTTATCTCTTTTCTGGTTTTTTGGATAGTTGAAAGAAAAATATGACTTCCCAAAAGATCTATAAAAAAACTAAATATGTATTAGATAAAAATTATAAGGAAATTAACTTACAAATAGTATATAAAATGATGACAAAGTTAATTAATTACATAAGTAGTAGGAATTCACTTTTATACATTCTTGACCCATTTTCTTATTTTTATTATCTTAGTTGAAGCCTCAAAGTCCTATATCTCATGAGCATGAGCATCTTCAAACAAACCACCCCAACTTGAACAAAGGAATCTACATGTATATGAAAAAAATTCTTATGTGAGTAATACTAAAAAAAAGTAAATTAAACATAAATATGAAACAAACCACTACTTCTATAGAAGGCACATCTTTATGTTATGTGTGTACATTCTTCCATCAAGTATGATACCCATTCATTTCTAAGAAAATTTATATCATCTTGTGAATATGAGTCTTTTCAATAGTCATAGTAGTACTGGAAAAATATAAATACACAAAGGATTAAGAAATATTCTAAATGAAATAGTAATTATCTTTGAAAATACCTCTTCAGGGATGCTAGTTTGTTGATGGAATATAATCTATCTCATAAATTTACAAACATAATAACCATAATATTTTCAATTTGTTTATTTTATAAACTGCATAATCATTGAGGATAATAAGTAATTTGTTTTTATATGTGTTTTGATAGTAAAATATTATTATATATACCCTGATACTTGTCCATTTGTAGTACTTTTCATGTTCATCATGCTTAGCCCCTAGCATCATTCCTTGTTTTTCACGATATTGATGCACCAACCTATCATAACAGAATACTCATTAAAACATAATCTAAATTATATAACTTTATGTTTAGTTCTAAAATGTTGTCTATATTGTATTAAAAATTGTAAAATGCCATCATGTGTGGTCAGTTTATTAGAAATGCATGCATTGAATCCAAGAAATAAATCTTTGGAGTATCTAAATTGACCATAATGAACATTCAATGTTTCTTTAAAACATAAAAAGAAATAAGTAATGAAAGAAATAAAAATATATTTGAAATCATTAAATTATAGAGTTTTACCCTTGCATCATTGGTATTAAGAAGTGTTTGTCATTTGTAAGTTTTCTTTCAAATGATTTGACTAGGCCTACCACTATTTCATCCTCTTTTTTGAATCTATTTTTGGTTGCTCTGTAGAGAAGATGTGAGGAATAATGAGTCCAAAAAATCATGGGGAAATCCCTTAATTTTTTTTATATATACACCTACCAAAAATATTAAATGTATTTATTCATAATTAACATAGTATATCAGCTTTTGGAAAATCAAATCATGAAAACATACCTCATGTATACATTTACAACTGATCCACCTAGCCAATCATAGTCAAGGATTTCACTTACATTCTCAACACTAATAAAGTCTTGAAATTCCTCTCCATACATATTTTCTTCAAAATCAACTATGTTAGTACAACCATTTTTTAACTTTTTATCCACATGAACCTTCAATGATAGTAAATACGAATATAGAACAGGTGGGGTAAAGGTTCTTTTAGTAGATATATTCGATCAGTTAGTCTATCCTTTAGATGGTTTTGATCTTCTATTTCATTTCACCCCCTTACCTTTGTCCATCTATAATATAATTCATTAGTTTAGACCTTTTTCATTGATTTTTAAAGGTTTATCTTGAAAAATAAATTGGAAATGAATACCTCCTTATCGATGTGTTTTTTTACAAGATGTGAAGTCCATGCAATGAATGTTACAATAGCTTGTTTAACCTTATTAATATATTCCTATTCAATTAGAATAGGTATCTTGGAACTCAGATCATGGGCTACACGAATCAATACTCTTGCATGACCTGTTGGAAGTGGTCTGTTGTGTAGACTATATTCTTTAATATTGAACATTGTATCCCTAGCTACAAGAAGATGGGTGGGTATTGATAGATATAAATCACAGTTATTATCACCCTATAGAATATCATTATAAGAAAGTTATCAATGGCTGTTTGATTCACATTTAATAGAAACAATTATTAGAACATTGATTACCTTGGTCAAGACAGCTCTTTGAGGGTAATGGCTCACCTCAAAGCTGGTGGGGTTGGGGGGATTGTCAGGAAATGGTTGTTCTTAAGACCTTTCTTCTCTTTTCTTCCCCCCAATTAAAGTTACTAGAATCTCTCTCTACCATTGTAATTATTCTTTAAGGGTAGCTAGTCTTTCTCTCATCCATTTCATTTATTCACCTTGATCCTCATCTTGTTTTTTTCTCAAAATTTGTTTGGAGGATCACCCCAAAACTCACACCTCTGTCGCGATCATTCTATTTTAGCCTCTTTAAGGCCACTGATAGTATGTTTTCATTTGGTACAGGTGTTATTGATTCTTATGACTATGTTGGATAAAAAATATAGGAAAATAAGTAATCATTGTTATGTAATAGATATTTAAAGCAAAACAAATTTTTATTATTTAATACTTACACATGTTTTCCACACTTTTTGTGTTTTTTCATCTATTATTATCCCATATTTATTTACACATGCCTTATTTTATAGCATATGGAATGGGATTGAAGTGTCTTTGTATTTGGAGTAATCAATCTTTATATAAACAGAGTAACATAATTATTTTTTTGTTTTATGTCATATAAAAGTATTACGGTATATTTAAAATATGTACCAATTTTTTTTCAAGTGAATCATACCCCATCCTGGCTTTATGATAGGGGTATATTGGTTTTACTACCCATTTCTTATTTTCAACACTTAGTTGATATTTCATAAATAAAAAAATTTCAATCAAAGTGATGAATCCACGTATCATCAAATAACTTATTAATATCCATAATATACCTGAAAAGACACATCTTCACAATATCCAGTAAATGAATCCCATGATTATTGGTTTATCAGTTGTGTATAGATAAGTAGTGGGTGTGGGATTATTTTCCCTTCATCATCTTTAAGATGATGTCTTGTTAGAATTTTTTCAAAAGCCTCTATGAATTCTTCCAAGAATCATTAATACATATTTCTTATGATAGTCATCTTCTATAAATGTACTCTAAAAGGTATGATGAAGAGTAATTCAATGTTTCACTATTTTATTTTTTAGTAAAATAAATAAATGATATCATAATGTTACCATAATCTCTTCCCACATCAGTTTCATAAGCTTGACCACAACATGGTTCCATGAATCTATATCAATCAGCACATGTTGTCGAGTGATGATTCCAATATAACTAATGAACATGAACTTGTTGGGTTAACATGTTGGCCCCACGCATTCTATCCAACCTCATTTTTTATGCCTTTTATTTTATCCTTAATGATTTTTGCTAACACCATCAAAATACAGTGCTTCTATTTTTTATGTGTCGTCGATTTTTCATCGCCAACCATTTCCTCATATTCAACATCATCAATATGTTCCTCTATAGTAGTATCATCGGCTTATGTAGATAGTCATTGTACCTCTACATTGGGAGCAGAAACAGGTTGAGAAACATGTTGTTCCTCATGATTTGGAGCACCAGCATGTGCAGAAGGTCGTTGTTCCTCTATGCTACGAGCAGTAGTAGGTTCAGAGACCTGTTGTTCCTCAGGATTGGGAGCACCATCACGTGTAGAAATAATTTTCTATAGAAGTGTTTTAACATTTAATTTAGAGTATTTAAATACAGTAGTGAATAGATAATAACATTATGTGACATGATGTATATTATAAAAAATATATAACCTGATTATTAAACTCTCTTTTTCTAAAGGCTAAAGGGATTTGACCCCTATATCGACTATCCAAATATCTTAATTATAGTATCCTATAACATAAAAAATTTCATCTTCATTAGGAACTCTATGAAATTATTGCGATATCCCAATGAAATGTCTATCCTCATTTGAATTTTCACCTTACCCTTCACTGTTTTTGGTTAATAAAAAAACAATTGAGCACTTTCGATTTGCAGGATCTAGAACATAAAATACTTGTACTACCTGTGATGCCATTAAAAATGGTTCTTATTTGTACCCTTACTTGCTAAAATTAACTTTTATAAGTCCAAATTCATCTATTTTAATAGAACTCCTATTATTAACCCACTTTCATTGAAAAATTGGTAATTGGAATGTTGTATAATCCAACTCCTATATTTTTTTCATGATGCCAAAGTAGGAAATATTCACATAAATTGGATTTATTTCCTTAGTACCAGAAACAGGCATCGCTTCAGCCACAAGTGTAACTCCACTAATCTTCATGGCACTATCTCCATCATGTTCATTTGTATAGAATGTATAACCATTAATTACATAACCATTATATAATAATACATACACACTTGGTCCTCAGGCTAGCCATTAAAGTCATTTTGAAATTGAATCCATATTTTTATATGACTTCTTAAAAATATGTTCCTGAAACCATTCTATAAAATATTGATTATATGTATTTGATATCCATATTTCATCCCTTGATGGATTCAAATGACTAATAATTTCTTTTTGGGTTTCAACATATGGTGAAACCTCTAAATTGTTATGCAAAATGTAAATGTGGGTATGCTCCCAATCTGTAATATTGATTGTGACAACATCTCTTCCATAAATTCCTTCACTCAAAAGCCTCCTATTGTGACAAGATTTTGGTAGACCAATTATTTCCTCACAAAAAAAGTATTCAGTACATAATTCAATGGATTTCTCAACAATATATCACTCCATAATACAACCCTCTGGCCGACTTCGATTTTTGACATGCCCTTTCAAAATCTTCATATACCGTTCAATGGGGTACATCCATATATAGTGTACAGGACCACATAGTCGAATATCTTTCACCAAGTGATCCATAAAATAAACCATAATATCAAAGAATGCTATTAGGAAGAATATTTCCAATTCACATAATATAACCACAATTTCTCTTTCCATTGTTGAAAATTTCATCGGGTCTATAACTTTGCAGCATATAGTTTTGAAGAAGAAACAGATCTTGTTTCATGTATTATGAACATTCTTGGGAAAAATGCAACATAAATCTATAGGAATTAGACCTTGCATCAAAACATGGTATTCATGTGATTTCAAAACCTTTAACTTTAAATAAATCATTGACATGATGTTCTTGATATTTGATGAATACCCATCTAGAACCATCATGTCATTCAAGAAGTTTCAAAACTGATATATCTCCTGCCTAGAAAGAGTGTAAGTAGCTAGAGAAAGAAAAGTTCATTTTTCACCCTTAACTAGCGCCAAATCTTCTTGTATTCCCATTTCAACCATGTTCAACCTAGCTTTAATTATATCCCTTTTTTACTCATGCATTTAGGAACATGTCGATGACACTATCACATACATTTTTTTCAAAATGCATAACATCAAGAAAATTTCTAACATGCAGACAATTCTAGTATGGTAATTCAAAAAAAATGAACTCTTTTTCCAACTGATTTTCATAAGGTTTTTCAAAAATGGTTTACCAAAAGTTGTGTCCACATCTTTTAATTTCTCTAAAATTTGATCATATGTTAGTGGATACAATGTTGTGCATTATTCTGAACTTCCATCAAATGATGTCATCCAAGATTGGTACTTATGTCATTGGGGTAGAAATCTATGATGTCTTAGAAAAACAATTTTCGATGAATGTTTCAACTTAATTGAATATGTAACTTGTTCAAAAATGGGATACCCTTGAGTTTCTTTAATGTTATATCGTGAAAATTTTCTATAAGTAGGAAAGTCATTTATCATCCCATACAACATGGATCTCAATGTGAAATCTTCATTTCAATAAGTATCATACAACGTAACACCTGAATCCCACAATAATTTCAAATCTTCAATCAATGGAGACAAATAAACATCAATATCATTACCCGATTGTTTTGGTCCTGATATAAGCATAGATAACATGATGTATTTTCATTTCATGCATAACCACAGTGAAAATTTGTGATTTACCAATATTACCAGCCATATACTGTGAGTGATTCTTTAAAAAGCAAAAGGATTCACTCCGTCTATAGATAACACGAGATGAAGGTTTCTTAGATCGTTTCTAAATTCAAGATACTCATGATAAATTCTCTTCTACTGAGGAGAGTCATCTAAGTGACATAGTTTCCCATATTTATTTCTTATATCTTCATGACCTCTCAATTTCCCTGTAGTCACCTCAATTCCATATAGAAATCTAAACCTTGTGATGTTTGGAAAGTATCATACAACTTTCTTAAGACTGGATTCATCTTTCTTGTATCGAGAAGCACCACACTTTAGGAATTCTATAAGGGATTTATGGTCCTTTATAAACAATATACAATAATTTAGGAAAGAGTATATTCTTTTAGAGATCATATCCATCGAGCATAGAATTCGTATGGAATCATATGTTCAGCTCAGGAGCTCATTATCTTTTAGGAGCATGTAATTAAAGAGTGCAAGTAAGTCTGTACAACTAGCGTTATTACATTCGTTACTTACTTTCAAAATATACAGCTTTAGTATGGCTGAAAATGTTGTATATTTAGTGAAACCATCATACAATGGTGTCTTTGTACAACTCTCTAAGTTCTCAGACAATTTTGGGAAATCATGTATTTCATCTTCAACTATCCTTATCATTTCCTCAATACGATCTTCATCATCATTCACACCTATAATTACATCCTTGATATGCTCTTCTTCATTTTCCACACTTTTAATCATATCAGATGATTCATAAAATTTAGTGTTATCCCATCCACTAACTATATTCACATTTTCCCCTTGTTTATTCCAGAATTTATAACTTCGATCTATTCCATGATAGATCAAGTGTTCTTCCAACTCTTCTGGACTAATTAGTCTTGAATAAAAATAGTGTAAACATGGACAAAGGATTTGATAAGGTTCATACGCATGATCTTTTTCAAACTTGATGAACTCTTTCACTCCATTTTCATACTCTTTTGTCATACGATTGGCATCCATCTATTCTTTATTAATATCCATCCTATTTAATTTGTTAATATTAATATTTAAAAAATAAATACACAAAATAGGCCTTTCAAATAAGGGGAACTCAATATTTGAATGATAGTTATGATTACATTTTGTTGCCTAAGACCCATCCCCTTAGAAGATAACACCAAACTAGAAAGAATATGTAATTGTAGAGGAATACTCTAATTTAAACCATGCATGTGATTTAATTACAACTCCTAGACCGATTTTGCATCCAACATCACCTGCATGTTTTAAATTAGAGGAGTCCTCTACAATTACATCTTCTTTTAGGTTTGGTGTTAGCTTCTAAGGGGATGAGTCTCACGCGATAAAATGAAATAATAAATATCATTCAAATGTTGAGTTACCCTTATTTGAAAGGCCCATTTTGTGTATTTATTTTTTAAAATATTAATATTACCGAATCAAATGGGATGGATATGAATAAAGAATGTATGGATGTCAATTTTCTAAAAAAAGAGTATGAAGATGGAGTGAAAGAGTTCATCCAGTTTGCAAAAGATCATGCATATAACCCTTCATAAATAATTTTTTTGTGTTTACACTATTGTTATTAAATATTAATTAGTCCCAAAGAGTTAGAAGAACATTTGATGTTTCACATAATATATCAAAGTTATAAATGTTTCAATAAACACGGGGAAAAAGAAAATATAGATTACGGTTGGGGTAGAACTATTTTTCATGGATCATGTGATATGATTACAAGTGTGGGAAGTGAAGAAGATCATATTGAGGATTTTATTATTGATGTGGATGATGATGAGGATCATATTGATGAAATGATAAGGATAGTTGAATATAAACTATATGATTTCCCAAAATTGTTTGAGAAGTTAAAGAGTTGTGAAAATACACCATTGTATGCTGGTTGCACTAAATATACAACATTGTTAGCCATACTAAAGCTTTATAATTTTATAGTAGGAAATATATAGAGTGATTCTATTTTTATGGAACTACGTTCTCTATTGAATGAAATGCTCCCAAAAGATAATGAGCTCTTGATCTGAATATACGACTCCAAATAAATGTTACACTCGATGGGTATAATCTCTGAAAGAATACAAACCTACCTGAATTATTGTATACTATTTTTCAAGGATAAAAAATCACTTACAGAATGCCCAAAGTGTGGTACTTCTCGATACAAGAAAGATAAATCTGATACTATGAATGTTTTATGGTACTTTCCAATCATTCCAAGGTTTAGGCACCTATATGGAAGTGAGGAGACTGCAGGGGAATTGAAGTGGCATGCAGATAAAATAAATAAAGATAGGAAACTATGTCACTCAGGAGACTCTTATTAGTGAAATATAATTTATCATGATTATCCTAAATATGGAAATGATCTGATAAAATTTTGTCTCATGTTACCTACAGATGGAGTGAATTCTTTTGGTTTTCAAAGCAGCACTCACAGTACATGGAGGATTATGTTGGTAAATTATAACTTTCCATTATGGTTATGCATGAAAAAAAAATATATCATGTTATTTATGCATATATCAAGACCAAAACAATTGGGTAATGATATTGATGTTTATTTGGATCCATTAATAGAATATTTGAAGTTATTGTGGGATTTAGGTGTTATGTTGTATAATGCTTACAGAAATGAAGATTTCACATTGAGAGACATGTTTTATCCTACTTATGGAAATTTTTTAGGATATAGCATGAAAGAAACTCAAGGTTTTTTCATTTACAAACACAGTACAGAGTTAATTAGGCTGAAACATTCATTGAAAATCATGTTAATAGGACATCACAGATTTCTACCCCAATGGAATAAGTACCAATCTTGGAAGACATCATTCAATTAAAGTTCATAAGAACATATTTCACGGTCTCTACTAATAGGTGATCAATTGTTTTAGGAATTAAAAGATGTGGACACTACTTTTGGTAAACCATTTTTGAAAAACCTTACAAAAATTGGTTGGAAAATGAGATCAGTTTTGTTTTAATTTCCATACTAGAATTTTCTATATGTCAGACAATTTATTGATGTTATGCATGTTGAAAAAACTGTATATGATAGTGTCATAAGAACATTTCTAATTGCACCAGGAAAAACAGAGGATGGAATTAAGGCTGGGTTGGACATGGTTAACATGGGAATACAAGAAGAGTTAGCACTAGTGAAGGGTGAAAAATGAACTTTTCTTCCTCCAGCTGCTTACACTCTCTCCAAGAAGGAGAGATATTAGTTTTTCAACTTCTTGAATGATGTAAAGGTTCCATATGGGAATTAATCGAATATCAAGAACATCATTTCAATGACTGATTTAAATTTAAAGGGTCTAAAATCACATGACTACCATGTTTTGATGTAAGATTCAATTCCTATAGCTTTATGTTTCATTTTTCCCAAGAATGTCCATAATATATTAACCAAGCTCTATTTCTTATTCAAATCTAGATACGTCAAAGTTATAGACTCAGTGATATTTCCAACTATGTAAAGAGAAATTTATGTTATATTATGTGAATTGAAAATGTTTTTCTAACCAACATTCTTTGATATGATGGTTTATTTGATGGTTCACTTGGTGAGATAGATTAAACTATGTGGTCCTATAACACCCTGAGCCCACACTTCTGGATTCAGTGCTAAAACATGTTATGTAATTTTCTTTAAAAGAAACTGAATAATTATGCAACACATTAAACAATTTTGGACCTTTTACCGGTCTAGGTTTTGGAGGATTAGACAAACCTTATATTTTTATCAGAATTGTACAAAAATAAAATGAAACAATAAAAGGAAATTGCATACACCAACTCTATAAGCGAAGTGAATGCCTTCAGATAAATTTACTAAACCTATGAAAAAATATATTTAAAACATAGGGTGAGAATTAAATTGCCTAGTAAGCAGTTTTAAAATCTTTAATAAATACTTATTTAAAAATTCTTTTGAAAATACCTTTGAAAATAAATTTAGAAACACCTTTTGAATATATCATTTGAAAATACTTATGCCTTAAAAAAATACTATATCACTTTAGAAAATAATTACATTCAAATTTTTCTTTAAACTTATTTCAGTGGTTTTTGAAAAATATTAAGCAATCTCTTGAAAAAAACACATGAGGCCACTTGATACATGGAAGGTTGTCCGGGCCTACCCACTTTCTTGAGGGACGGGTTCACTCTCCACTCCCTATCATGTTTACCATGTTCAAGTACTAAATTTCATAAAAAAATATTTTCAAATTTCCTTACATATGTATACGTTTTCCGCTGGAGTTTTTATTTTAAAACATAAAAAGGCATTAAATGCACATGCACTTATATTTATATATAATTGTATAAATATAAACATTAGTGGAAATTAACTTATTAGATTTGGAACAACCAAATCTCATGGTACATAAACTTTGCATAATTACATGGAAGATTAACTATCATCCATGTATTTAAACATTTCATTCATAAACACATAAATGTCTATTTTAAAGGTTATTCCGATAAATGTAAAATTAATTCAATGAACATACTTGCATGTATTATGTGTGTAATGTCATGAATGATCTTGATTATGGACATATGTCAATGATTATAAATGACATGCATATAACATAATTTTCATTTCATGGAATTTGAAATTCTTAACTTTTAATTTCTTAAATAATGATCATGAATAATTTATTTATGATTAGATATAAACAAAAATCCAAAAAACAATTGTGTTTCAACATCAAATAAAACATATATATAATTTAAATATAATACTTTCATTTTTTTTTTGAAATAAATGATCATGGAATAATGCTTAAATATGTAACAATCATAAACTTAAAATTACTTCTAAACATAATTATGAATTGAAATTCTCAAAAAGAACTTGAATTACCCATAATATATATATATATATACCATGAAAATTTATAATACCCATAATTGTAAATTAAAATCATATTTAAAAAAATCGATAAAATGAAAATAACTCTTACAAATTCAAAACTCTAATAATATTTTCAAAGTAAACATTTGATTTATTAAAAAAATACTCTCTTACATACATAAGAAGTAAAATTTTCAAAATAAAATTATTAGAATAAATTATAAATATAAACCCTTGAAAAATAAATTTTAAAATAATAAATATCTTATAGAAATAAAATTTCAGATTAATAAATATTTGAAAATAAATAATTTTCCCTTACGGAAATGAAGAAAAAGGTTGTTTCTTCGAACATTCTTCCAGTTTCTTTTTATCCAGGCTACAAACTAGTTTTTTGGTTTTCAAAAAGGCCTTTATAGCCATAAATTATAATGTGTGTACAGTGACATACACCAGCTTGTGGTGAAAGCTGAGTTTCATAGATGCAGACAGGCAAATAGAAAAATACAATTTATAATTTTGAAACAGAATCATCTGAATGAAACCAGCTCAAAAACAATGAAAAAACAATTAAAAATGATTAGATAATGATGTGGATAAAAAGATGAAAACAAGTTGATCGAACCAAAGAATCAACGACATGGGATATCTATCACGATGGAAGAAGTAAACAAATAGAAAAACATTACACTATTAATAAAATCAATATCTATATCCAACAGTCTACAAAAATGATGAATGAGAGATAGTGAATTTTTCAAAGATGAAAATGATATGCACAACCGAGATCTATAACAGATTTGAACAAAAACTCCTACCGCACAAAGATCCTATGACTATGAACAAAAGGCATACCTTACTGAAGACTGAAACACAATCACAGCTCATACCTAGTCATAGACGTTCGAATATGACTTGATCCAAAACCCTCAGATTTGATTGAGCTTGAACATCGGACTGCATGTGCCCTGGACCCGGACTACAATTCATCTCCCACGCTGAATCCATCCTGAATGGCCTCAACTCAGTGTGAACCCTCTCATGTGGTCGATCTTTACATTCACACTCACCCTCAGCTCACATCGGTGCTTAGCTCGACCTCAACTCAAAGACCCCCTCTTCTTGAGGTACCATGTTGCATGGTTAACCCTCTCGGACTCCCAAACCAAAACCCCCTTATCCTGATTTTACCTTTATTTTTTTTATTTATCACATTTTCATTTCCCTTTTATTTTATAAATAAAAATCAATTTTAATAATAAAATTATCATATTGTATAATTTCAAATAATATAAGTATAATTTCAAGACTTTATTAAATCTATTCATAATTCATAGTTTTATAAAACAATATTTTTAATAGTAATAATTTTATAAAAATAATATAATCATAATTTATAATTTAAAAGTAATAATTTTAATTTCATATATATATATCATATTTTTGAAAATCAGAATTTATAAAAACAAATGAATTATATTTTTATATTAATTATTCATCATTTATATGAAATATTTATTTTTTCATTTAAAATGTTTTATTAAATAACCTTTTGATAGAATAAAATTTGCTATTCTAATTATCTTATCATCTTTTTTTAATAATCATCATCATCATCATCGTTTAAAGAAAATAATATTATAATATAGTATTAATTTATAATAAATTTGAAAAGTGTAATTAATAATTATAATTAATTGTAAGTATTATAATTAAATTATAATCAAATTAATTAAAACACTTAATTAAAGTTATTATTTTTAAATAAAAACAGCTTCAAAAAAATTATTAGTTTGTTTTAATTATAAATTAATCCATTTAATATAATATTTATATAATAAAACTAATTTTAGCATTTCCGGGATGTTACAGGTCTTGGACACTATAGATGGATATACCACATTGAATGGTATATGAAGATTTTGAAAGGGTGTGTCAAAAATAAAAGTCGACCAGAGGATTGTATTGCAAAGTGATATATTATTCAGGAAGTCATTGAATTATGTACTGAATACCTGTCTGGTGTGGAAAGAATTGGTTTACTGAAATCTCATCACACTGGGCGGCTTGAGGGTGAAGGAATTTATGAAAGATATGTTGTCACAATCAATATTATAGATCAGGAGTAGGTCCACCTTTATGTTTTTCATAACATTTTGGAGGTTTCCTTGTATGTTTCAACCTGCAAAGAAATTATTAGGCATTTAAATCCATTAGGAGATAAAATATAGATATCAAATACACATAATTGATAGTTTATAGGATGGTTTTGGGACCATATTTTTAAAGAGTCAGATGAAAATCCAGATTCAATTTTACAACGAATTCAATGGATAGCCAGAGGACCAAGTGTGTATGTATTATCTTATAATGGTTACATAATTAATTCTTATATGTTCTATATAAATGAACATGATGAAGACAGTACCATGTAAAATAGTGGAGTTACACTAGTGGCTGAAGCAATGTGTGTTTCTGATACTAAGGATAGAAATCCAATTTATGTGAATATGTCATACTTTGGCATCATCAAAAAAGATATGGGAGTTGGATTATACAACATTACAAGTGCCGATTTTTCAATTCAAGTGGGTTGATAATAGGAGTGCTATTAAAATAGATGAATTGGGATTTGTGAAAGTTGATTTCAATAAGGAAGGGCAAAAAGATGAACCTTTTATAATGGCATCACAGGCAGTGCAATTATTTTATGTTCCAGATCCCTCAAACCAAAAATGGTCAATTGTTACGTTATAGACCAAAACCATTGAAGGGTTAGATGAAAATTCAAATGAGGATGACCCGTTCATTGGGATGTCGCAATAATTTCATAACAGTCCTAATATAGATGGCATTTTGTATGTCATAGGATACCATAATAAAGGGATTTTGATAGTAGATATAGGGGTTAAATCACTTTGGCCATTAAAAAAAGAGATTTCAATAATTAGGTAATATTTTTTTGTAATATACATCATGTTACCTCATGTTATTATTCGTTCACTGCTTCATTTATGTACTATAAATTAAATGTTAAACCACTTCTGTAGATAATGAATTATGTACATGATGGTGCTCCCAATCTTGAGGAACAATAGGTCTCTAAACCTACTATTGTTCACGGTGTATAGGAACAACAACCTTCTACATGTGATGGTACTTCCAATCGTGAGGAACAATGGGTTTCTCAACCTGTTGTTGCTCCCAGTGTAGAGGTACAACGACCATCTACACAAGATGATATTGCTGCTCCATAGGAACATATTGACTATATTAAATATGAGGAAATGGTAGGCGGCAAAGGATTAGAAACATAGAAAAAATAGGAGCGTCATATTTTGACGGTGTTAGAAAAAAACATTAAAGTGAAAATCAAAGGAATCAAAAACGAGGTCGTATGGAATGCACAGGGATAGCATGTTAACCCCAATAAACCCATGTTCAGTAGTTACATTGGAATCATTACTCATTAATGTGTGTTGATTGATGTAAATTTGTGGAACCATGTTGTGGTCGGGTTTAAGACACTAATGTGGGAAAATATTATGGTAACTGTTGACGCTCCTTTCGTCACAGAATCTAAAGATCGGAAAAGGGGAATATCTAAGAAAAAAGTGATTCATCCTTTGAAGAAACATCAAAAATCGACAAAGGGATGAACAAGGAGAACATTGCCCATAGGTCGCGCAAGTTCCCTCATGGTCGCGCAAGTACACTTGCGCGCCGCCAGTGGTCGTGCAAGTACTTGCGCGACGCCTTATGGTCGTGCAAGTGACTTGCGTGACCTAAGTGGTAACCGCCCGGTAACCACCCGGTAACCGCCCGGGGTCTTCTTTTGCCTATAAATAGACCCTGTGGGCCCCCCATTCGAGGATTTTTTTCCAGAAACTCGGATTGAAGCTCCCGACGCCCAAGTCTCTTCTCAAAGCTTCTGGAACACTTCTAAAGGTAATTTCTTGCCTAGAACGGAAGATCTAAAGAGAAGAAGGAAGGCCTAAGTGTTGAAACTTATCAAACACTTGCGCGTCGACTTATTTCCTTCAATATAACTTGTGCGTCCCTTTTCTGGAAGAACCTCAAGAGGATTCTAAAGGGTTTAAAAAAGAGTCGCTCAAGTATTTCAATGCTGGTTGAAAATCGCGCAAGTACACCATGTGTCGCGCAGGTATACCTGCGCGCCCACGGAAGACTTGCACGCCTTTCAAGACTTGTGCGCCCCTATTGTTTTGGGTGCCCATCTTGGCCATTTTACCCCTCTTAAGCCATTTCACCTTTCCTTTTCAAGATTCAATCTTCAAGACACTCTTCAAAGCCATTTATGGCATGATTTCTTGATTTGACTTCCTTATCTGAAAGGAATTCTGTGGAATATCTCTCAAAACCTAGTGATTTAAATATCCTTATGTCACTAATTATGGAGAGTTCATTCATTTAACCTCATCCTTTAAGATGAGAGAATCCTAACCTGGGTCTCCTTTTCAGGAATAATCCCCAGTTATAAATTCTTTAATCTGGGCATCCTCCTCAGGAGTAAGCCCCAAACCTTAATCCCTAACCTGGGTCTTCTTTTTCAGGAATAAGACTCAGTCATAATCTTGGGCCTCCTTTTCAGGAGTAAGCCCCAAGTCCCCTAACCTGGGCCTCCTTTTTTAGGAGTAATTCCCAGTCATAATCTTGGGATTCCTTTTCAGGAGTAAGCCCCAAGTCCCCTTAAATTTCTCTTAACCAGTCCTAATTTACCCTTGACTTGGGTTTCCTTTTCAGGAGTAAAACCCAATCATAAATCCCCTCCTAACTTGGGCATCCTCCTTAGGAGTAAGCCCCAAGATTAGAGTATTCAAATCTTCATGAAGCACATATAACTTTATGGACCCTGTTCATGGATTTTCTCCCTAAAAGTAAATCCTAAACCTTCATCTATCTGGGCATTCATACATACATAAGCCCCAAAAAAATTCTTATGATTACATCTTTCATGGCACAATTGTCTAATTTTTACCAATACCTCTTGTTTCTCACACCGAGCATGACTCACGTGAGCTTAGAGTGTAAAAGTAATTATGACATTCATCTTTGAGCCATCAATCATAAACATCATACTCCATTACTTGAACTACGTGGGTTCTGATTCCTTTTCCAAAACAAAGGATACGTAGGTAGCCCATTTATGGGTTCGATCCCAACTTTGAAATAATCTCTGTCCTTCTGAATGACGATAAACTTCAAGTGCCCCACTGAGTGGCTTTAAAACCAGCCTGGTCATCATAATGACCAAGAGACTTTTATATAAATGTTTTGAAGGATACCATTGACCAAGAATCTCTAAACAGATATAGATGATTCTCTATTGATGAAGAACCTCGAATACATATAAAATATTCTCTAAATTTCTTGCATATTTAATCATTGATTGTTAAAACTAAAGGAAAGCTCATTTTATACTTGGTAATGTAATAAGGATTCACGAACATAACTTAAATCTATAAAGAGAGTCCCGGAGTAGACAATAATTCCCCTCAAAAAGGTGTGATGAGTCCGACCTCCCATCCTCTCGACCAATGAAAATTCCTAAGCCTCATTAGTCCACAAGCTAATGAGCTCCTACCTTTGGAAAGTAGGTCCAAATGGATGTGGAATCATTGGATGTTTCCGGTTCTACGAACAAACCCGTTAGAAACCGATCGGAACGTTTGAATCTCCCGTCCAGGAGGTCATCCCCGGATTCCGTGCGAAACAAAAATGGTGAACCCGACGTGAATCCTTAACCAAGTTAAAGTGATGTTTTTCTTATTTGTTAGGCCCCTTGGACCAAACAAATCAATCATTGACATGTGCTCATCCAAAAGATGTAGCGGCCAGATTCATCTTGATTACGTCTGTTATATGGAACAGGCACCCTTTTTTCTCAAGATCTTCTGCAAAATGGCTTTCCTTAAATTCACCCTTGTGAATACTGCTACTGTGAACACCTCTACTGTGAGGTCTGCTGCTGTGAAAACCAATGTTGCTACTCCTGCTGGAACATCATCCGCTCTGAGGATGACATCACCAACTCAGCATCTTCAACGCTGGGTTTCTAATGCACTGGTTAAGGAGTACCGTCGCAATGGTACTATCCCAACTCTGGAGTCCGCTCGTCAAGCCCTCCAAGTTAACAACTCTACCTGGTCGTCCGGACAATGGCGGCCAACAATCAAGAAGCAGGCGGTGCTGACTACCGTCTCCAACCGTTTCGGGTCGTTATCCCCGGAACGCAATTTCCATTCACTCCCTTACTCTGAGAAAGTGAATGAGAAGGTCCCGCAGGACCTTAATTCAAAAAGACAGGAGTCCTTCCCAAGGGCTCCCATCAACAATAGCCACCAGACTTGTGCGGTAGTGCTCCCTCAACATTATGAGGGTATCGACTCCAGGCATTTAGCTCAGGTTCCTCGAACCCGAACAGGCAAGATGAACCGCCAGAGACGGAATCCGGTTAACAATAGGCAGGTTGTCATCCCTGCCATCTCCGGAGAAGTCCACCAACCTAACTTGGTGGAAAACAACGAGCAGGCATACACACCTGTCCATTTTAATTCCGCTGTCCAGCAGACTCGTCTGGCAGTATCAAGCCAATCCCGCCAGGCAATTCTGGTGGAGTACTATAGGCAGGAACATTCACCTGCCTATACATCACCAGTTAGTCAGCAGGCTCGTTTGACTACATATGATGGATCTCGTCAACCGCGTTTGGCGAAGTGTAAACAGCAGGCACATACACCTGCTAATACTAATCAAGCCTACCAACATTCTCGCTTGGTAGCGCACGGAGAAGTCAGTCGGAAAGTCCCGACGACAAACAGGAGGCAGACTCAACTCTCTGCCTCTACACTTGAGTACTGTCAGGATTCACTGACAGGAAAAGGAGGACAGGAGCAGGCACATACACCTACTCCAAGCCCGGAATGGACGTATATCCCCGTTCCGGCGGCTGAAGTCACCAAACATATTTTGTCAATGGTGAAAGAGCAGAAGCAAATTCCTGCTCATATTCTGGATGCTTGCCAGGATATCATAACAACTTCAGCATCATCACAGGGACAGACACATAAATCTATCCCTAGCAATGGAGTGACACATCAACGATTCACTCCGGAACAGACACACACATCTGTTCCAGTCCAAGAGGGTTATGGGGCATACTCCCCCATATCATACGGACAACCAAGTCAGGCACATACACCTGATTTGAGTGGAGATCGTCAGCCTAACCTGACCATCTTTCCTGATCAGGCACATACACCTGCTCAGAGCAATCACTTTCGTCATCAAGTGGTTTCTAAAGTGAGTAAGAAGGCATCTAAGAAAAAGATCCGCCCAGCACAGTCAGGAGATCAAAGGCCAATCTGTAACCAAGCCTTGCTCGATGCTGGAGTTCTTGAAGCCCTCAGACATTTATCTGTCGGAATTCAAGATTCTACTCCCTCAGTTACCAATAACGGGAACATTAATTCTGAAGGTCTTCAATAGACACTTCCTCATGAAGACTTGCTTCATGAAAGTTCGGTCAATCTTGAAGTTTCTTCTTCAGATGAGAGCCACAGGAACCCTCTGTGTGGTCAGAAGACCAAGGAGCAATAGATTTCATCTTTTGTTGTAACACATCATGACGGTCCTCCTCATGATGATGAACTTCGCTGCGAAAGTCCTCTCCGCATTAGTGATTCACGTTGTCCCGAAAATTCTTCAGAAGGCAATGTAGTGACGAGAAAGCCCTCCTATCTCGAGGCACTTGCAAACGTAAAACCAGTCATGTCTGATGTTTTACTATCGGCAGGTAAAACTCTTTCTCCATCAGAAGATAGCCTGGGGTTCAGGTTATTCTCCGAACCATCCCTGGGTCATTCATCTTCCAGCATGAATAGTGATATCTCTACTAGTCTTGTTGAATCCGATGAAGCAACAAGGAAACACCAACTCTGGTCAAAACAGGTAGAAGAATCTTCATTTAATGATAAAGAGGAAATGCTGAACATGAGGAAAAAACTGGCAAAAGGTGAAGTACCAGTCATGTTTTGGCCTTTGGCTGACTCCCAGTACGACATTCCAAAGATGTTGACGGATGATGGAATCCATGATATTCGTCTCAACATATGGAAAACTCTTTGTCAATTAAAGAAGAAGGTATTATCTTACGATGAATATGAAAATCATCTTAAGATAATAGAAGGGCTACAACGTCAGATTGATTTGGCATCTCTATCAGTCTCTCGGTATCCGAAGGCTGAAAAGCAATAGAGAACCCTTCAACGTTCATGCCTTGGCGCACTAAGAAAATTGCGTCAGTTAATTTCCAATGCTCCATCTGATGTTCATATCAGAGGATGGGGTGTTCACGGAGCACTACATTTCACAGTGCTTTCCGGTCAGCAAAGCCCGCCGAAAATGGTCTCATGCAATGTTATTGCCCATGGCCGGCCACAGTCAATGGGCTTTGTTCATAATCAAAAGCTTTCTCAAGAACAGGCTTCAACTAGTTCCTCTCAAAATCAAGTATATAGAGAACAAGTTGTTGAATTGCTCCTACATCAAGCAGGCGAGAATATTTCACAAGCCTCTCGTCTGGAGAAAACACGTCATCAAATGACAGAAGTTTCGGAAATCATCCAACGATCTGTTGAACCAGGTGATAAAAGTGGATACAGGTTAATGCATCCAGCTAATTTCCGAACTAAGATTCGCAATATCAAGAGAGATTTTAAGAAGATCTCAGACATAGCATGTCAAGAGACACCCCATCTTGTCAGACTGGGGACTTCTCTAACCCAGCCCTCAGAGTCAACAAATGGGATTCGAGGAGTTGATCGGAAGCAGCAGGAACATCCCCAGTCCACCGGACTGGGGACTTTTTCAAATCCCCAATCCCTCCCTTAGAGAAAGTCAGTATTCTCTCGATTAGGGAATAAGCCTCAAAAGTAACGAAGAGCCAAGCTATCAGGAGATTCTCTCCAAGTGATGGTTCTCCAAGAAGTTCCTGAGGGATCAAGTCAACGGAATGCCATGTCTCATCATGGACATAGAAGAAGACAATATCACAGAAATGCTGATAGAAAGGATTCCATGCAATATGCATCCATTAATGTCATCAATGCTGTTGCTGCTGATTCACCAGATGAGGCTCAATCAGAGGGATCAGACGAAGAGGTTCCTGCTCAAGAAGTTGCGCACACAGACCTAAATGAAGAAGGTGTGCGCACACGTAATCAAAGGCTTACCCAAAATCTGGGTATTCCTTCAAGTAACCCACTTCCCCCTCTCTGAAAAGGATCCAATAAGGGGAAAGGAAAGAATCAGGTTACTTCTCACCCTTCCTCTGAAGGAGGTCAATCGCTCTCATTAGAGCAAAGGTTTGCACAACAGGAGGAAGAAATGAAATAATTAAGAAGGTTGAATGCAGAACTACTTCAGAGTAGTCTTCTTCTTAAGAATGCTGAACTCCGACAGCCGAAGGAATTTTTTGTAACTACTGAGATGGATCAAGAATATCCTCCTTTATCAGTACACCCACAAAGGTCTAATCTTACGGGTCAAACACAACAACGGTTGGCAGCACTACCATCAGTTGCAGCACCAACCACCACGTCTGTCCAAGCTCCATTCATTGCACCTACCCAAAACCAAGTTCAACCTGACATTTCTCAAAAGTTAATAACTACTATTGAGTCATTAACAGCTCGGTTAGAAACTATGGAAGGGAAACGGGCGCAAGTTCAACCTGAAAAGAAAGTTTACCCTGAATGGGTAGATTCAATTTCTCCTCCATCCAGTTTTGGAAACCCTGTTTTCCCTACTTTGAATGGATCAGGTGACCCTGAACAACATTTGACGCATTACGTGTCTTATTGTGATCCTATGATGGGAACTCCAGAGCAGCAAGAAGCAGTGAAACTCAGATGCTTTGTGCGAACCTTGCAAGGACCAGCTTTTGTCTGGTATACAAGCTTGCAATCCCGGTCAGTCATCGGATGGGAGGATCTTCGTCAAAAATTCCTTCTTCAGTTTAGCTCAACTTTGCCAAAAACGACAGTTTTCGATCTTACAAACTGCAAGCAAAGGGAAAATTAAAGAGTCTCTAATTTCATTGCTCGTTGGAAGGTATTAACGTATTCCCTGAGTTTAGCACTCCCTCAGGAGGAATTGTTGCCAATCTGTGTGGCAAATTTGCGTGACGAATTACGCACGCCATTGATCCCTATGAAATACACAGGAGGGTTTCGAGACCTTACTTCAATCGCTCAGCAGATTGAAGATTCCCTTATACAGGCTAAGGTTAAATCTCGTGTAATTCCATCAGCTCCAGGAAGAAGAATGGGTAAAGCAGAAACTACTACAGTTATACTTAAACAAGCACCTGTACCTATATCTACTTCAAAACCTTCATCTTCTCAAAGGACTCCACCTCCTGAACGCCAACAACAAAGGTCGTTTCGTCCAAATGATCAAAGAGATCAACGACGAAAACAATTTGAGGATATGAAGAGTAAAACATACTCTTTCTGAAGTGAGCAAGTTCCTGGTTACTTCATTTTAGCTCTGGAAAATAATTTGGTTCAATTACCAGTGCCCAAGAGGCCAAACAAGGAAGGAGATGAAGATCATCCCAATTATTGTCCCTTTCATCAAATGTTGGGGCATCCCATCCAGGAGTGTTTTGTCTTTAAAGACCTCCTGCAAAAAATGGTCGACTTGGGACAAGTCAAATTGAAGGGTTCTTCAGCTCATGTAGCGTGTATTACCACTACAGATCCAGAGGAAGGAGGCGAGTGGCAGGAAGTCAAAAGCAAAACTGCGAAAAAATATGATGATTGGATGGTCAGAAAGACAATCAATCGGACCCATTCCATTTTGCGAACACAATTGAAGAAGCCAATTGTGTCTCCTACAAAAGCTGCAGTAAAGCCTCCATCAAAAGACAAATCCTCAAAAGGGCAGTGCAATTCAAAGAAGAAAGAGGAATCAGGAGAAGATGAGTATGTATCAAAGACTAAATTGTCTTTGACTCTGGCAGATTTCATGCCATCTACTTCAGAGCCACGGGCACCACCCCATCAAACGGCACAGCCTAAACAGGCTAATCAGGCAGAGTCTTTATCAGACGAAGAGTTAATCTTTGGTTCTGTTTAATCTCAATGGATGGAGAACTCATCACGACTCCAACTAATGCCAGATTTCTGAAGAAGTATTTTGTATAAACACAAAATATTGTTCCCAGATCCAAAACAATCACATTGGTTCATGATATGTCCTACATGACACTAAACTGTATTATGTCCTACATGACACTAAACTGTATAATGTCCTACATGACAGTAAACTGTATAATGTCCTACATGACACTAAACTGTATAATGTCCTACATGACACTAAACTGTATAATGTCCTACATGACACTAAACTGTATAATGTCCTACATGACACTAAACTGTATAATGTCCTACATGACACTAAACTGTATAATGTCCTACATGACACTAAACTGCATGATGTCCTACATGACACTAAACTGCATGATGTCCTACATGACACTAAACTGTATAATGTCCTACATGACACTAAACTGTATAATGTCCTACATGACACTAAACTGTATAATGTCCTACATGACACTAAACTGTATAATGTCCTACATGACACTAAACTGTATAATTTCCTACATGACACTAAACTGTATAATGTCATACATGACACTAAACTGTATAATGTCCTACATGACACTAAACTGTATAATGTCCTACATGACACTAAACTGTATAATGTCCTACATGACACTAAACTGTATAATGTCCTACATGACACTAAACTGTATAATGTCCTACATGACACTAAACTGTATAATGTCCTACATGACACTAAACTGTATAATGTCCTACATGACACTAAATTGTATAATGTCCTACATGACACTAAACTGTATAATGTCCTACATGACACTAAACTGTATGATGTCCTACATGACACTAAATTGTATAATGTCCTACATGACACTAAACTGTATAATGTCCTACATGACACTAAACTGTATAATGTCCTACATGACACTAAACTGTATAATGTCCTACATGACACTAAACTGTATAATGTCCTACATGACACTAAACTGTATAATGTCCTACATGACACTAAACTGTATAATGTCCTACATGACACTAAACTGTATAATGTCCAACATGACACTAAACTGTATAATGTCCGAGATGACATTAAACTATATTATGTCCTATCTACATGACATTAAACTATACAGAAGTTCCATATTTGTCCGAGATGACATTAAACTATATTATTTCCTAGCAACATGACATTAAACTGTGTGGCACTTTCATCGTCCAGCATGACGTTAAACTGTGTTAGTTCCCTTATCGTCCAACATGACGTTAAACTGTCACATTGGTTACTATTATGTCCGAGATGACATTAAACTATATTTTGTCCGAGATGACATTAAACTATATTGTGTCCTAGCAACATGACATTAAACTGTGTGGCACTTTCATCGTCCAGCATGACGATAAACTGTAAAAAGTCCCCAGAACTGATATTCTCATATTGGTTCACCTTAGTCCTAGCTACATGACTTTAAACTGTACAGCAGCAGTTCGTCCTTTCTATATGGCATTAAAACTATACAGCAATGGTCCAGTATGACTTTAAACTGCAACTTCATCCCACATGACATTAAACTGTGAAAAAGTTCCATGAACCGTCCAGCATGACCTTAAACTGTATCATCCCTGGTCCATGTATATGACCATAAACTATTTGCATATCCCTTATGTCCAGCAAGATGTTAAACTGTGACATCCTAACTACATGACGTTAAACTGTATAAAAGTCCCTCACGTCCGGAAAGACGTTAAACTATATAATCATCAAAGGTCCAGCATGACATTAAACTGCACCATCCACGGTCCATGCATATGACCTTAAACTATTCGCACTTTCGTCCAACATGACATAAATGGTGTGTTATTTTGTCCTTACGGCATGACATTAAACTGCACAGTCCCCCTTTCGTCCAATATGACGTTAAACTATTTTATCCCCATCGTCCTAACTACATGACGCTAAACTATACAGAAAATCCTTGATAGGTCCTACATGACATTAAACTATATTTTGTCCCTGCTACATGACACTAAACTGTGCAGCACCAATAGTCCTAACTTCAAGACTTTAAACTGCATAGTCCCTTTTTTATGTCCTACATGACATTAAACTGTACATCATTAAGGTTGTTATTACCTCTTGTTTCTCACACCGAGTATGACTCACGTGAGCTTAGAGCGAACATCAACCATAACACTCCCTTTGGGCCACTAACCATGTGTAAGTCCCAACAATATTTTTTATTAGATCATTGTCCACAAGAACAACTTGATCATTAATTCATTCTTTAATTGAACTACACGGACTTTGATCCTTGCCCTCCAGGCTGGGTATGTAGGCAGCCTCCCAAGGTTCAAGCCCAAAAACAATCTCTTCACATCGGTTCACCACCATCTCATATGATGTTGATTCGTGAAACCGCCCCTGGAATCAATATCTTTACATTGATTCACTTTCGTCCTTGTTATATGACGTTAAACTATACAACACTTTTGTCCGATACGACAATAAACTACAATATTCTTTGATTTCCTCATTTGAGAAGGAACCATTATTGACATTGATTTTTTAAATCATGTTTCATTTTCAAAAGACTACGTGCATACATGGTAATGCCTAAAATTTTTATCTCAGGTTAAACCATCATTGCACTAAAGTCCCCTTTCACCCTTCACATGTACGAACCAAATTTGTACAAAGGGTATTTCTAGAACTACGTGGACTTGATTCCCATCCTTATGGGATACGTAGGAACATTCGAGTGTCCCTCGAATCCAATCCCAAGTCTTTTGGGCCTAACCCCAAATTTCACTTTCAGTCCCTTGGCTGAAAAGTCCTCATGAAAACACACACTGTGTATTCATTATTATGGTCCGAATTCTATGACCCTAAACTAAGATCACTCATACTTTCGTCCTGTACGACGTTAAACTGAATTTCAAGAACTACGTATGGCTTGATTCTCATTCTTATGAGATACGTAGTGAAGTCCAAGTTTAAAAATTCAGGACTCAGCCACAACATGATTATGGTTATCATTGACCTATGTATCTCTATATACATTGGACAATACCCATCTTTATGTGTTATAATCCTAACCTTAAATATTTTCAGATCTTCATAACCCTTTTCATGACTTCTAGTCACAAAAATGTCAAACTTCTGAGAAATCTTTTGCCTGACTATGCAGTACGTGCCCATAGGTGGCCTTGCATAAACAGTCCACATAACAGACTTGTCAGCCGAAAGATGCTATTTATTTGACCATGCAGCCAATGCCCTTAGGTGGCCCTGCATATTTCAACCCCCTAACGGGTTTTGTTAAATAATAGTAACTTCATTCTTGGGAAGAATGCCTCTTTTGTCCTTATTTGTCCTAAACGACAGTATGTAGGGATCCGCAAAAAATAGTCATCCTTAACATATTTGTCCCATATCCTTTTTCATGATCTGAAAGTATTCAAGTCTATGGTTTATTCTTCTTCCCTACGTTTGGGTCAGACCTTCGTAGGAGTGATATTCATCCAGTTCTTCGATATTCTTGTTCAGAAATATATTCTCCATATTCAAGTACCTCTTTCCATACAACAAACTCTATACTTTAGAAAATTTGAATCTCCATAAACTTTCACTGGCTTTTAGCACTAGGAAAGTAAATTTCTAAGAGTTCTTTCGCCTGACTATGCAGCACGTGCCCATAGGTGGCCTTGCATAAACAGTCCACATAACAGACTTGTCAGCCGAAAGATACTATTTATTTGACCATGCAGCCAATACCCATAGGTGGCCCTGCATATTTCAACCCCCTAACGGGTTTTATTAAATAATAGTAACTTCATTCTTGGAAACTACTTCTTCTAATTCCTTTTAGCTCTTTTTCATATCATTCCTCAGATTCAAATATTCTTAAGCCATAGTTTACATATTTTCTCTCATACTTGAGTTTGGTAATTTGTTTTTAGATAAATTTTCAAGGAATTGAATCAATTTTAATCCATTTCGGTCAAAGCTATTTCGACCTTAAACATTAGCCCCTTTATGTCCAGCATGCATGACTTTAAACTGCCCACAAAAGACAAAGGAACTCTGAATAAAAGTCAAGTTCCAGCACACTTGCGCGCTGCCTTCTGCGCACTGAAGACTTGGAAACCACCTTTTCCTTTGGATGTCTTTGATTTCCTCAGAGTCATCATTTCTCTCCAGATCTAACTCTGAGGGGGGACTTTTATTGACGCTCCTTTCGTCACAGAATCTAAATATCGGAAAAGGGGAATATCTAAGCAAAACGTGATTCATCCTTTTAAGAAACATCAAAAATCGACAAAGGGATGAACAAGGAGAACATTGCCCATAGGTCGCGCAAGTTCCCTCATGGTCGCGCAAGTACACTTGCGCGCCGCCAGTGGTCGTGCAAGTACTTGCGCGACGCCTTATGGTTGTGCAAGTGACTTGCGCGACCTAAGTGGTAACCGCCCGATAACCGCCCGGTAACCGCCCGGGGTCTTCTTTTGCCTATAAATAGACCCTGTGGGCCCCCCATTCGAGGATTTTTTTCCAGAAACTCGGATTGAAGCTCCCGACGCCCAAGTCTCTTCTCAAAGCTTCCGGAACACTTCTAAAGGTAATTTCTTGCCTAGAACGGAAGATCTAAAGAGAAGAAGGAAGGCCAAAGTGTTGAAACTTATCAAACACTTGTGCGCCGACTTATTTCCTTCAATATAACTTGCGCGTCCATTTTCTGGAAGAACCTCAAGAGGATTCTAAAGGGTTTAAAAAAGAGTCACTCAAGTATTTCAATGCTGGTTGAAAATCGCGTAAGTACACCATGTGTCGCGCAGGTATACCTGCGCGACCAATACTTGCGCGCCCACGGAAGACTTTCACGCCTTTCAAGACTTGCGCGCCCCTATCGTTTTGGGTTCCCATCTTTCCCATTTTACCCCTCTTAAGCCATTTCACCTTTCCTTTTCAAGATTCAGTCTTCAAGACACTCTTCAAATCCATTTATGGCATGATTTCTTGATTTGACTTCCTTATCTGAAAGGAATTATGTGGAATATCTCTCAAAACCTAGTGATTTAAATATCCTTATGTCACTAATTATGGAGAGTTCATTCATTTAACATCATCCATTAAGATGAGAGAATCCTAACCTGGGTCTCCTTTTCAGGAATAATCCCCAGTTATAAATTCTTTAATCTGGGCATCCTCCTCAGGAGTAAGCCCCAAACCTTAATCCCTAACCTGGGTCTTCTTTTTCAGGAATAAGACTCAGTCATAATCTTGGGCCTCCTTTTCAGGAGTAAGCCCCAAGTCCCCTAACCTGGGCCTCCTTTTTTAGGAGTAAGTCCCAGTCATAATCTTGGGCTTCCTTTTCAGGAGTAAGCCCCAAGTCCCCTTAAATTTCTCTTAACCAGTCCTAATTTACCCTTGACTTGGGTTTCCTTTTCAGGAGTAAAACCCAATCATAAATCCCCTCCTAACTTGGGCATCCTCCTTAGGAGTAAGCCCCAAGATTAGAGTATTCAAATCTCCATGAAGCACATATAACTTTATGGACCCTGTTCATGGATTTTCTCCCTAAAAGTAAATCCTAAACCTTCATCTATCTGGGCATTCATACATACATAAGCCCCAAACAAATTCTTATGATTGCATCTTTCATGGCACAATTGTCTAATTTTTACCAATACCTCTTGTTTCTCACACCGAGCATGACTCACGTGAGCTTAGAGTGTAAAAGTAATTATGACATTAATCTTTGAGCCATCAATCATAAACATCATACTCCATTACTCGAACTACGTGGGTTCTGATTCCTTTTCCAAAACAAAGGATACGTAGGTAGCCCATTTATGGGTTCGATCCCAACTTTGAAATAATCTATGTCCTTCTGAATGACGATAAACTTCAAGTGCCCCACTGAGTGGCTTTAAAACCAGCCTGGTCATCATAATGACCAAGAGACTTTTATATAAATGTTTTGAAGGATACCATTGACCAAGAATCTCTAAACAGATATAGATGATTCTCTATTGATGAAGAACCTCGAATACATATAAAAGATTCTCTAAATTTCTTGCATATTTAATCATTGATTGTTAAAACTAAAGGAAAGCTCATTTTATACTTGGTAATGTAATAAGGATTCACGAACATAACTTAAATCTATAAAGAGAGTCCCGGAGTAGACAATAATTCCCCTCAAAAAGGTGTGATGAGTCCGACCTCCCATCCTCTCGACCAATGCAAATTCCTAAGCCTCATTAGTCCACAAGCTAATGAGCTCCTACCTTTGGAAAGTAGGTCCAAATGGATGTGGAATCATTGGATGTTTCCGGTTCTACGAACAAACCCATTAGAAACCGATCGGAACTTTTGAATCTCCCATCCAGGAGGTCATCCCCGGATTCTGTGCGAAACAGTAACATTATGATATCATTTTTTTATTTTACTAAAAAATAAAATATTGAAATATTGACTTACTCTTCATCATCCCTTGCAAAGTGAATTTATAGAAGATGACTCCCACAAGAAATATATATTAATTCTTGTTGGAAGTATTCGTAGAGGCTTTCGCACAATTCTAATGAGACATCATCTTAAAGATATTGGAGGGAAAATAAACCCACACCCACCGCTTATCTATGAACACCTGATAACCTAATAAACATGGGATGCATTTATTTTTTTTCATGCAGATGTGTCTTTTTAAGTACATTATGGATAGTAATATGTTGTTTGATGATACATGGATTCATCACTTTGATTGAAAAAAAATTATTTATGAAACAATAACTAAATTCTAAAAATAAGGAATGGGTAGAAAAACCAGCATACCCCTACCGTAAAGTAGGTATGGGGTATGCTTCACTTGAAAAAAAAATGGTATTTATTTTAAATCTACGATAATAATTTTATGTGACATGAAAAAATAACATAATTATGTTCTTATGTTTATATGCAGATTGATGACTCTAAATCCAAAGTCACTCCCATACCATGACATGTGCTATAGAAAGAGGCATGTGTAAATAAATATGGGATACTAATAGATGAAAACACACAAAAAGTGAGGGACACATGTGTAAGTATGAAATAATAAAAAATTTGTTTTTATTTAAATCACTATTACATAAAAATGATTACTTATTTTCCTATATTTTATATTTGACATAGTCATAGGGATCAGCAACACCTGTACCGAATGAACACATACTATTGGTAGCTTTGAAGTGTCCAGAACAGTATGGCTGCATCAGAGGTGTGGGTTTTTTGGGTGACACCCCAAACATATTTTGAGAAAAAAACAAGAGGAGGATCAAGGTGAAGAAATAAAATAGATGATAGAAAGACTATCTACCCTTGAATAACAATTCCAATGGCAGAGAGAGATTCTAGAAACTTTAATACGGGTAAGGAAAGAGAAGAAACAACTCAAGAACAACCATTTCTTGATGATCCTCTCCCCCCCCCACCAACTTTGAAGTGAGTCATTCCCCTCAAAGAGTTGTCTTGGATGAGGTAATCCATGTTCTAATAATTTTTTTTGTGAAATTTTAATCAAACAGACATTGATACCTTTCTTGTAATGATATTCTACAGGGTGATAATGATTGTGATTTATATCTATTAATACCCACCATCGCCATGTAGTGAGGGATATAGTGTTCAATATCAAAGAAGATATTCTACAAAACAGAACACATCCAACAGGTCATGTGAGAGTGTTGATTAGCGTATCCCATGAGTTGAGCACCGAGTTACCTATTCTAATTGATGTGGAAGATATTCATAAGGTCGAACAAGATTTTGGAACATTCATCTCATGAATTTCACATACTGTAAAAAACATGTCGACAAGGAGGTATTCATTTCCAATTTATTTTTCAAGATAAACCATTAACAATTAATGGAAAAAGTTATTAACTTATGAATGTTATTACAGACAGACAAAGGGAAGAGGGTGAAATGAAAGACCGGCTCAAAACTGTCTAAAGGATCGACCAATCAATTGAAAATATCTACCTAAATCACATTTAACCCGCTCTTTCTATATCTTTATTTACTATCCTTGAAGGTTAATGTGGATATAAAGTTAAAAAATGGTCGTAATCAAATAGTTTATTTTTAAGAAAACATGTATGGAGAGGAATTTCAAGGCTTCATTGGTGTTGAGAATGTAATTGAAATCCTCGACTATGATTGGTTAGGTGGCTCAGTTGTAAATGTATACATGAGGTATTTTTTATGATTTCATTTTCCAAAAGCTGATATACTATGTTAATTATGACTAAATACATTTCATATTTTTGGTAGGTGTATATATCAAAAACAATTGAAGGGGTTTCCCCATGAAAAAAATTTGGACTAATTAGTCCTCACATCTTCTCTACATAACAACCAAAAATAGATTCCAAAAAAGAGGATGAAATAGTGGTAGGCCAGGTCAAATTGTTTGAAAGAAAACTTACAGATGACAAACTCTTCTTAATACAAACTATGTAGGGGTAAAACTCTAAAATTTAATCATATAAAATATATATTCATTTCTTTCATTACTTATCCATTTTTATGTTTTTTGGAAACATTTGATGCTCATTGTGGTCAATTTGGATACTACAAATATTTATTTCTTAGATTCAATGCTTGGATATCTGACAAACTGACCACACATGATGGTGTTTGTCAATTTTAATATGCTAAATTCAACTAAAAATCAATTTATATAATTTAGATTATGTTTTAATGAGGATTCTATTATGATAAGGCAGTTCATCAATATCGTGAAAAACAAGGAATTAGGTCAGGGGCTAAGCATGAGGAACATGACAAGTACTATGACTGGACAAGTATCAGGGTATATATAATAAGATTTCACTATCCAAACACATATCAAAAAAAATTAATTATTCTCATTAATGCTTCTATAGTGTATGAAACAAAAAAAATTAAAATATTGTGGTCATTATGTTTATAAATTTATAAGAGAGATCATATTCCGTCAACAAACTAGCATCCCCAAAGAGGTATTTTTGAAGATAATTTCTATTTAATTTAAAATATATATTAATCCTTTGTGTATTTATATTTTTTTAGTACTACTATGACTGTTGAAAAGACTAATATTCACAAGATGATATAGATTTTATTTGAAACGAATAGGCAACATACTTGATGGAAGAATTTACACACATAGCATGAAGATGTGAATTCCATAGAAGTAGTAGATTGTTTCATATTTATGTTTAATTTAATTATTTTTATTATTACTCGCATAATAATTGTTTTATTATACAGTTGGATCCCTTTATTTGATTCAGGGTGGTTTGTTCGAAGATGCTCATGCTCGTGAGAGATAGGACTTCAAGGTTGCAACTGAGATAATGACAACAAAGAAATGGTTCAAGAATTTATAAAGGTAAATTACTACTACTTATGCAATTAATTAATTTTTTAATAATTTTGTATATTATTTGTAAGTTAATTTTCTTATAATTTTTATCTAATACTTATTTTGTTCTTTTATATATCTTTTAGGAATTCATATTTTCCTTTTAACTATCTACAACAAGCTAGAAAAGAGAGAACGTGTTCTTTTCAGATGGAAGAGGAAACCCCATGTTTCATGAAATGTGAAGTGGATCATAAGGATGAATCTACCAAGGTATTTCTTAGTAATTAAATGAAAAGTATGACTTCCCAAAAGATCTTTCATAAAAATTTTCCTAAATAGTGTAGTGATCATCCATAACTCAATCAACCACACCTCAATCTGATACACAATGTGCTCAGTATGACTCAAAGTGTATGTTTTTAGTTCATAATATTATTTGATCCTTTAAGATTCATGTCTTCTGAACTACCATGATTTGATCCATAACTCATGATTATGATCTATGATGTGTAGGGTATGAATTTCTAATGTTAATATCACCTTCTAACATCTGTATGATTAGGTTATCCTTATATGATCATTAATATCTCCATTTTTTACACTTATTGAGCATCTATTATCACCCTTTCTTATGTTTCATATCATTAGGTTACGAATAATAGTTTTAAAAATGATATGTCTAAGAAGTTTTATAGTAAATAATAACTTAATTAGAGACTCTTATGAACTAGTTATTTATGTTTCCATGTTTCCAAAAGCACTATACCTAAACTATTCTGGCATGGATCATTATGTTATGTAAGGAATACAAATCTACTAAGATGTGATATCTATGTATGAAATGTCTGGGTCAATATATTTGGTATCAGAGCAACTAACCTACTTAAAAACCAAGAAAACACATTCTAATTGTTTTTATAATTTAGTGCAATGATCTATAAGTCATTTGTGATGTTTAGGAATCAATCGCGCCTCAATATAATGCATGGTGTGACCGGTATCACTAAAAGTGTCTCTTTTTATTTAAAATTGACATTAATTTCAGTAAAAAGAACAAGTGGCATTCAGATTATTTTGATACTTTAGGACAATGGTACATAAGTCATTTTTGGTGTGTAGGAATCAACCGCACATCAATTCGATGCTCAGTGTGGCCGGTATGTCTTTAAGTGTGTATTTTTATATTATATTGACATTAAATTTAGAAGAAGAAAAAAGAAGTGACATACTAAAAACCAAGAAAACACATATTTAATATTTTGATACTTTAGAACAATGATCCATGAGTCATTTTTTATGTGTAGGAATCAATCACACCTCAATCTGATGCATGGTGTGACTGGTATGACTAAAAGTGTTTGCTATCAGTTTAAAATTAACATTTTAGTTCAAAAAAATTTGCTCAATGAAAACCAAGAAAATTTGATTTGATTGTATTAATAATTTAGGACAGAGATTCATAAGTCATTTGTGACATGTATTAATCAGTTTCACATAAAACCGATGCACGATGAGATCAATATAATTCAAAATGCATGTTTCTAGTTTGAAATTATATTTTAGTAAAAAAACATAACTGGAATACTAAAAACCACAAAAATACATTTGGATTGTTTTGATACTTTAAAAAAATGATCTATAGGTCATTTGTGATGTGTAGGAATCAAAATCACCTCAATAAGATGCATGGTGTGGCCGGTATAACTCAAAGTGCCTCTTTTTATTTAAAATTGACATTAATTTTAGTAAAAAATAAGTGACTGGTGTAAAATGATCAAATTCATTCGGATTATTTTGATACTTTAGTAAAACTATCCATAAGTCATTTTTGATGTGTAGGAATCAACCGCAACTTAATCTGATGCACGGTGTTTCCATCATGACTTTAGGTGTGTATTTTTATATTAAACTGACATTAAATTTCGCAAAAAGGAACAAGCGGCATACTAAAAACTGAGAAAGTATATTTAGATTGTTTTGAAACTTTAGTATAATGATTCATAATTCATTTTTGGCATGTATGAATCAACCAAAACTAAATCTGAATCACGGTGTGACCAGTATAACTAAAAGTGTTCGTTTTCCGGTTAAAATTGACATTTTGGTTCAAAAAGTGTCACCCACTAAAAACCAAGAAAACTTGCTTCTATTGTCTTAATAATTTACAATAGAAATTTATAAGTCATTTTTTACATTTATAAATCATTTTCACATCAAACTGACACACGATGTGACCGATATGACTAAAAATGCGTGTTTCCAGTTTGAAATGACATTTTAGTAAAAAACACAACTGGCATACTAAAAATTGTACATATGCATTCATATTGTTTTGATACTTTAGTAAAATGATCTAGAAGTCATTTTTGAAGTGTGGAAATCAACCTCACCTCAATATAATGCACGGTGTAGAAGGTATAACTCAAAGTGTCTCTTTTTATTTAAAATCGACATTAATTTTAGTAAAAAAACAACTGACATGCCGAAAACTGAGAAAACACATTCAAATTGTTTTGATAATTTAAGAAAATGATCCATGAGTCATTTTTGACGTTTAAGAATCAACCTTGCCTCAATAAACCACGTGGTGTGATCGGTATAACTCTAAATGTGTCTTTTTATTTAAAATTGACTTTAATTTAAGTAAAAAGAAAAGGTGACATACTGAAAATGAAGAAAACACATTTGGATTGTTTTCATACTTTAGAAAAATGATCCATGGGTCATTTTTTATGTGTATGAATCAATCACACATCAATTTTATGCATGGTGTGACTGGTATGACTAAAAGTGTCTATTATCAGTTTAAAATTGACATTTTAGCTCAAAACGTGTCACTCCCTAAAAACCAAGAAAACAAGATCTGATTGTCTTGATAATTTATGAAAGTAATTAATAAGTCATTTTTGATGTGTATTAAGTAGTTTCACATCAAACTGACCCACAATACGATCATTATGACTCAAAATGCATGTTTCCAGTTTGGAATGACATTTTAGTAAAAAAACAAAACTGGCATACTGAAAACCAAAAAATGCATTTGGGTTGTTTTGATACTTTAGAAAAATGATCCATCAATAATTTTTGACATGTAGGAATCATCCACACCTCAATCCAACACACGGTTTTACCGATATAATTCCAAATGTGTCAATATTTAAATTTGATATTAATTTTAGTAAAAGAACAAGTGATGTACTCAAAACTGAGAAAACACTTTTAGATTGTTTTGATATTTTAGGAAAACAATACATAACTGATTTGTGACGTGTGGATAAAGGGGGCCTTTATTATCACTCTGAATAGTACTAATAAAGGGTGGAATATATTCTTTCTAAAATTGCACTGATAAAGGGTGGCCTTTATCAGCATTTTTTTAAGGAAGTATATTCTATTATCATTCTCTTTAATTCTTTATCTATCCAACCATTACCAAAAATCGGGGCATGGGTAGCGTTGACCTTTATCAGTGCTAAGAAAAACTCGCTAATAAAAGGGGGTCTTTATCAGCGTTAGCTAAAAGGGCTGATAAATATACCCCTTATCAGTGCTAAAAAAAGCGCTAATAAAGGTGTGCCCTTTATTAGTGCTTTTTTAAGCGTTGATAAAATGTGTATTTATCAGCGTTATTATTAACGCTGATAAAGGTTTCTAATAAAAAATATTATTAATTTATATAAAATTTTTGTATTTATATTCAAAATTAATATTGATTTATACACAGTAAATAAAAAATTCATGTTTATAGTTAATATTTTTTTTAATTATTCAAATATATATATAGTGTTTTAAAAAAGTATTTATAAGATTATAAAGGTGCTTAAACTGATAAAAACACAATACATATATAAAATCCAGTATCAAAACCCTGATATGACAGTCACCCACACCAATCTATCCTCACACACCCAAGGGTTTTCATCCAACTCATCATTCGGCCCATGGTTCTCCTCACCTGAGGTCCTGGCTAAAAGAAGCCAACTCTGAGATATGGTACCCTTAACTATTATAATTTCCTATCAAAACACATTCTTAGAAGTCCAATGACATTATCAATGTAGTTTTTGATATACAACACCTCTATGGATGTGAGAACACCAGTTCCAATTCTCATTTCATAGTTCTAAGTCAAAATTAATGCATACCCACCATCCAAAAAATAAGCACAAATACACTGGATTTTTCATCAAAAGACTTGAATAACCACCAAAACATACCCATCATGTCCAAAAAGTACATACATGACACAATTCTTATCAAACCACATCTAATTACACTTGAAAATATAAGTCGAGCCTTCTCAATATGACCCACCAAAAAACACTCAATTTCCCCCACTGATGCATTACCTAAAAAACTTGATTATGATTTCATTACTCCTGAATTCAACCTAATATAATCCCGATACATCCACTAAATATTCAATCTAATATCCATTATAATACCATGGTTGATTCATTAATCAACCAAAACTATCATCATGCTCTTCGACAAGCGTTGATACTTGAATTACCTCAATTCCCATCCTAAGCCCAAATCCAGTACGCGTGCTCAATAAAATGTCATTTTTGAATTTTATAACTAAAGGAATCCAGATAAATTCATATCCATTTCCCACTGCTATTATAATCCCATAATTATAGTCTAATGGTCAGTATCACTAAACCACTACCATACCCACATGATAGAACATCACCCACGAGCGATATAACACTTCCCAATATTGGAGTGTCCTTATCATCAGTAAAAACTAATCTTCAAAACCCATATCCATCTATTACCACCATTAATGATTGGACATGGCCACCTCACTTATACCTAAGCATTAACATGGAACAACAATCACTACCTATCACTACTCACATGGGCATCTTCCTTAGTACTTTCAAAAATCAAATCATAATGGGTTCTATGCCCTTAAATGGCCAATGGAACACTACCCATCATATTGCCTAAATTAAATCACTCCATGAGTGCAACCTAAATAGGTTCCACCATCAAACATGAATTTCACCTTATGATCCACACTCACCCACTATCAACCTCTAACACTAATCCTTTATGGTGATCCATGTCACGACCCATACTTAGGTTGACCATCCCATGACACTCGATCCATTTCTAGAATATCCTCTACCATAGAGTGAAATTTCCCATTTTGATCCAAGCCTTAGACAATTATACCCACCCATATTCAAAAATTCTCATTGGTCCTTGGGTCGCACACGACCTCCCACCAATTTAAAACTCAATAGGCATGACATTAAACCATGCACATTATCTCATTATCGATCAACATAATGGGGTACACTATCATGCCACTAGATTATACAACCATACTCACAATACTATGAGTCACGTATTACCAAAACAAATCTTGTACGCCAAATAATAACATATCTTAGATTTAGAGGTTTGGTGGTGGTAGCAGAGGTCATAGAGGGGTTCGCGGTGGAGGTGGGGTTCGTGATGTAGGTGGGTTCGCAGTGGAGGAGGGGTTCGCGATGGGGGAGGGATTTTAAACGGAAGTGGGGTTCGGTGGGTGGAGGAGGTGGGGTTCGTGACGGAGGTTGGGTTTGCAATGGAGGAGGGATTTGCAGCTGTGGAGGTGGGATTCACAGTGGTATATGAGAGGTCAGGGCAGAGGAGGGGTCAGCGACGGCAGAGGTCGACTTTCACGAGAGCTTGAGGCGTGCGAGAGAAGAAGTGAACTATTAGATTTCATTTATAAAATCAGGTAAAACTTTTATCAGCACTAGTTAAAAAGCACTGATAAAATTATGTTTTATCAATGCTAAGATAGAAAGCACTAATAAAACATCCCTTTATCAGTGCTTTTTTAGCACTGATAAAGATATGCCTTTATCAATGCTAAAAAAGTACTGATAAATTTATAATGTTAATAATTTATTTATATTATTATATATCCAAAAAAGTCTAGGAGCCAGGTGAACCTATTCCTACCAAATTTATGGAAAAATAAAGGCCGAACATGAGAAAGAAAGAGGACGGAGTCAAACAAAGGCAAGACCTCATCCAAAAAACTATAAAATAGAAGATTGAGAATCATCCCCATAATCATGCTCTAAGATATCATTAGTAGATTTCCATTTTTATTGTGAATTATTCTAATTGAAAAGTATGGAGCACTTTTCCTTGAGCATAACCTACTCCAAAGTGATCTTTTCTTGGCCTCGCCCAACCCATTCATCTCTGCCACATCCTTGGCCACAATTTTTTGGGTGATGACCTTGTTTCCATGACTTAGTTTTATGCCAAGCTACTTCTAACTCTTCCCTCTCTGAATGAGAGTCCATGAGAGGCAATCCCTCATTCATCAAAGCTGGGGAAACATCAATCTCCATTTTTCTCTTTCCTTTGCTTTATAAGGAGCGCTCTTGCACAGCAGTATCAGGCACCTCAGCTACAATCTCAGCCATAATTTTTTTATGCATGTAGCATATCCCTTCTTATTATCCCCAACTTGCTTAAGATCAGGTGAGTCATCTTGAGTAGTCTTAATGGATGAGTCCACCACCAAATATTTAGCAGAGTCAGGGTCCATAAAAGCAGTAGGGGAGACCGTTTGATCTCCATTAATACCAATAGGAACTTTCAGCTGATCAAGCTTCTCAGCAACAACCTCAGAAGGCTGAGTAGTCATTTCCCCAAGATCAAAGACTTTGGGACCATTTTTATCCTTTCCCATTTCTGATCCAGGTAGAATATTCAAGGGAGTAGGATGTTGCATACCATTTGAGACCACATTCTTACTAAGCTTATTCCTACATTTATCATCAGAGTGGCCAATAGAACAACACATATGAAAAATTCTAGACATTTTTCATAATTCACAGTTTTATCAATATCATCAGAGGGGGTTGAAAGGGTCACCTTCTCAATGAGAGTGGATCAAAAGTCAATCTCCACCAGTATTCTTGCAAAATGATCATACCTTCCGTTTTCAGTTTTCTTATCCATATGAATGGGCACCCTAATTTCCATAGAAATTTCATAAATATATGTATTATATTTTTATAATTATTTTAATATATATATATTTATTTATTTATTTATTTATTTATAATTCTTATAATGTTAAAAATATATATAATTAAATAAATATATTTATAAATATGTGCAAATCGCTGTGAAAATGGACCAATCAGTGGTCGAACCCCCCTTGTAGTGCTTCAGGATTCCTCCTATGGTCAGATTCTGTGGAAAGGTTCCATGGCACACGTAGATGCAAATTTGGGAGCCTATTCGAAAAGGATGGCATTGAGTAAACACTTCCTGATTACACGAGTAGTCCCACCCGAAGGTGAAAATCCATAGAGATTCAAGGAGCTAGTTCATAGGGTATCTGCTGTATGGGGGTTTTCAGATTGGGGATGCGTCTCCCTTGACGAGGGTTTTTCTATTGTTTTTTCCCCTCGGATGAGTGTAGGATTTGAGCGTGGAGTATTGGATCCATTTTCTTGAAGCCTGGCTCGCTCCATCAGCATGAGAATTCTATTGATTTCAATCCGCTGCGGGCTGTGAATTCTTTTGCGTAGGTATGGGTTAAGTTCCAAGGTCTCAATTGGATTCTATGGAACGCCAAGATCCTCCATGATATTACGTCTGCAATTGGTATTCCCATTCGACTTGATAAGGAGACATAACAAGTACGTTTTGGGCATTATGCTAGAATGCTTGTCGAAGTGGACTTTAGCAGCACTCTTATTGGTACAATTGTGTTTTCAACACCTTCTGATGACATTCTTTTGGATGTGGAGTATGAGAAACCTCCAAAATTTTGTAAAAGTTGTGAGATTGTTCGTCAGTCACAGGTGCTCTGTTGAAAGGGCATTCTTTGTCAAAAATGTGGTGCCAAGGGTAAAGTGTGTATTTACAAGAGGCAGGGGATAACAGCTAATAGACAGCAATCATTGGATGAAATTGCCTACTCTGATAAGGATACATCACAAAAACAAGAAGGTGTGGGGGTCTCCCCCCGGGCTGGCAGTTCTCAGCAGGTGGGGGTGGTTTTTGCCCATCTACCTATGTGACTCCGCTCATGGGTTGACATTGTTAAAGGGATTGATACTCCTCGTGACGGAGTTCCTTTTAATGAAACCCTTAATAGGGAAGACAATGGGCAATATGATGATGATGAACCTACCGGTGGACAATCTGCCCGTGATTTGGAGGCCCAGAGGATTGTGGATAGTCAATTATGGGAAGAGCATGATATGATTCTTTCACGGAATTGGAAGGGTAAATTCAAAATGGTCTCCACCTTTTCAAGAAAAGGAAATATAGTGATCGGTAGTAGTGCGCCCAGAAAGAGTTCTGAGGATCCTCCTTTGGCCACTCCAGTCTCTACAATGCCAAAAAGGTACTTATAGTGCTCATTGTCCTGGTATGTAGGATCAGATCCCCTCAGGTGGGATTTATGTCTCCATTGAGGATGGACAAGAGCAGTGGTGATGGGAAAGAGTTATCTCGTGCCTTGCAGGTGGTACCCATGAAGGGAACCTCACCCATGAAGGATGGTGGCAGATGAGCTTCACTTGATAATAATAAATTTAGCCTGCTTGAAATTTTGAACAAGTCTAACAGTCAAGAGGTGTTTCACGGGGAGTTTGGCAATACCCATGGGGATTTTTGTGCAGATAAAAACTTTGGATAGATGTGAGTTAGAGGGAAAGGGCACTCAATATCATGAGGATTCACCCCCACCAGATGATCACTTTGACACTCATGTTGATGGAAAGGCATGGCAGCACCCAAATACATGGAGGAGGGGGCGTCATCCGAAAGGTAGGGGCAGTGGCCAAATCCATAGATGATTTTATTGCTTTGCACTCGCTTGCTTTTTGCTTCACTCTCATCTTCCTTGTTTGATTCTACTCTTTTCTTTAATAAATTTTTGAATTATGGGTCTTAGCCTATGGTTTGCACGGTTTGGTTAAATAATTATAAAATTATCAGAACTGTATTTATTATACTTATAATATTATAAATATGTGTAATTAATATATTTCTTATAATTTTCTAATTATTTAAATATATCTATATTTATTTAGAACTATAATTATACATATTTGTACATATTTATAAATATATTTATTTAATTATATATATTTATAAAGATATTTTTATGAGAAGATGGCAAGGAGGGTGTGGAGCCCGCTAGGTTTCCCTCTCAGCGCATGATGGCAGTGGCAGCTGTGCGGTTTTCATCCTTTACGGTGGTTCGAGTTACGGATGTGCGGTCTTCAGGGTGCTGAGTCGGTGAGCACGATCCTTCAATGGTTTTCTTTATGGTGGCGTCCAGATCTACGGTCGGCGTTTTGGTCTTTGTTCTGAACGGTGTGGCATCACAGCACGTCATTTCCAGATTGGTCTTCTGGGCGGTGCGACCTCAAAGCGCGTCGATTGGTCTGTTTTCACGGCGATTTGGCCCTGTTCTGGTCGACATAGCACCTCGCAGTGCTGGCTATGGCTTCCATTGTTGATTTCCTTACACGCGGACGGTTTGATTCCCATAGGAATGTGAGTGATTGCTTGGAAGGACGGGATATTGTGAGAAGGACGGAAGGTGATGTTTCGTCACAGGTTAGTCCTCAAAATCAATTGTCTCTCTTCAAAGGCTCGGTGGTTATTGGTATCCGTAGGAAAGGGAATGTCGCCCATGTGAGGGCTGATCCAGCAGCAGTTTCAGAAAGACTTGAAATTGGTGAAAACTCGATTTTTGGGCGTCTGATTTTACCAAAAGGGTCGGCGCCATGGAAGATTGGAGATTTGATGGAATGGCTCTCGACGATTTGGGGGTTTACAAGCTGGCAATGTGTATCGCTAGGGTGCGAATTCTATCATATGTTCTTTCCTTATGATGATTTGAAACCGCGGGCTTGGGAATTTGGTTCCATAACTCTCAGATTCCTTCATATTCATGAATGAGTTCGCAAGTTCAACCCTTTGTAGGCTAGCCGATCGTCGGTTCAGGTATGGGTCAAGGTCTTTGGTCTTAGCTCGATTCTATGGCCTCCACAGATACTCTATGATATAGCAGTGTCTATTGGTGTTCCAATTAAACTTGACAGGGAAACTGAAACTTCTAGGTTTGGACATTTTTCTAGATTCTTAATTGAAATTGACTTGTTCTCTGTTCTAGTTGATAGAGTTTTTCTCTCTACAGACGATGATGAGCTAGATTCGAAAATTGAATATGGATGAGTCCCTCATTTTGTTTTTATTTTAAGGTTGTTGGTCATGGTACATCTACCTGTAAAAAGGTGGCTGTTTGTAATTTTTGCTCACTACGTGGGCATGAGAAAACCACATGTCTTAAGAGGAGGACGAGGTTGAGTGGCTTGGATGAGTCTAATAAGGCTATGACTCACAATGGAATGCAGGGAAATAGGAATGTTTCTGGTTAGAAATTTGGTGCTGTTGATGGACTTACAGGTGATGCTTCTAAGCATGGAAGTGGAAATTATGCCAGAACATGGGCTGAAATTCTTAATGAGCAGTGGGCAGGTGTGAGGAATGTTGCTGATGCGGTGGAGGTGATGGATGCACATTCTATGCCCACTTTGGAGGTTGCCAATGCAGGCAGCGGAGAGGAGAATGCTGCAGGTTGAAGGTTGAGTGACGTGATGGAGTCTCGATATGATATGACATCAATGGATGATCAATCCATCGATGAAGAGATTGTTCAGGAATTAGTTAATCAGCAATTGAAGCATGAACAATTAGCTGTTGCAAGGGCCTGTAAAGGCAAGAAAATCCATTTAGAGGTGAAGGGATTTCAAATGGTCCATCCATCGGAAAGACATGAGAGTCACTCTCAATTACAGACAGTCTCGGCTGGAAACCCCACTCAGCAGAAACCAAATTAGGGTGAGAATGTGGAATGATTATTTCAAGATCACTTCAATGAACCAATGAAGAAGGCTTATCTTTCCTTTGGAAAAGCCCCGTATGCGGATTATGCTATGGCTTATGAAAATAATTCTAGCATCATACCTCTGGATGATGGTGAAGATGAAAGGCCCGTGGAAGGTCTCTCTGAGGAAGCTGTAAAATGGTTCTTCTCGCAGCTTGAAGCTATTTACTCGATGATGGAGCCGAATGTTTTTTACTTTGAGGATTATATAGTTGTTCATAAGCTTTTATCTTTTAATATTGAAGATAGATTTCACACCAATTTTGAGATGAACTTTCGTGATCTTTTGTGGAAGTTTTATTCCAATGTGGTTGAACCTAACACATCGTCAACAGATGAGGATTTTGAGCCTTCACGGGAGGTTAAGACATGGAGGAGAGGATGATACCCAAAAGGTAGAGGAAGGTATTCTAGAAAAGGTATAGGAAGGTATCCTAGAAATTTGGGATCTAGATGAAATTGATCGGTTTGTGATGTTTTGTTGTCGGCATTTTATGCCCTGTTTGACTTGTCTCCACTTTGTATGCTCTTTTCTTTTAATAAATTTGGGGTCATGGAATTGGTCTCTGATTCCATGACTGGGCAATTTTGAGTATATATTTATAAATTTATAAGTATAATAAATATTTTTGTTATAATTTTTTAATTATTTACAATATATATATATTTACAATTATAACTAAAATAAAAATATTTATAAATATTTGTGTATTATATATATATATATCTATGTATGTATATATATATATATAATTATAATAGATGTATCTATTGTAATTTGATTATTATTTTAATATATATATATATTTAGTTATAATTATAATTATAAAGAAATATATTTAAAAAGTATTTATATATAATTAAAATTTATAAATTATAAATATAATAAATATATTGAATATTTTAATATATTTATTTTAATTTTATAAGTATTTATGAGAATAGAATCATGGGTATAAAATGAATTAATCATATACCAACGAGTATATAGATAATAAAAAACGAGTCACCAAATATGGAGATCCTCTCTTCTACATAGAGATCTTTGAAAAAAGAGTGTTTGAAGATCAAATTTTTTGTCATTATGACATATTTGTAGGTTGCGGCAGAGTGGGTTGTCAAGCTAATTCATGACATGCGGCTGGGCAGAGGGAGCTTCTTATGGGAAAGCCTAAGGTCGATTATGGTGCCTTAATGGTGATGATTGGAGATGGTGCCTCGAGGACGGTGACTAATGAAAGTGCCTTGATGGTGGCGGCTCGCGAGGAAGTGACTTGCGATGACTCCTTGAAGGAAGTGGTTGATGATGGCGCCTCGAACGTCAAAGGATTGTGGCGTACAGAACGACAACCCTCTGGGTTGGGATGGATGAGGATGAGCTCGAGATGTGAGGAGATCATGGGACATGGGCTTCGCCGACATTGACCTCGGGGCAAGACCTGGGGGAGGTTGGCAACATGGTTCAAACATCTTGGGTGCATGACATCAAACTTAGGTTACAGGGTGGCATGCTCGACTATGGGGATAGAGAGCAAGCTGGTAGGGATCAGGTCGATGAGGGTTTTTTTATGTAGGCCTACAATAACGACAAATTTTTTAATTTGGGTTTTTAATTTGTTTTACAAAATGAGATAGGGTTGGGGGTATTTTCAAAAATGGATTCAGAGATGCGTGAACCCCGTTCATGCATTTCCCTTCGTCAGGAAGCGTGAACATGCTTCACGCTTCATGTGCGATTTTTTTGAAGGAAGAGTGAACCTCGTTCCCTCTTCCTCCAGAATTTTTTAAATTATTAATATTACTATATTTATAAATATAAATAGATATATAACTAAAAATTAAAATAAATATTAATAAAAAGAAATAAAAATTAATTAAAATGTAATACATACTAATTAAATATAAATAAATATTAATTAAATAGTAAATTAATATTAATAAATAGTAAATAAATATAATTAAATAACATTAAATAAATATTAAATATAAAAAAATATTGATATGTAAATAAATAAATATTAATTAAATAATATATAAGTATTAAATAAATATTATAAATTGTAAGTATACAAATAAATATTAAATAAATATAAATAAATATTAAATAAATATTAATAAATAGTAAATAAATATTAATAAATAATATATAAGTAAATATTATTGAATATAAATAAATATAGATAAATATTAATAAATAGTAAATAAATATTAATAAATATTAATAAATATAAATAAATAACATTAAATAAATATTAAATAAATATAAATATTAAAATTTATATAGTTATAAATAAATATTCATATGTAAATAAATAAATATTAAATAAATAATATATAAGTATTAAATAAATATTAATAAATAGTAAGAATATAAATAAATATTAAATAAATATTAATAAATAACATATAAGTAAATATTACTAAATATAAATAAATATTAATAAATATTAATAAATAATATATAAGTAAATATAAATAAATATAAATATAAATAAATAAATAATATATAAGTAAATATAAATAAATATTAAATAAATATAAATAAATAAAAATAAATAAATAACAATATTAATATGCATTAATATTAATAAATAATATATAAGTATTAAATAAATATTAATAAATAGTAAATATATATTAATAAATATAAATAAATATTAAATAAATAACATTGAATATGACTAAATATTAATTAAATATTCATAAATATTAATAAATATTACTAAATGTTAATAAATATTGTTAGGCTCACTAGGTCAAATACCCTGAGTGGGGGGTAGTGAATCTGGGTATGACAGATTAAAATCACTGCCCCCTAAATCTTGTTTCGTTATTTAGCAAAACTCTCTTATCTCTCTTTCTACAGTAAAGTATGAACATAAATTAAATCATACACAGGACACAATAATTTTACATGGTTCACCCTCACTAGGTTACGTTTAAGGAGCATACAACGACAATGTGTCAATGTACCAAATTCACTAAAAGCGCATTGTTGTTTACAATGTTCGAAATGGACTCATTGTCCATTCTGGTTTACGACCAAACACAATTTGAAAGCTCACTGCTATCTCAACTGAAGTGTGATCACTGTTTTAGAAGATCCACTCACAGTTTATAGACATGTCGGTCCCTTCATTATCACTAATAAATGCATCCTCTACTATATGTAGATGCTTTATTGATGTCCCACTTTCATCCACTAATGAATACTACTTTACCACAAAATGTTGGGCAAACCCTTTTAAAACACTTTCGCAAAGTACACTACCTTCACAAAGCTCCCTATTTCTGAAGCTCAACTAGCTTTTATGAAGCTCCTTTCACAAAGCTCAAACTAGCCTTTGCGAATCAACTCTCTTTCGTGAAGCTTAACCAGCCTTCGCGAAGCTCACAAGTTTTGGTCGACTTTTATAGCCTTCACAAATTCCTTGCTTTCGTGATGCTCAGAACATTTGGTTGGCTTTTAGCCTTCGTGAACTTCTTCGCATTAAACCCCTTTGTGAACCCCCTTCGCAAACCACCTTTGCGAGCATGGAGACTTAGAATTCTCATTGAGTCTTGATACTTCTTTTGAAGGGGGTAAAGACTTATTTATAGGCGTTCCACCGATTCCAGAACCTTCCAGGCCACGTCATCACCATTTCATGAAGCCCATCCATTTCTTTCATGGTGCTCCGCTTTTTCGCAAAGACCCATGAAAATTTCCCGTTCGCAATGATCGTCGTAATCACAGAGGGTTTCGTCAAAAACCTTCGCGACACCAAAAACCTCCGCGGCACCAAAAACCTTCACGGCACCAAAAACCTTCATGGCATCAAAAACCTTTGCGGTGTCAAATACATTCGCGGCGCTGCGATTTCTCCATTCGCGATGCTCCTCGCCGTCACTGTTCGTGAAGCTTGTCGCTGTTCACGGAGATTACCGTCAGAATTATTTGATCCTTCGCGAAACACTCTTCATAAATCTCATCTTCACAAAATTCATGCCTATACCATATTTTAATATAGCCTTCAAGAAAATCCACTTTTCACGATGAAATCCATCTCCAGATTTTGGACTCCAAAAATTTGGCAAACACCGGAAAACAACACCACCTTATATCCAATCTTTTGTACCGCCTCCAGAGTGTCTATTCCTTTGCCTTGAGTCTTTGTAAACATGGATTGCCAACAATATCTCAGGATCTCCACAACATACCTTGGAAACCTGCTTTGTCAACAAATACAATCGATCAAAACATGCTGCAATGTTACCTTGAGGAATTTTTGCCCAACAAATATTCATAAATATTAATATTTACATATATTTAATAATATTTATTAATATTTATGAATAATTCTTTAATGGATAACTATTATTTATTAATATTTGTTTATATTCATTAGTATTTAATTAATATTTATATATTCTTAATAAAAGAGGACTTGACACTCAACGTGTTAAAAATTTGTTAAAATTTATGAATATTTATTTAATATTTATTAATATTCATTAATATTTAATTAATATTTACTTAATGCTTATTAATGTTTACTAAATTTTAATTAATATTTATAAATGTTTATAAATGTTGAAAAATATTTTGTTGCCATTTATTAATATTTGTTAGTATTTTATTTATATTTTTGATTATTTAATTAATATGTATTAATATTTATGTATATTTGTTGATATTTATTGACATTTATTGATATTTATTAGTATTTATAAGTATTTATGAATATTTAATATTTTTTTACTTTTAATGAATATTTATTAATATTTGATTAATGTTTAATTAATATTTATAAATATTTATTAAGATTTGTTAATATTTAGTGGGTTTTATTGATATTTTTTTAGCATTTATGAATATTTATGAATATTTATTAATGCTTAATTAATATTTGTGAATAATTAATTAATATTAATTAATATTTTATTACTATTTGGTTTTTTATTTATATTCATTAATATTTGTTTATATTTGTTTACATTCATTAATATTTATTAATACTTAGGAATATTTAATTAATATTTAATCAATATTTATTCATATTATCGATATATATGAATATTTATTTAAGTTTTATTAATATTTTTTAATATTTATAAATATTTAATTAATCTTTATTCATGTTTTATAAATATTGATTATTTTTTAATTAATATTTTTTTATATTTAATTAGAATTTAATTAATTTTTATTAATATTTAATTAGATATCTATTTATATATATATTTATTTAGTAATATTTATAAATAAAAAAATCTGTAGGGAAAGTGAACGTCGTTCACTCTTCCTCCAGAAACCTAGCACAGGAAGCGTGAATCTCATTCACGCATCCTGTTGAGGGAAGATGCGTGAACGAGGTTCACACATCTCTGAACCCATTTTTGAAAATGCCTCAAAAAATTAAAAAACCAGTTTAAAAAATTGGCTGATAATAACCTTGTTGGGAGAATTTGGCTTTGGCCATAAGCAGCAGGTGGTGCATCGATTATCAGTGACATCAGATCCCGGTGGAGGTGATAATAAAGGCTTGATCGAGGGTGGTTAGGATGGTGAATGGTGGTGGCGCCCCGACGGTGGTGATAAAGAAAGCCCCACCCGAGTTTGGATGTAGTCTGATGACTGTAACACCCCGGGATTTTATGAAAAATATTCTTTTTAATTTTATTGATGTCTTGTGTTGTACGCTACAACAAAGGAGTCTTGCACAACACGCAACCCTAACTTGGCTGCATTACACGCAATCGCGACCTTCCTCGATAGCGTGTGTTGTACGCAATACCGAGTTTCACTAAACAACTATATGCTATTAAAATATTATTAAAACTAGCCGTTATGAATAGTAATAACCACTTTTTGAAATTTTGTAAATTCCATCTTTCAAAATGGACTTCATTTTTTGATTCGGAATATCGAAATTAGTCTAGGGTGAAATTTTGGTATTTTTCTGAAAACTTTCAATTTTTGATGAATAGTGAAAACACTATGTTACTATTTAAAAAACGACTTTTTATTTAAATAATTATTTATTCTATTTAATTTTATTTTAGGTCGAAATTGACACATAATACCTATATATGTTCAATGTAATTCATTAGAGTCATTTTATAATAATTTTATATATATAAAAATTTTATTGAACTTTTGACCGTCTTTTACCCACCTTCTAGGAGAATTTCCAAATTCACATAAAACATAATTTTACCGCTTCTGTGAGTGGAATTTCAAAAATCTGAGAGACACGGTTTATGTCAGTAAGTAAAATGTGGTTCAATGAGATAAAAATAATTTTTGGTAAATAATAACTTTTTTACTTTTTTTTACCACGGTTAAAAGTAAATAAGGTAATTAAGGGTAAAAATGATATTATTATTACCCTAAAACATGTCCTAATTCTATTGAATAAGTGTAATTCGACCACAAACAACCTTAGAAATAAAATATGATCATTTAAGCCCACTAGGATTAGATTAGGACATTTATTATTAATTTATTTAAAGAAGGGTTAAAATAGTTAAAATCAAAGTTTAATAAGTAAATCATTTTTAATATAGGGTTATACAAAAGATAAATTTGACTATAAATATTCATTAGAAAGCTAAAACGATTTCCTACATAATGTTATTTTATTTGTAATTTTTAGACATTAAATAATTTAATTTATTTATGACACAATGATGATGCAGTAATTATATTATTAATGAAATATTGACATAATTGATGTTATAAATACCCAAATAAATGTAATTTGAGGCTTTTTATGAATTCCAATAATTTTCTATGTTAATATGACATGTAAGTATTGATTTAATTAACTTTGTTCGAACTAATCTTTCTGTTATGATTTTCACAAAAATCAATTACCAAATAGTGTCAAAATTGACATAAAATAGTTTTTAAAACAAATATTATATTATTAATTGTTATTTTATTCCTAAAAATCTAAGGTTCGGCCAAATGACTTAGATAAGGTTATATATATTAAAAATAAACAACTTGGGGTTCGTTTGGCTTGTTATAGTAAGTTTATTAACCTTATAGTGTAAGAAAACAAGAAGACACGGTAAAAGAAAAATTATTTAACTTAAAGTTAAATCTAAATGATAAGGTTAAAATAGAAACCTAAACTTGTCTAAATTCTATTGGATGAGAGGATTTCGACCCATCCCCACCTTAGCTTCTAAATAACTCAATTTGGAGCTATTAAAAACCGAATATGACTTTATAATAAAATAATATTTTTAGTTATTCCAAAGGTGTCTCTCTCCTCCCTTATAAAAGGGCACCTCCTCCCTCTCTTCCTCACACCACTTTGAGTCTTCAAGCTCGGCCAAACCCTGCCAAATTCTCTTCTCCACTTCCCTAGAAACATCCTAGAGGTCCTGGTCTTCTTCAAAGACCAATTTTGGTGCCCTAAGAGGAGGTCTCAAAGAGGCGCTTCAAAGAAGAGGTAATGTCCGTTACCGATTCTTTCAACATTATTTCTTCTTCCACTTCTTCTTCTTTAGTTGTTTAATTATGAAGTAATAACATCAGTATCACTCATATAATGATATGTTATTATAAGTATGAAACAACCCTATTTCACCATCTATCCATCCTACGGAAAACGAAATCACCACGCGTGCGTACGTACGGAATACCGTCTCCACGCCGTGGTGTAATCTATTTTCCACCACCACCTTATTTGGATGGGTATAATGGTGTAAATAATAACTATATATGATTATTGTAAAGTGATATTGATTCTGAAATAGTATACATACACTCCAATACAATTCCACGATCATGATAATGATATCATCGCTCGTGCGTACGTACGGACTACCGTCTCCACGACGCAATGAGATTCATTCTCCATGTTAACCATTCATGAATGATTATAAAGTATATATAATAAGTAATCATGAAATATATGACATAATAATGATACTGGATTTATGTGTATATATATGTATGTCATCTACTTAATTTCATTCAATTCAATAAGGAAACGAAAACAGCGTTCATGCGTACGTACGGCCTACCGTCTCCATGAACGGTGTATTTCATTTCATTTAATCGATCTATCATATATATATGTATATGCTGAAATATATATTATATGTAAATCATGTTTTACATTCTTGAATTAAGTAAATCAGGATATAAGTAATAATATCAAGAACAACAAGTCCAAACACGTACGATAAATAAAACGATTTAACCCAAAATGCTGCTTTAACATGGAACTTACAAAAGAACGGGTAATATAAAGTCATAAGTGAACCATATATGATATCATAACAATGAATATGATTCTGTAATAAGTCAATGAAATTATTTAAATCATTATACAGGAGGTTCGGAAACGTACGAAGCATATCAGACCTAAGGTAAGGGATGATTTTGCAAATCTCATTTTTATCCGAGATTGCTTATTCGTAAGTATTTACTGGGATTATTTCTATCATCCATGTCCAAGTTTTATAAAAGTGTTTTCTGTATGTTTAAAGTCCTTTTTACCCATTTTTGACTTTTACTACAAGGTATGTATGAAATCTTTCTTTTACGAGGTACTTTTTGACTTTTCCGACAAAAGTACGAGGAGAATGTTTTTTTTAACTTATACGATACGAAAGGATTTTTACGGTTTTATAAAGACGTATTTTCATGAAGCTTCTTCCAAAAGATTTCATGACTATTTTCAACAAAATCTCTTTCTTTTAAATTGCATGACGTTTTGTTAAAAGAAATTGATTTTGAAGAAGAAATGATATTTTCCTCAAGAATTCATTTCAAGTGTTTTATCGAAACCATTTTTTCATCTAAGATGACACTATTTCATATGTGTATGTTTCAAGTATAATGTCTCTATGATTTACATGGTTTCACTTTTCTTATGATGAAATGATATCCATTTCTTTTATATGGATTATGTGATGATGGGATGATGTTTATGAAACCCATTTCTTTTATTGGGTTATTATGAATGATGTATGTTTATTTTGTGGCACAAGTAAGAATGATTTCACTATGAGATGGGTGAGACCTATATCTCCCTCCAATGTATTGGGTAAAGATTTATATCTCATGAGATAGACATGGCTGGAATGGTAAGTTAATCCGGTTCAGTGTTACAAGACTGAAACGAGGAGTGAACTCGATTCATAAAGGGACTTTGTCCACTAAGATGGTCTTGGCAGCAATGCCTTGGCTACTATGGAAATCATAACATGTGCTGAATGGTTGTCACAATTACATGTTTTATTCCCATTATATTTTATCACGGTTGATGTTCTATTATGATATATGTCTTACGTACTTCCACGATTTATGTCTTTGCTCAAGATTTTGATGTTTAAATTTCATGTTCAAGTTTTTGCTTCCAAATGTTTATGGATTGTTTTATATTATCTATGTTTTCCCTTACTAAGCATTTGAGCTCACCCTCTTTATGTTTTATTTGCCCCAGGAAATAATGAAATGTTTTAGGTAAGGAAACAAAAAGGGGAAGATCGTTGTGGGAGTTGTTGAAGATATTTCAACATGATTAGAAGTTTATATTCCGAGTTTCCAAAGACACTAAACTATTATGGTCATTGTGTGTCTTTTTTTTTATATATTAAGTATTTCGCAAATGTAATGTAATGTCCATGTACGTCAAGCTTTGGGTCTCTACAGTTGGTATCAGAGGAAAGGTTTAGTCAACCTTTGGAAACTAGGATGCGAAAACGTTAGTGAGATCCATATACATATTTCTAAGGTATGTCTAGGGATGTCCCTAAGGATAAGTATATGTATAGGACATAGTCCTAGAACTACGGTAACAATCCTAGAATTTAACAAAAGATGTTAGATATTGATGGTACTCCCCCTTTATTATGTTTTTGTCCCTAGCATGATTTTGCCTCTCACACTATTCTTTTTGGGTTTTAGACGATGGCTGGAACCCGAAGGAACCGTGTTGATCAATGTAATGGACAATGCAATGATTGTCCTCCTGAACAAACCAATGTTATGGAAGATGGAGTGAAAAATCTTATTTCTATACTTACACAAGCTATGAATCATTCTGGACTTCCAAATGAGCAGAGAAGGGAACAATATTCTATTGAGTCCTTCATGAGGCAACGTCCACCTTCTTTCAGTGGGTCTTCCGATCCACTTGTTGCTGAACAATGGATCAGTACAACTGAAAAGATATTTTCAGTTCTTCAATGTTCTAAACATGATAAATTCATCTTAGCAGTATATCGTTTGGAAGGTGAAGCTGATCAATGGTGGAATCGTATCAAGAATACGAGGCCAAGAGATGAAATTGAGTCCATGGAATGGGACGAGTTCAAGAAATTATTTTTCAATAAGTACTTCCCTCATATTCTTAGAACAAAGATGGAGAAGGAGTTTCTTAAACTAAAGCAAAAGGATGACGAATCTGTTGGTATATACGAAGTGAATTTTACAAGGCTTGCAAGGTATGCATCTGGCTTTATCATCCAACCTGAAAGTAAAGTTGATCGATTCTTCAGTGGCTTAAAACCAAATCTTCGAAGGGCATTAGCTATAAGAGACTTCAGTAGCTATGAAGAAATTGTGTGTTGTGCTATTAAAGTAGAAATGGAAGTTGGTGTTATATATCCATCTCATGGTTTTGACAAGAAACGAAAGATTGAGTTCAAGGAAAAATCTCAGAATAATGGTGAAAAGAAGATGAATGTTTTCTTATGCTCAAAGTGTGGAAATAAGCATGGTAGATATTGTTTTAAAGGGACTAGAAAAAGTTTTAAGTGTGGAAAAGAAGGTCATCAAGCAGATGAGTGTCGAAGTAATGAATAAAGGGTTGCTAATGGTGTGAATAAAGAAAAGACTGCAGAGAACGCACCACCAACACTTCAATGCTTCAAGTGCAATGAAATGAGGCATTATGCTAATCAATGCCCTAATCCAAGGGTTAATGATGATCGACATGAGCAACCACTTGAGGCAAAGGATAAAGGGAAGTCACATGCGATCACTATTGGCGATGTTTAATATGACAACAATGTGGTGGAATGATTAAGTGTTTATGTAATGGGATTCCAAAATAATGTTGTATATAGTATCAAGGAATATTGAAATATTTATGTATTGGTCTATTGTGGTTTTCAATAATTTTATCGTACCGGTAACCATGGAAAGTGATTGAGATATTTTTGGAAAAAATATGATATGCGCATAATGAAGGGATAAGGAGAAAATGAAATGTTTGACAGTATTCATGCGCTCATGACTGATATAAGGAAACAGTTATATCATGGTTTAAGTATATAGAATTTTTGGTTTTTGGTATGTGGAAAGAGTTAACTTTTGACAGCACTCATGTTTTCACTAAGATTCAATGGGTATTCATTTTTCAAGAGAATACATGATTAAGGCCTTCGAATATTTGGAATGTGACCAACAAGACATATCTTATGATATATGGGGATCAACGATGGTATTAACATGCTTGTTATATGAAATCTCTGGTAATCGTTTTCACTATATTATGAGAGAGGACTACAGTATTATGGATAAGCCTAAAGATTGGAATGGATTATGTTGGACATAAGTTAGTATTGTTTAAGGATAGAAGTTTTTTCGATATTATTGATGGGATGTTATAGTAATGTAGTTTTAGAAAAAAGGACAACCTACAGGACGGGTGACAGCCCATCGCGTCGAACAAGGCTGTGGGAATTGAACCCATAACTGAAGTGCGACTGGCCTTTATCGCCTACCACTGGCCTACATGAAGTCTCTGGTTAGTAGAAACTAGTTTTATTTTATTAAGCGGTATGATATATGAAGTATAAGTTCATTTTTGGAACCATATACGATTAATCTAACCATAAGATGGACTTATAACTTTTGCTAACCTTTTGTTTGAAACAGATGGAATAACCCATCATTCTATCACATGATCTGCTAACACATCACGAATAACAAATTCAACTTCATTTCTTTAAGGGATGAAGTGGAAATTGTTCAATTCACGAACAACAGTGAAATTGTACCAAAATCGTGTAAGTATTTCTTTTAATTCATCAACTTTAGGGAAATGATCTTGAAAACCAAAAATGTTGTCCTAGTTCCCTTATATCCGATGAATCAGATGGTACCTTAGATCATCAAAAATCTATGGCTTTGTGATTGTTGGCTTTTTCATAGCCATGTTCTCTACCACTCTCTATCAGAACATGATGGTTAGGTTTCTCTTCCATATACATATTTGCACCTATGTTCTCCTATGTGGAAACTCAGTGATTAGTTAATTTGGGTAACCGTTATGTTTCATACTTTAGTTTTTAATGATTGGTTTTGGTATTCCTTTTTACGATGTGGGTTTCTATTAAAGAAACTTTCGAGTAGTAAACCATTTATAACCCCGATGAATTTCGAGGGCGAAATTCATTTTAAGGGGGTAGAATGTAACACCCCGAGATTTTATGAAAAATATTCTTTTTAATTTTATTGATGTCTTGTGTTGTACGCTACAACAAAGGAGTCTTGCACAACACGCAACCCTAACTTGGCTGCATTACACGCAATCGCGACCTTACTCGATAGCGTGTGTTGTACGCAATACCGAGTTTCACTAAACAACGATATGCTATTAAAATATTATTAAAACTAGCCGTTATGAATAGTAATAACCAATTTTTGAAATTTTTTAAATTTCATCTTTCAAAATGGACTTCATTTTTGGATTCGGAATATCGAAATTAGCCTAGGGTGAAATTTTGGTATTTTTCTAAAAACTTTCAATTTTTGATGAATAGTGAAAACACTGGGTTTCAATTTAAAAACTGACTTTTTATTTAAATAATTATTTATCCTATTTAAATTTATTTTAGGTCGAAATTGACACATAATACCTATATATGTTCAATGTAATTCATTAGAGTCATTTTATAATAATTTTAGATATAGAAAAATTTTATTGAACTTTTGACCGTCTTTTACCCACCTCCTAGGAGAATTTCCAAATTCACATAAAACATAATTTTACCACTTCTGTGAGTGGAATTTTAAAAATCTGAGAGACACGGTTGATGTCAGTAAGTAAAATGTGGTTCAATGAGATGAAAATAATTTTTTTTGAATAGTAACTTTTTTACTTTTTTTTACCACGGTTAAAAGTAAATAAGGTAATTAGGGGTAAAATGATATTATTATTACCCTAACACATGTCCTAATTCTACTGGATAAGTGTAATTCGACCAAAAACAACCTTAGGAATAAAATATGACCATTTAGGCCCACTTGGATTAGATTAGGACATTTATTATTAATTTATTTAAAGAAGGGTTAAAATAGTTAAAATCAAAGTTTAATAAGTAAATCATTTTTAATATAGGGTTATACAAAAGATAAATTCGACTATAAATATTCATTATAAATCTAAAAAGATTTCCTACATAATGGTATTTTATTTGTAATTTTTAGACTTTAAATAATTTAATTTATTTATGACATAATGATGATGCAGTAATTATATTATTAATGAAATATTGACATAATTGATGTTAAAAATACCCAAATAAATGTAATTTGAGGCTTTTTATGAATTAAAAACATTTTCTATGTTAATATGACAAGTTATTATGGATTTAATTAACTTTTTTTGAACTAATCATTCTGTTATGATTTTCACAAAAATCAATTACCAAATAGTGTCAAAATTGACATAAAATAGTTTTTAAAACAAATATAATATTTTTAATTTTTATTTTATTCCTAAAAATCTAAGGTTCATCCAAATGACTTAGATAAGGTTATATATATTAATAATAAACAACTTGGGGTTAGTTTGTCTTGTTATAGTAAGTTTATTAACCTTATAGTGTAAGAAAACAAGAAGACACGACAAAAGAAAAATTATTTAACTTAAAGTTAAATCTAAATGATAAGTATAAAATAGAAACCTAAACTTGTCTAAATTCTATTGGATGAGAGGATTTCGACCCATACCCACCTTAGCTTTGAAATAACTCAATTTGGAGATATTAAAAACCGAATATGACTTTATAATAAAATAATAATTTTAGTTATTCCAAAGGTGCCCCTCTCCTCCCTTATAAAAGGGTACCTACTCCCTCTCTTCCTCACACCACTTTGAGCCTTCAAGCTCGGCCAACCCCTGCAAAATTCTCTTTTACACTTCCCTATAAACATCCTAGAGGTCCTGGTCTTCTTCAAAGACCAATTTTGGTGCCCTAAGAGGAGGTCTCAAAGAGGCGCTTCAAAGAAGAGGTAATGTCCGTTACCGATTCTTTCAACTTTATTTGTTCTTCCACTTCTTCTTGTTTAATTGTTTAATTATGAAGTAATAACATCAGTATCAATCATATACTGATATGTTATTATAAGTACGAAAAACCCTATTTCACCATCTATCCATCCTACGGAAAATGAAATCAATGCGCGTGCATACGTACAGAATATTGTCTCCACGCCGTGGTGTAATCTATTTTCCACCACCACCTTACTTGGACGGGTATAATGGTGTAAATAATAACTATATATGATTATTGTAAAGTGATATTGATTCTGAAATAGTATACGTACACACCAATACAATTACATGATCATGAGAATGATATCATCGCTCGTGCGTACGTACGGACTACCGTCTCCACGACGCGATGAGATTCATTCTCCATGTTAACCATTCATGAATGATTATAAAGTATATATAATAAGTAATCATGAAATATATGACATAATAATGATACTGGATTTATGTGTATATATATGTATGTAATCTACTTAATTTCATTCAATTCAATAAGGACACGAAAACAGCGTTCATGCGTACGTACGGCCTACCATCTCCATGAACGGTGTATTTCATTTCATTTAATCGATCTATCATATATATATGTATATACTGAAATATATATTATATGTAAATCATGTTTTATATTCTTGAATTAATTAAATCAGGATATAAGTAATAATATCAAGAACAACAAGTCCAAACACGTACGATAAATAAAACGATTTAACCCAAAACGCTGCTTTAACATGGAACTTACAAAAGAATGGGTAATATAAAGTCATAAGTGAACCATATATGATATCATAACAATGAATATGATTCTGTAATAATTCAATTACATTATTTAAATCATTATACAGGAGGTTCGGAAACGTATGAAGTATATCGGACCTAAGGTAAGGGATAATTTTGAAAATCTCATTTTTATCCGAGATTGCTTATTTGTAAGTATTTACTGGGGTTATTTATATCATCCATGTCCATGTTTTATAAAAGTGTTTTCATGTATGTTTAATGTCATTTTTACCCATTTTTGACTTTTACTACATGGTATGTATGGAATCTTTCTTTTACGAGGTACTTTTTGACTTTTCCGACAAAAGTACGAGGAGAATGTTTTTTTTAACTTATACGGCACGATAGGATTTTTACGGTTTTATAAAGACATATTTTCATAAAGATTCTTCCAAAATATTTCATTACTATTTTCAACAAAATCTCTTTCTTTTAAATTTCATGACGTTTTGTTAAAATAAATTGATTTTGAAGAAGAAAGGATATTTTCCTCAAGAATTCATTTCAAGTGTTTTATCAAAACCATTTTTTCATCTAAGATGACACTATTTCATATGTGTATGTTTCAAGTATAATGTCTTTATGATTTACATGGTTTCACTTTTCTTATGATGAAATGATATCCATTTCTTTTATATGGATTATGTGATTATGGGATGATGTTTATGAAACCCATTTCATTTATTGGGTTATTATGAATGATGTATGTTTATTTTGTGGCACAAGTAAGAATAATTTCACTATGAGATGGGTGGGACCTATATCTCCCTCCAATGCATTGGGTAAAGATTTATATCTTAGGATATAGACATGGCTAGAACGGTATGTTAATCCGGTTCAGTGTTACAGGACTGAAACGAGGAGTGAACTCGATTCAGAAAGGGACTTTGTCCACTAAGATGGTCTTGGCAGCAATGCCTTGGCTACTATTGAAATCATAACATGTGCTGAATGGTTGCCATAATTACATGTTTTATTCCCATTATATTTTATCATGTTTGGTGTTCTATTATAATATATGCCTTACGTACTTCCAAGATTTATGTCTTTGCTCAAGATTTTGATGTTTAAATTTCATGTTCAAGTTTTTGCTTCCAAATGTTTATGGATTGTTTTATGTTATCTATGTTTGCCCTTAATGAGCATTTGAGCTCACCCTTTTTATGTTTTATTTTCCCCAGGAAATAAAGAAATGTTTTAGGTAAGGAAACAAAATGGGTAAGATCGTTATGGGAGTTGTTGAAGATATTTCAACATGATTAGAAGTTTATATTCCGAGTTTCCAAAGACACTAAACTATTACGGTCCTTGTGTGTCTTTTTTTTTGTAATGTGTTAAGTATTCCGCAAAAGTAATGTAATGTCCATATATGTCAAGCTTTGGGTCTCTACAGTTGGTATCTGAGGAAAGTTTTAGTCAACCTTTGGAAACTAGGATGCGAAAACGTTAGTGAGATGCATAGACATATTTCTAAGGTATGTCTAGGGATGTCCCTAAGGATAAGTATACGTATAGGATATAGTTCTAGAACTACGGTAACAATCCTAGAATTTAGCCAAAGATGTTAGATATTGATGGTACTCCCCCTTTATTATGTTGTTTTCCCTAACATGATGTTTGTCTCTCACACTATTCTTTTTGGGTTTTAGACGATGGCTAGAACCCGAAGGAACCCTGTTGATCAATGTAATGGAAAATGAAATGATTGTCCTCCTGAACAAACCAATGTTATGGGAGATGGAGTGAAAAATCTTATTTCTATACTTACACAAGCTATGAATCATTTTGGACTTCCAAATGAGCAGAGAAGGGAACAATATTCTATTGAGTCCTTCATGAGGCAACGTCCACCTTCTTTCAGTGGGTCTTCTGATCCACTTGTTGCTGAACAATGGATCAGTACCACTGAAAAGATATTTTCAGTTCTTCAATGTTCTGAACATGATAAAGTCATCTTAGCAGTATATCATTTTGAAGGTGAATCTGATCAATGGTGGACTCTCATCAAGAATACGAGGCCAAGAGATGAAATTGAGTCCATGGAATGGGACGAGTTCAAGAACTTATTTTTCAATAAGTACTTCCCTCGTATTCTTTGAACAAATATGGAGAAGGAGTTTCTTGAACTAAAGCAAAAGGATGATGAATCTGTTGGTATATACGAAGCGAATTTTACAAGGCTTGCAAGGTATGCATCTGGCTTTATCATCCCACCTGAAAGTAAAGTTTATCGATTCTTTAGTGGCTTAAAACCAAATCTTCGAAGGGCATTAGCTATAAGAGACTTCAGTGGCTATGAAGAAATTGTGGGTTGTGCTATTATGGTAGAAATAGAAGTTGGTGTTACATATCCATCTCATGGTTTTGACAAGAAACGAAAGATGGAGTTCAAGGAGAAATCTCAGAATAATGGTGAAAAGAAGATGAATGTTTCCTTATGCTCAAAGTGTGGAAAGAAGCATGGTGGAGATTTTCTTAAAGGGACTAGAAAATGTTTTAAGTGTGGAAAAGAAGGTCATCAAGCAGCTGAGTGTCGAAGTAATGGAAAAAGGGTTTCTGATGGTGTGAATAAAGAAAAGACTGCAGAGAACGCACCACCAACACTGCAATGCTTCAAGTGAAATGAAATGGGGAATTATTCTAATCAATGCCCTAATCCAAGGGTTAATGATGATCGACATGAGCAACCACTTAAGGCAAAGGACAAAGGGAAGTCACATGCGATCACTATTGGCGATGTTGAATATGACAACAATGTGGTGGAATGATTAAGTGTTTATGTAATGGGATTCCAAAATAATGTTGTATATAGTATCATGGAATATTAGAATATTTATGTATTGGTCTATTGTGGTTTTCAATAATTTTATGGTACTGGTAACCATGAAAAGTGATTGAGATATTTTTGGAAAGAAGATGATATGATCATAATGAAGGGATAAGGATAAAATGAAATGTTTGACAGTATTCATGAGCGCATGACTGATATAAGGAAATAGTTATATCATGGTTTGAGTATATAGAATTTTGGGTTTTTGGTATGTGGAAAGAGTTAACTTTTGAAAGCACTCATGTTTTCACTAAGATTCAATGGGTATTCATTTTTCAAGAGAATACATGATTAAGGCCTTCGAATATTTGGAATGTGACCAACAAGACATATCTTATGATATATGGGGATCAACGATGGTATTAACATACTTGTTATATGAAATCTCTGGTAATCGTTTTTACTATATTATGAGAGAGGACTGCAGTATTATGGATAAGCCTAAAGATTGGAATGGATTACGTTGGACATAAGTTAGTGTTGTTTAAGGATAGAAGTTTTTTCGATATTATTGATGGGATGTTATAGTAATGTAGTTTTAGAAAAAAGGACAACCTGTAGGACGAGTGACAACCCATCGTGTCGGACAAGGCTGTGGGAATTGAACCCACAACCGAAGTGCGACTGGCCTTTATCGCCTACCACTGGCCTACATGAAGTCCCTGGTTAGTAGAAACTAGTTTTATTTTATTAAGCGGTATGATATATGAAGTATAAGTTCATTTTTGGAACCATATACGATTAATCTAACCATAAGATGGACTTATAACTTTTGATAACCTTTTGTTTGAAACAGATGGAATGACCCATCATTCTATCACTTGATCTTCTAACACATCACGAATAAAAAATTCAACTTCATTTCTTTAAGGGATGAAGTGGAAATTGTTCAATTCACGAACTGCAGTGAAATTGTACCAAAATCATGTAAGTATTTCTTTTAATTCATCAACTTTAGGGAAATGATCTTGAAAACCAAAAATGTTATCCTAGTTCCCTTATATCCGATGAATCAGATGGTACCATAGATCATTACAAATATATGGCTTTGTGATTGTTGGATTTTTCATAGCCATGTTCTCAACCACTCTCCATCAGAACATGATGGTTAGGTTTCTCTTCCATATCCATATTTTTACCTATGTTCTCCTATGTGGAAACTCAGTGATTAGTTAATTTGGGTAACCGTTATGTTTCATACTTCAGTTTTTAAAGATTGGTTTTGGTATTCCTTTTTACGATGTGAGTTTCTATTAAATAAACTTTCGAGTTGTAAACCATTTATAACCCCGACAAATTTTGAGGGTGAAATTCATTTTAAGGGGGATAGAATGTAACACCCCGAGATTTTATGAAAAATATTCTTTTTAATTTTATTGATGTCTTGTGTTGTACGCTACAACAAAGGAGTCATGCACAACATGCAACCCTAACTTGGCTGCATTACATGAAATCGTGACCTTACTCGATAGCGTGTGTTATACGAAATACCAAATTTCACTAAACAATGATATGCTATTAAAATATTATTAAAACTAGCTGTTATGAATAGTAATAACCACTTTTTGAAATTTTTTAAATTTTATCTTTTAAAATGGACTTCATTTTTGGATTCGGAATATCGAAATTATCCTAGGGTGAAATTTTGGTATTTTTCTGAAAACTTTCAATTTTTGATGAATAGTGAAAACACTGGGTTACTATTTAAAAACCGACTTTTTATTTAAATAATTATTTATTATATTTAAATTTATTTTAGGTCTAAATTTACACATAATACCTATATATTTTCAATGTAATTCATTAGAGTCATTTTATAATAATTTTAGATATATCAAAATTTTATTGAACTTTTGACCGTCTTTTACCCACCTCCTAGGAGAATTTCCAAATTCACATAAAACACAATTTTACCGTTTCTGTGAGTGAAATTTAAAAAATCTGAGAGACACGATTGATGTCAGTAAGTAAAATGTGGTTCAATGAGATGAAAATAATTTTTGGTGAATAATAACTTTTTTACTTTTTTTTTACCACGGTTAAAAGTAAATAAGGTAATTAAGGGTAAAAATGAAATTATTATTACCCTAACACATGTCCTAATTCTATTGGATAAGTTTAATTCGACCAAAAACAACCTTAGGAATAAAATATGACCATTTAGGACCACTTGGATTAGATTAGGACATTTATTATTAATTTATTTAAAGAAGGGTTAAAATAGTTAAAATCAAAGTTTAATAAGTAAATCATTTTTAATATAGGGTTATACAAAAGATAAATTACACTATAAATATTAATTAGAAATATAAAAATATTTCCTACATAACGGTATTTTATTTGTAATTTTTAGACTTTAAATAATTTAATTTATTTATGACACAATGATGATGCAATAATTATATTATTAATGAAATATTGACATAATTGATGTTATAAATACCCAAATAAATGTAATTTGAGGATTTTTATGAATTACAATAATTTTCTATGTTAATATGAAATGTTAGTATTGATTTAATTAACTTTTTTCGAACTAATCATTCTGTTATGATTATCACAAAAATCAATTACCAAATAGTGTCAAAATTGACATAAAATAGTTTTTAAAACAAATATTATATTATTAATTGTTATTTTATTCCTAAAAATCTAAGGTTAGGCCAAATTACTTAGATAAGGTTATATATATTAATAATAAACAACTTGGGGTTCGTTTGGATTTTTATAGTAAGTTTATTAACCTTATAGTGTAAGAAAACAAGAAGACACGGTAAAAGAAAAATTATTTAACTTAAAGTTAAATCTAAATGATAAGGTTAAAATAGAAACCTAGACTTGTCTAAATTCTATTGGATGAGATTATTTCGACCCATCCCCACCTTATATTTGAAATAACTCAATTTGGAGCTATTAAAAACCAAATTTGACTTTATAATAAAATAATATTTTTAGTTATTCCAAAGGTACCCCTCTCCTCCCTTATAAAAGGGCACCTCCTCCCTCTCTTCCTCACACCACTTTGAGCCTTCAAGCTCGGCCAACCCCTGCCAAATTCTCTTCTCCACTTCCCTAGAAACATCCTAGAGGTCCTGGTCTTCTTCAAAGACCAATTTTGGTGCCCTAAGAGGAGGTCTCAAAGAGGCGCTTCAAAGAAGAGGTAATGTCCGTTACCGATTCTTTCAACTTTATTTCTTCTTCCACTTATTTTTCTTTAGTTGTTTAATTATGAAGTAATAACATCAGTATCAATCATATACTGATATGTTATTATAAGTATGAAACAACCCTATTTCACCATCTATACATCCTACGGAAAACGAAATCACCGAGCGTGCGTACGTACGGAATACCGTCTCCACGCCGTGGTGTAATCTATTTTCCACCACCACCTTACTTGGACGGGTATAATGGTGTAAATAATAACTATATATGATTATTGTAAAGTGATATTGATTCTTAAGTAGTATACATACACTCCAATACAATTCCAATATCATGAGAATGATATCATCGCTCGTGCGTACGTACGGACTACCGTCTTCACGACGCGATGAGATTCACTCTCAATGTTAACCATTCATGAATGATTATAAAGTATATATAATAAGTAATCATGAAATATATTACATAATAATGATACTGGATTTATGTGTATATATATGTATGTCATCTACTTAATTTCATTCAATTCAATAAGGAAACGAAAACAGCGTTCATGCGTACGTACGGCCTACCGTCTCCATGAATGGTGTATTTCATTTCATTTAATCGATCTATCATATATATATGTATATACTGAAATATATATATATTTAAATCATGTTTTAAATTCTTGAATTAAGTAAATCAGGATATAAGTAATAATATCAAGAACAACAAGTCCAAACACGTACGATAAATAAAACGATTTAACCCAAAACGCTTCTTTAACATGGAACTTACAAAAGAACGGGTAATATAAAGTCATAAGTGAACCATATATGATATCATAACAATGAATATGATTCTGTAATAAGTCAATGACATTATTTAAATCATTATATAGGAGGTTCGGAAACGTACGAAGCATATCGGACCTAAGGTAAGGGATAATTTTGCAAATCTCATTTTTATACGAGATTGCTTATTCGTAAGTATTTACTGGGGTTGTTTCTATCATCCATGTCCATGTTTTATAAAAGTGTTTTCATGTATGTTTAATGTCATTTTTACCCATTTTTGACTTTTACTACATGGTATGTATGGAATCTTTCTTTTACGAGGTACTTTTTTGACTTTTCTGACAAAAGTACAAGGAGAATGTTTTTTTTTAACTTATACGGAACGAAATGATTTTTACGGTTTTATAAAGACGTATTTTCATGAAGATTATTCCAAAATATTTCATGACTATTTTCAACAAAATCTATTTCTTTTAAATTGCATGACATTTTGTTAAAAGAAATTGATTTTGAAGAAGAAAGGATATTTTCCTCAAGAATTCATTTCAAGTGTTTTATCAAAACCATTTTTTCATCTAAGATGACACTATTTCATATGTGTATGTTTCAAGTATAATGTCTCTATGATTTATATGGTTTCACTTTTCTTATGATGAAATGATATCCATTTCTTTTATATGGATTATGTGGTGATGGGATGATGTTTATGAAACCCATTTCTTTTATTGGGTTATTATGAATGATGTATGTTTATTTTGTGGCACAAGTAAGAATGATTTCACTATGATATGGGTGGGACCTATATCTCCCTCCAATGAATTGGGTAAAGATTTATATCTCATGAGATAGACATGGCTGGAACGGTAAGTTAATCCGATTCAGTGTTACAGGACTGAAACGAGGAGTGAACTCGATTCAGAAAGGGACTTTGTCCACTAAGATGGTCTTGGTAACAATGCCTTGGATACTATAGAAATCATAACATGTGCTGAATGGTTTCCACAATTACATGTTTTATTCCCATTATATTTTATCACGGTTGATGTTCTATTATGATATATGCCTTACGTACTTCCAAGATTTATGTCTTTTCTCAAGATTTTGATGTTTAAATTTCATGTTCAAGTTTTTGCTTCCAAATGTTTATGGATTGTTTTATGTTATCTATGTTTACCCTTACTGAACATTTGAGCTCACCCTTTTTATGTTTTATTTTCCCCAGGAAATAAAGAAATGTTTTAGGTAAGGAAACAAAAAGGGGAAGATCGTTATGGGAGTTGTTGAAGATATTTCAACATGATTAGAAGTTTATATTCCAAGTTTCCAAAGACACTAAACTATTACGGTCCTTGTGTGTCTTTGTTTTGTTATGTGTTAAGTATTCCGCAAAAGTAATGTAATGTCCATGTACGTCAAGATTTGGGTCTCTACAGTTGGTATTAGAGGAAATTTTTAGTCAACCTTTGGAAACTAGGATGCGAAAACATTAGTGAGATCCATAGACATATTTCTAAGGTATGTCTAGGGATGTCCCTGAGGATAAGTATACATATAGGATATAGTCCTAGAACTACATTAACAATCGTAGAATTTAACCAAAGATGTTAGATATTGATGGTACTCCCCCTTTATTATGTTGTTTTCCCTAGCATGATTTTTGCCTCTCACACTATTCTTTTTGGGTTCTAGACGATGGCTGGAACCCGAAGGAACCGTGTTGATCAATGTAATGGACAATGCAATGATTGTCCTCCTGAACAAACCAATGTTATGGTAGATGGAGTGAAAAATATTATTTCTATACTTACACAAGCTATGAATCATTCTGGACTTCCAAATGAGCAGAGAAGGGAACAATATTCTATTGAGTCCTTCATGAGGCAACGTCCAAATTCTTTCAGTGGGTCTTCCGATCCACTTATTGCTGAAAAATGGATCAGTACCACTGAAAATATATTTTCAGTTCTTCAATGTTCTGAACATGATAAATTCATCTTAGCAATATATCATTTGGAAGGTGAAGCTGATCAATGGTGGAATCTTATCAAGAATACGAGGCCAAGAGATGAAATTGAGTCCGTGGAATGGGATGATTTCAAGAACTTATTTTTCAATAAGTACTTCCCTCGTATTCTTCGAACAAAGATGGAGAAGGATTTTCTTGAACTAAAGCAAAAGGATAATGAATCTGTTGGTATATACGAAGTGAATTTTACAAGGCTTGAAAGGTATGCATCTGGCTTTATCATCCAACCTGAAAGTAAAGTTGATCGATTCTTCAGTGTCTTAAAACCTAATCTTCGAAGGGCATTGGCTATAAGAGACTTCAGTAGCTATGAAAAAATTGTGCGTTGTGCTATTAAGTTAGAAATGGAAGTTGGTGTTACATATCCATCTCATGGTTTTGACAAGATTCGAAAGATGGAGTTCAAGGAGAAATCTCAGAATAATGGTGAAAAGAAGATGGATGTTTCCTTATGATCAAAGTGTGGAAAGAAGCATGGTGTAGATTGTCTTAAAGGGACTAGAAAATTTTTTAAGTGTGGAAAAGAAGGTCATCAAGCAGCTGAGTGTCAAAGAAATGGAAAAAGGTTTTCTAATGGTGTGAGTAAAGAAAAGACTGCAGAGAACGCACCACCAACACTTCAATAATTCAAGTGCAATGAAATGGGGCATTATTCTAATCAATTCCCTAATCCAAGGGTTAATGATGATCGACATGAGCCACCACTTAAGGAAAAGGACAAAGGGAAGTCACATGCGATCAATATTGGTGATGTTTAATATGACAACAATGTGGTGGAATGATTAAGTGTTTATGTAATGGGATTCCAAAATAAAGTTTTATATAGTATCATGGAATATTGGAATATTTATGTATTGGTCTATTATGATTTTCAATAATTTTATCGTACCGGTAACCATGGAAAGTGATTGAGATATTTTTTGAAAAAAGATGATATGCGCATAATGAAGGGATAAGGAGAAAATGAAATGTTTGACAATATTCATGAGCTCATGACTGATATAAGGAAATAGTTATATCATGGTTTGGGTATATATAATTTTGGGTTTTTGGTATGTGGAAAGAGTTAACTTTTGATAGCACTCATGTTTTCACTAAGATTCAATGGGTATTCATTTTTTAAGAGAATACATGATTAAGGCCTTCGAATATTTGGAATGTGACCAACAATACATATCTTATGATATATGGGGATCAACGATGGTATTAACATGCTTGTTATATGAAATCTCTGGTAATCGTTTTCACTATATTATGAGAGAGGACTGCAGTATTATGGATAATCCTAAAGATTGGAATGGATTATGTTGGACATAAGTTAGTATTGTTTAAGGATAGAAGTTTTTTCGATATTATTGATGGGATGTTATAGTAATTTAGTTTTAGAAAAAAGGACAACCTGCAGGACGGGTGACAGCTCATGGCGTCGGACAAGGCTGTGGGAATTGAACCCACAACCGAAGTGCGACTGGCCTTTATCGCCTACCACTGGCCTACATGAATTCCCTGGTTAGTAGAAACTAGTTTTATTTTATTAAGTTTTATGATATATGAAGTATAAGTACATTTTTAGAACCATATACGATTAATCTAACCATAAGATGGACTTATAACTTTTGCTAACCTTTTGTTTGAAACAGATGGAATGACCCACCATTCTATCACATGATCTGATAACACATCACGAATAACAAATTCAACTTCATTTCTTTAAGGGATGAAGTGGAAATTTTTCAATTCACGAACAACAGTGAAATTGTACCAAAATCATGTAAGTATTTCTTTTAATTCATCAACTTTAGGGAAATGATCTTGAAAACCAAAAATGTTGTCCTAGTTCCCTTATATCTGATGAATCAGATGGTACCTTAGATCATCACAAATCTATGGCTTTGTGATTTTTGGCTTTTTCATATCCATGTTCTCTACCACTCTCCATCAGAACATGATGGTTAGGTTTCTCTTCCATATCCATATTTTCACCTATGTTCTCCTATGTGGAAACTCAATGATTAGTTAATTTGGGTAACTGTTATGTTTCATACTTTAGTTTTTAAAGATTGGTTTTGGTATTCCTTTTTACGATGTGGGTTTCTATTAAAGAAACTTTCGAGTAGTAAACCATTTATAACCCCGACGAATTTTGAGGGTGAAATTCATTTTAAGGGGGGTAGAATGTAACACCCCGAGATTTTATGAAAAATATTATTTTTAATTTTATTGATGTCTTGTGTTGTACGCTACAACAAAGGAGTCTTGCACAAAATGCAACCCTAACTTGGCTGCATTATAGGCAATCGCGACCTTCCTCGATAGTGTGTGTTGTACGCAATACCGAGTTTCACTAAACAACGATATGCTATTAAAATATTATTAAAACTAGCCGTTATGAATAGTAATAACCACTTTTTGAAATTTTTTAAATTTCATATTTCAAAATGGACTTCATTTTTGGATTCGTAATATCGAAATTAGCCTAGGGTGAAACTTTGGTATTTTTCTGAAAACTTTCAATTTTTGATGAATAGTGAAAACACTGGGTTACTATTTAAAAACTGACTTTTTATTTAAATAATTATTTATTCTATTTAAATTTATTTTAGGTTGAAATTGACACATAATACCTATATATGTTCAATTTAATTCAGTAGAGTCATTTTATAATAATTTTAGATATATAAAAATTTTATTGAACTTTTGATCGTCTTTTACCCACCTCCTAGGAGAATTTATAAATTCACATAAAACATAATTTTACCACTTCTGTGAGTGTAATTTCAAAAATATGAGAGACGTGTTTCATGTCACTAAGTAAAATTTGGTTCAATGAAATGAAAACAATTTTTGGTGAATAGTAACTTTTTTACTTTTTTTACCACAGTTAAAAGTAAATAAGATAATTAAGGGTAAAAATGATATTATTATTACCCTAACACATGTCCTAATTCTATTGTATAAGTGTAATTCGACAAGAAACAACCTTAGGAATAAAATATGACCATTTAAGCCCACTTGTATTAGATTAGAACATTTATTATTAATTTATTTAAAGAAGGGTTAAAATAGTTAAAATCGAAGTTTAATAAGTAAATCATTTTTAATATAGTGTTATAAAAAAGATAAATTAGACTATAAATATTCATTAGAAACATAAAAATATTTCCCACATAATGGTATTTTATTTGTAATTTTTATACTTTAAATAATTTAATTTATTTATGACACAATGATGATGTAGTAATTATATTATTAATGAAATATTGACATAATTGATGTTATAAATACCCAAATAAATGTAATTTGAGACTTTTTATGAATTCCAATAATTTTTTATGTTAATATGACATGTTAGTATTGATTTAATTAACTTTTTTCTAACTAATCTTTCTGTTATTATTTTCACAAAAATCAATTACCAAATAGTGTCAAAATTGACATAAAATAGTTTTTAAAACAAATATTATATTATTAATTGTTATTTTATTCCTAAAAATCTAGGGTTTGGCAAAATGACTTATATAAGGTTATATATATTAATAATAAACAACTTGGGGTTCGTTTGGCTTGTTAGAGTAAGTTTATTAACCTTATAGTGTAAGAAAACCAGAAGACACGGTAAAAGAAAAATTATTTAACTTAAAGTTAAATCTAAATGATAAGGTTAAAATAGACACCTAAACTTGTATAAATTCTATTGGATTAGAGGATTTCTACCCATCCACACCTTATATTATAAATAACTCAATTTTGAGCTATTAAAAACCGAATATGACTTTATAATAAAATAATATTTTTAGTTATTCCAAAGGTGTCCCTCTCCTCCCTTATAAAAGGGCACCTCCTCCCTATCTTCCTCACACCACTTTGAGCCTTCAAGATTGGCCAAAACCTAAAAAATTCTCTTCTCCACTTCCCTAGAAACATCCTAGAGGTACTAGTCTTATTCAAAGACCAATTTTGGTGCCCTAAGAGGAGGTCTCAAAGAGGCGCTTCAAAGAAGAGGTAATGTCCGTTACCGATTCTTTCAACTTTATTTCTTATTCAACTTCTTCTTATTTAGTTTTTTAATTATGAAGTAATAAAATCAGTATCACTCATATACTGATATGTTATTATAAGTAAGAAACAATCCTATTTCACCATCTATCCATCCTACGGAAAACAAAATCACCGCACGTGCGTACGTACGGAATACCGTCTCCACGCCGTGGTGTAATCTATTTTCCACCACCGCCTTACTTGGATGGGTATAATGGTGTAAATAATAACTATATATGATTATTTTAAAGTGATATTGATTCTGAAATAGTATACATACACTCTAATAAAATTCCACGATCATGAGAATGATATCATCGCTCGTGCGTACGTACGGACTACCGTCTCCACGACGCGATGGGATTCATTCTCCATGTTAACCATTCATGAATGATTATAAAGTATATATAATAAGTAATCATGAAATATATGAAATAATAATGATACTGTATTTATTTGTATATATATGTATGTCATCTACTTAATTTTATTCAATTCAATAAGGAGACGAAAACAGCGTTCATGCGTACGTATGGCCTACCGTCTCCATGAACGGTGTATTTCATTTCATTTAATCGATCTATCATATATATATATGTATATACTGAAATATATATTATTTTTAAATCATGTTTTACATTCTTTAATTAAGTAAATCAAGATATAAGTAATAATATCAAGAACAACAAGTCCAAACACGTACGATAAATAAAACGATTTAACCCAAATCACTGCTTTAACATGGAACTTACAAAAGAACGGGTAATATAAAGTTATAAGTGAACCATATATGATATCATAACAATGAATATTATTCTGTAATAAGTCAATGAAATTATTTAAATCATTATACAGGAGGTTCGGAAACGTACGAAGCATATCAGACCTAAGGTAAGGGATAATTTTGTAAATCTCATTTTTATCCGAGATTGCTTATTCGTAAGTATTTACTGAGTTTATTTCTATCATCCATGTCCATGTTTTATAAAAGTGTTTTCATGTATTTTTAATGTCCTTTTTACCCATTTTTGACTTTTACTACATGGTATGTATGGAATCTTTCTTTTACGAGGTACTTTTTGACTTTTCCGACAAAATTACAAGGAGAATGTTTTTTTAACTTATACAGCACGAAAGGATTTTTACGGTTTTATAAAGACGTATTTTCATGAAGATTCTTCCAAAATATTTCATGACTATTTTCAACAAAATCTCTTTCTTTTAAATTTCATGACGTTTTGTTAAAAGAAATTGATTTTGAAGAAGAAAGGATATTTTCCTCAAGAATTCATTTCAAGTGTTTTATCAAAACAATTTTTTCATCTAAGATGACACTATTTCATATGTGTATGTTTCAAGTATAATGTATCTATGATTTACATGGTTTCACTTTTCTTATGATGAAATGATATCCATTTATTTTATATGGATTTTGTGATGATGGGATGATGTTTATGAAACCCATTTCATTTATTGGGTTATTATGAATGATGTATATTTATTTTGTGGAACAAGTAAGAATGATTTCACTATGAGATGGGTGGGACCTATATCTCCCTCCAATTCATTGGGTAAATATTTATATCTCATGAGATAGACATAGCTGGAACGGTAAGTTAATCTAATTCAGTGTTACAGGACTGAAACGAGGAGTGAACTCGATTCAGAAAGAGACTTTGTCCACTAAGATGGTCTTGGCAACAATGCCTTGGCTACTATTGAAATCATAACATGTGATGAATGGTTGCCACAATTACATGATTTATTCCCATTATATTTTATCACGGTTGATGTTCTATTATGATATATGCCTTACGTACTTCCACGATTTATGTCTTTGCTCGATATTTTGATGTTTAAATTTCATGTTCAAGTTTTTGCTTATAAATGTTTATGGATTGTTTTATGTTATATATGTTTTCCCTTACTGAGCATTTGAGATCACCCTTTTTATGTTTTATTTTCCCCAGTAAATAAAGAAATGTTTTAGGTAAGGAAACAAAAAGGGGAAGATTGTTATGGGAGTTTTTGAAGATATTTCAACATGATTAGAAGTTTATATTCTGAGTTTCCAAAGACAATAAACTATTACAGTCCTTGTGTGTCTTTTTTTTGTTATGTATTAAGTATTCCGCAAAAGTAGTGTAATTTCCATGTACGTCAATCTTTGGGTCTCTACAACGACAATCTCAACATGGGGATTTTGACGATGGGATTTGGGATCATGGTGGGCGCCCCGATTTCACTGTGTTTCTGCAAGCATGGACGTTGGGATGGAAGACTGACATATTGGGTGGCCGGTGACGATGGTCAGGGAGGCGACCTCATGGTTTTTTTGTGGTCAGAAACACTATTTCTCAGCATGTGAAGCACCAAGCAGGATGACCTCCGACAACATGATGCTATCTGGAGGGCGCATGGAGTAGGTTTTTGGGGAAACTGAGGTTTGTGGTGATCAAAAACACACAAAATAGAAAAAAAAAGGATCAACAAAGAGATTTACTTGGTTCAGAAATTGTTGTCTACGTCCACGGGAGAGGGGGGAAGTTTATATATTTATCTCCAGATAATCATCGGAGGATACACAACGAGATTACAGTAGTTTTCCATATTACAAAAAATGTGAGATCTAATCTTGTTTAAATATAGGAGAAACTCAGCAACGTCAAGGGGTTGGTTTTTGGTGGTTCATCGACCCTTGAAAACATTTTCTGCTAGCTGCTTCAATGATGGATGCTTCAAAGGTCCAAGGAGACGCTTGGGTTGGTTGCCGCCCAAGAAGACTCTGTGCTGAAGTTGTTGCCGGCCAAGGAAGAGTTCCATGCCAAGCTATTACCGACAAATCCTTTTTTTTCTTCTGTTTAATTCTCCAACAAATGGGAGTGGCCCCCATAAATCTCCCCCTCATGATCAATTTGGGGTTGAAGCTAGACCTGCAATCTCATTACAGGTGTCCAACTTCTCTTCCAGTAGAACATTCATCATCATGTATGCCCCATTATCATTGGTGTGGATTTTATCAACTTTCAACAATCTTCTTTCAGCACATTTTGGATCCAGTGATATCGCACATTGATGTGTTTGGACCTAGAATGAAATGTCAGGTTCTTGCTGAGATGAATAACACTCTGACAATTGCAATAGAGAATATAGTTCTCCTGACTCTGTCCCAGCTCCTATAAAAACTTCTTCATCCACAACATCTCCTTACAGCCCTCAGTGACCGTGATATATTCTACTTCTGTGGTGGATAAATCAACACACTTCTGAAGTCGTGATTGCCATGAGACTTCTCTCCTTGCAAATGATATTAGGTACCCAGATATGGATTTTCTCATGTCTATATCTCCAGCCATATTTTCATCTGTGTATCCTTCCAAAATAGGTTTATCACTTCCAAAACATAAACAATGACTAGATGTACCTCAGAGATGCCTCAATATCCATTTGACCGTTATCCAATGCTCCTTTCTTGGATTTGATAAGAATATGCTCACAATGCCAACAACATGAGAAATGTTTGGTCTGGTGCACACCATGGCATACATAAGACTTCCAACTGCTGACTGATAAGGAACTTTTTCCATTTCTGCTTTCTCATTCTCAGTTGATGGACTCTGACTTGTCATGATCCTAAAATGACTCGAAAGTGGAGTGATAACTAGTTTCACCTTTCCCATGTTGAATCTTTCAAGAACCTTCTCAATGTACCGCTCTTGAGATAGCCAAATCTTGTGATTCCTCCTGTCACGAGTAATCATCATACCAAGAATCCGAGTAGTGTCTCCCAAGTCCTTCAATTCAAAAGTCTTATTCAACTCATTCTTCAACCTGTCAATCTTGGTGATATCTTTGCCAATAATCAACATATCATCAACATAAAGCAATAATATAATGAAATCATCATCATCAAACTGTTTGATGAAAACACAGTGATCAACAGTTGTCCTCTTGTACTCATTTTTCTCCATGAATGAGTCAAATTTCTTATGCCATTGCCTAGGTGCCTGTTTCAGACCATATAAACTTTTATTAAGCTTGTATATGAGGTTTTCTTTTTCTTTCAACTAAAATCCCTCTGGATGCTCCATGTATATCTCTTCATCAATATCACCATGTAAGAATGTTATCTTTACATCTAGTTGTTGAACCTCGAGGTTCAGACTAGCTGCCAATCCAAGAAGAACTCTAATAGACTACATTTTAACTAGAGGAGAAAAATTTTCATCAAAGTCAATACCTTTATTCTGACTAAATCTATTCACAACCATTATGTCTATGTAGTATGTCTGTGATCTTACATCTTCTCCTTTAATTCTGTACACCCACTTGTTCTTGAGTGCTCTCCTTCCTTGTGGTAACTCTACTAGATCAAATGTACGGTTCTTGTGCAAGGATCTCATCTCATCTTGCATGGCCTTCTTCAATTCCATATTCTGCTGAATTCTGATTGAATCATCATAATTGTATGGATCTCCCCCATTAGTGAGCATCACATTCTCATTTGGTGAGTATCTACGACTCAGTTGTCATTCTCTGGCGGATCTCCTCAACTGTGCTTCGAGGGGAATCTGTTCTGAAATATCATATGATGAATACATATCAGCCGATGAAGACATATTACCTGGTAATGATGTATCATCAGTGTCACATATCTCTCTCATGCTAGCTGGTACTAATGGTGGTGGGACTGGTTCCAGACTAACTATAATTTCCTCAGACTGCGACTTCTCTGCACTTTATCACTTCTCAAAATCGTCAATCGTCTAATCCTCAAGAAACACCACATCTCTACTTCTAATGATCCTCCCACTGATAGGATCCCAGAGTTGGTATCCAAACTCATCATGATCTTATCCCAAAAAGATACATTGCTTTCCTTTTTCATCCAGCTTCTCCCGCTCATATTTCGGGATGTGAACAAATGACCTGCAGCCAAATACTCTCAAGTATTTGTAAGAAACATATTTATCTATTCAGACACTTTATGGAATGTTGTAGTTCAGTGGAACTGGTGGATAAAGGTTGATAAGATCAATTTCGGTCATCATTGTCTCCCCCCAAAAGGTGTTTGGTAGGTTTGCATTTGAGAGCATACATCTTACTCTCTCACAAATTATTCTGTTTATCCTCTTAGCAAGGTTGTTATGCTGAGGCATCTTTGGTACTGATTTTTCTATCCTAATGTCAAAACTCCTGCAGTACTCCTCAAATAGACCATTGTACTCTCCTCCATTGTCTGCTCGCACACACTTTAATCATTTGCATGTTTCTCTTTCCACCTTCACATGAAACTACTTGAAAACATCCTGCACTTGATCTTTAGTTTTCAAAGAAAAGGCCTAGAATTTTCTAGAATGATCATCTATAAAGGTAAAAAAATAAATAGCACCTTCCATTGACTTAGTGCTCATCATACAGACATCAGTGTGAATCAAATCTAAAACATTTTCTTTTATGGTTGATATATAACCACAAAACGATACTCTTCATTGTTTTCCCATGATGAAATGAACACAAGTATCCATATGTGTAACTTTTATTCCTGTCAAGAGATCTCTCCTGGAGAGCATTTTGATTCCTCTCTTGCTCATGTGACCCAACCGACTATGCCAAACATCTGCAAGAACATCTTTTCTGTATGTATTTACTTCTCCTTTATATGGTCTTTCACATGTGAGATAAAGATAAGTATATTTCTTTCCTTTAGTAATTACCAGGTTACCTTTGGTAAGCTTCCAGCTCCCATCATCGAAGGAACTGGCATATCCCTCATCATCAAGAATTCTGGTGGATATTAGATTGAGTTGAATATCAGGAACATGCCTCACATCTTTCAACAACAACATGCATCCAGTATTAGTTTCCAGAAAAATATTACCAATACCAGTAATTTTGGACGAGCCATCATTTCCCATCTTCACATGTTTGGAACTCCCTGAAAGATAAGATGAGAAGAAATCTATTCTCGCGGTGACATGGTAGGAAGCGACGAAATCGATCACCCATGTCGAGTCTTGGCTTGCAAGACTGACTTGATTGTCTTCTTGAACAATAAAAATCTCTTCATTGACAACTGCAACATCATTATTTTGTGTCTTACCATCCTGATTCCTCTGCTTTGCCTTCAACTTTCTACACTCCTAGATGAAGTGTCCAGGCTTGCCATAGTGGTGGCACTTCATGTAAAATCTTGATCGAGATTTCGATCACTTCCTCCTTTGAAGACTTTGGTCAAGAGGATCTCTTCCTCTAATTCTTCCCTTCCATTTTTTCTTCCCTTGTCTTTCAGTGACAAGAGCTTCTGATTTGGGTGTATGTCCCTCATCTTTTCTTCTAGAATCTTCATTCAACATTCTATCTTTCACCATCTCCACGGTGAGAGTTCCATTCGAATTTGAATTTTTAATCGACACAACTAATGTGTCCCACATCTTCAGTAAAGAACTCAAAATTAACAGTGCCTAAAACTCATCATAAATCATCATTTTCATGGAATTTAACCGATCAACAATACCTTGGAACTTGCTCATATTCTCTGATATGTTGGTCTTGTATTTGTATTTCAATTTGACAAGATAGCGTATCAGGTTTATTTTGTTTTACGTAGTTTTCCTCGCATACATCTTTTCCAATTTTCACCAAAGAACAGAGGCGTCATGTTCATTGGAAAAATTTTAGAAGATTCTCTTGTCGATCTACTGTCTAATTTATCCAGCGCACTTCCTATTGAGTACTACCCACTCCGCATCCACTGGAAGGGTATTGAATGACATCTTCTCATCGGGTTTACTTCTTGTTGATGTTTCCTCCGCTTGCACTGCAATGGGCTTAGTGGTTTCCACTATAGGCTTCCACAAATCATTAATATACAAAAGGTACTCCATTTTTAGTTTCCAGATGGCATAATTAAACGCAGTGAGTTTAATCATGTTACTGGTATTTTCTTCCTTTTCTAGAATGTGAATTTCGAAAAACTAACTATACAGATATGTTCGAAACGGTCGAAATACCTGGAATCGACTCCTGGATCGCTGAAAACGGGCTCCGATTGGCCGAGATAAAGGAAGAATTGTTTCAACGATCTGGATTGACTACTGACGTGGTGTTGACGTGGCGTGCCAGAATAGTGGCCAGAAAAGTTTCCGGAATGTCATCAGTGGTGTGAACAATGTTGTCTTCTCCGACATGGGTTACTGTAGCACCTGTAGTTTGAACAGACTTTGACCAAGCCTATCTCCTTCTTTTCAGTTCTATTTTTGATGATGTTTGCGTCGTTGGAATCATCTCATCGTGATCTTCAAAGATCTGGCCTCAAAAAAATTTTAAGCAACTTCAATTTTCTGGTCGCTGAAAATTGTTGTTGTCGCTTCATTGTTTCGTACCCGAACCCTCTGATACCACTTTGTTGGGGCAGCAGAGGTTTGTGGCGATCAAAAACACACAAAACAGGAAAAAACGGATCAACAACAAGATTTACGTGGTTCGACAATTGTTGCCTACGTCCATGGGAGAAGGGGGCAAGTTTCTATTATTATCTCCAGATAATCATCGGAGGATACACAACAGGATTACAACAGTTTTCCATATTACCAAAAATGTGAGATCTAATCTTGTTCAAATAGAGGAGAAACTCAACAACGTCAAGGGGTTGGTTTTGGTGGTTCATCAACCCTCGAAAACATCCGTTGTCAGCTACTTCAAAGATGACTGCTTCAAAGGTCCAAGGAGATGCCTGGGTTGGTTGCTGCCCAAGAAGACTCCCTACTGAAGTTGTTGCCGACCAAGGAAGAATTCCACGCCAAGCTATTGTCAACAAATCCTTTTTTTCTTCCGCTGAATTCTCCCACAAATGGGAGTGGCCCCCCACATAGGTGATTGTGAGATATGGGTGACCTTCTCATGATGGAGCAGCGACCTCGGGATGGGTGGATGGCGACTACATGGGCATATGGGGATAGGCTGACAATGTTTGGTTATGGGCATTTTGCCCATTTTCATTTGGGATTTTATTCCATGGATAATGGGTCTACTGGTTATGATTTGTGGGTCTTCAGGCCAAAATTTTGTGATCTTTGGTGGCATTGTTTTTCTAATTTGATGGCTGGGTGGTGTTTTCATATTCATGCATTTATATATATTTATGTAACATAAATGTGTGTTTAAATTATATATTTTAAATATCTTTATATGCATATTTATGTATACATATTTATTCTCATTTATTATTTATTATTTATTATTTATTATTCATTTAATTATTATAAATTCAATTACTATTTATTTAATTATTACATATTATTATATATGGATTTGTTACATATAATTAAATTATTGTTAAATTATTATATAATTTTTATTTAATATTAATTATATAGTATTTTATAGTATTTATTTTTTAATATTAGTTTTTTATTTATTATTAATTTATTATAAACGTATTATTTATTATTTATTTAACATTTATTTAAATTTTATTTATTATTAATTATTTATTTATTAATTAACTATTAAATATTTTTTATTTATATTTTATTTATATTTTATATCTTATTATTTATTATTTATTTATTATATATTCATTCTAAATGTATTTAATATTTAATATTTATTATTTATTTTCTACTATTTATTATCTATTATATATTAATAAAATATTCATTTATTACTTTTTTTATAATTTTTTCATTATATTTTTATTATTTATTATTTATTATATACTATTTATTAGTTAAATAATTATTTATTATTTAACTATCACTTATTTATTATATATTCATTATATATTCATTATTTATTATTTATTACTATTTAATAATATTTTTTCTTGTATATATATAAGTATATTAAATTCTATTTATTCACCAGATGAAGAGCTTGCTGGAGTGGTGAAGTCTTTGCCGAATAACAAGTGGTAAAATGTTCAATTCTCACTCAACACACACATATATATATGTGTGTGTGTGAGAGAGCCAGATTTCATCATGTCATGTATGGTATATGCATGTATGGTAGGATATATTAATAAATAATAATAACTAATAAATATGATAAATAATAAATATTTAATATTTAATTATGTAAATAAAGAATAAAACACAAAAAGAAATTGCAGCTCAATCATTGTGAGATGATTTGAACTTCCATTAAATAATTCTCATGGTTTTTAAAAAACCGCCACTAAATCGTTTCATAATAATTTTGTAAATCGTCGCTAAATGATTAACAAATCATGATTTAACTGTAGTTTAATTCAATACTAAATGAGCAAATGAAACCACTGCTAAACGCTTATTTTAGTGTACTGTATAGATCGAAAGTCCCATGAAAATATGCCCAATTTATTTCTTCTAGACCCCCAATATATGTTTAGCGGCCCCTATCCTCATCAAAGTGCCTCAAGTCCTTCATTTCCAATGGATACATTAAGAGGAGATCCAAAATTCTCAACGTTAGTATTACTTACCCTTTTATTTTTATTCTTTATTGTTCCCATCAACCCTCCTCCAAATATAATGACATTAATATATATAATATGTTGAAATTTTATTATATTGTTTGTATAACAATTATTTATTCTACTCCCATTCAATAGATAAAATGAAAATGTTTGTCATTCACGTGTCATGACTACCGCCTCCTTGGATGATGCGTTTCATTTTTAATCACCATCATTCAAGGATGGTTCCATAAATGGGATTAGAGAATAGATATGTTACTTATATCATGATTGATATACTATAAATATAAATTATGTATTCAGTCATTAATATAAAAAGTAATATGTCATTTTAACATTAATCATCTTGATCAAGCATACTCAGTGGAAACTCTTTTTATTCATATTTTCTAACATATTCATATTCATTACTTCTTCTTATACATCCTTCAATTTTAATATATCACATCACTAAACACAAAAGGTGATCATTGTCACGACCCGTCCTTGGGGCCCGTGCCATGACTACCCCAAGCCCTCCTTCCATAGGCCAGGGGCTGGCGACTAGCACCAAAGACGTAAATCCCGATAACTGGGAAGGCATTGCCTTTATAAAAGTAAACAAAACACCAAAGAGTACAAGCGGAAGTAATCACTAAGTAAAACTGAATACAAGCAGTGTTGAAAGTAAAGGGGGCCGGAAATACAAGCCCAACTGTAAAGTACAAAGTAAAAGACAAAACAGCCGGAAGGTGTCAAGCCGCTCCTGGGTCGTCCACCAAGGTTCCTACCTGAAGGGTAGGTACAGATAGCGCAGCTCCTGGATCGTCCTCCACGGATCCTACCTGAGGGGTAGGTACAGATAGCGCAGCTCCTAGATCGTCCAACACGGATCCTACCTGAAGGATAGGTACAGATAGCCTCCAAAACGCTCTCTCCCATCTACCTCCTCTGAGTATCGCCTCGCCATGAAGTCCACCTCTGGATACTGACTCGTCATGAGGTCCACCTCCAGGTACCGTCCAACCCTCGAACACTCGGCCTCTGTCAATGCTGCCCGTCGTCTGCAACCAACACAACGAGGTGCGGGCATAGCCCGTGCAGGGGTGAGTATAACGATACTCAGTAGGGACCCCAAGACCCTCAAGGTCTCACTAAATCCAACAAGGATAACCACAAGGAAGATCTCAACAGATATCCTCTACTTAGGTATATGCTCATACATATACCTAAGTTATCAAGTAACCCATCTCAATCATGAAGAAACACAAAGATTATGAAATCAACGGATAACCACTACTCAGGTATATGCCCATACATATACCTAAGTTATCAAGTGACCCATCTCAATCATAAGAAAACACAAAGATCATAGACTCAGCTCAAACCAGGATTTAATCATGAAGTCGAAACCACAGCTACTGGAGAACTCCTCCTCCGACAAGTACAGTGGGCCTGCTGCTACAACCAAGCGCGCCCCACTAACCTTGGACTGCTGTAGTACTCCACCTGTCAAGTACTGTGGGCCTGCTGCTAAAACCAAGTGCTTCCCACCATGGGTCTGCCGCTACAACCAAGCGCTCCCCCTCATAGGCTCCAGAGGTACTCTTTCTGTTGAGTACCGCGGTTCTACTGCTACAACCAAGCGCTCCTCCGCCGTGGGTCTACCGCTACAACCAAGTGCTCCCCCTCATAGCCTCCAGAGGTACTCCTTCTGTTGAGTACCATGGGTCTACCGCTACAACCAAGCGCTCCTCCACCGTGGGTCTGCCGCTACAACCAAGCGCTCCTCCGTCGTGGGTCTGCCGCTACAACCAAGCGCTCCCCACTGGGCTATCCAAAACACACCGAGACGATAGATCAGCAGTCGTCAAATCTCATCCAACTACTAGGTCTCTGCACTCTGCTAGCTCATCACCGAGAGGGTCCGCTCCACGAGCTACTGTTCGATACTCCAAGTATCAAAAAGTCCCATGAAGAAGTATCTCAAATATCCGCCTCGTCATAGGGGTCTTAACGCAACAGACGGCGCGTCAGTCGGACGCCCGGTCTGTGAATTACTAGCTTTTTTGTCCCAGGGGTCCGGTTGGTTTCGTGTACGAACCAACCCGGCCGTAACTCGGCTATACCCCGAACTCTCATAGGGCATGCTCATAGGGACCGTTTCTTAACGTGGTCACCAACGCCGCTGACGGTTCGTCAAACGGACGTCTGGTCTGAAAGTTATCAGCTTTTCCGTTTCAGGGTCCCGGTTGGATTTCGGGTACAATCCAACCCGACCACTATCCAACTACAACCAAAACTCAGGAAAAGTATGCCAAAAGTTCTGTCTCATCAAGAGGAATCCAAAAAAGTCGACATCACGTTAATCGGACGTCCGGAGCTCGAGATATAAGCGTTTCCGCTCCGAGGGCCCGGTTGGTCTCCTGATCGAACCAACCTGGTTGTACCCAAAGTTCTCCAAAACCCTAAGTGTAATATACCTAAATGACCGTGTCAAATCAAGGATCGCATCGCAACTGACGGTGCGTCGATCGGAGGTCCGTAGCCCAAGTTATTGGCAAATGACTTAAAGCAGTCCGAAAATAGGGGGTTCGGGCCCGGTCCGACCCGGCCCGAGACCCCCTGGGTCGGCCCGACCCGGGTCCAGGTCCGGCCCAACAGGGCACGGCCCGTCCCGGTGGGCGCGGCCCAACCCCGCCAGCGCGGCCCGGCCCGGCTTGGGTAGCCGGCTGACCTGGCGCCGGCGCGGCGCCCGCGTGGCCAGCGGGTGCGGGGGTTACGCCCCCCCCCCCCCCCCTGTTGAAGAAAAACCGGCGCGGCTTAATGTCGCGCCGCTCCGCCTCCGGAACGGCTAAGTCGTTCTGGTTTGGTCGCCGCCACGGCGGTCCTGTTCTGGCGGCGCGCCGCCGCCACCTTCCGCGGACCACCGGACGCGCTCTGGTGGTCTGTTTCGCCTCTCGTCTTCTCTAATGGTCCTCCCAGGACCCGACCTTTACTACGATGGCTTTAAATCGCCTTTGCGGCCTGATTCGTCATCGCCCGACAATCTGTACGTCAAATAACAAAACGCGGCCTCTTCGTGGTTTTTCGGCGCGGCGCGACGACACCGCGGCTTTGTTCGGCCTCCACGGCGCGGCGCGACGACGCCGCGTTTCTTCGTCGTGTTTCTTCCTGATTCTGCGCGGTGTCGTTGCATCGCGCCGCCTTCGTTCATGCCACAAAAAAAACAACATCGAAGGGGGGGGGGAGGGTCGGTCGTGTTCGTGCGGTCCGACCTTCTCCTGTTATTACGATAACAAGCGGCCAAAAAGAAGTCGATGAACGACAAAGAATTCACGAACAAATAAATTACCCCAATGGTTTTCCCTGTAATCAAGAATTCCCAACCCGTAAACATATCCTTTCGTGGTTCAACTTAATATTTAGTTGATCCGCGTTCTTTGTTTTAGAAGGGAATAAACATGGGTTCATTAACATTCACAAATTAAATATCTACCTCGAAAAGACGTCGCCTGTCGTCGTGCCGCGGAAAGAGGCAAGCGTCGTGATGATCGGTGCCGATTCCGTTGTCATCAGAGGAAGAGTCGTCGTCGATGGCGACGTTCCCCACGGTGGTGTCTCCTCCCTTGACGCGGAGGAAGAAGAAGAGAAAGCACGTCGTCAGTGTTCGCCCGATGAAGAATGCGGCATCTCGCTTCCTTCGACGTGGAGAGAAGATGCAAGATGAGACGGCGTTCTTCGCGTTCTTCAACAAAGGAGATGAAGCGTTCTTCTTCAGAGCAAGAAGTTCTTCAAAACTCAAGAGCTCTCTTCCCTTTCTCTTAACACGACAATTCCAACCCAAAATCAAATAAGGGTCCACCTTATTTTATTTACCCATGCCATGCATTCAAATTTACAAAATTCAAATCCATTTCACTTAATTAATTAAACCATGAGTTGTTTAATTAATTAATAGGTAGGTTGGAAAATTAAATAAGGAAGTGGAAGGGTTACTTAATTTAAGGGAGTTAACAAGTTTAAAAGGGGAGTTTCAAGGGGTTATGGGGAATGTGAAAAGGCGGGGGCTTGTGTGGGCCCCACCTCTCATTTATTCTCCCAAGGGTAGTTACCAACTCAACTTCCACACAAAGGATAAAACTACTTAGAAGAAAAATAAAATTGGATTACAAATTTTATTTATTCTTCACTTACACCTCGAAATTTAAACAACTCCTCCCGAGAAAATGCACCTTCAGAAAAGGTCTTCTTAAGCAATTACCGGCACTGCGATTTCATCAGTGCCCTCAGATTTCAATTCTGAGCACTGGTTTAAAAGTTATAAAAACCTGCTCGTTCGTTCACTGAACGTACCCGAGCCTAACTTCGGAAATTAATTCCGGGCACACCGGGCCTCGGAATTAGGCGCCGTTAGAAACTACGTTCTTGTAAAATTCTAAAGAAAATTAAGAAAAAATTTCCCTTGAATTTTATGGGTCTTTACATTACTCCCACCTCAGGGCTTTACGTCCTCGTAAAGCTTTAATACAAACTAAGGATACAAAAGCGGTACTGAGCACGCACCTGAGCCTTCCGCTTCCATGTGCTCACTTGGAGGTTCCCCTACTTCTAGTGAAAGCGCACCCAAGGAATCGACCATCCTCATAGGATCTGCTCCTGTCGATCCTCAACCTCTACTGGAACCCCACAAAAGTCACCTCATCACCAACATCCAGCTCCCCATGGTCGATGATATGCATCGGTTCAAGCATGTATCTCCCCAGTTGAGATTCGTGGAAGACATCGTGCACCCGGTGCAATTGAGGTGGAAAGGTCAAGCAGTAAACTACCTCGCTTACCCAGTTGAGGACCTAGAAAGGTCTGTTGAACCTTGGAGATATCTCTCCGCCTCGGCTACATCTCTGTAAACCTCGTCGAGGTGAGACCCGTATAAGAACGTGGTCGCCATCCTCGAACTCTAGATGTCTCCATTTCCTGATTAGAACTGAAACTCAAAACTCCTGCTACCACGTGGGTGAAGTTGGATGACTCAAGAGTGATCGGCTACACCTTCCTATGCACGAGTTTATCTTGTGCTGCCTGGGGTTTCCTTTTCTCCGACCAAGGAAAACCCATCCCGACGTTTTCCTAATACCGTCAATTTGAGTATAAACAATGATTGCCCAATCCATACTCAAACTAACGTCGTAAGGCCTCGACGCTGCCACCAAGAGGTCTCAGCCGAGACTCTCACCTCAAGGGTCAGATCACACCATCGGCGTAAGTGTGACTATCGAGTCTCCTCCCAAAGGTATCTCCAGACGTGAGGGTCAAGTCAACGGCTTAACCAGAAACTCTAGGTCTGGGACTAGATTCATGGAAGGAAGGGATGATTCGTATCGATGTCTGTAGCTATGGCAGCTAGTAGAAGACAAAGTCCGCACTTCAAATCATCCTTAGAGCCCTTTCGGTCGCACTCCTTGACCGCATGCAGCTACACTTTTCCCCTTCCCTTCAGCTCCCCGATCCTGGAGGGGAAAATAAAGGCGGGTGGTTGTAACATGTTGAAATGTACACCACATCATGTTGCTCTCCTAGCTCTGCCTCCACGTCTGCTGCTCTGCAGATTTATCTATCCTTAACATTTCCGCTTCTTGAAACATTTGCACGCCCAAGTCTCTGAGACTGGCGCCAGCTCGCTGTGTTCCAACTTCTAACATTCTCTAGCTATATTCGTTCAACCAAAGAATATTCAACCTCAAAGTTCTCTCTAGCACCCTAACGCGAGTAGGAATGCATAGAGGAAAAAGTGTTGGCTCGAATATCTATAAACACACCACGCTCAGAGGTCCGAGCTCTATAACACTGATCAAATCGTATTCATCGAGTACCCGGAATGTTCGGTTCGCCTCGATGAATTCTCAGCTACCGACACGTCGTCCTGCCGAAGCTGTATAAGCTCTAGAAAACTTTCTGCTACCTCCTCAAGCCAGTCCTCAGCCGCCTGTGAGTCAGGTTCGCCTCGAAACTTGAGTGTATCTGATGTTGGAACACGTATAAGGCAGTAAGTCTACACGTGTCACCTACTGGTACCGCCGGTTGTAACTGCTGACCAATAGGTAGTGATGTATAGCTGACACACTACCCGAAGGCACTATCTCAGGCATCGGTCCACGTACTGAAGCCTCATCACTATGCGGACCATCCTCATGGTCATTCACTGAAAAACACTAGTAGCCAAGTCCACTATCCACTCTACTGATGTCTCAACTAGGCGGAAAACTCTAGCAATCGCCTCTAGCCAGTCCTCTACTGTCTGGGAATCTACCTCACCTCGTAACCTCGGAGGCCTCTGCTGCTGGAACTCGTGCAACGCGCTCTGCCAGCGTGCACAGTTCGCTAGTATGGCTGGTGTCATCTGCTGCCCAACGGGTGGTGGTGCTGCTAGTACACCACCCGAGGGTGCCAACATAGTAAAAAGGGCCCCACACCGAAGCCTCGTCGCTCAGTGGGCCGTCATCGTGTACTATCTCAGAACTCCAACTGACTGTCTGCATGGAGACATCCTGAACAGATACGACATGGTCAAACGATTTATACCTGGTGAGCTGACCTGGTTTAAGCTGACTTTAAAACTTTTGGAAACACCCACGCAATCAGTGTTTTCGTGCACAAAGTCGAAAATCAGAAGTCAGAGTCCTGGTGTACGGATACGTCGGCCGCCACACCAACACTGGACTCCCTGAACTGAAAACCAAACTCGGTATCCTTAACACTATTGCTTCACAGAAAGAAAATATCAGAGTTATAAGTTCTGTGGTAGAAACGACTCCTCTGATACCAATTTTTCACGACCCGTCCTCGGGGCCCGTGTCGTGACTACCCCAAGCCCGCCTTCCATAGGCCAGGGGCTGGCGACTAGCACCAAAGGCATAAATCCCGATAACTGGGAAGACATTGCCTTTATAAAAGTAAACAAAACACCACAGAATACAAGCGGAAGTAATCACTAAGTAAAACTGAATACAAGCAGTGCTGAAAGTAAAGGGGGGCGGAAATACAAGCCCAACTGTAAAGTACAAAGTAAAAGAAAAAACAGTTGGAAGGTGTCAAGCTGCTCCTGGGTCGTCCACCAAGGTTCCTACCTGAAGGGTAGGTACAAATAGCGCAGCTCCTGGATCGTCCTCCACGGATCCTACCTGAAGGGTAGGTACAGATAGTGCACCTCCTCGATCATCCACCACGGATCCTACCTAAAGGGTAGGTACAGATAGCCTCCAAAACGCTCTCGCCCGTCGACCTCCTCCGAGTATCGCCTCGCCGTGAAGTCCACCTCTGGATACTGACTCGTCGTGAGGTCCACCTCCGGGTACCGTCCAACCCTCGAACACTCGGCCTCTGTCAACGCTGCCCGTCGTCTGCAACCAACACAACGAGGTGCGGGCATAGCCTGTGCAGGGGTGAGTATAACGATACTCAGTAGGGACCCCGAGACCCTCAAGGTCTCACTAAATACAACAAGGATAACCACAAGGAAGATCTCAACATATATCCTCTAATTAGGTATATGCCCATACATATACCTAAGTTATCAAGTAACCCATCTCAATCATGAGGAAACACAAAGATTATGAAATCAACGGATAACCACTACCCAGGTATATGCCCATACATATACCTCAGTTATCAAGTGACTCATCTCAATCATGAGGAAACACAAAGATCATAGACTCATCTCAAACCAGGATTTAATCATGAAGTGGAAACCACGGCTGCTGGAGAACTCCTCCTCTGACGAGTACAGTGGGTCTGTCGTTACAACCAAGTGCGTCCCACTAACCTAGGACTGCTGTAGTACTCCACCTGTCGAGTACTGTGGGCCTGATGCTACAACCAAACGCTTCCCACCACGGGTCTGCCGCTAAAACCAAGCGCTCCCCCTCATAGGCTCCAGAGGTACTCCTTCTGTTGAGTACCGCGGGTCTGCCGCTACAACCAAGCGCTCCTCCGCCGTGGGTCTGCCGCTAGAACCGGGCGCTCCCCCTCATAGCCTCCAGAGGTACTCCTTCTGTTGAGTACCGCGGGTCTGCCACTACAACCAAGCACTCCTCCGCCGTGGGTCTGCCGCTACAACCAAGCGCTCCCCACTGGGCTATCCGAAACACACCGAGACGATAGATCAGCAGTCGTCAAATCTCAGCCAGCTACTAGGTCTCTGCACTCTGCTAGCTCGTCACTGGGAGGGTCCGCTCCACGAGCTACTGGTCGATACTCCAAGTATCACAAAGTCCCACGATGAAGTATCTCAAAGATCCACCTTGTCATAGGGGTCTCAACACAACAGATGGCGCGTCAGTCGGACGCCCGGTCTGTGAATTACTAGCCTTTTCGTCCCAGGGGGCCGGTTGGTTTCTTGTGCGAACCAACCCAGTCGTAACTCGGATGTACCCCGAACTCTCATAGGTTATTCTCATAGGTACCGTTTCTCAATGTGGTCACCAACGCCACTGACGGTTCGTCAAACGGACGTCTGGTCTGAAAGTTATCAGTTTTTCCGTTCCAGGGGCCCAATTGGATTTCGGGTACAATCCAACCCGGCCACTATCCAACTGCAACCAAAACTCATGCGAAGTATGCCAAAAGTTCCGTCTCATCAAGAGGAATCCAACAAAGTCGACAACACATCAATCGGACGTCCGGAGCTCGAGATATAAGCGTTTCCGCTCCGAGGGCCCGGTTGGTCTCGTGATCGAACCAACCCGGCTGTACACAAAGTTCTCCTAAACCCTGAGTGTAATATATCTAAACGACCGTCTCAATCCAAGGATCGCATCGCAACTGACGGTGCATCGATCGGAGGTCTGTAGCCCAAGTTATTGGCAAATGACTGAAAATAGTCCGAAAATAAAGGGTTCGAGCTCGGTCCAACCCGGCCCAAGACCCCCTGGGTCGGCCCGAACCGGGTCGCCCTGACCTGGGTCCGGGTCCGGCCCAACAGGGCGCGGGGCGGCCGGCTGGCCTGGCGCCGACGCGGCGCCCGTGTGGCCAGCGGGTGCGGGGGTTACGCCCCCCCCCCCCCCAGTTGAAGAAAAACCGGCGCGGCTTAATGCCGCGCCGCTCTGCCTCCGGAACGGCTAAGCCGTTCTGGTTTGGCCGCCGCCGCGGCTCAGCCGCGGCGGTCCTGTTCCAGCGGCGCGCCGCCGCCGCCTTCCGCGGACCACCGGACGCGCTCCAGGGGTCCGTTTCGCCTCCCGTCTTCTCCAATGGTCCTCCCGGGACCCGACCTTTACTGCGATGGTTTTAAATCGCCTTTGCGGCCTGATTCGTCATTGCCCAATGATCCGTACGTCAAATAACAAAACGCGGCCTCTTCGTGGTTTTCCGGCGCTGCGCGACGGCACCGCGGCTTTGTTCGGCCTCCACGACGCGGCGCGACGGCGCCACGTTTCTTCGTTGTGTTTCTTCCTGATTCCGCGCGGTGTCGTTGCACCGCGCCGCCTTCGTTCGTGCCGCAACAAAAACAACATCGAAGGGGGGAGGAGGGTCGGCCGTGTTCGTGCGGTCCGACCTTCTCCCGTTATTACGATAACAGGTGGCCAAAAAGAAGTCGATGAACGGCAAAGAGTTCACGAACAAATAAATTACCCCAACGGTTTTCCCCGCAATCAAGAATTCCCAACCCGCAAACATATTCTTTCGCGGTTCAACTTAATATTTAGTTGATATGCGTTCTTTGTTTTAGAAGGGAATAAACATGGGTTCATTAACATTCACAAATTAAATCCCTACCTCGAAAAGACGTCGTTTGTCGTCGTGCCACGGAAAGAGGCAAGCGTCGCGATGATCGGTGCCGATTCCGTTTGTAATCGGAGGAAGAGCCGTCGTCGATGGCGACGTTCCCTGCGGTGGTGTCTCCTCCCTTGACGCGGAGGAAGAAGAAGAGAAAGCACGTCGTCGGTGTTCGCCCGATGAAGAATGCGGCGTCTCGCTTCCTTCGACGTGGAAAGAAGATGCAAGATGAAACGACGTTCTTCGCGTTTTTCAACAAAGGAGATGAAACGTTCTTCTTCGGAGGAAGAAGTTCTTCAAAACTCAAGAGCTCTCTTTCCTTTCTCTTAACACAACAATTCCAACCCCCAAAAAAATAAGGGTCGACCTTATTTTATTTACCCATACCATGCATTCAAATTTACAAAATTCAAATCCATTTCACTTAATTAATTAAACCACGAGTTGTTTAATTAATTAAGAGGTAGGTTGACAAATTAAATAAGGAAGTGAAAGAGTTAATTTAAGGGAGTTAACAAGTTTAAAAGGGGAGTTTCAAGGGGTTATGGGGAATGTGAAAAGGTGGGGGCTCGTGTGGGCCCCACCTCTCATTTATTCTCCCAAGGGTAGTTACCAACTCAACTTCCACACAAAGGATAAAACTACTTAGAAGAAAAATAAAATTGGATTAAAATTTTTATTTATTCTTCATTTACACCTCAAAATTTAAACAACTCCTCCCGATCAAACGCACCTTCGGAAAAAGGTCTTCTTAAGCAATTACCGGCGCTGCGAGTTCATCGGTGCCCTCATATTTCAATTCCGAGCACCGGTTTAAAAGTTAGAAAAACCTGCTCGTTCGTTCACTGAACGTACCCGATCCTAACTTCGGAAATTAATTCCGGGCACACCGGGTCTCGGAATCAGGCGCCGTCAGAAACTACGTTCTTGTAAAATTCCAAAGAAAATTAAGAAAAAAATTTCCCTTAAATTTTACGGGTATTTACAATCACGATGTTTTAGGTATAATGATATTAAAACTATAACACCTCATAGTCATTCATTAATCACGGTAGGTTGATGTTTGAAATGCTTTAACACCTTACTTGAACAATTTTACTTATTTATATCATAAATGAATATGAGAACTTATTTACTAGTATAATATGATATAAATATTTTGTTAATATTATTTATTTTCTTCTTCTAAGGTTATATCAACACTTAACTCTTTAATTATGAAATCTCCATTCAGCGAGAGATGTGGGGTGTGCGGGAGAGAATCTCTCATGGCGGACCCTAATCCTCCATGGCGTCTCATTCAGATCCTCTTGCTGCGGAAATATTCTGGAATCAGGGGCAATTTGATTCTTATTTCTTTGGCTTCTCTAGATCAGATGATCTCAAGGCCGCTCGGGGCGGTTTTAAGGCTTATGCCTCCCCTTTGTTGCGGTCGGATGTGGATGGCAGACCGTGATTGGCTCCAGCAGCGACGTCGATGAAGGGTCCACATCGTGAAGATCTGCTTTCAGATCCGGTGGATCCATTGTCTGTAGGTTCGTGGTTGAAGGGTTATGAAGCACCGATTTCAAATCCGGCTTCGCATGCAGATGACTCTCAGATCCGATCACGCACGCTGGTATCATATCTGGTTTCAGATGATGTTTCGCACGTAGGTTCTCTGATGTAGGACGTGTCTGGATTGCTTTCAGATCCGGTTTCAGATGGTGTTGTTGGTCCTCCGGTGTGCCCCATTCAGGTCGTCCATGGGTTGATTGTTGCCCGAATGAAGGTCTTAGCCTCAGATTTGTGTGTGAATCCAGGGGTTGGATCCTTGAAGCCGCATGGTGCCAGTCGTGTTTTCTTTATTGTTAAGTTGAAGTCGAATCACATGTTCACTGATTCGAAGAGTTCATCATCCAGGGTTATGAAAAATGGTTCGTATGCAATTGTTGAAGCCAATCAGCAATTGATTATGGAATGAATTGATATGTGCAAACACTCCATTGTTGCTCGGTAGAATTATCAAGGTCAGGATAACCCATGGAAGATTGACGATCTGAAGAAGCGGCTTCTTCAAATATAGGGCTTTGGTGGGTGGAGGATTACCTCAATTGGTAAGGGGTTATTTCATATCGTGTTTCCCTCTGATGAAATGAAAGCTATAGCATGGGGTTTGAGCTTTATTTATCTTAAACCTGTTACTTTATGGATCCAAGATTGGGGTCCCTTCTTCAATCCTTCTGTGATGAAGAACTCCATCATTCAGATTTGCATACAAATCCATGGTTTATTGTGGTTTCTTTAGCACTCTCAGTTGCTGTGGGATATTGCCTCTGTTGTTGGGGCTCCAATCAAATTTGACAAGGAGACTGAGATTTTGTGATTTGGACATTTTTCCAGAGTACTTGTGGAAGTTGACTTAAGTTCAACTCTTACGAAGTCGGTTTTTTTGCTTGCTACTAATCAACAGTTGGAACTATCAATAGAGTTTGTTAAGAAGCCTTCCTTTTGCAGGATTTGTGGGAATATAGGGCATTAGAACTGTGAATGATGAAAGAAACTTTTTTGCGCCAACTACAAGAAGAATGGTCACTCTATGGTAAACTATAAATTGATTATTCATGTTGGTGGTGTTTGTGAACCTACTGATGCACATAAAGCCAATGCGGATTGTCAGGGTACTGCTGATGAAGTGATGCAGGTCAATGGTCTAGACAACTCCCCTGTTCACCTTGTGATTGCGCCTGATGTTTCTAAATCTCATGAACATTTGACTGACCAGAACGTTGTTGTTGGTGTTGTGCTGGACAACACCCATGTTCAATGTTCTGAAAGTTTTGAGGTAGCCCCTCCTAATGCTAGCCTAATACCTAAGCAGCTTTCTGATAGGAAGAAATCATGGTCATACATTGTTGCTGATACAGATCTCAAAGCCAGTGCAGAGTCCCTGAGATCAATGCATAAGGCTCATACTGCCGGTTCCAGTGTCATGGATGCATCTACTTTGTCAGAGAGGATGAAATTCATTGAGAGGGAAGCTGGTGTGCAGAGCAAAGGGAAGCATATTTTGGATAATAAGTGTTTCAAATGATTTCAAGGAAAACGAGTTCCTTACAAGAATCACTCAAGGTTGTTGAACAAGAAAATGATCAGGCAACTATTACCAAGGTCAACAGTTTTAAGGTTCTTTCTTCTCTTAATGAGGATGTAAGTCATGGGTTTAGGGATATGTTTACTGCTAAAAGGGTTGATTCTGATGTGAATATGCATCATCAGACTTGGAGAAGGGGTAGACACCCAAGGGGTCATTGCCGTAAACATGGCCGTGAGGAGGTTACTCAAGGGCGTGGATGAGGCGAATCTTCCAGGCTCATGCTGGATTAGGTGAAACTTAAGGATAAGTACACTGCGCTCTTCATCCAGAAGACGACATAGCCTGATTGTGAATCCGCCGATGCTGCAGACACTAAACATGACTCCGATCACGATTATGGTGATGTTTGATGTGTTTTTCTGTTTTTGGGGGATTTCCCTTGTTTTCTCTTACTCTAATTCTCATGTACTATTTTTGTTTTCTTTTTTAATAAATAGGTGTCTTCCCTAAGCTTTTCGGGTATAAAATCACTGTTCGTTCATTAAGTATCACTAGAGCATCTCCATCACAGATTTCAATCTCATGGATCTTAACCAATGCTACTATAAAATGAGATTATAGATTTATAGACTATCTTGCAACATATATTCAACTACAATAGATGATCTACAAATGATGTAATTTTGGAAAAATAATTTAAAGGTATGAATTGTCCCTGAGTTTTTATTTTCCATTCTAGGGTTTCAGGTGGTTCAGTAGGAGTTTGATAAAATTGTGAAGTTGTTTTTAAATGGTGTTATAATTTATAAAGTTGCTTTAAAAAGTTTTTGCAAATTATATATGTATTTAAAATGTTTTAAAAGTTTTCTTATGAAATAAATTTATATATTTTTTTTAAAAAAGATTTTATTTAGGAATATTTATTTAATTATAAGAAATTATATGTTTTTTAGTTTGAATTGGAATTGGAATTTTCAAATTTAGGCTAAGTGCGATATAATAAAAATCTAATAAAATATCTCATATCGTATATCAATTTTTATGTGAAATGTATATTACGCGCCACACACACGCATGTTTCATTGTTATATATGTGTGTATATATATCATTGAGAGATGTATATGTATTATTAGAGTGTGGAATTATATATATGTATATATATATATAATGCAATATATGAGTGTAATTAGTTGTGTGGTGTAGAGAATAAAAAAATAAGAAGAATAAATGAGATAAAAATAGGTTGAGGCGTTGAAATAAATAATGGTGAAAAAATAGATTTGAGAGAGAGAGTTTTGGTTTTATAAATTTAATAAATGGAAATGAAATAAAGAAATGGGTGCTTTAAATGTGTAAATCATGATATTTCGTGAGACAATGAATTGTGTATTTTCTTTTTAAAAGTTTAAAATGTCTGAATTAATTGAAATAATAATAATAGTAATAAAGGTGGTAGAGGTTCTGATTTAAATGATGAAAATGTAAACAAAAAAATTAAATAACAATTTTTTATTTTGTTTTGAATAATACGAGGGATTTAAATTAAATCATGTTCTTTGAATTGAAAATTGGATAAATAAAATATCACTACCACGGAATGGGGTAAGGGCAGTGCCTGATTTTATCAGCGCTAAACAGAAAGCACTGATAAAAGGAGGGCCTTTATCAGTGCTAACTAAAAGCGTTGATAAATCTACCCTTTATCAGCGCTATTTTTAGCGCTGATAATTTTTTGAATAAAAATATTATTAATTTATATAAAATTATTATATTTATATTAAATAATAATGTTTATTTTATACATTAAATAAAAAACGCTTGTTTATAATTAATATATACATATTTTATAATTCATATATATATATATATAATGTTTTAAAAAAAGTATTTCTAAGGTTATAATTATATATATATATATATATATATATATAAATAATTATAAGATTAAGATAAATCTCATTAAATAATAAATATATTTATAAAATTTATTAGATTTATTAGATTTATATTTAGTTGATTTATTAGATTTATTAGATTTATTAAAATTATTACATTCATTATATTTATTATATTTGTTAAATTTATTATATTTATAATTAATATATATAAATAATTTTTAAATATATATATTTATAATTATAACTATTAAATAAATATATATACTTCCAATGAATTTGGTCAATAAATATATTGATCATGTGTGAGTAGACGTGCATATATGTTATATACCATCATGAATGTTCATTTATACATTACACCCTTCTTATTATTCAGGTTGTCCAAATGTGATGACTCGTATTTTATTATGTATACTTTATTAGGTATATGATTAATTCATGTTACCCATATGAACTATTATATATGTTCTAAAAAATACTTATAAAATTACATATTGCCTAAATTAAACGGCCAATGGAACACTACCCACCATATTGCCTAAATTAAATCACCCCATGAGTGCAACCTAAATAGGTTCCACTATCAAACATGAATTTTATCTTATGATCCACACTCACCCACTATCAACCTCTAACACTAAGCCTTTATGGTGATCCATGTCACGACCCATACTTAGGTTGTCGTCCCATGACACTCAATCCATTTCGAGAATCTCCTCTACCATAGAGTGAAATTTCCCATTTTGTTCCAAGCCTTATAGAATTATACTCACTCGTATTCACAATTCTCATTGGTCCTCAAGCTGCACACGACCTCCCACCAATTTAAAACTCAATAGGCATGACATTAAACCGTGCACATTATCTTAGTATCGATCAACATAATAGGGTACGCTATAATACCACTAGATCATACAACCTGACTCACAATCCTAGGAGTCACATAATACCAAAACTAGTCTCATAATCCAAATAAGAACATACCTTAGATTTAGAGGTCTGGTGGTGGTAGCAGCAACCACAATTGAGGGGTTCACGGTGTAGGTGGGGTTCGACGGGCGGCGGAGGTGGGGTTCATGATGGAGGTGGGGTTTGCGACGGAGAAGGGATTCACGATGGTGGAGGGATTCACAACGACAGATGAGGGGTCAGGGCAGAGGAGGCGTCAGTGGCGGCAGAGGAGGGGTAGGCGGCTGATAAAACACTATTTTGTTGAATATTTTATTGATAATAAATAATATAATTTCCTCACATTGTGCTAAATATATTCATTTATGAAATATTTGGGATTTGATCATTCATTTGAAAATTTGGTGAAAATTCCAGTTTTACCCTTTATAGTGCACTGTAGTATTTCGAAGATAAATATTTTTATATTTATTATTTGAATTTGAAATTTTATAACAGTGTTCCTAACTTAATTGTCTACAACTTTTATTCATGACACATGATCAAAAGAATGCATTTGGATGGAGTAATTGGGCCATAAAGTCAAAGGTGGGCTGGACACGTCAGAATGGAGAAGCTTCTGTATTTCGGCCATAACTCCTTCATATGGGCTTGGATTAAGCCCAAATTTTTAGAGGAGATATAAGACCCATATCCGCACATATTATCCTTCTGGAAGGACGACCAATTTACGCGTTTTGGTGGTCAAATGGGCGGTGAAAGTTGGAATAAAACATTTGGACGAATTTCCACATTCACACTTGAAACCACTTGTAACCTCTCCTCCCCTCCTCTCTATAAATTGAATTTTTTCTCATTTGGAGGGGTTGAGACGTGCATTAGGAAGTTTAGGGCAGAGGAGAAGAGGTTCCACTCCAATTCTCCAAGCAATTCAACAAGGGTAGCTCTTGAAGCAAGGATCCCTTCGTCGAAGCCCTATTCATCTTCCTCATGTTGTAATGTTTTTGTTTTATTAATAAACTTCTTTGTTCTTCTTTTATTTCTTCTCTTTTCTTCTGTTTTATTTAAATTTATTATTCTATTAATCTTCCTCTTTGGTCTGGAATTCTTGAGTAGAAGCATTATTGGTTTATACCCATTATAAACCTTTGCACATGCAAAACGCTTCTACGATGATTACACCACCCATGGAAGAGTAGTCTTTTAGTAATCGATCTATCTTCTATCCTTCTTCATTCATTTATTTTGAATTAATGAGCTAATGTAATTCACTTAATATGATCCATGAATTGTGTTTTTAAATTGTAAGAAACTAAGCAAGCAATTGAGCAATTAACACAAAAACACGCGAGGTCGGGATTTTGTGTAAATTGTGAGAGCGCGATCTTAATCGGTAATAAAAGACCATACGGGATAAATTTGTAGAGTTCAAATATAATCCCTAAAAAAATAATCCTCATTTCCAGAATGGATATGTTCCTTAATTTACCACTGACCATAAGCTATCCTTAGAACATCAATCAAAGCAGAGTGTTGCGATTGCATGTTCCGAAGTTAGCCTAAGGTTAAATTCACTTCATCTTTGTGGTAAGGTTAATTCTCATAGGGTTTGGGGGTTAAAAAATTAAGGGACCATAATTAAGTGAATATCAATTTAAATGATAATGATTAATACATGATTGAAGAGGTAGAGTTAGATCGATTACGCCTTTTAAAATATTTTCTAAAAAAACATCTTCTTGTTGTGTCTTTTTAATCGAACTTCATTTTAAAACTAAAAAAAAAATACAATCTTCTTCCAGCAAAATTCTTCTAGATTTATAAACTATAAACAACCACCCCCATCCTTTCAAGTAGTGTTTTTATTCTCTTTTATTTTATTTCTAGAATACCTCTGAAAAGTTGTTTTAATTCACTTCCTCCTTTGAGAGACGACCTTGGTCAGCCACTCTGCTGCACCTAAGTACCCCAAAATCACACTAATCATTTGAGGGCGCCCACGACAACGCTCTATCAGCGGCGACAATGGTCAAATTCTACAAGATCTTGAGGTGTGTGAGAGAAGAAGCTGACTATTAGAGTTCGTTTATAAAATTGGGTAAAACTTTTACCAGCGCTAGTTAAAAAACACTGATAAAGGTATTTTTTATCAGCACTAAAATAGAAAGCGCTGATAAAACATCCCTTTATCAGATCTTTTTTATCACTGATAAAGATACACCTTTATCAGTGGTAAAAAGTGCTGATAAATCTATAATGTTAATAATTTATTTATATTATTATATATCCAAAAAGATTAAGGAGCTAGGAAAACCTGTTCCTACCAAATTTATTGAAAAATGAAGGCAGAACATGAGAAAGAAAGTGGACGGAGTCAAACAAAAGCAAGCCCTCATCCAAAAAACTATAAAAATATGAGATTGAGAATCATCCCCATAATCATTCTCTAAGATGTCATCAGTAGATTCCCATTCCAATTATGAATTCTTCTCATAACTTACTCCAGAGTGTGCTTGTCCCGGCGTCGCCCAACCCATTCATCTCTGCCATGCCCTTAGCCATAGTTATTTGGATGAAGACCTAATTTCCATATATTAGTTTGATGCTAAGATGCTTCTGGCTCTTCACTCTCCAAATGAGAGTCCATGAGAGGCAGTCCCTCATTCATCAAGGCTAGGGAAACATCAATCTCCATTTTTCTCTTTTCTTTTCTTAATAAGGAGCACTCTTGCACAACATTTTCAGGCACTTTAGTTGCAATATCATCCCACGTTTTTATGCATGTAGCCTATCCCTCTTTATCATCCCCAACTTACTCAAGATCAGGTGAGTAATTTTGAGAAATCTTAAGGGCCGAGTCCACCATAAAAGGTTCAGCAGAGTTAGGGGATATAAAAGCAGTAGGGGCGATCATCTGATCTCCATCAATACCAACATGAACTGTCTACTGATCAAGCTGCTCAGCAATAACCTTAGAAGGTTGAGTATCCATTTCCCCAAGATCAGAGACTTTGGGACCATTTTTATCCTTACCCATTTCTGATCTAGGAAGAATATTCGAGGGATAAGGATGATGCATACCCCTCAAGACCACATTCTTACTAAGATTCTTCCAATATTTATCATCAGTGTGGCCAACAGAACAACACATATGAAAAAATTCTGGACATTTTTCATACTTCACAGTTATATTGATATCATCAAAGGGGGTTGAAAGGGTTACCTTCTTAATGAGAGTGGAGTAAAATTCAATCTCCACCAGTAATCTTTTAAAATTCCCATACCTGAGGTTTTCAGTTTTCTTATCAAACCGAATGGGCACACAGATTAGTGTAGCAATTTCATAAATATATTTGTTATAATTTTATAATTATATTAATATATATATATATATATTTATTTATTTATGCATAATTCTTATAATGTTAAAAATATATATAATTAAATAAATATATTTATAGATATATGCAAATCTTCGTGAAAACGGACCAATTAGTTGTCTAACCCCCCTTATAGTGCTTCGGGATTCCTCCACTGGTTGAATTCTGTGGAAAGGTTCCATGGCACACGTAGATGAAAATCTGGAAACATATTCATAAATGATGGAATTTGGTAAACACTTCATAATTGCATGATTAGTCCTGCCCAAAGGTGAAAATCAACAATGATTCGAGGAGCTGGTTCATAGGGTATCTTCTATATGGGGGTTTTCGATTTGGAGATGTGCCTCCATTGGCCAAGGTTTTTTCCACTGTCTATTCCCCTCAAATGAGTCTAGGCTTCAGGCGTGGAGTATTGGATCGATTTTCTTGAAGCTTGGATCACTCCATCTACATGAGTGGTCTATTGATTTCAATCTGCTATGGGCTGTGAATTCTTTTGCGCAGGTATGGGTTAATATCCATGGTCTCAATTGGATTTTATGGCTCCCCAAGATCCTCCATGATATTGCGTCTGCAATTGGTATTCCCATTCAACTTGATAAGGAGACAGAATAGGAACGTTTTGAGAATTATGCCAGAATTCTTTTCAAAGTGGAATTTAACAACACTCTTATTGATACAATTATGTTTTCAACACCTAATGATGATATTATTTTGGATGTGGAGTATGAGAAACCTCAGAAATTTTGTGCAACATGTAAGGATATTGGTCGTTCATAGGAGCTCTATCGAAAGGGCATTCTTTTTAAAAAATGTGGTGCCAAGGGAAAAGTGAGACAGGGGACAACGATTGACATACAAAAAACATTGGATGAAAATATTGTCTGCTCTGATAAGGATACATCACAAAAGAAAGAAAATGTGGGGGTCTCCCCCGGGGCTGGCAGTTCTCAGCAGGCGGGGGTGGTTTCTACCCATCTACCTATGGGACCCCACTCATGGGTTGACATTGTTTAAGGGGCTGATACTCCTCATGACAGAGTTCCTTCTAAAGAAACCCTTAATAGGGAAGACCATGAGAAATCTGATGATGATGAACCTACCAATGGACAATATTCCTGTTATTTAGAGGCCCAAAGGATTGTGGATAGTCAATTATGGGAAGATCATGATATGATTTTTTCACATAATAAGATGGGTAAATTGAGAATGGTCTCAACCTTTTCAAGCAAAGACAATATAGTGATGGGTAGTAGTGTGACCACAAAGAGTTCTGAGGATCCTCCTTTGACCGCTCTGATCTCTATAATTCCGAAAGGTACTTATAGTGCTCCTTGTCCTGGTATGCAAGATCAGATCCCCTCAGGAAGGACTAAGTCTCCAATGAGGATGTACAAGAGCAGTGATGATGGGAAAGAGTTATCTCATGCCTTGAAGGTGGCACCCATGAAGGGAACCTCACCCATAAAGGATGATGGCAGATGAGCTTCGCTTGATAATAATAAATTTAGCATGCTTGAAATTTTGAACAGGTATAACAACAAGGAGGTGTTTCGTGAGGAGTTTGGCAATCCCCATGGGGCCTTTTGTGCTGATAAAATTTTGGATAGCTCTGAGTTAGAGGGAAAGGGAAGTCATCAGTGTGAGGACTCACCCCCACTAGATGATCACTTTGACTCATGTTGATGGAAAGACATGGTAGCAGTAGAAGACATGGAGGAGGGGCCATCATCCAAAAGGTAGGGGTGGTGGCCAAATCCATAAACGATTTTTATTGCATTGCACTAGCTTGTTTTTTGCTTCACTCTCATCTTCCTTGTTTGCTTTCACTATTTTCTTTAATAAATTTTTGAACTATAGGTCTTAGCCCATGGTTCGTACTATTTGGTTAAATAATTATAAAATTATAAGAACTATATTTATCTTACTTATAATTTTATAAATATATATAATTAATATATTTCTTATAATTTTCTAATTATTTAAATATATCTATATTTATTAATAATTATAATTATAAATATTTTTATTTATTTATAAATATATATATATATATATTTAACATTATAATAATTATAAATATGCATATATATTTATTAAAATAATTATAAATTTATAACAAATATATTTATTATATTTATAATTTTACAAATACATACAATTAATATATTTGTTATAATTTTATAATTATTTAAATATATCTATATTTATTTAGAATTATAATTATAAATATTTTTACATATTTATAAATATATTTATTTAATTATATATATTTATAAAGATGTTTTTATGAGAAAATGGAAAGTAGGGTGTGGAGCCGGCTAGGGTTTCCCTCTCATGGCGGCGCATGATGTCAGTGGCAGCTGTGCAGTTTTCTTCCTTGGCGGTGGTTTGAGTTACGGATGTGCGGTCTTCAGGGTGGTGTGTCAGTGAGCACGATCCTTCGGTGGTTTGCTTTACGGTGGCGTCTAGATCTACGGTCGGTGTTTCGGTCTTTGTTCTGAATGGTGTGGCATCACAGCATGTCATTTCTAGATTGGTCTTCTGGGCGGCGCGGCCTCACAACACGTCGATTGGTCTGTTTGGTCCGTTTTCATGGCAATCTGGCCTTGTTCTGGTCATTGTAGCACCTCACAGCGCTGGCTATGGCTTCCACTGCTGATTTCCTTACAAGCAGACGGTTTGGTTCCCATAGGAATGTGAGTGATTTCTTGGAAGGATGGGATATTATGATAAGGACGGAAGCTGATGTTTCAACACACGTTAGTCCTCAAAATCAATTCTCTATATTCAAAGGCTTGATGGGTGTTGGTATTCGCAGGAAAGGGAATGTTGGTCATGTGAGGGATAATCCAGCATCAATTTCAGAAAGACTAGAAATTAGAGAAAACTCGATTATTGGGAGTCTGATTTTGTCACGACCCGTCCCCCGGGGCCCGTATCGTGACTACCCTAAGCCCTCCTTCCATAGGCCAGGGGCTGACGACTAGCACCAAAGGTGAAAATCCCTAAACTAGGAAGACATTGCCTTTATAACAGTAAACAAACACAACAGAGTACGCAACTGGAAGTAAAATGATAAGTAATACTGTATACAAATGAGTGTGTTAAAAGTAAAGGGGTTAGAAATACAAGCCCAACAGTAAAGTACAATACAACTGAAATGCTAGTACAACTGAATAAAGGAAGTAAAGATGCTACTGGGTCGTCCTCCGACATTCCCACTTGAAGGGTGGGTACAGATGGCCTCCTCAGCACCCCAAGTCCGTCCGTCCGCTCCGTGTACGTCTCGCCGAGTGGTCCACCTCCGGGTACCGTCCAGTTCTGCTACTCTCTGCCCCGATCAGCACTGTCCGTCGTCTGCAACCAACACAACGAGGTGTGGGCATAACCCATGTAGGGGTGAGTATAACGATACTCAGTAGGGACCCCGAGACCCTCAAGGCCTCACAATATCCAACAAGGATAAACCACAAAGTAAGGATTCAACAGATAACCCATACTTAGGTATATGCCCATACATATACCTAAGTTATCTAGTAACCCATCTCAATCATAAGGAAACACAAAAGTCATTGACTCAGCTCAAACCATGATTTTTATTATCGAAACCATAGCTGTTGGAGAACTCCTCCTCTGTAGAGAACAGTGGGCCTGTCGCGACACCATGATGCTTCTCACTAACCTTAGACTACTGAGGTACTCTTCCTGTTGAGTACCGCGAGTCTGCTGCTAACTACCAGGTGCTACTCTGCTGTGGGTTTGCCGCCAAATACCAGGCGCTCCTCCGCCATGGTTCTGCCGCCAAGTATCAGGCGCTCCCCACTAGGCTAGTTGAATTGGTCAAGCAGTCATCAGGTCTGTCAGCTACTAGGTCTCCGCACTCTGTTTGCTCGTCTCTGGAAGGATCTGCTCCCCGAGCTACTGGGCAAAACTCTAACTGTTGTGAAGTCTCACATAGAAATATCTCAAAGATCCATCTCGTCAATGGGATCTCAACACAATAGACGACGCGTAATTCAAACGCCCGGTCAATTAGTTATTGACATTTCTGTTCCAGGGACCCAGTTGGATTTTAGGTTCAAACCAACTTGACCATACCCCAACTATATCCAAACCACAAGTGGGGTATTCCAAAAGAACCGTCTCGCTCTAAGATTTTAGTCTCCACAAATGGTTCGTCGATCGGACACCCGTAGCCCAAGATACAGGCAAGAAGGTGTATTTGAGTAAAACGAGTCCAAGTCCGGTCCGACCCAGTCAGACCAACCAGGCCCGACCCAGTCCGAACTAGGGTCTGACCCGATCTACGTGTCCGACCCGGATCAAGGGGGTGGCCCGAACCGTGGGGGAAGCCCGACCCAAAGGGGTGGCCCGGCTTGCCACGCATGGGAGGGGGGTGCCGCGACCCCTGTTACCGATCCGAACCAGCATTGGGCGCCAGTTTAGTTTCTCCACGGGACCCTTCGGGTCCCGCTTGTAGCGCGCACCGGCGGCCGTCTCAGCCGTCCGCCCTGGTTCCTCCACCGCGACGCGACGGCGCCGCGTTTCTGCTGGCCTCCGCGTGGTGCGATGGCGTCGCGCCACCTCTGCTGCGGCCTGACCTGGCCGCGTTCCCTGGTTCCTCTGCGCAGCGCAACGACGCCGTGCTCATCGTCCGACCGCCGCAGCCCTTCTGGCCACAACTCTTCCTTCCGGCGTGGTGCGATGGCACCGCGACCCTCCGGCACTGCCATGGCCCGTCCGGCCGCGGCTTGGTTCTTTGCGTGTCACGGAGGTGCCGCGCCCTTGTGGTGACATGGTGGCCTTGCGCCACCGGCTTCTTCGCGCTCCGCCTCCGTCGTCAACAAAACGAGTGCAACAACACAGGGGGGGGGGGTCGGACCGTGTTCGTGAAGTCTGAGCCCTCCTCGTTAAGATGATATCAATCGGAAACAAGGTACTCATCATACGAAGAAGAACGAAGGGAAAATTAATACACAAAAGAACCCCTACCTCGCTTGTCGGTGATTAACGACGGAGTCGCAGAAGGCGGCGTCGTTCCGTCAATGTTGGAGGGGGAAGAGTGTACTCGTCGTTGGGGAACGAGCGTTCTAAAGTGAAGAATTCGAAGATGGCGTTCTTCGCGTTCTTCGCTGGAGAGGGGCGTTCTTCATTGGAATAATAAGGTTCTTCAAGTCCTTCCAAGGCTCCTCTCTCAAAGTTCCACCAAAAGAAAGTTTCCAACCCCAAAAATAATAGACTATCTATTATTTTAAATGGTTGACAAGAATTCAAAGGATTCAAATTAATTAAGTTAATTCACTTAATTAAATGGGTGGAGTTGGCTCATTAAATTGGGGAAGGAAGGTGAAGAGGCTCCCCACTTAATTGGGGGTTCCAAGGGGGTTAAGGGAGTTTAAAACCTGAGTGGGACCCACCTGAATAATATCCTCCCAAGGGAGGTTTTGCTCGGGTGGGCCCCACCACAATAACCTCCCATGAGAGGTTAGGGTGTGATGGCCCCCACCTCCAACCTCCCCTTGGAGGTTTCAACCACCAAAGTAAAAATAAAGTTAACACTTTATTTTTATTCAATTTAATTAAAAACCCCCAAAATCTAACTTTCATTCTCATTAGAACGCAACTGCGGTGAAGGTATCACTAAGAAATTACCGATGCTGTGAGTCCAACTGTGCCCTCAGATTTCAGTTCCGAGCACCAGTTCAAAAGATATAAAACACCACTCGCACGTTTACTGAACGTACCCGAAAAAAAGTTCAGAAATTTATTATCAGTCACCCTCGACCCACGCCGGTCGAGGATAGGCTCTGCCTAGGTGAATCATGACCCAACGAACCCAACAGTACTCTCAGATTTCTAATCCGAGTTACCGTTTTAAATGTTATGAATTTTACAATAAAATAATTGTCACTTAATTATTTTATTTGCATCCAAAAACTAACTTTCACTGGTGGCCATCGTCGACCCAAGTTAGTATCTGTTTAAAGAAATCATATACTCACGAGTTCAGTGGTGGTATCGTATTTTTAATCCGAGTTTTTTTGTGAGTTATAAGCATTTGAAAAATAAAATAATTTATTTAATTATTTTATTTACGATTATGCCATTTTTGGGTTTCCTCACAAGAGGCCCGCGCTGACTAAAATTAAGTCACGCCTAGGGTAAACCCGCCATCCTGAGTGCAACGGTGGACTCAGATTTCTGATTCGAGTAACCTTTTAAGAGTTATTCCATTTTTTTAGGAAAACTGCTTAGGTGCATTAATTTAAGCTTAACAAAACGTCGACGGATCTTTCCGGGCACTCCGGGCCCCAGAATCGCACGCCGTCATATTTCGAGGACTCGTAAAAATCCCATGAATTTAAGAAAAAAATTTCCACATAATTTACGGGTCTTTATAGATTTTACCAAAAGGGTCAACACCATGTAATATTGGTGATTTGACGGAATGACTCTCGAGATTTGGGGGTTTACATGCTGGCGATGTGTATCGCTAGGGTGCAGATTCTATCATATGCTCTTTCCTTCTGATGAATTGAAACTGCAGGCTTGGGGATTTGGTTTCAAACCGGGATTCCTTTATATTTGTGAATGGGATTACAAGTACAACCCTTTATAGGCTAGCTGATCATCGGTTCAGGTATGGGTCAAGGTCTTTGGTCTTAGCTGGATTCTATGGAACCCATGGATACTCTGTCACGAACCAAATCTGGTCGCCGCCAAAACCGAAACCAAACCCAGCCCGTGACATGACCCGAAGGTCATTCCCTATCCCCACGGGCTGACACAAGTGCCCGGGTATCATTAATTTAGGTTTGGGAACGATTTACCTGAGTATGAAAGCATAAAACATTAAAAACAATCCATAATATAAATCTGAAATTTTTGAGCCAAACAAGACTTAAGTAAAAACCAGAACTGAGTACATTGGTTTAAAGATAATACAAGTGGTCGAAATAAAAATAATTATAGCATCAAGACAGCCCCAAGGACTCCACACGACTAGGGGTCATCGCCCCCAAGCTATCTCCACAACTCCGCACCAAGGATGGAAACTTACACCCTGAACCGCCATCACCCTTAGCCTTTCCTTTACCTGAATCAAGCATAAAAAAGTCTACTTAAACCCAAGGGGTGTAAGTAGGGTGTGAGACTAAGCCCAATAGGATACCACCCAATGATTTCAAAGTGCATGCAATACAAGGTGAAGAAGCAAACAATTTTAATTCGTAAAGAAAAACAACGATTAAATTCCAAGAAATGCAACTTTCATTTAAAAAAAAGTTTTCAAACTAGAATTTCCAGAATGTTAACATATCTAAATGGAAATTATAGATACTATAAAGTAATGAAAAAAACATCCAAATACAAGGGTAAATAATAAAAATCCAGTGATCAACAAACCAGGAACACCCCTAGGCACTAGGTTGTCTTAGGCCCTATGTACCTCGTACCTCGGTGTAAAGCAACCATAGTAAAATCCACTCTCGTGCACGAGCCATTAGTAGGGAACATAACCACAACATATTGGTTTCCAATCATCATCCACATAGTTTAGTTAGAGTTGTCGTTATCCAAATGCTAGGTGAAACAGGGACAACACCCATCCGGTCCACTAGCCGTACTAGTACAAATCCGCCCACCTAAGTACCCAGGCTTCCCCTTTTGTGCTCAAACAATTTCAGCATCAAACATAAATCCATTTTCAAATAAAACACCACTACTGGTCACACACAATAAATACAGTATCTATCACATTTTTATACCACTTAAAACACACAATAAAACACTTTGATTTTTAATATAACAATTCCTCAAAATCACGTAGTGTTTTGCACAAAAAAACACCTTGAGAACACCAATTGCACACTATGTGAACATTTTTGAATTACCAAAACATAAAGGGAATCCCAATACATTTAAATTAAAACAACAAATCATTTTTAGGGAAGCCTCATATGGTTCAAGAAGTGACATCATTGTAAAACCTCCATTTTTACACAACACGGCTCTTAGAAATTCATGTGTTTCACAAACACCATTAAAACAAACATTCACAGCAACAAACACATGGTACAATCATCAAAACAGTATTTTCAGTCCTATTACAGTTCATTAAAATCAACTAATTACTTATAGGTCAGCCCAAAATGAACCAATAAAATATTTGAATGAAAAACCCCCAATTTCACCAAAAATTGGAACTTAAAATTCATTTGCATTATAAATGAAACTAAAACAAATTTTTACAGAAACATTCAAGTGAAATAAACAGTAAAGTACCATGAACACAACAAGCTAATTCACAAAAATTTCACACACAATGGAATCACCTACCAAAACCAAGGAAACCCTTGAATCCTTTGTGCGAAAACTCAAACGCACCACCGCCGCACCTCAAGGAAGGTAAACCAGACCTAAAACCAGAATTTCAGACCATGAAACACAAGATAAAACCCTAATTTTTAAACCCTACTTTCTGGAAATTATGAAACTCAATAATAACCAAAGAAACCCTAAGAACATTTGATGTAACCCTAAACAAATTGAATGAAGAAAGAAGGAGAACAACTTACTTAAAATATCTTGTAGAAATATCCCCCAAAAATACTAGTATCTGATTTTAAAAATACTCAAACCTTCAAAGGAGGTTCGAACAAGGATAAAGATATCATTTAAAAATTTGAATGGGGGAAAAATAGTAAAAATTGAGAGAGTTATGAAGGAATGAACTTACCTCTTCAAATCTGGATGATTTGAGGAAGCCTATGATGTTCGGCACCAAAACGCGATTATCCAGAGCTCCAAAGAGGGGGGAGAGAGAATGGTCGCACAGTTGGGTTCATTTGTCTTGGGATCCACTTGGAATCACCGAAAAAACCCAAATATTGAATAAGTTATAACATAATCAAAATTTATTTTTAAAACATGAATTGGGATTTCGGGCATGCCCAACCCCTTAGATAAAAACCCAATGAAACCCTGGTTATGGATTTCTAAAAGCTCCAAATTACCTTGGTCGTGTTAATAGGTTAGGGTAGGTCAATTATGAATTTTAATGGATGAAAAATGTTGAAAAATGTAAAAGTTATAAAAGATACAAAATTTATTTTTTAATCTGAAATTGGGCTCACGGTTTGGCCCAATTCATGAATACTCATCTATTCCTCCCTAAAACATAGGGAAACCCCCAAAACAAAGCAAGGATGTAAATTAAATGAAAAATAAATTTAAAATATGTCTTGTATGTGACAATTCTCTCCAACATAAAGCATTCCTCCCCCGGAATGCCACAACAAGACCATATGCAAAAGCAAAGCCCAAATGATAGACCAAGACAAACTTCCTTGCCACGTTTTCACCCGCTTCAAAAAGGAAGAACATCTCCAGTTGATCAAAAAAAGGAAGATAATACTATCAACAACCAAAAATAACCCCACTTACTTAAAATTATGAAACACATTCAAAACACATCCCAAAACAAAACACCTCAAACACTACAAGATGACGCTCAAGCAATCCACTTGAAACGAACAACGAACTCAAATAACGCTACCACAACATTACGTAAACAAAAACATTGGGTGTTCTCCAACCCCAAATTTACCCAAGTAACAAATTTGTGGATTGATAGACTTGAACGATACTACCTCTTACCTAGAATACACCAAGGAGAAAACTGAATCACTAGTATGGGGTGACCCAATCCGGACATCCCACCACCAGGGACAACTCAATTTCTAAGACAAAATAAGGATAACAATTGGGGAAGGAACGAACGGTCTCCCCATCATAAGGGGTAAAATAACATTATTCCTTTTCCAAGAGAACATACATGATACCCATGATGGGTCTCCTCACCATAATAATGAACACAACTTTTCTTAAGACAAAATCAAGACACTAACAGGGGGCCTCGAACAGACTTCCCAGCATTAGGGGTAGATTAATATCAGAATTCTTCCAATGAAAATTACATGAGTACCATTGTGGGTATACCCCCAAAAAACCCAACCATATTAACTAAATAGTATGGGATAACAACAACAAAAAACAAAAGGATTTTAAGGAGCTAGCATGGCCGCACGGTTGGTTCACACGGTTTGGGAAACTGTGAGTTAACTGTACGGATCATTCTGTCCAAAGAGGAAAATTCAAACAGTTTCCTTGGCCAAGGATCATGGACGTGCGGAGACCAAGCGGTAGCTACTGTCTTTTATCACACGGTCCCCTGGGTTGGCACATGGTTACTACTAACCATGCACAAAATATGCACTTCATCCTGCCTAACCCAAATTTTAAACTTTTCTCAAAAAACACAAGGGACCCCAAAGGGGAAAAAATCAACTCAGGGTATGACATGGGAACAAGGTACTCACACCTCTTTCCACAAAATGTGAGAAATTGGAACAATAAGACAACACCATAGGTTTAAACTATTCCTGTCTTTCATATTGAGGATATGACCTTGACCAAAAGTTTGAAGGAATCTAGGATTTCCCCTAACTACGTGCCAGCTTCTCTCCGGGGCCTATGGCTAGAGCTCAATGGATTGAAGCATCTTTGGCCTCGCAGTTAGGATTTGGAAACCCCTAAACTGAACATCTTCTTCCAGTTCCAAAAAAAATTATACTGTAATCTCAGATGGTCTCATTGAGACATGACACACTTCAAACCCGCTTTTCCCCAACCCATCATTTTACCAAAACAAGAACTTAGAGGATGCACACACATCACCCCTTTTTTTCTTTGGATGCTAAACAGCAGAATGAAAGGACATATAGAAACACATTCCTCTAGAACATAGTATTTAGAATTTTCTATAGGGATACACACATCCAACAAAAAAATAGTGACTCTCATAAGATTGCACAATCTTCACCCTTATAGTCAAATGAACACATGACATCGCAAGGCATCACCGAACATAACCATTGTGGATAAAATAAAACACAAGGATAGGGACCTTGTACTGAGTCCCAAACAACACATGATTCCAGCAAGTGTCCATAATAGCCACTCTTGGCCAGATCTTGCACACTGGTGGCCAAACATGAACTCTTGATTCAATGAGACTGACGAAAGACCCAGAGGCCCTTTAAGACATCATTCTACACTGACAACCCTGAACTTAATTGGCCTTAGAAAACTTAGGAAACATAAGAAACTAAGGTCTATTTCAGCCTCCCACAAACACTCTCCCACTATAGGGGGATCCACATAATTGAAAAAGAAGAGGGGTAAACACAATCTCCAAACCTCAAGAATAAAGTCCTTATGTTGATAAACTGGAGGATCATCCAACGGTGAATCACCATAGGCCAAACATGAATCATACATTAACACTTTATGGGGGAGTACCCTAGCCTACAGGAAAACCCAAGGACCCAACCAATCTGGTTATTTGGTCACAACAGACCACAAACCTGAACCAAACACATGAGGGAAGCCACAACATTGGCCTCCCAAACTTTTCCTCAAAAGAAACCACTGACCAACACTTCATTCCAACTTATCAATGAAACAAAAACCTAAAACATCATTCAAACAAGAGGGGTTATTGAACTCGAAACATCCCACAATAATAATCTCAAAAACACATAATCCATACCTCCCAACCATACATTATCAAAACACAAAAATTTCCTTCAAAAACATTATTTAAAAAAAAAACAGTGTTGCTGGGTTGCGCATTTACCAATAGTATCTCATGAGCCTCACACATGCATGTTTACATGCCACACTGGGAACCCAACTCATATCCATCCATATTCCCAAATAAACCTATGCATGTGGTCACCCTTGAGAGCACCAATTACCAAAAATCAAACCTTTCCTCTGTTTAAAATCAAAACTTTTAACCACACTTTCACTTTCTCAAAAACAATAACTATAATATCAAAACCCAATTTTTCATCTCACAAAACAATTTAGAAAAGAATCCATAATTCAATAAAAGCACATATTCATGACTTTCACAATCATTTCAAAACATTTCAACCCATTTCAAAACAAATCTAATTTCATGAAAAACACCATTTCATAAATCTCCATTTAATTAAGAACTCAACTCTTCTCATTTCAAGAAAAGGTTCTAAAAGTTCATAATTTTTTTTTGTTTAGTAGTCACCAAACCCAAAATCAATCTTCAACCCCCACATAAAAATTCTATAACACTTAATTCAATCCCAAAACACTTTTCCACGGTTTAAAAAAAATTCCACTAGAAACATATTTTCAAAACTCCAATTAACATAGTTCATACTTTCAAAAGAGGTGTAAACACATAATTTACCCTTTTGAAATAATTCTGAAATTCCATTAATAGGCAATAAAAAAAATAATACCATTTTCACTTTACTAGAAAATAACTTCACAAAAATTCACACTCCTTAAAGTGAAGTCATTTTTTTTGCTTAAAAAAAACCAAGTTTCCAAGATTCCCAAAAAAAGAGACACAAGGCAATGTGAGAGGAAACTAGTTTCAGTGGGTGACTTGGACATATGGTTGGTAGCCACATTCTAATCACTTCGTCATCACAGAGAGTATTCTAGGGAAATATCCACAACTCCACATGGCTTGCCAGGACCTGAAAGCTCACCGAGATTATTCGCCCAACTCTCTTTTCATTTCCCATAGTCATCATTAAACCAAGAAAACCAAAGGACTCAGATAAATCCATACTTCCCATGGTGACTTGAATCCCGTCATGAGGTGTGCTGGCCAGGCACACTACCCATGACTGAAATTTCATGCCCCAAAAATCCTAGCTCCAGACTATGCTGACTCTTCCCCAAATAACATGACCCAAGGAGCGAACCTCCTCTGATACCATTTTGTCATGAACCTAATCTGGTCACCGCCAAAACTGGCACCAAACCCAGCCCGTGACATGACCCGAAGGGCATTCCCTATCCCCATGGGCTGGAACAAGTTCCTGGGTATCATTAATTTAGGTTTGGGAATGATTTACCCGAGTAGGAAAGCATAAAACATTAAAAACAATCCATAATATAAATCTGAAATTTTTGAGCCAAACAAGACTTAAGTAAAAACCATAACTGAGTACATTGGTTTAAAGATAATACAAGTGGTCCAAATAAAAATAATTATAGCATCAAGACATCCACAAGGACTCCACACGACTAGGGGTCATTGTCCCCAAGCTATCTCCACAACTCTGCACCAAGGATGGAAACTAACACCCTGAACCGCCATCACCCTTAGCCTTTCCTTTACCTGAATCAAGCATAACAAAGTCTAATTACACCCAAGGGGTGTAAGTAGGGTGTGAGACTAATCCCAATAGGATACCACCCAATTATTCCAAAGTGCATGCAATATAAGGTGAAGAAGCAAACAGTTTTAATTCGTAAAGAAAAACGACGATTAAATTCCAAGAAATGCAACTTTCATTTAAAAAAAAGTTTTCAAACTAGAATTTCCAGAATGTTAACATATCTAAATGGAAATGATAGATACTGTAAAGTACTGAAAAAAACACCCTAATACAAGGGTAAATAATAAAAATCTAGTGAGAAACAAACCAGGAACACCCCTAGGCACTAGGTTGTCTCGGGCCCTATGTACCTCATACCTCGGTGTAAATAAAACATAGTAAAATCCACTCTCGTGCACGAGCCACTAGTAGGGAACATAACCACAACATAGTGGTTTCCAATCATCATCCACATAGTTTAGTTAGAGTTGTCGTTATCCAAATGCTAGGTGAAACATGGACAACAACCATCCGGTCCACTAGCCGTACTAGTACAAATCCGCCCACCTAAGTACCTGGGATTCCCCTTTTGTGCTCAAAAAATTTCAGCATGCAACATAAATCCATTTTCAAATAAAACACCACTACTGGTCACACACAATCAATACAGTATCTATCACATTTTTATACCACTTAAAACACACAATAAAACACTTTGATTTTTAATAAAACAATTCCTCAAAATCACGTAGTGTTTTGCACAAAAAAAACCTTGATAACACCAATTGCACACTATGTGCACATTTTTGAATTACCAAAACATAAAAGGCATCCCAATACATTTAAATTAAAACAAAAAATCATTTTTAGGGAAGCCTCATATGGTTCAAGAAGTGACATCATTGTAAAAACTCCATTTTTACACAACACGGCTCTTAGAAATTCATGTGTTTCACAAACACCATTAAAACAAACATTCACAGAAACAAACACATGGGAAAATCATCAAAAAATTATTTTCAGTCCTATTACAGTTCATTAAAATCAACTAATTACTTATAGGTCAGCCCAAAATGAACCAATAAAATATTTGAATGAAAAACCCCCAATTTCACCAAAAATTGGAACTTAAAATTCATTTGCATTATAAATGCAACTAAAACCAATTTTTACAGAAAAATTAAAGTGAAATAAAAAGTAAGGTACCATGAACACAGCAAGATAATTCACAAAAATTTCACACACAATGGAATCACCTACCAAAACCAAGGAAACCCTTGAATCCTTTGTGCGAAAACTCAAATGCACCACCGCCGCACCTCAAGGAAGGTAAACCAAACCTAAAACCAGAATTTCAGACCATGAAACACAAGATAAAACCCTAATTTTTAAACCCTACTTTCTGGACATTATGAAACTCAATGATAACCAAATAAACCCTAAGAACATTGGATGTAACCCTAAACAAATTGAATGAAGAAAGAAGGAGAACAACTTACTTAAAATATCTTGTATAAATCTCCCCCAAAAATACTATTATCTGATTTTAAAAATACTCAAACATTCAATGGAGGTTCTAAAAAGGATAAGGAGATCATTTAGAAATTTGAATTGGGGAAAAAGAGTAAAAATTGAGAGAGTTATGAAGGAATGAACTTACCTCTTCAAATATGGACGATTTGAGGAAGCCTATGATTTTCGGCACCAAAACGCGATTAAACAGAGCTCCAAAGAGAGGGGAGAGAGAATGGTCGCGTGGTTGGGTTCAGTGGTCTTGGTATCCACTTGGAATAACCAAAAAAACCCAAATATTGAATAAGTTATAACATAATAAAAATTTATTTTTAAAACATGAATTGGGATTTCGGGCAGGCCCAACCCCTTAGATAAAAACCCAATGAAACCCTGGTTATGGATTTATAAAAGCTCCAAATTACCTTTTTGGTGTTAATAGGTTAGGGTAGGTCAATTAGGAATTTGAATGGATGAAAAATGTTGAAAAATGTAAAAGTTATAAAAGATACAAAATTTATTTTTTAATCTGAAATTGGGCTCACGGTTTGGACCAATTCATGAATACTCATCTATTCCTCCCTAAAACATAGGGAAACCCCCCCAAAAAAGCAAGGATGTAAATTAAATGAAAAATAACTTTAAAATATGTCTTGTATGTGACATACTCTATGATATAGAAATGTCTATTGGTGTTACAATTGAACTTGACAGGGAAACTGAAACCGCTAGGTTGGGAAATTTTTCCAGATTCTTAGTTGAAATTTACTTGTTCTCTGTTCTAGTTAATAGAGTTTTTATCTCTATAGATTATGATGAGTTAGATTTGAAAATTGAGTATGAATGAGTCCCTCATTTTTTTTCAAATTGTATGGCTGTTGGTCATGATACATCTACCTGTATAAAGATGGTTGTTTGTAATTTTTTCTCCCTACGTGGGCATGAGGAAACCACATGCCTTAAGAGGAGGACAAGGTCGAGTGGCTTGGATGAGGCTAAAAAGGTTATGAATCACAATGGAATGTAGGGAAATATAAATGTTTCTGGTTAGAAATTAGGTGTTCTTGATGTAATCTTAGGTGATGCTTCCAAGCATAGAAGTGGAAATAATTCCAGAACATGGGATGGAATTGTTAATGAGCAGCGGGCGGGTGTGGGGAATATTGCTGATGCAATGGAGGTGCTAGATGCACATACTATGCCAACTTTAGAGGCTGCCAATATAGGCAGTGCAGAGAAGAATTAAGTGGGTGCAAGGTTGAGTGATGATATGGAGTCTCGACATGATGTGGCATCAACAGATGGTCAATCCATTGATGAAGAGGTTGTTCAGGAATTAGTTGATCAACAATTGAAGCATGAACAATTAACTGTTTCAAGGGCCTGCAAAGGAAATAAAATCCATGTGGAGGCATAGGGATTTCAAATAGTCATCCATCATAAAGTGAAATCATATGAGATTAACTCTCAATTGCATACAGTCTCAGGTGGAAGCCCCACTCAGCAACAACCAAATGAGGGTGAGAATGTGGAATGGTCATTTCCAACTCACTTCAATTAACTAATGAAGAAGGCGTATCTTTCCTTTGGAAATTACTCAGATTCAAATTATGCTATTTCTTATGAAAATAATTCTTATATCATACCTCCAAATTATGGTGAAGATGAAAGGCCCGTGGAAGGTTTCTCTGAGGAAGCTGCAAAATGATTCTTCTCACAACTTGAATCTATTTATTCGATGTGGGGGCTGAATGTTTTTTTTCTTTGAGTATTATATAGTTGTTCAGAAGCCTTTATCTTATAATATTGAAGATGGATTTCACACCAATCCTAAGATGATCTTTCATGATCTTTCATGGAAGTTTCGTTCCAATGTGGTTGAACCTGACACATCATCAACGGATGAAGATTCTGAGCCTTCACGCGAGGTTAGGACATAAGAGGAGAGGCCGATACCCAAAAGGAAGAGTAAGGTATCCTAGAAATTTGGGATCGATAAGAAATTGGCCTTCTGGTTTGTGATGCTTTGTTGTTGACATTTTATGCCCAGTTTGACTTGTCTCCATTTTGTATGCTCTTTTATTTTAATAAATATGGGGTTATGGAATTGGTCTCAATTCCATGACTGATACATTTTGAGTATATATTTATAAATTTATAAGTATAATAAATATATTAATTATAATTTTATAATTATATACAATATATATATATATTAATAAAATTATAATAGATTTATCTATTGTAATTTTATAATTATTTTAATATATATCTTTAGTTATAATTATAATTATAAAGAAATATATTTAAAAATTATTTATATATAATTAAAATTTTATAATTATAAATATAATAAATATATTTATTATTTAAATATATTTATTGTAAATTTATAAGTATTTATGAGAATAAAATCACAGGCATAACATGAATAAATCATATATCAACTAGAGTATATAGATAATAAAAAATGAGTCAATCACATATGAACAACATGAATAATAATAATAAGGGTGTAATGTATAAATGAACATTAATTCCTGATGAATCCATAACATATGCACGTTAATTATACTCACGTATCGATATATTTATTGACCAAATTCATTGGAAACATATATTTAAATAAATAAATAAATATATGTATATATTTGTAATTATAATTATAATTACATATATTTAAAAAGTATTTATATAATAATCATAAATATATAATTATAAATATAATAAATATATTTATTATTTAATAAAATTTATTATAATCTTATAATTATTTAAATGTATATTTATAATCTTATAAATGATTTTTTAAAGACATTATATATATATGTATATATATATATTTGAATTATTAAAAAAAATATATTAATTATAAACATGCGTTTTTTATTTACTGTGTATAAATAAACATTATTTTTGAATATAAATATAATAACTATATATAAATTAATAATATTTCATATTAGAAACTTTTATCAAAACTAAAAAAAACCATTAATAAAGTGTACACCTTTATCAGCGCGTTTTTCTTAATGCTGATAAAGGTCAGTGCTGCCCTTGCTCTAATTTGTGGTAGTTTAGAGAGTTTCTATCCCAAATATGGAGAACCTCCCTCTCTTCTACATAGAGATCTTCAAAAAAGGAGTGTGAATATCAGATTTTTGGTCATTATGACATATTTGTAGGTTGTGGCAGAGGGGGTTGTTGAGCTAATTCATGACATGCGGCTGGGCGGAGGGAGCTTCTTAGGGGAAAGCCTAAGGTTGAATATGGTGCCTTGATGGTGATAACTAGATATGGTGCCTTGAGGACGGTGACTGATGAAAGTGCCTTGATGGTGGCGGCTTACGAAGAAGTGACTTGCAGCGACTCCTTGAAGGCAGTGGTTGAAGATTGCGCCTCAAAAGTCAACGGATCATGGGGTACAGAACGACAACCCTATGGGTTGGGATGGATGAGGATGAGCTCGAGATGTGAGGAGATCATGGGACATGGGCTTCGCCAGCAGTGACCTCAGGGCAAGACCAGGGGAAGGTTGGAAAAATGCTTCTGACATCTTGGGTGCACGACATAGAACTTAGGTTACAGGGTGGCATGCCTGATGATAGGGATAGAGAGCAAGCTGGTAGTGAATTCGATGGAAGGATCAGGTCGATGGGAGTTTTTTTTTATATAGGCCGACAATAGCGGTGAATTTTTTAATTTGGGTTTTTAATTTTTTTTACAAAACGAGATAGGGTTGGGGGTATTTTCAAAAAAGGGTCCAGGGATGCGTGAACCCCGTTCACGCATCTCCCCTTAGCAGGAAGTGTGAATGGGGTTCACGCTTCCTGTGAGATTTTTCTGAAGAGTGAACCCTGTTCACTCTTCCTTCATAAATTTTAAAATTATTAATATTACTATGTATATATATAAATAGATATATAACTAAAAGTTAAAATAAATATTAATAAAATGAGATAAAAATTAATTAAAAAGTTATACATAATAATTAAATATAATTAAATATCAATTAAATAGTAAATAAATATTAATAAATAGTAAATAAATATTAATAAATACTAAATAAATAAAATAAATATTAAATAAATATAATTAAATAACATTAAATAAATATTAAATAAATATAAATATTAACATTTATATAAAAATAATTAATATGTAAATAAATAAATATTAATTAAATAATATATAAGTATTAAATAAATATTAAAAAATAGTAAGTATACAAACAAATATTAAATAAATTTTAAATAAATATAAATAAATATTAATTAAATATTAATAAATGGTAAATAAATATAAATAAATATTAATAAATAATATAAAAGTAAATATTACTAAATATAAATAAATATAAATAAATATAAATAAATATAAATAAATATAAATAAATATAAATAAATATAAATAAATATAAATAAATATAAATAAATAGTAAATAAATATAAATAAATATAAATAAATATAAATAAATATAAATAAATATAAATAAATATAAATAAATATAAATAAATATAAATAAATAAAAATAAATAAAAATAAATAAAAATAAATAAAAATAAATATAAATAAATATAAATAAATAAATATAAATATAAATAAATAAAAATAAAAATAAATAAAAATAAATAAAAATAAAAATAAATAAATAAATATTAATAAATATTAATAAATATTAATAAATATTAATAAATATTAATAAATATTAATAAATATTAATAAATAGTAAATAAATATAAATAAATAACATTAAATAAATATTAAATAAATATAAATAAATAACATTAAATAAATATTAAATAAATATAAATAAATAACATTAAATAAATATTAAATAAATATAAATATTAAAATTTATATAAATATAAATAAATATTAATATGTAAATAAATAAATAATAATTAAATAATATATGACTATTAAATAAATATTAATAAATAATATATAAGGAAATATAAATAAATATAAATAAATATAAATAAATATAAATAAATATAATTAAATATAAAGAAATATAAATAAATATAAATAAATATTAATAAATAGTAAATAAATATAAATAAATATTAATAAATGTTAATAAATAATATATATAGTAAATATAAATAAATATAAATAAATATAAATAAATATAAACAAATATAAATAAATATAAATAAATATAAATAAATATAAATAAATATAAATAAATATAAATAAATATAAATAAATATAAATAAATATAAATACATATAAATAAATGTAAATAAATAATATATAAGTAAATATAACTAAATATAAATAAATATAAATAAATATAAATAAATATAAATAAATATAAATAAATATAAATAAATATAAATAAATATTAACAAATAGTAAATAAATATAAATAAATAAATATTAATATAAATAAATATTAATATAAATAAATATTAATATGTATTAATATTAATAAATAATATATAAGTATTAAATAAATATTAATAAATAGTAAATAAATATTAGTAAATATAAGTAAATATTAAATAAATAACATTAAAACTGACTGAATATTAAGTAAATATTCATAAATATTCATAAATATTACTAAATATTACTAAATATTACTAAATATTAATAAATATTGTTAGTCCCACTAGGTCAAATACCTTGATTGGGGGGTGAATCAGGGTATGATAGATTAAAACCACTGCCCCTTTGGATCATGTTTCACCATTAAGACAAACTCTCTTCTCTCTCTTTCCTACAATAAAATATGAACAAAAATTAAATCATGCACATGACACATCAATTTTACTTGGTTCACCCACATTGGGTTATGTCCAAGGAGAGAACAATGAAATTTTTTCAATGTACCAAATCCACTAAAAGCACACTGTTGTTTATAATGTTTGGAATGGACTCACAGTCCCTACTGGTTTACGACCAAACACAATTTGAAAGCTCACTGCTCTCTCAAATGAAGTGTGCTCATGCTTCTTCAGAATATCCCCCCACACTTTATAGACCAGTAGGTCCCTTCATTATCACTAATGAATTCATCCCCCATTGTATGTAGATGCTCTATTGATGTCTCACTTTCATCCACTGATGAATACTACTTTACCACAAAACATTGGGCAAACCCTTTTAAAACACTTTCACAAAGCGTACTGCCTTCAGAAATCTCCCTATTTCATGAAGCTCAACTAGCCTTTGTGAAGCTTTTTCTTTCACGAAGCTCAAACTGGCATTCATGATGCAACCCTATTTCATGAAGCTTAACTAGCCTTTGTGAATCTCACAAGTTTCGGTCGACTTTTATAGCCATCACAAATTCCTTACTTTCGTGATGCTCAGAACATTTGGTTGGCTTTTAGCCTTCGCAAACTTCTTCACATAAAACCCCTTTGTGAACCACCTTCACAAACCACCTTCGTAAACCTAGAGACTTATAATTCTCCTTGAATTTTGATACTTCTTCTCTAGGGGGTAGAGGCCTATTTATAGGCGTTCTACCGATTCCAGAACCATTCGGGCCACATGATCACCATTTCATGAATCCCATTCATTTCTTTCGTGGTGCTCCCATTTTTCGTGAGGACCCATGGAAATTTACCATTCCCAATGCTCGTCGTAATCATGGAGAGTTCCATCAAATAAATTTGTGATGTCAAAAACCTTTGCATCACCCAAAACCTTCACGGCCCAAAAAACCTTTGCGGTGCCAAAAACCTTCACGGTGCCAAAAAACTTCACAGCACCAACAAACATTACAGCGCCAAAAACCTTCACGACCTCAAATACCTTCACGAAACTGCGACACTCCATTCACGATGCTCCTCACTATCACTGTTTTCAAAGCTTGTCACTGTTCGTGGAGATTACCGTTAGAACTCATTGATCCTTCATGAAATACTCTTCATAAATCTCATCTTCACAAAATTCATTCCTTGACCATATTTTAATATGGCCTTAAAAAAAAAATCCACTTTTCATGATAAAATCAGAACTCCAAATTTTGGACCCCAAAAATTTAGCAAATACCAAAAAAATGATGCCACCTTATATGCGATCTTTTGTACCACCTCCAAAGTGTTCATTACTTTATCTTGGGTCTTTGTCAACACGGATTGTCAACAATATCTCTGGATCTCCACAACATACCTTAGAAACCTATTTTGTTAACAGACACAATCGACCTAAAAATGATGGAATGTTACCTTGGGGAATTTTTTCTCAACTAAAATTCCTAAATATTAATATTTACATATTTTTAATAATATTTATTAATATTTTTGAATAATTATTTAGTGGATAACTATTATTTATTAATATTTGTTAATAATTGTTAACATTTATTAATATTCAATTAATATTTTATTTATATTCATTAGTATTTAATTAATATTTATATATTCTGAATAAAAGAGGACTTGACACTCAACATGTTAAAAAAACTATTAAAATTTATGAATATTTATTAATATTAATTAATATTTAATTAATATTAATGAATATTTATTAATATTTACTTAATGTTTATTAATTTGTACTAACTTTTAATTAATATTTATAAATATTTATAAATGTTGAAAAATATTTTGTTGCCATTTATTAATATGTTTTAGTATTTTATTTATATTTTTGATTATTTAATTAATATGTATTAATATTGATTTATATTTATTGATATTTATTGATATTTATTAGTATTTATGAGTATTTATGAATATTTAATAAAGTTTTATTACTTTTAATGAATATTTATTAATATTTATATATATTTATTTAATATTAATTAAGATTTATTAATATTTAGTGGGTTTTATTAATATTGTTTTAGCATTTATCAATATTTATTAATTCTTAATTAATATTTGTGAATAATTAATTAAGATTTATTAATATTTTATTACTATTTGGTTTTATATATATATTAATTAATATTTATTTATACTTGTTTATATTCATTAATATTTATTAATACTTAGGAATATTGATTTAATATTTAATAAATATTTGTGAATATTTATTCATACTATCAATATTTATGCATATTATTTAATATTTATTAATATTTTTAAATATTTTTAAATATTTAATTAATCTTTATTCATGTTTTATAAATATTGATTAATTTTTAATGAATATTTATTTATATTTAATTAGAATTTAATTAATTTTTATTAGTTTTTATTAGTTTTTATTTTAATATTTAATTAGATATCTATTTATATATATTTATTTTGTAATATTAATAATTTTTTTTGGAAAAGAGTGAAAATAGCTCAAAAAATTATTAATATTACAAAATAAATATATATAAGTATATTAAATTCTGTTTATTCATACTATATGTATTTATTATTTATTATTTATTATTTATTATATATTAATAAAATATTCATTTATTACTTTTATATAATTTGTTAATTATTTATTTATTATTTATTATTTATTATTTATTATATACTATTTATTAATTAAATAATTATTTATTATTAACTATCACTTATTTATTATATATTCATTATAATTTTATTATTTATTATTTATTATTTATTACTATTTAATATTATCATTTGTTTTTTCTTGTATATATATAAGTATATTAAATTCTGTTTATTCACCACATGAAGAGCTTGCTAGAGCGGTGAAGTCTTTGCCGAATAACCATGTGGTAAGGTGTTCAATTCTCATATATATATACCAGATTTTAGTATGTCATGCATGGTATATGCATGCATGGTAGGATATATTAATTATTAATAATAACTAATAAATATAATAAACAATAAATATTTAATATTTAATTATGTAAATGAAGAATAAAACACAAAAAATGGTAGCTCAATCGTTGTGAGATGATTTAAACTTCCATTAAATAATTCTCATGGTTTTAAAAAAACCCCCACTAAACCGTTTCACAATGATACTGTAAACCACTGCTAAATGATTAACAACTGAAGCTTTAACTGTAGTTAAATTCAATACTAAACGAACAAATAAAACCACTACTAAACGCTTATTTTAGCGTATTGTATAAATCGAAAGTCCCATTAAAATATGCCAAATTTTTTTCTTCTAGACCCCCAATACATGTTTAGCATCCCCTATCCTCATCAAAGTGCCTCATGTCCTTCATTTCCAATGGATACATTGAGAGAAGATCCAAAATTCTCAACATCAGTATTACTTACCCTTTTATTTTTTTTCTTTATCATTCTTATCAACCCTCCTCCAAATATAATGACATTAATATATATAATATTCTGAAATTTTATTATATTTTTTGTATAAAAAATATTTATTCTACTCCCATTTAATAGATAAAATGAAAATGTTTCTCATTCACGTGTGAGGACTACCACCTCCTTGGATGATACATTTAATTTTTCATCACCATCATTCAAGGTTGGTTCCATAAATGGGATTAGAGAATAGACATGTTACTTATGTCATGATTGATATATTGTAAATATAAATTATTTATTCAATCATTAATATTAAAAATAATATGTCATTTTAACATTAATCATCTTGATCAATCATACTAAGAGGAAATTTTTTATTCATATTATCTAATATTTTCATATTCATTACTTCTTATACATCATTCAATTTTAATATATCACATTAATAAACCCTAAATGTGATCATTATGCTTTAGGTATAATGATATTACAAATATACCACCACATAGTCATCCATTAATCACAGTAGGTTGATGTTTGGGTTGCTTTAACACCTTACATGAACAATTTTACTCATTTATATCATAGATGAATATGGGAACTTATTTACTAGTATAATATGATATAAATATTTTGTTAATATTATTTATTTTCTTCTTCTAAAGTTATATCAACACTTCACTCTTTAATTATGAAATCACAATTCATTCATTAAGATTCACTGAAGCATGCCCGTCATAGATTTCAACCTCATGAATCTTAACCAATTCTACCATAAAATGCGATTACAGATTTATAAACTATATTGCAACATATATTCAAATAAAATATATGATATACAAATGACGTAATTTTGGAAAATAATGTAAAGGTCTAAATTGTCCCTGAGTTTTATTTTCCATTCTAGGGTTTCGGGTGGTTCGAGAGGAGTTTGATAAAATTGTGAAGTTGTTTTTAAATGGTGTTATAATTTATAAAGTTGTTTTAAAATGTTTTTACAAATTATAAAAGTATTTCAAATGTTTTAAATGTTTTCTTATGAAATTAATTTATAAGTTTTTTTAAAAAGATTTCATTTTGGTATGTTTAATTAATTATAAGAAATTATATGTTTTTTAGTTTGAATTTAAATTTTCAAATTTAGTCTAAGTGTGATATAATAAAAATCTAATAAAATATCTTATATTGGTTGTAATTTATTTTATATCAATTTTTATGTGAAATGTATATTATGTTCCACACACAGAAAAATGCATATGTGTGTCTATATATATGTTTTATTATTATATATGTGTGTATATATATCATCGAGAGATGTATATGTATTATTAGAGTGTGTAATTATATATATATATAATGAAATATAAGAGTGTGTGATTATGTGTGTGGTGTGGAGAATAAAAAATAAGACGAATAAATGAGATAAAAATAGGTTGAGGCGTTGAAATAAATAAGGGAGAAAAAAATAGATTTGAGAGAGATAGTTTTGGTTTTTTAAATTTAATAAAAGAAAATTAAATAAACAAATGGGTGTTTTAAATGTGTAAATCATGATATTTCGAGAGACAATGAATTGTATATTTCCTTTTTAAAAGTTAAAAATGACCGAGCCAATTGAAATAATAATAATAGTAATAAAGGTGGTGTGAGGTTCCGATTAAAATGATGAAAATGTAAACAAAAAGAATTAAATTATAAATTTTTATTATGTTTTACATAATATGAGGGATTTAAATTAAATCATGTTCTTTGAATTGAAAATCAAATAAATAAAATACTCTACATTACTAAAATTATCTCTATCTCATCTTCCTTAATATTAATCATATTGACACACCGTTGGTATTGTCATATTCATCTTTATGAGAATAAGGTAATCCAAAAATTTGTTTTCATAGGCATTAAGTGATAATTTCATGATTTATTTAAATTCAAATTTATTGTTTAAATTATTGAAGATAGATAATCAGAAGATTATAGGTTCATGTCGGAAATTACATACATATTTTTTATGATCATTTATAAGTCTTATACTAGAAGTACATAATCTATAACTTATCCTTTTCTATATTTTTCATGTGTGAAATTATTTTGTTATAGGTTCCTTTATTCAGTAATGAAATTAAAAATAGTCATGTAATAATCTTGAAAAATAATCTCATGAAGTGAATACATGATAATATGTGAATTATAAAAGATAAGGATCAAGTACATGCTATGTAATTTTGTTAATACATTATTAATACCATAATTTTTAATTGGACTACTAAATTATGCAGTCTAATGTTTCTTCTAATTATAATAAAAATTAATGTATTGTAAAATTAATTATTTAATATTATATCAAGAAATAGAATCCTAATTCATTAAAGAAACAATTAATCAGTTTATGTTTTTCTGAATTGAATTAAATATAATATTACATAACATAGTTGTTTCTAATAATAATATAATCTGGAATTTTACAAGGTAAAAATCAAGTTTATTAAATACTGATGATAATAATTTCAAGTTTGAAATTCAAAAAATTCACACATACAGGGGATGATAATATTTGATAATATGTATGATTAATGGAAGATATAAAATAATTTTTTTCAATTTGGAAGAAGTATATTAAATACCATTTATAGTAATTCCAAAGTTGGAATTTAGAAAATTATCTTATACATTGGCTAAAAATAAAAAAAATTATAATGTATAATAATGATAATAATTATGGAAAATTATCGATGAGAGAGAAATGTATAATCCTATGAATTTTTCTAATTATTATTTGCTAAAATATAAATAATAGAATGTTGTAGTGTTAAACTACTAAAATAGTGTTCATGATATTTTTTTATAATTATGGATATTAGAGGTTTAAAGGATAACTGTTTTCCAAGATTAAAATTTTATTTTTTTCATAATAAAACTTTCAACGCATGGTTGGGATTAATTGATAAGATTAAATGAAAATTTGGGAACAAGTAATTATTTATCACATGTTCCAAGATGATTATTATTTTTGTTATGAATATCATCACATGAATAGAGTTATTCTTCTTCTTAAAGAATATTATCACATGTTATAATTTAGTTAAATTCTTAGAACTGTTAGAATTATCGCATGTGAAAATATTAATATTTATGTTTGGTAAATTTTTGGACGTGTGAGTCTATGATTTTGGGATATATGGTTTCACAGCCTCTTGATTTTCTAGATAGTGTTCTATATATGTTGTTATTTTATTAGAATGTTTATAATTCTTGGGTTATCATGTGGTTTTGATTTAAATAATTAGATAATGAAATGATGGTAATGACAAGTGGCTAAATTATTAAAGAGGTAGGTTAATTTGAATATTGTTCCTTAAAGATAAATCAAACTGGAAGTGATGCTTGCAAGAATTGTTAATAATTAATATATTATAATATTTTATGCCTTAGGTTACATATAGTTGTAACCTATGATAAATGTTTTTTCCAAATGGAAATAAAAATGGTCATTTGATAGAGCTAACTATTTGGGGTTGTGAGGGTCCATTTTCATGTAATTTATGGAAGCCTTAAATTAGGGCATAAATGTCCAGATGACTCTAATAGTTTTTGGATTCCATCTATGTTTTCTTTGGATATTATCATTTCTATTCAATGTGATGTGAATATATAATAGATGGCGGTTGATGAGATATGGGTAGGGATGCTTGAGGTAGTGATGGTGGAACATGGTTCCAGTTAATATGATGATGCTGTAATGGGATTTTAGATATTATGTTTGTTAGTTTTGAATATAGATATGATACTGATAGAATAGATTGAATCAAGGTTTTCCTATTTTTGTGATTAAAGTTGGGATTCTTTCTTGATAATGTTTACACAAGTTCAATTTTTGAAAGCCAATTTTTTTATATAATCAGTTTCAAACAATGGAAAGTAGTTTGATATTGTACACTACAGGTGAATATTTTATATGACAGACTATACAGAGTTATATATTATCCTAATTATTAGGAAATAATAAATTAATAAATTAAAGAATATGGTGGTTCTTAATTATTTCTTTGGATATGTCATATTTGAGAATACAGGAAAATAAATAATAGTTCCACTAAAAATTGGCTTATAAAATTAATACATTAATCATAGAATTGTTAATGGTAATAATTAATTAATGGAAATTTAATTAATTAATTAAAATGAGTATTACTGTCTATGTGATTGTAGGATATATAGTCCTTAATAGTGGCATCCTGGTGCCTAAGTGATGATAGATACAATTGAGTCTAGTATTAGGTTATTAACCATAGTGTGGTTGTGATCTATATTATATCCTTTTTTATGATTTCATATGCTACCCCAACCATGTCAGTAGGGTGAGTGACACCCAATGGACTTTTGAAGGATGTTTTACACAACAACTTGGTTGGTGAGGGATGGATGGGCTCTGGCCCCACTGACTTCTCCTGGTAGTATTATGTACTAGTATACATGGCTGTTAGTTTCTCCATATATTTCTATAGAGTGCTTTAAGGGCTTGTGGTAATTCCATATAAATGTATATTTAAATATAGTATCCAAATTATTATTATAAGTATGGAATTTATGGGATGTGATGGATTGAGGTACAAAATTGGTATATGGGCTATGATTTCTTGAGGTATAATACCCCATGTATGATACACAACATACAGGTTGTAGTATCTCCTAGAAACTACTTGGTTACTATATGGAGATGTTGTATTAAATAATGAGATGAAGTTATGCATGAGATACATGTTTTTATAGTTATCATTGGTGTTTTTAGGATGGATTTTTTTAAAGATATGGATTAGGATGTGTGAATTTGGGAAGAGTGGAAAACTAGTGGGGTAGTGGTAGCATGGTACACTCATTTTTTTATTATATTATATGATATCCATTATGTGTTACATGTTGATAGATAGCCATGGTAAGGCTAGGAAAAGAATAGTAAACCCATTTAGGTGATGATTTGGACTCTTTTCTTTACTCAGCAGGATTTAGTAAGATTCTTTAATATTTTTCACGAGAGTTTGCAGGGAGGATGCTATTGAGTATACATGTTATGATACCCTATGTATATATAAACTAATTTTTGTTCAGTAGGATTTTGTTGGTGATCGAGTTAGACCTTCATAGTTCTAGGTGTTTTTTCAGAGCTTTTTGGTATTCAAAGTCACTGCCATGTATTTTCAGATATTTATGACATTGAATATTTGTATTCAGTTTGCTTCTTATTTTTTCATGAGTATAAGTTGTATAGTGTTTGATCAATATTATCTCCCATTTCTCAAATAAATGAGGATAATACATCCCATATGTGTGTATGTTAAACTCTCGATTCTTTTCATTAAACCATGGAATATTAGAGGTGGAATTTAGGTATCATTATCTCATTTTTCTCATTGATGTCCCAGGAGGGGTACCTATAGAGGGAGGAAGTCATGATAGAGTGGTATCAGAGATGATGATCGAGATAATTGATTGAGTTTAGAGTTATAAACTTTTGAGTAAAAGAAATAGTTTCAGCTAGACTTATTATGTGTTGTAAACAAGGGAGATCAGTTAGGATACATGATTTAAGGCACCCCTATGATCTGACACAAAATCAATCAAGTTTACTGGAGAATATAAGTGAAGTGATTCTATTTAAGGTGTAGATAACATGGAATGGATCATGAATCATGCCTGTATGTGTATGAATCTAAATATGATAGACAATAGAAAAAAGTAAAAAAAAATGAAGTATGTAATCAACCTTAAATAATATAGGTTAGAGGTTAAGAGACCCAAAAATTTTCTATTATATATAAGTGACCCTAGGTTAATATCCTCAACATTTTCATGCTGAATAAGTTCAAAAATATATGTTAGAAAATTGACATAGAGTGGAGGATGATGATGAAAATTCATAGAGGAGGACATGATGAGTATTTCGGTTCCAAATACTGTAGAAATACAAGGGATTTATTTCTGATCGCATGAAAAAGGTAAATTTGGAGAAGGTGATGATAGACATCGATTTGAATTATTCTTAGGGAGAGAACACTAATTTTATTTTTATATGATGATTCCTTTTGGGTTAACTCAATAGTGGTATTTATTATTCCTAAGATATTATGAGGAGATGTTTATTCTGTGGGGAATGTTCTATGATTATTTTTTTGACCAGGTATTTTTATTTGACCTCAATAAGGTTCATTTTTGATCATTGATGTTTTCCTTATATCAAGGGATTTCTAATAGCTGTTATTGATGCATAATGATACCTTTGAATTGATTTTTTGAGCCTAAAAACAATCAATTGTCATCCCCTTGAATTGAATGACTTGGTTTATTGTGATTATTTTATTTCTATCCCATCTAAATGAGTCTATGGAAACCTCCTCATTCTCATGATTGAACCCACCTTATAAAACCATGATTAATGATTGTTTTTATCACTTAAAACTTTTTATTTCCAACCCACACCTATCGGCCTTCAATGATAGAACAAATTACTCATTCCATGATCTTGGTGTTGGGATAGAGTTTTGGTTTGGAAAAATGAGTTTCTCATACCTTTTATATATCATTTTATTATACTCTTATCAATACCTTGTTTAATCTGAGTGTAGGGGTCACTATTTACTCTCTCCTCGAGTAGTTGTTTGGTATTAAGGGAGGGGTTTTTATCAATATGTGTATAAATTACTCTTCTATAAGGATCATTATGGTGGATTTTTGATATTGAGTAATAGGTTCTTGAATGTATTATTTGTATTAATAAATATACTATTCAGTCTCTCAAAGTGATGTGAAACCCATTTTGGGGAAATGAGAATATTATAAGCTGTGTTTTATTAATTTTTGGATTAATTACTCTCTCAGTTCTGAATTAAATTCATATATCCTATGGGTTTTTTTTCAGCGACCTTTTTATAATATAGATATTTTCTTGTGTGATTACATCCTTGAAAGGGATTTATCCTGTACTCATAATGTGTGATATTTCCATGATCATATGAAATCATAATGTGTTATGTTATATCACATTTTAAAACCATTCATGCGGGTTAGTTCCACCCAAAGTGGATAATATAATGGTGTGGTGAATGGGTACCTTTGACTTGTATGTGTATGGAAGCTATGAAGATTTTAGAGCATGTGCTTATTGGGGGATGTTATGTGACGTTGATATATAACTATTTAATGTAATTTATTTCACTTTTGGTAAAATTTAAATCGAAATTGGTAATTTTATCATTCATAGCTTGTGAATGAGTGTGCTCCTAGTAAATAAGTTTGTTAAAAAACCAATAAATAGTTTAAATATGAATAAAATATACTTATAAAACCTAATGTTTATTTATGTTTCATGTCATATGTAAAATTTAATATGATTTCAAAATGATTTAAAATGTCATGGTATGTGTGATGAAAATCGTTGACAGTGAATTTTGAAAAAAATATTGGTTTTTTAAAAAATTTATTATGTTGAAATACTGATTTGATGAATTTTTTTGAAGAAATGAAAAATGTGTGAAATTTTTTATGATTTTAGTTCAGATGATTTGAAATTAGAGGCATATGATTTAAAAAAAACATTTATTGTTTCCTTTTTAAATGAATGATGTGGAATCGTGAAATAAAAAATTTCTGTTTATAGGCTTTGAAAATATTTGATGGTTTTAAAAAAAGTCTTGAAATGAAAAGTGATATGAGGAAATGTTTTAAATTTATATTATAAAAAAAATTAACTTGGTTTTGAAAATGAATTTTTGAATTTAAACTGTGAATTATTAATTATGTTAAAAATAAAATTTCCCCATATTTTATTTATTTTTATTTCTTACTGATTTAGTCTTGGTTATCAGTGTGACCTAGCTTGGGAATGAGAGTTACAGATGCATTCCCAATATTTAAAATTAATTAATTAATTTATTTTAATGGGATGATATATTTTATCTCATGTGGATATATGATATTGTTTCTACCGTGTTTTATTTTGTCCTTAATAGGATATATGAGACCAATTGTCTTACTGGATGAAATGTTTTATTAAGGGATTTATTTCTTTTTGAGGGGAATTTTCCTTGGTTGATTTTTTTGAGACTATTTTAATGATGTTTTGTGGTTAGGTTCTTTGATCTTCTAGATTTTTTTGATCCAAATATATTCAAATCATTAAGAGGTATCTCATGGGATGGTCAAACTATCCCTCCCAATTTTACACGCCATCCAGGTTTTGTTTTAATTATCAAGGATGAGAATTTTTGATAGATATATAATGTAAAGGTCTAAAATATCTCTAGGCCTTCCTTTTCCATTCTATGTTTTTTGGTGGTTTGAGAGAGTTTTCATAAAATTTATAAGTTGTTTTTAAATTTCCTTATAATTTTGTAAATTAGTTTTAAATGTATTTTCAAATAAATAATGTATGTCCAAATTTTTTAAAGTTTATTTCAGAAATAAATTTGGATGTATTTTAAAATGTGTTATAATTTTGGAAGGATTATTTATGTATAAGTAATTATATATTATTTAGTTTGAATTTGAATATTCAAATTTAAGATTATTGCGATATAATACATGGCTAATAAAATATAGCATATCGGTTATAATTTATTTTAAATCAATTTATACATAAAATATATATTATGCATGACATATAAATATTTGTATATATATGTTTCATTGTTATATATGGGTATATGTATATCATTGTGATGTTTAAATATATATATACATTATTAGTGTGTGTCATTACATATCAAGATATAAATATTGAAATATATATATGAGTGTGATTTGGTGTGTAGCATGGAGAATGTCACGACCCATCCTAGAGGGCCCCATACCATGACTACCCTAAGCTTGCCTCCAGTAAGCCAGGGGATAGTCACTAGCACTATGTAAGCATACCCCATAAATGGTAGGAATTTTCCTAAGTACTTGTAAGCACACACACATCTCCAAGACAAAAATGTTGAAATGTAAAAGCATTAAGTAAACAATGCATGAAAACCACTTTATCCCCCAACTAGAGTACAACAATGAAAGTACTGTAGAGTAAACAGGTCCAAAAAAATCCCACCAAAAGAAAAGAGTCTGCAGTCACAAGTCTAACTTGTAAAGTAAGAGGTACAAGGACAATCATCTAAAAAGCCGTCGGAACACACCTCGGCCTGTTCAGTCTCAAAAGGCACCTTCTGATCCTAGTCTTCCTGGAACTCCATCGAAGAGTCGATCATATGCATAAGACACGACACGTGCGGGAAAATCCTGTAAAGGGGTGAGTAAAAAAATACTCATCAGGACACCCCGAAACCATAATGGAATACCACAAAGAAAAATACCATAAATGAAATACCATGAAGGATTACAGAAAAAGGAATACCACAAAGGAAATACCATGAAGGAATACCACAAATTAAATACCACAAAGGAATACCACTAAGGAATACCACAAAGGAATAACACAAAGGAATAACACAAAGAAATATCACAAAGGAATACCACCAAGGAATACCACAAAGGACTACCACAAAAACATTCATAGTCATATCCACACAAATATATTTCTACATAAAATATATCAAGAACTTCTATATATACTCAATGAAATAAGAAACATAGTCTCAACAAGACACATAGTCTGCATAAGAAACACAGTCACCATAAGGCACATAGTCTCTACAAGATACACATTCTTTATAAGACACATAGTCTCTATATAATACTTAATCTCTAAGTCACATCCAACTACAAAAATGTTTGCTCAAAGCGTGCTTATTCTAAGAGAACTCACTCCTCAAGCCATTAGGTCGTATTAAAACTCCTACAAAAATCCACTTAGGATATATCAAAATGACCATCTCATTGTAAGGCTCCCAAAACCATAGAAAAATCATCAAACAGACATCCGATTTGAAATTTATGGCTGTTTGAAAATTTCTGAAGGGGGTTCATTGGGCCGTGGAATGACCTTGGTGGTCGATCGCACCCTAGTTGTTGCAGCCACACAGTAGCTTAGTCGACCATGGACTGGTCTGACTGCTTGGGTCTTACCCGAGTCTTCCCTGACCTGGTTCACTAGGTTGACCAGGCCCACTGGGCCCGACCGGCTCTGGCTGGGCCCGACCCACCTTGCTGGCCCGACCCGCTCGCCCGACCTGGTCTGCTTTTCAGGTCGGTTCGGATCACGTGGTCACCCATGGTGACTGATTATAGTCTTCACAGTGCTTCTTCTGCATCTGATGCGACACCAAACATGCCACGCCACTATGCACCACCAGCCACTGCCGTTGTGCGCCACCGGCCACCACCGGCCGCTTCTGCCTGCACCGGCCTATGGAACCCTTCCTTCCACGGTCCACTATTCTTCCTCCAGTGCTCTAATCTTCGAAATAAAAACACCTTTATGATCCTCAGGTCCTAATCTACACTGATCTAAACTTTTTTTTGTCTTGTCTCCACTTTGGGGGTCTGATCATGTTCATAGCCTCTCCGTAAGTCGAGCCATGATCACAAGGATTCAGCTGTGAAAAATTACAAAAACAGGGGAGATAAATCACAAGAAATCCAGAAGAAAAAACCTTGGTCTTTGTTAATTTGGCCCTCGATTCATTCTCATTAGAAGGATAAATGAAGAGGACAAACTAATCTCCCAATAATCACGCAATAATAACCTATCTTGCAACAATGATCAAACCACAGATCAATATATTTGTGGATTGAACCGTATTCATTGTGGAAATAAAGAATGGGGAAAATAAATCAGAAATAAAATTCCATACCTTGGACATGGATTGATCACTATTTAATATTGATTTCCATTGGCGATCTGTCAAGAATGATCTCTGATCCCGGTGTTTTTCATCACTGCTGAGAGAATTCTCAAAAGATTCTCTCTTGAGCCTCCATAGAATTTCTAGGGTCATGAGACTAAACCTAGGTCCCTACCTTTCTCTTCATTTAAAAGAAACAAAACCATTGCATATATGTAATGTTAAAATAAAATAAACTCACAGTTTATTTTATTCATTAAAATTTCCGAAACTATTTTTCACAACCAACCCGCGTCGGCTGATATTAGGCCTCACCTAGGGAAAACACCATATTATGAACTCAATAGTTGTATCATATTTCCAATATGATTAACTTTTCACGAGTTATTAAGATTTTAAAATAAAATAATTTTATTTAATTATTTTATTTATGGTTACGTCCTTGGTGACTTTTTCTTCAGATGACTCGTGTCAACCAAAGTTAGGTCATTCCTAGGGTAAAGCCTCTATTCTGAGCTCAACGATGCCCTCATATTTTTGATCAGGGAACCCATTTAAAATATGCTTCACTTTTTCAGGAAATCCATGTGACATTTTATTAAAAACATAACATTTTTCAATGAATTATTATGGGCACACTGAGCCTCGAAATTTCATGCCTTCTTAGTATCTGGTCTCAGAATTTTCCCAAATAATTTCTAAAAATAAAATTGGAAAAAATACGTTTCATTACATTCTCCCCACCTTAGGGATTTACATCTCTTAAAATCCAAAATAGGGGTTACTCAAACAAATGAGGGTACTGATCACGAATCTAATCCTCCCACTCCCATGTTCTCTCTTGAACATTCCCATGCTACCACAAGACATGAACAAATGGAATCGAATGCCCATGAAGGATCCTCTCCTAATGATCCTAGATCTCCATAGGGTACTCCACAAAAGTGGGACCTTCCTCAATGTCCATCTCTCCCTAGTCAATGACATGTGCCAGGTCATGCCCATACCTCCCCAGTTACAACACATGGAAGATGTCGTGTACTTTCTCTAATTGTGGAGGTAAATCCAAGTGGTAATCCACCTCTCCAACTCTACGTAGTATCAGTAAAGGTCTGATGAATCTCATAGATAACTTGTCACCCTGGCCCAATCTCCATAATCCACGTCAAGGTGAGACTCAAAGGAACACAAGGTCTCCTTCCTCAAACTCCAAAGGCATACATTATCTATCAGCACAAGAATTTTGGTGTCTCTGTGCAGTCTTCATCCACTTCTGGATGATTTTCACCTTCTCTATAGTCACTTACACCAACTTTGGGCCCATGAGTGATGACTATCCTAGGTCTGTCCAACAAAGTGGTGACCTACATGGTCACCCATACAAGGCCTCAAATTGTGAAATACTGATGGTGTAATGATAGTTTTTGTTGTATGAAAAATCCAAAAGGGGTAGGTGATCCTACCAATTGAAACCAAAATCTAACATGAAATCCCATTGCATGTCCTCCAGAACCTGTTTGGTCTACTCTGTCTAGCCATCTTTCTATGGGTGAAACACTTTTCTCAAGCGTAACATAGTCCCAAATTCCTCTTACATTCCCTTTCACAATTGGGATATAAAGCAAGCATCCCAATATGAGACTATCATCGATGGAAATCCATAGAGTTGAACTAGATCCTCCATGTAGAGGCGTCCCAAGCTCTGTACTGAAATCTGCTCTCAAATAGTTAGGAAGTGGGCCAACTTGGTGAGTCGGTCAACAATCACCCATATGGTATTGTGTCCCCTAGATGTACATGTTAAACCTATCATGAATTCCACCAATGTCTCATCCCACTTCCATTTCTTCACCTCAAGGGGTTGTGTCAAACCCACTAGAACCTGGTGCTCGGCCTTCACCTGCTGACAGGTGAGACATTGAGAAGAAAAATTTGAAACTCCCTTCTTCATCCCTAGACACCAAAATTGATGTTGGAGGTCCTGGTACATCTTCTTCACACCTGGATGTATCACCAAAGGTGATGTATGGAACTCCCTCAAAACCTCCTCCCACAATGCCATGGGTACTACTGTGCGACCTATGAAAAGAACGATGTGCTCCACACCTTTTGAATATCCATAAGGGGCATGCTCTATAGAAAACCGTACACATAAGGTATCGTAGTTAGTATCCCCAAACCATGCCTCCCTGACTCACTGTAAGAGTAGAGATGTGAAAACAATATATTGGTGGTATGTTGCTCCATCTCCTTCCACAAAGGATATCCACAACAAGGAAAACTACTCTGATGCCTTGTTCAGCAAATGTGTACTAGATCCCCTACTAAGAGCATCTTCCACCACATTCCCCTTCCTAAGAGTATAGACAATCTCAAAGTTATATTCGTAGAGGAACTCTATCCATCACCTCTATCTCAAGTTTAGATCCTTATGAGAGAAGATATACTTTAGACTCTTGTGGTTTGAGTAGATGATAAACCGCTCTCCCATCAGGTAGTGTTTCCAAATCTTCAAAGAGAATATTACTACTGCTAACTCAAGATCGTGGGTTGCATAGTTTTACTCATGTGTTCTTAACTGGAATAAACCATAGGTATTCAATACTTTCCCCAGCATCAGGACACAACCAATCCTAGTTCCTAAACCATCATAGAATAATACATACTCAGTATCCTTCTCTGGAAATCTCAAGATGGGAGTGCTCATCTTTGCCTAAAATACTGAAAACTCTCCGGAAACTTCTACATCCACACAAAAGGATGCCCCTTTTTATGTCAAAGATGTAAATTATACTGCCACTCTAGAAAATTTGGGTACAAACGTACGATAGTACCTAACTAAACCAAGGAAACTCTGCACTTCAGTGACACTTTTGGGTGGATCCCAAGCAAGCACCACCTCAATCTTCACTAGATCCATTAAAACTCTAGACTCTAAAGTGATGTGTCCCAGAAAATGGACCTCCTGAATCCAAAACTGACACTTCAATAGATTCCCATAAATCTGGTGCTCTTAGAGTGTGTCTAGGACAATCCTCATGTGTCTTGTGTTCTCCTATTTGGACGTTGAGTTCTCTAGGATGTCATCAATGAATACCACCATGAACTGGTCTAGGTAAGGATGAAAGATCTAGTTCATGAGTCCCATGAACACTGTTGGGGTGTTCCTCACACCAAACAGAATCACTAAGTACTCATAGTGGATGTAATGAAATTTTAAGGCCATATTCAGTATATTCTCATCCCATACTCATAGCTTGTGATAGCCAGATTTGAGGTCAATATTTGAGAACCACCATTCCCCTTTCAACTAATCTAAGAGGTCATAGATCCTCGATAGTGGATACATATTCTTCACGGTCACCTGGTTCAGGCACCTGAAGTCCACACATAATCTCAATATCCCATATTCATTTTAGGCAAACAAAACTGGGGCTTCCCATGGAGAAACACTAGGTATCATGAAGCCCTTCCTCTATAATTCCTCTATCTACACTCTCATATGATGAAGCTTTGTCGTAGCCATCCCATATGTAGGTGTAGATATTGGAACCATATCAGGGTATAGATCAATGAATAAGTCTACCTCCATATGTGGAGGTAATCTTGAAATATCTTCAGAAAATATTTCCTCATACTCTGCCACCACTTTAGGAAACTATGGACTCAAATCATCCACTACACTGAGGTTCAGGCTAGCCAACTTATGAGTGATCGACTGCACCCTCCTATGTGTGAGTCTATCCTATTATTACTATATTTAATTTTCACCAAAAAAGTAAAACATGGTCCCATCACTATGGCTACACCGAAATTTTCCTCTGCCTCGGTGGCCCCTTGATTGTATCCTGATTGGTCATATGACGGGTTGGGAAATATCATTCTAGATGTCCCCGACCACTGCACGAGTAACAAATCCTATCCCTTAGCAAACTCGATATGCCCTGGGAGCCCCGCAGTACTGATACTGCGTCTTGAGATCATATCCCAAAGTGCATTACCTGATTGAGTCCCTATGACTTCTGTTGACTACTTGCTACTAAGGTCTCATCTACCTGGTGCCGAATAGTAGCTCCCAATACTGGTGCCTAATATTTTAGAAAGATCTCCACTAGCAAGGTTCTCTCAAGTATGAAAACATAAGTAAGAATGATAAGGTATATCATGGATTCCCTTATCTCCTAGAGTAATCCCTACTCTAAGCTCTGATCCCTGAATAACAGGTCTCATAACATATCTATAGAGTAGAATGAAAGATCGGTAAATCTCACCAAATACTCCGCCACAGTCTGACTGCCCTACTATAGATATAGAAGATCCTATATGTGCTCTGACCAAAACCTAGCTAGAAAGAAATTATCTCTGAAAAGACACTCGAAGTCTGCCCAAGAGAGAGTCATCTCATCGTGTGTCTGGGTCACTAAGCTCCACCATCACCCCACAGATCCATGAAAAAAAACTCATGGAAAGGAATTACATATGGTCGGAAGGCATCCTCAAAAGGCAGAATACACAGATAAATTCCTCCAGCCAATCCTCAAATTCCTAGGGGTCTAGAGCACCCCAAAACATGGGAGGTCACTACCTCTGAAATGTGCTCAATCTGTGTGCATCCTCACCTAGTATTTTTGGTAGTAGCTGCTTCTTGATGGGTGGTGGTATAGATTGTAAACCTCCCAGAGGTGCTATCTCAGGTACATGACCCTGTACCGATGCCTCATTACTAGGCATATAATCTTTGTGATCACGCAACAGAATCCTAGCTGGCTAACTCTGTGGAGGCATCCTGTAATAAAACAAGATGTACCACAATCAATAGAGTATATCCGGAGAGATGAATTAAGAAGGACATGGAAGACAAAACCCAGTCCTATACGATTCATGTACCATTATTTTCCCTACAACTAGTGTTTCCATGTACCAAGTCGAAAGGAAGGTGCCCTGAGTCCTGGTGTATGGATACGTCGACTGCTGTACCAACATTGCATTCCCTAGACTGAAAGCCAAACTCAAAACCCTTAACATTGTTTCCCCAAACTAACATCAAAGAATACCAATCCTAAAGTAAAAACGACCTCACCTCTAATACCACTTTGTCACAACCCATCCTATAGGGTCCCATTACATGACTACCCCAATCCCACCTCCAATAGGTTAGGGGATGGTGACTTGCTTCGAGTAGGAATATCCCACAAATGAGTGGCATTTTTCTAAGTACTTTTGCGCACACATACATCTCCAGGACATAAATGATGAAATGTAAAATAACTGAGTAAAAAATTCATGAAAACCTATATATCCCACAACTATAGTACAATAGTGGAAGTACTGAAAAGTAAATAGGACTAAAACAATCCCACAAAGAGAAAAAAGTCTGAAACCAAAAGTCCAACCTGTAAAGTAAGTGGTATTGGGACTGTCATTGGAAAAGATACCGGAACACACCTCAGACTATCTGGAATCATAAGGCACTGCCTGGTCCTGGTCTTCTCGGAACTCCATTGAAGAGTCGATCATCTGCACAAGATATGACACGTGTGGGCAAAGCCCATGCAGGGGTGAGTAAAACAATATTTAGTAGGACACCCCAAAACAAAAAAGGAATACCACAAAGGAAATACCACGACGGAATACCATAAAGGAATAACAGAAAGTAAATACCATGAAGGAATACCAAAAAAGAAATACCATGAAGGAATACCACCAAGGAATACCAAAATAGAATACCACAAAGGAATACCACAAAGGAATACCACCAAGTAATACCACAAAGGAATATCATAAAAGAATGCATAGTCATCTCCACAAAGATATATCTCTATAATAAATATATCAAAAAAATCTAGATATATTCAATCCAACACATATTATTTACAATACACATAGCCTCCATAAGACACATAGCCTCTATAAGACACACAGTCTCTAGGTCATAGCCAACCAAAAAAATGTTTACTTGAAGTACGCTCATTCTAGGAGAACTCACTCCTTAAGCCATTAGTTCTTATGAAAAATCCTACAAAAACCAACATAGGATATCTCAAAAAACCCCTCTCTTATTAAGGTTCCCAAAAACATATACGGATCATCAAACTGATGTCTAGTTTGAAAGTTATGGCTGTTGGAAAAATTTTAGAAGGGGATTCATTGGGCTGTGGACCGACCATGGTAGTCAACTGTTGAACACAGTCGACCGTGGCCTGATCCGGTCGCTCGGTTCTGACCTAGGTCCGTCTCGACTCTATTCACTGATTCAAACTAGCACACTAGTCCCAACCCACTTTGGTAGGACTCGACCCACCTCACTAGCCCAGCCCAGCCTGCTCGCCCTGCCCGGTCCGCTTGCTGGGTCAGTCCAGCTCACACTGTTTCCCACAAAGACCACCACCAATCCAAATGTCCACCAACCATATCTATGGACTTACCAAATTCTGTGGATACCCCGTCCCATGAAGAGCCATACATGCCAGGTTGCCTACGCCGACCACTAACTTCCTTCCTTTATCAGTTCTCCGTTCTTCCTTCAGTGATCCAATCTCTGAAATGAAAACACCTATGTGATCGTCATTCCCAAGCTACACTGATCCAGCCACTGTTTCATCTTTCCACAACTCTGGGGTTCAAATCGCATATAGAGAATCCCAGAAATTCAAGCCATAATCATGAGTGTAATGACCCAGACCCAAACAGCCACCCGAACAGTGCTAAACGGGTCGGGTGTTACTACCTTAGGTGCAACTCCCTGAACGCCAAAGGCTGCTGACTAGCAGCGAGGGTATTTATAGGTATAATGGAGAGACTATACCCTCTCGGAGGATAATAATGGTACTGGTCCAAATATAATAATAAAGATGTAGCGAAATAACGACTCAACAGACTCGAACCAGACCCGTAGAGCAGAAGCACATTCAATATCGATAAACAACGGAAGCAATAAATATAAACAAAAGTAGAAGAAAGTAAACACAACAATATTCTGATCACTTGTAACTATTACTGAACAACAAAACATGCATCCAAAGCAGGTCATACATATCTAAATATAAAGGGCGCCAATGGCTAACCAAATGTAGCTACAAAAGAAGCATGCTGATACAGGAAAAAAAGTAAAACAAAATAAACTCCAGTTAGGCATGAACTCAAGGTCCATACCATCTCCATGAAATAGCTAATGTAGCCCAGCTCCTGAAGCTGGCCTCATTCTTTTAAGTAAATCCATAAAGTCTGCATGCGTCCTGAAGGGCCCATGCAGGGTGTGAGAGGAATCTCAGTAGGATACCACCCAACAGTGTGTACCTAATATAAGTGTTTAAGAAGGTATGCATTTATAAGGAAAATAGTAAATAGTAAAATGAAAAAATAAACACAAACTCCACTGGTGTTCAAAAGCCACCATGGAGTGTCACCTACTTCGACCAACGCCGGAATCTCTATCATGTAACCCGACACCATGTGCCCCTGGAACCGCGTGTCTCAAGTACCGATGTCTCGAAGGCACTCTAGAGAAGTAGTAACCCGGAGGAACAAAGATGCCTATCCTCAATAAGTAATCGGGGGGAACAATGATGTCTACCCTCAAAATAAAGTAGCTAGAGGGACAATGATGTCTGCCCTCAAAATAAAGTAACCGGAGGGATAACGATGTATGCCCTCAAATCACGACGATCCTCTACCCCCAACTAGATAGCCTCAATACTATCCCATGAAGGATCCTCACCTTCTACGTGGCTTCCTATGGAAAGCACCCCCAAACCAATAGTACCTAAACTGCAACTAATGGAGGCCTCTATCCACATGATTGGTCAAAACCACATCATCACAGAGTCTCTTTGTGTGCACACTACTCATAGTTCTGGGTGAGCAGTAATCACCATAATAGTACCCACGCCACAACACCTCTGACACCTTGTGTCCCTACGACCATGCCGCTCAAGTCTGATCGCCTTGCCATCCTAGTAACCCGGGCCATGCCCAACCTGACAGTCATCTTGCCTCAAGACGATGCCCATGACGCCCAATCCCGTGGTCAAAACCACCCAAAGTAACCCGGGCCAAGCCTAACCTGTGATCAGCATCACTCAAGAATATATGGGCCATGCCCAACACAACCCAAAGGGTCCAACATATGTAATTTAACAATTACATTTAAACAAAACACATAAACAGGAAAAAAAATCTAAATAGTTGTATGTGCTAACCAAGTGCTATCTCATACCAGCACTGGGGTCTTTAAGGTCTCAAAAAATTCATATCATGGTTCAATACACTAAACTCATCAGTTTAAAACAATTCAAAACAATTATAACCATTTTGGCATTCCCCGACCAAAATGCCCCGGTGAGCAACGAACCCTCACCCGACCTCGCTTAAGAAAAATAGTAAAAGGGAATACCCAAGGGCATCCTAAAGGTCAATTAAACAATTTAATAGGAAATAGAATGAAAATTAGGGTCTTGCTCAAAATACCAGAAAATGCGCCATAGGCCGTGCCACACAAAAGTCTGCAAAAACACAAAAGGGGTATGCACCACCCACCTGAGACTTGTAGACGTAGGCACGTCCAATATCGAGATCCAATTCGAAGCCAATCTTTGTAGATCTACGTTTTTGTTAAACCCTGAAAATTCCACTAGGATGAAAACTACAACGCGTGAGGTAAGGGATCAAGAATAGAATAGGGTGCGTGGGTTTAGTCTCGCTATTGAGATCCCAAAGCCACTAACAGATTGAAGAATGGATGACGGATGAAGAATCTAGGGCTAGGTATATTCTTTGGACATCCGAAACGAAGAGGTCCTGGAGTTGGGGAAGAAGAAGACATTTTATGAAATAAGATGTGATTCTCTATCATTTAAGAAAATAAAAAAAAGTACAGGGCGTGTATTTAGAAACTACACACCGTGTATTGGCCTTTTCTGTACTCCGACTTAAGCGGAGATAGCAACACGACTTAGACGCTCCACACGGGTTTGTTGGGTCGTAGTGGATGGCAAGAGGGGGGTGAATTTCCTTTTAAAAAATAATTAACAATTTAAAACAATTATCAATGCAGCGGAAATAAAAAAGGCAAGACACAATTTGATAACGAAGTTCGGCTTAATTCCCAAGCCTACGTCTCCGCTCCCAACAAGAACCGTTGAGAGATTTATACGTCATCTTTCTTTTTAATGGTTGTAGCAAGAAACCCACTAGCCGTTTTAAGGTAGGCTAGAACACCTTCGTACAACTTGCTTTTTTATTATGGTTGTAGCAAGAAACCCAATTCAAAGAAAGAAAGGAAAAGAGAGGTTTGTTTTAATCCAAACCCAATGAAGAACTAAACAAATAAAATAATAAAAACACACGGAAGCCTTGAGCGCCAAAAGTGTGAGAGCAGCTGATGGAGAGGGAGCTCAAGCTTCAAGGATGGCAATGGATCACAAGAGGCCTTGGAGATTTGTCGTTAGAGCGTCAAGACATCAAAATATGTTTTCGTTGTATTCCCGGCATCCATGGTTTCTTATTTATAGGATAAATACCCATAAACACTTCAATATGGCTGTTGGAGGGATTTCAGAGCCGTTGGGGGTCAAAAGTACAAGTCTGGTCAAATCCCAACGGCTAGTTTGACTGGGCACACCGGCTGGCCGGTGGTGTCTCACCAGCTGGCCGGTGGTCCACTGGCTGGCCAGTGCTGAGCTCCCGGCTGGCCGGTGGTCCAGACAGAGCAGGCTTTCTGTCTGGGTTCCACCGACTGGCCGGTGGTCATTCACCGGTTGGCCGGTGGCACCAGGCAGTGGGCAAGCCTACTTCCTGGGTCCTCCGGCTGGCCGGTGGGCAAGAACCGGTTGGCCGGTGCCCATACCGGCTGGCCGGTGGAAATCCACCGGTTGGCCGGTGGACTCAGAGAGTCCACTATCATCCCTCTTGGGCCAACTCCTGGGCAACCTTTTTCCTAGCATCAAAACACTTTAAAACAAGTTAGAACATGATGAGAGTGATTGTGATCATTAAAATCCAATAGAGAGGGGTACAACAATCTCCCCCTATTTTGATGATCACAATCACAAAAGAGAAAGCTTTAAAAAGGATATGCCAATTGAAAACTTAAATAAACAATTTTGGAAATGAAAATATATTAGAGATCATTTAAAAAAAAAATAAATTGAAGAGATGTACCATGTATTGAAAATGATTTTAATCTAAAGAGAATGAGTCATTTTGAAATTGTAACCATAGGTCATTTTTTTAAAAGGAACAAATAAAATCAATAACTTACTGGTTTTTAAAAAAATTGAACTTTTAAAGTGAGCACTTTAATCAATTGAAATATGAAACTAGTAAACAGAGAAATTTCTCCCCCTTTGGGATTATCAAAATAGGAGGGAAAAAGAAAAAAAATGATAGATAAGACAACTTGAAATTTATAAAAGATGAAACGTTACATAGAGAGTTCAAAACACAAATACAAAGACAAGTCAAAAACAGGAAAGGCTCTATTCACTCCTAGAGGGCCGAGAGTGACGACGATGCCTGAAGGTCGAAGGAGCTGGAGGAGCCTGGATCGCCTCGAAGCAACGATCAAGAGAGTCGATCCGAGAATGGAGCTGATCAAACTGAGAGCTGAAGAAGGAAAACTGCAAGTCGAGCCGGGTCTCAATTTGATCCTGGAAGCGTAGGAATTGATCAGCCGTCACTGACAAGCCACCAGCATCAGCGGGAGGGGGCACAGCCTCAGCAGGCTCAGGTGCATCATCATCCACTCCAGCTTCCTCACCAGAATCAGCCTCAGCATCACTTTCGCTGTCACCACTCCCTTCCTCTTCATCGTCATCACTGTCCTCACTGTCTGAAAGAGGATAAGCAGCGGCAATAGCAGGAGGCATGGCATGGGATGGAGGATGTGAATGAGTATGAGGAGAGTAAGCCTTGAGAAGGCCATCCTTGTCAGTGATCCACTCCTGACGCCAAGGGTGCCAACGGATGTTCATCCGTTGCACCATCATAAAATTGAAGATGCTATCCTTCTTTGGCTGCTCAAAGGAAGTAGCATGGAGAGGCACATCAAGGAGGGTGAAGATTTTGGTCAAAAGGCGACCGAAAGGTAGAGTTTTGGATCGGCACGGGTGCTCAGCCACATAAGTCATGGCCCGGAACAGGAACCAGACCAAATTGAAATGAATTCCTCTAGTAATATAAGAGAGAAGATAAATATCAATGAATTTCACCGTATCGTGATCACCGATACGGGGCGCAAGGGAGGTCTGAATAAGGCGCTCAATGATTCGATGGTTAGGGGTGAGCTGGGAGAGCTTGACAATGGGATCGTTGGGCTGTCCTGTGAGATGCTCAAGAGCGACAGCTAAATCAAAATCAGGGTCCCGAGGAAACTCCCCCTAAGCAAATGCATGAGGCCCGACATGAGGAACTCCTAGCATTCTAGCAACCTCCACAGATGTGAAAGTGATAGGTTTCCCAAGAGCGGTGGTGGAAATGGTATCGGTGTCGTCAGAAACCGACCACGTCAAGTGAGCATAAAACTCTTTGACAAGTAAAGGATAAATAACATCCTTCTCAGGAGGTTCAAAAAAGGAATGCCAGTGTTGATATTCAATAATGGAGAAAAGCTCGAGACGAGCAGAAGAAAGCCAAGAATAGTCAATTACTCTACCTGGAAGAATGACCTTGTCATGCCATATGTCCGGAAGTTGAGGAATTGAAGGAGGAGGAGGTGCTTCTTGAGCGATACCCTTTCCTTTGCGAGAAGAGCGAGGTCCCATGAAGGAAAAAGGAGATAAAATGAGAGATATTGAGAGAAGAATGGAGTTTGAGAGGGCAAGGATGAAGAAGGGAGGCTAGGGCTTTGGAGGAGCCGCAGTTTTGGAGGATCTGCACGAGAAAGAGAGAGAAGAAAGGGAGGGGAAGGGTTTAATTTTAATTTTAACCCTTCCTCCGACCGGCCCAAAAAAGAAAAGCCCGACACCACCGGTTAACCGGTGATGTACCACCGGTTGACCGGTGGTATTAAAATTCAAAAAAAATAATAAAGAAAATTGAATTAAAATAAAAAAGAGTTAAATATTTAATAGTGCTCATTGACAAATCATTCCTAACTCCCCCTTAATAAAATCAAAACGTTCAACCGGGAGTGGTTTGGTAAAAATATCAGCTAATTGGAAATCAGTAGAAATTAACTCCAAAGTGATATCCCCTTTTTGAAAATGGTCACGAAGGAAATGATGCCTTAAGTCTATATGCTTTGTTCTAGAGTGTTGTATTGGATTCTTAGAAATACTAGTGGCACTAGTGTTGTCACACCGAATAGGGACATGATCGTAGGAAAGGCCATAATCCAAGAGAGTGTGCTGCATCCAAATAATTTGGGCACAACAATTCCCAGCGGCTACGTACTCGGCCTCGGCAGTAGAAAGAGCAACACAGTTTTGCTTCTTGCTACTCCACGATACAAGGGACTTGCCTAGCAGATGACAGGTTCCACTAGTACTCTTTCGATCTAATTGACATCCGCCAAAATCAGCATCCGAATATGAAGAAAGTTCGAAATAAGTATTAGAAGGATAAAATAAACCAATGTTTTTGGATCCTCTTAAATACCTAAAAATCCTTTTGACCGATTTAAAATGAGATTCTTTGGGATTGGCTTGAAAACGAGCACAAAGACAAACACTGAACATGATGTTAGGACGGGTCGCAGTTAGGTAAATTAGACTCCCGATCATACTCCTATAAAGCTTGTTATCAACCGGTTTCCCGACTTCATCTAACGTAAGCTTACAGGAAGTACTCATGGGGGTATTAATTTCCTTTACTTGATCCATACCAAAACGACTTAAGAGCTCGTTTGTGTATTTGCCTTGGCTTAGAAAAATACCTTTTGAATTTTGAAAGATTTGAAAACCGAGAAATTTTTTTAATTCCCCCATAAAGCTCATTTCAAATTCTTTTCTCATTAAATCTAAAAAATCAGTACAAAGTGATTCTTTGGTAGAACCAAAGATAACGTCATCGACGTAGATTTGAACGATTAAAAGATCTTTTGAAGTGTGTTTTAAAAAGAGGGTACAATCAGCTTGACCCATTTTAAAATCATTTTCTAAAAGGAATTTTGTTAACCGCTCATATCAAGCCCGAGGGGCTTGCTTTAAGCCATATAGAGCCTTGGTTAATTTAAAAACATGATTTGGAAATTTTGGATCTTCAAAACCGGGAGGTTGTTCAACAAAGATTTTTTCTGAAATAAAACCATTTAAAAAGGCGCTTTTTAACATCCATTTGAAAAAGTTTGAAATTTAAGTGGGCGGCGAAAGCCAACAAGATCCTAATGGATTCCAATCTAGCAACGGGAGCAAAGGTTTCACCATAATCAATTCCTTCTTCTTGATTATAGACCTTAGCTACTAGGCGATCCTTGTTCCGGGTTATATTTCCTTGATCATCAAGTTTGTTCCTAAAAACCCATTTAGTGCCAATAATTGGATGATCATTGGGTCTTTCAACAAGAGTCCAAACATTATTTCTAGAGAATTGATTTAGTTCATCTTTCATTGCAAGAACCCAATTCTCATCATTAATGGCATCATTAATGGTTTGAGGTTCTAGGTGAGAAATGAAGGCTTGATGTTCAACCTCGTTGAGGATTGATCTTCTAGTTCGAGTACCGGCTTGAAGATCACCTATAACATTTTCTAATGGATAGTATCTAGAAGGTTTCCAAACCATAGGCAAGGTGGAAGGAAAAGAAGGTGAAGAAGGTTCATGATCATCATCCTCCTTGAGAGGAGAAGAGGAATCATTTAATTCAAGTTTATCAAGCTTATCTTCAACATCTTCAATGACCAGATGGGGTTTTGGAAGATTTTCATCAAACTTGACATGAGATGATTCTTCGATGGTTTTTGAACGTTTTTTGAAGACACGATAGGCTTTGCTTGAGTTGGAGTACCCAAGAAAAATACCTTCATCGGATTTGACATCAAATTTCCCAAAGTTATATTTTGTGTTAAGGATAAAGAATTTACAACCAAACACTTTAAAATAACCAACTTTGGGAAATTTTCCTTTCCAAAGTTCATAGGGGGTTTTCTTAAGAAGGGGTCTTACAAGGACTCTATTGATAGTATAACAATCAATGTTAACTGCCTCGGCCCAGAAAAATTGAGGGAGGTTGAATTCACTAAGGAGGGTTCGAGCAATTTCTTGGAGAGTTCGGTTTCTCCTTTCAACCACTCCATTTTGTTGTGGAGTCCTAGGGGCAGAGAAGGTGTGATTGTATCCTTGAGAGGAACACAATTCATCGAATTCTTTGTTCTCGAATTCACCTCCATGGTTACTACGGAGCGATATAATTTTATATCCTTTTTCGTTTTCTACTTTCCTAGAGAATTTCAAAAAGGTTCTACAAGCATCATTTTTATGAGCTAAAAAGAAAACCCAAGTGAAACGAGAAAAGTCATCTACTAGGACAAAGGTATAGGATTTTCCACCTAGACTTGCTACAGGGGTAGGACCAAAAAGACTAAGATGTAGGAGCTCAAGAGATTTTGAAGTGGACACTTCCTTCTTATATTTGAAAGAAGACTCGTGTTGTTTGCCAAGTTGGCATGGCTCACAAATCAAATCTTTCTTAAACTTAAGTTTAGGAAGGTCACAGATGAGCTTGTTCTTATTAAGCTTTAGAAGTGAATGAGAGCTACAATGCCCCAACCTTCTATGCCAAAGCCAAGACTCATTTTCAAGAGCACTTAAACATTTAACATTTTGGCTAGCTAAAGACTTTAAATCAATAATGTAAACATTTTGAAAACGGGAAGCAGAAAATATCAATTTGTTTTGAAAATCAAACACATTGCATAAATCATTTTGAAAATTCACCGAAAAACCACTATCACAAAGTTGACTAATGCTAATTAGATTATGTTTTAAACCTTTAACAAATAAAACATCTTTAATTAAAGAGGTGCTACCAAATCCAATGGTACCTATTCCGACGATCTTGCTTTTTGAATTGTCACCGAAGGTGACGTATCCTCCATCGAATTCTTCAAGGGAGTTGAACTCGGAGGGATCGCCACACATGTGCCTAGAGCATCCGCTGTCGAGATACCACGAGCCTTTCGAAGTCCAACTTCTTTGGCGTTTATCCTACAAAATCAAGAGAGAATAGATTTTGGTACCCATATAAGTTTGGGTCCGGAAAGATTAGCTAAAAGAGACTTTTGAACCCATATTTTTCTAGAGGGTTGCCATCTAAAATATTCATCCGAGTAGGTAATGGTTTTGGGGCTTCCATACCTTGCATTTTTACAATCACACTCATAAATCATGTGCCCGGTCTTTTTACAATAATTACAAAATTTATATTGAGATCCCCCCCTTACAAAAGTAGTGGGTGCTCTAGAAGAAGTGGCTTGTTTGTTAAAGCCAAGTCCATGTGTTGTTCTAGCCGAACGCTGAGAACCTAGTAATTTGGTCAAATTTTGTTCACCTTGGGTGAACTTGGCAAGAGACTCCCTTAGATCTTTAATGGTTGAATTCAAAGAATCAACATTTGGAATATCTTGGATCTTAAGGGTAAGTTCCTCAATCTTTTTGAGAAGTTGTTCTTTTTCAGAAATGAGAATTTTATTTTTCTTTTTCAAAGCCATAAATTTAGAGGTAAGTTCATGAAAAACTTCCTCTAATTGATCTCTCGCATTTTGGAGATCTTAATAGGACATGTCATTATTGAAAGAGGAAGATGAGGAAGAGGAGTCGGAAGAAGATACCTCATCAAATGCCATTAGGCATTTTCCACCTTCATCGCTTGAGTCGCTTGAAGACATGGAGTCATCACTTTCACTCCATGTGGATGCTTTGAAAGCCTTCTTGTTTTTCTTTTCTTTTACCCTTTTCTTGAAAATGGAGCACTCCGGTTTGATGTGGCCTTTCTTTCCACATTCAAATCATGTAACTTCATTCTCCGCTTTGGGCTCTTCCTTTCGTGCCCTTCTAAAGTTCTTCTTTTTCTTCATGAATTTGCTCATTTTTCTTGTTAGTTGAGCAATCTCGGATTCGCTATCAGCGGATGAGCTTTCTTCCTTTTCTTTGAAAGCAATGTTCTTTTTCTCCTTGAAGGTTTTACCTTCTTTATCGGCTTGCCTCTTCATGGTGATCTCGTAGGTCATGAGTGATCCAATGAGATCTTCAACCGGTATTTTCTTGACATCTTTTGCTTCTTGAATTGCGGTCACCTTTGGTGCCCATGAGCTTGGTAGGACCCAAAGAATCTTCTTGACTATCATTTCTGTAGAAACAACCTCACCAAGAGATTTTCTTCCATTGCAAATGTCAGTAAAACGAGTAAACATTTCAGTAATTGATTCGTGTGGGTGCATGGTGAAACTTTCAAAATCTTGGCGATACATGTCTAATCTAGTGTCTTTGACTTTGTTAGTGCCCTCATGGGTTACTTCTAAAAGTTTCCAAATTTCATAAGAAGAGGAGCAAGTAGAAACACAGTTGAATTCATTACGGTCTAGCCCACAATGAAGAGCATTCATGGATTTTCCATCAAGCTCAAAATTGGCAATGTCTTCGGGGGTCCATTTGGACTCATCCTTGTTAGATAGAGTATAGCCTTGCATTACAATCCTATAGATAGGATAACCAATGCTTCTAAGAAAAGTAATCATGCGAGTTTTCCAATAAGTGTAATCGGTTCCATCAAAGAATGGAGCCCGAGTCATAGAATACCCTTCGAGAGCATGCGAGGAATTAGCCATCACTAAGGATCTTAAGTTTGTAACCGGTTAAGGTATTACACAAACTCTCCCTCTGATACCAAATGTTGGGTCGTAGAGGATGGCAAGAGGGGGGGTGAATTTCCTTTTCAAAAATAATTAAAAATTTAAAACAATTATCAATGCAGCGGAAATAAAAAAGGCAAGACACAATTTGATAACGAAGTTCGGCTTAATTCCCAAGCCTACGTCTCTGCTCCCAACAAGAACCGTTGAGAGATTTATACGTCAGCTTGCTTTTTAATGGTTGTAGCAAGAAACCCACTAGCCGTTTTAAGGTAGGCTAGAACACCTTCGTACAACTTGCTTTTTTATTATGGTTGTAGCAAGAAGCCCAATTCAAAGAAATAAAGGAAAAGAGAGGTTTGTTTTAATCCAAACCCAATGAAGAACTAAACAAATAAAATAATACAAACACACGGAAGCCTTGAGAGCCAAAAGTGTGAGAGCAGCTGATGGAGAGGGAGCTCAAGCTTCAAGGATGGCAATGGATCACAAGAGGCCTTGGAGATTTTTCGTTAGAGCATCAAGACATCAAAATATGTTTTCGTTGTATTCCCGGCATCCATGGTTTCTTATTTATAGGAGAAATACCCATAAACACTTCAATATGGCCGTTGGAGGGCTTTCGGAGCCGTTGGGGGTCAAAAGTACAAGTCTGGTCAAAGCCCAACAGCTAGTTTGACAGGGCACACAGGCTGGCCGGTGGTGTCTCACCAGCTGGCCGGTGGTCCACCAGTTGGCCGGTGGTGTCTCACCAGCTGGCCGGTGGTCCACCAGCTGGCCGGTGCTGAGCTCCCGGCTGGCCGGTGGTCCAGACAGAGCAGGATTTCTGTCTGGGTTCCACCGGCTGGCCGGTGGTCATTCACCGGTTGGACGGTGGCACCAGGCAGTGGGCAAGCCTACTGCCTGGGTCCTCCGGCTGGCCGGTGGGCAAGAACCGGTTGGCCGGTGCCCATACCGACTGGCCGGTAGAAATCCACCGGTTGGCCGGTGGACTCAGAGAGTCCACTATCATCCCTCTTGGGCCAACTCCTGGGCAACCTTTTTCCTAGCATCAAAACACTTGAAAACAAGTTAGAACACGATGAGAGTGATTGTGATCATTAAAATCCAAGAGAGAGGGGTACAACAGGGTTGACACATGGATTGAACCCAACCGGTACATATAAAAAGAATACACAACATGTTGAATAGCACTACACGCCGTGTAGTAGGAAATTTATACATGGTCATCACACAACATGTACTCAAGAAGCACACGGACGGTACTCGCCTAACCCATACATGAAATGTTGAGCAGTACTACACATAGTGTAGTAGGAAATTTCTACATAGTCATCACAAAACATGTAATAAGCAAGCACACGGTATGTAATCGCCTAAACCATACATGGCATGTACTTTAGAGTACATTATGTGTAGTCTAGAAATTTCTAGAACTTTCCAGATTTCCTAGTTTTCTCAAGAACAAGTAAAAAAAATCAAACAAGCTAGGGATTTTGACCTATTCTAAAAACCCGGGTTCTTACAATCTCCCCACATTAACATAGCTCGTCCCCGATCTATCAAACGAAACCCATTGATGGAACCAAACATACCACCCCGATCAAGTAAACTGGACTACCCTGGTCTCAAAGGTTCTGGATAAATTCCTCAAGGGGCTCCCCACCTTAGGAATTTCCTAACTCGGTCTCAAACCAACAAAACTCAAAACAAGAAAAGGTTCACTAACCTGTTTTCTAGATGCATGGTACTCTTGTGACACACCGTCACCCCTGCGCCTCATTGGTGATCCCGTGTCGTTTCCGACCCCAAAACGTATCCCGCACCACATCGATGTCCACCTCCACAAGGTCCTGCATCTCATGGATGCTAAAAAAAACCCTGGTGCCTAGAACCTCAAGTAACCTCCATCTTTGATGCCCTAATGCCCAAGTCATCTCATGTAACCCGCATCCTCAATGCCCCGATTCCCATGACACCTCATGTAACCCACATCCTCGATGCCCCGATGCCCACAAAACCTCAAGTAACCCGCATCCTCAATTCCCTTGATGCTATGCATCTCATAGATATATATAAATATATCACGCACCCGATATGGTGCCAATCCAACTGACTAGCATCTAGTAAGTTCACATAGATCCTATGCATCACGTGCACTCAAAATGGACATGCCTCTACAGGTCATGCAAAAAAAAACATGAAAATCACAGCCCCAACCATGGTGTACCTATAACTGTCATCGAATCACCATCTTTCTCAACCTATGGAATCTCTACGGCGTTCACCTGGCTTGATGTACGACTTCCTGATGCCTGACCTCCCTACGGTGATACTCCAGCCATCATCCACTGACCCTCAGCTAGATCCCGCTATCTCTATCATGTCCTCCACGTGCAGCTGAACCTCGGCTAACATCTCCTGATACCGAACCTGAACCAACTCCAAATTCCACTGTCTATCCTGGTCCTTGATTAACGGCTGTCTGAGAAGGCTGCCTGCAAAACCTCTCAAGATGCCTGAATTGTCCACATGCTCGAAACTCCTTTGGAGGCCTATCGCATGGAGTCCAAATATGCCCTGGCTGTCCAAAATGAAATAAAACCACTAAAGAACTACCATGAGGTGGTCTAGATGAGTCGTTGGCCTGACTGCCCTGTTGGAACTCATCCCATCCTTGCTTCCGAACCATCACCTGAATCCATTTCCCGTCCAACCTAGGGAATATCCCTCTGGTTGCCCTCCGCTATGAGTGCCTAATTCACTGCCTCTGAAAAAGAACCTAAACTAAAGATATTCACCTGGATCCTAATATCACGTTGTAATCCGTCCTCAAAGCACCTCACCCTAGCCACGTCATCGCTTACCATACCAGGTGAAAAGCAGGATAGCTCAGTGAAAGTAGCTGCATAGTCTATGATGGAAATGTCTCCCTGTTGAAGGCTCAAGAACTCACGAGCTCTCTATGCTCTCAGTGTATTTGGGTAAAAGTGCTTGAAAACCTGTCCTCGAAGTATTTCCTTGCTAGTACCTCATACCTGCAAGCCTGAACCTACAAGTCCCACCAACTCTTTGCCGGTCCTCGCAGCATGTACGTCGCCAGCTTGAACCTCTGCCCTGGAGGTGTCTCGAGCTGCTCGAAGATCATATTCACGCTCTCTATATAGTTATCAACTGCCTGCGGACCACCCTCACCCTAAAAAAGCAGTGAGTGCTGCAATTGGAACTCCCACGTCAGATATTCCATAGATGGCTTTGTACCCTACATTCCTCTATCGATCCCCTGCAAGACACCTACCAGGATAGCTCGGAGCTAATCATCGAGCCATGGTCTGAATGTTACCAAACCCGGCTACTGTCCTGCCTGCACTAGATCCTAAACCTGATCTTGTCCCTAAGACTGTACCTATGGCTCCTGCTCTGCCTGCACCAGATCCTGAACCTGATCCTGCACCTACGACACTGTATCATCACCCACCTAACGCTTCATCGAGATGTATAAGAGGAACCGACTGAATAAAATAAATGGTCAGACAACCCATATATTTATATAACCACATATATTCAACGCAGATAAGGAAAGCAGTAAAAGTCAACACACAACTACGACCCTTACTCTCCCCCTACTACAACCATGCCCCATGACATCCCGGCCTCATGGCCTCCTTACCCGCCCCCAACAGAGCCAAGTATCAAAAGTACCTTGGTCCATGCCCGTCCTGACAACCAATGTTGCCTCAAACTGACGACCTAGTCACCCAATCTTAGTGATCAAAATCACCTCAACCATAGTACCTACTTGTCACATGCAATTATACAAAATTATAAAGCCTGGAATAACACATTACAAAAAAAAAAAGAAATTCTATAAGGAATTTCACCTTTCCACATTTCAATGAATACAAAGCCTAGAAATTGATACCATTCACATGGAATTATCACTTCACAGACATACATGCAATTATGAAATTGAAATACCCTAAAAAATGTTCCTATTAAAAGCCAAGCAAACAAGACTTTCTATACTGAGCCAAGGTCCAAATCTCCCTTACCACACCAGGTCAAGGTTTACATATCACAATCATTAACATCACACACCAAGTGAGCCACTAAGGTAGAAATCATATAAACTGTAATCTAAGCAAAAAGAAAATAGAAATTCCCACCCATGGAAACTTGGTCCATCCTTCGTAGCTGGGGATGTAGGCACCCAAGCACAAGCTAGAATCCCAGTTCCAACAACAAACTATCTCCAGTCAACCATATCCCAAATAGTAAAACCAGCAAAAATAAAAGAGAAGACTCAATCTCATTAGTAGCTAGTAAAACACTGCTACTAAATCCCTATCAAGAACTCCTCTAATACCACTTTGTAACGAAACAGACTTGAATAGCCACCCGAACAGTGAATAAAAGGGTCAGGTGTTACTACCTTAGGTGTACCTCCCTGAATGACAAAGGCTACCGACTAGCAGAGAGGGTCTTTATAGTTATAGTGGGTGAGGCTATACCATCTAGGAAAATAATAATGTTAATGGTCCGAGTATAATAATAAATATGCAGTGGAATAATGACTCAGTAGACTCGAACCAGACCTGCAGAGCAGAAGCACATTTAATATAAATAAACAGAAAAAGTAATATATATAAACAACAGTAGTGAAAAGTAAACACAACAACATGCTGATCAATTGTAACTACTATTGAACAACAAAACATGCATCCAAATAAGGTCATACATATATAAATATAAAGGGAACCAATGACTAACCAACTGTATCTACAAAATAATCATGCTGATACAAAAATGAAAGCAAAACAAAATAAACTCCAGCTAGGCATGACCTCAAGGTCCATACCATATCCATGCAACAACTAATGCAGCCCAACTCCTAAAGCTGGCCTCATTACTGCATGTAAATCCATAAATTATTTACGCGTCCTGAAGGGCCTGTGTAGGGTGTGAGATGAATATCAGTAGGATACCACCCTACAATGCATAACTAATATAAGTGTTTAAGCAGGTATGTATTTATATGGAAAACATTAAACAGTATGATGCACAAATAAATAAAAACTCCACTGGTGCTCAATAGCCACCATGGAGTGTCACCTACTTTGGTCAATGCCAGAATCTCTGTCATGTAACCCGACACCATGATCCCCCTGACACCATGTGTCTAAAGTACCAACATCTTGAAGGCATGCCTAAGAAGTAGTTTCCCAGAGGAACAGTGATGCCAGTCCTCAATAAGTAACAGGAGGGATAGTAATGTCTGCCCTCAAAATAAAGTAGCCGGAGGGACAACGATGTCTGCCCTCAAAATAATGTAACCGTAGGGACAACGATGTCTGCCCTCAAATCACAATGAGCCTATTCCACCAACCAGATATCCTCAATGATATCTTCTAAATGCTTTTCACCTTCCACGTGGCTTCCTAAGACAAGCACCCCTAAACCAATAGTACCTAAACCGAAACTAACGAGGGCCTCTACCCACACGAGCGGTCAAAACCAACTCATCACGGAGTCTCTCTATATGCACACTACTCATAGTTCAGGGTGAGTGATAATCACCAAAATAGTACCCAAGCCACAACACCTATGACACGTCATGTCCCTGCGACCATGCCGCTAAAGTCTGATGGCCTCTCCATCCCAGTAACCCAGGCCATGACCAACCTGAAAGTCATCCTACCTTAGGCTGACACCCATGATGCCCAATTCCATGGTCAAAACCACCCAAAGTAACTTGGTCCAAGCCCAACCTATGATCAGAATCACTCAAGAATATCCGGGCCATGCCCAACACAACCCAAAGGTTCCAGCATATGTGATTCAATAATTACATTTAAACAAAACACATAAATAGGAAAAATAATCTAAACAATTGTATGTGCTAACCAAGTGTTGTCCCATACCAGCACTGAGGTCTTCAAGGTCTCCAACAATTCATATCAAGGTTCAATACACTAAAATCAACAATTTAAAACAATACAAAAAAATTATAACCATTTTGGCATTCCCCGACCAAAATGCCCCAGTGAGTAACGTCCCCTCACCCGACCTCTCTTAAGAAAAATAGTAAAATGACATACCCAAGGGCATCCCAAAGGTCAATTAAACAATTAAATAGGCAATAACAGGTAAATTAGGGTCTCACTCAAAATACCTAAAAACGCGCCATAGGATGCACCACACAAAAGTCTGTAAAAACATAAAAAGAGGTATGCACCACTTACCTGAGACTCATAGACGTAGGCACATCCGATATCGAGCTCCAATTTGAAGCCGATCTTTATAGATCTACGTTTCCATCAAACCCCAAAAATTACACTTGGATGGGAACTGTGGCGTGTGAGGTAAGGGATCAAGAATGGAATAGGGTGGATGGGTTTAGTCTCACTGTTGCGATCCCGCAGCCACTAAAGGATTGAAGAATGGATGATAGATGAATAATCCAGGGCTAGGTATGTTCTTCGAACATACGGAATGGAGAGGTCCTGAAGTTGAAGAAGAAGAAGAAGTTTTACGAAATAAGATGCGACACTCTATCATTTAAGTGAATAAAAATAAGTACACGATGTGTATTTAGGAACTACACACCATGTAGTGTCCTTTTTTGCACTCCGGATTAAGCAGAGATAGCCACATGACTTGGATGCCCCACATGGGTTGACACACGGCTTGAAACCAGCCGGTACGCAGAAAAATAATACATGGCACGTTGAGCAGCAATACACGCCGTGTAGTAGGAAATTTCTACACGGTCATCACACAAAATGTACTCAACGAGCACACAACCAGTACTTTCCTAACCCATACATGACGTGTTGAGAAACACTACACGTCGTGTAGTAGGAAACTTCTACATGGTCATCACACAGCATGTACTCGGTGAGCACACGGCCGGTACTCGCCTAAACCATACACGGTGTTTACTTTAGAGTACATGGTGTGGAGTCTGGATATTTCCAGAACCTCCTAGATTTCCCAAGTTTCCCAGTAACAAGTAAAAAAAATCAAACAGGGTCGGGATTTTGACCCGTTCTGAAAACCTGGCTTCTTACAATTAGGATCCAACAGTGAAGAAAACCAATAATGAGAGGTATAAAGCATAAGAACACTCAAAGAATGAACCTTGTCCTTTGTCCATGTCAACCATAATTTTTCCTTGTTATAAGGATAATATAAGGGTATAAACTAATATCCCTATAATCCTGCAACAATAACCCATCCCGCAACAACGATCGAACCGCAGATCAATATGTTTTTGGATTGACTCATGTTTGTTGTGGAAATAAATAATGGGGAAGAGAAATTAGAAATCAAATTCCATACCTGGGATATTGATCGTTTTTTGTTGAGGATTGATTTCTGTTTTTGATATGTCAAGAATGATCTCTGATCCCGGTTTTTTTCATCGCTTTCAAGATAATTCTCTAAGGATTCTCTCTAGAGGCTCCAGGGAATTTATAAGGTTGTGAGTCTAACCCTTGGTCCCTACCAAGCTATTAATTTAATAGAAATAGCATTACAACATTGACATAATGTTAAAATAAAATAAACTCATAGTTTATTTTATTCACTAAAATGTCCAAAAACTATTTTTCATAGACGACCCACAACGACCAATGTTAGGACACTCATAGGGAAAACACCACATTATAAACTCAATGGTGGTATAGGATTTCCAATCTGAGTCACCGTTCATGAGTTATTAAGATTTTAAAATTAAATAATTTTATTTAATTATTTTATTTACGGTTACGTCCTTGGTGACTTTTTCATCAGATGACTAGGCCGAACAAAGTTAGATCACACCTAGGGTAAAACTGCCATTATAAGCTCAATTATGCCCTCATATTTCTAATCCAAGAATCTATTTAAAAGATATTCAAAATTTACTAGAAATACACATGTTCCTGTTATTAAAAACATAAAATTTTTCAATGAATTGTTTCATGCACACCTGGACACAGAATCACACGCCATCTTAGTGCATGGTCTTGGAATCTTTCCAAAAAATTTCTAAAAATAAAATCAGGAAAAATTTATGTCATTATAGAGAAAAAATAAGGACAATAATAAATGTGTCAATAATAGGTAGAGGCATTGAAAAAAATAAGGGAGAAAAAAAATTAGATAGAGAGAGTTTTTATTTTATAAATTAATTAAAAGAAAATGAGATAAATAAATTAGTTTTTAAAAAGTTAAAAAAATGAGACTTTGAGAGGTAACAAACTATGTATTTATTTTTAAAATTATAAAATATATAAACTAATTGAAATAATAATAATAGTGATAAAGGAGGGTGAGATTTTGTAATTTTAATGATAACAATTTAAATTGAAAAATTAAATAATAAATTTGGGTATACATTTTGAATAAAATCTGAGAATTAAATGAAATAACAAGTTTTGAAAAATGAAAACTATGAAAATAAAATACTCAAATTCTTCAACCATTCTATTCAATATATCCCCCAATACTAATCAAATTTAACATGCCATTGGTGATTTTGGATTCAACTTGATTAAACGAAGGTAAGCCCTTAATTTTTTTTATAGGTGCTAATTCATAATTTACAAAATTTATTTAAATTCAAATTTTATGTTTAAATTATAAATGATGAAGTATTAGATTATTATAGGATTTTTAGGCCATACAAACATTGATTCCCATATTTTTTGGGTCTTTGAATTATGGCAGGGGATATGCGACTTCTCTATTTCTATATTATGAAAGTATAGAATTATCATGATCTAGATTGATTTTTTAGATAGATGCGATTATCCATAATCATACAATAATATGGATAAATAAGAACATGAAGTCAATATGTGATAGTCTAGGAGTTATAAAAATAAGGATAAATTAAATGTTTTGTAGTTATATTAATAAATTTTTAATTCTATTTTTTTAATTAGACGGAAATATTATGTAGTATAATGTTTCTTCTGATAATAATACAATTAATTAAATAAAAAATAATGAGTTTATATTATATCAAGTAATGAAACCTTAATTTATGAAGGAAATGATTAATTGGGTCATGTTTTCCATAATTGAATTAATGATAATATTACATTCCTTATATTTTTATTATAATCTTATAATATGGAATTTTACAAGTTAGAAAAGGGAGTATCAAATACTGCTTATAATAATTCCAAGTTTGGAATTTGGAAAATTTTTACATACAGTGGATGATAATATTTGAAAATAATTTGGATTATCAGAATAGAGAAAATAAGTTTGTGTATGTCAGAAGAAGTATATTTAATACTGTTGACGATAATTCCAAGGTTGGAATTTAGAAAATTATTACATACAATGGATAATAATAAATAATTATATGTTGTAAAATAATGATATATATTATGAAAATTATCCAAAAGAGATAAATGGATAATCATATGAATTTGTCTAACTATTATTTGACAAAATCAAAATAATTGCATACTGCAGCTTTCAACTACGTAAATAATATTAATGAGAATTATGTATATAATTCTATATATGAGAGGATTTATTGAGAATTTCCTTTCAAGATGAATATTTTATTTGTTTTCATAAAATAATTATTTTCACATTCCTAGGAATAATTGATAATTTGAATATATTATTCAGGAAAAAGTATTTACTTAACACATGTGCCTAAGTGATCATTCATTTGGTTAAGATTATTATTACATGCATATAGTTATTATTTTTATTTAATAATATTATATCATTTTATAATTTTTAAAAATATTGGGAACTGTATGTATTATCACAACATAAAATATTAATATTAATGTTAGAATATTTTTAGGAAGTGTTATCATATTATTTTGAGATATATAGTTTTTCTCCTATTGATTTTAAAGATTATTCTTTATCTATGTTATTATTTAATTAACTTGTTTATAATGTTTGGGTAAACATATGGTTTAAATTAAAATTGATAAAGAATGTTGAGTTGGTAATTTCGGCTGGCTAAAGATTAAAGAGACTGGATAATTGGAATATAATTCCTTAATTTTAAATGAAACTTTAAGTGAATATTAGAATCATGGTAAATAATTGATATATTATATTTGGTAATGCCGTTGTTTTCCCATTTTTTTAACCTATGATAAATTTATCGGTTCATACATACTGTAAAAAAAACAACTTATTTGATAATAATAAAGGATTAGTGTTGAGAGGGAATATTTGCATGTAATGTATGGAAGCCTTGGTTTAAGGAAAATATTCCCTGATAACTCTGACTATTTTTTACTTCCTTCTATGTTTTCTTGGGATAAAATACTTTCTATGCAATGTTATGTGAGCCTAAGATGTATGGTGGTTGATGAGGTATCGATAGGGATTCCCAAGGTAGTGATGATGGCATGGGGTGCTAGTTATAATAATTATGTTATCATGGGATACTTAATATTATGTAAAGTGGTGTCGGGGATGAATCCAAGATTGAAAGAATGGGTTGAAGTTGATTTTTCTTATAGTTGTGATGAATTATAAGATAATTTATTTTTAATGACTTGTACCTTTCAACCCATTAGTTTATAGTAATTCTATTAGTGGGGATGTCTGTAGGACATTCCAATATTTTTGGAGGGGTCTATGTGGAAGTGGGGGTGACACTTACATTATAGTTGATACTATAGAATTGAGTCATGGGCTGTGCTATAATCAAATCATCTATGGTATGAAACATTGACTTTAGAATAGGGGATATTGGGGAATTGTTTAGATATAATTCTGTTTTTGTTGGTAGTTGTGTCATGGATCCTTGGTTATAGTGTATCCCCTATAGGCAGGAGAGGCAGTTATGGAATATGAAGGATGATGTTGCATAGGGTTCCCATGGTGGATATTTTCTGTTGTACTATTTTTTCAGAAACTATTATGTGGAAAGATACTATCTCATGGATTCATGGGAGGTAGTTTTTTGATGTTATAACTTTTTAGGCATCACTATATCATAGTCTAGGGGATATTATGTAGCCCATTCCGATTTTTGGGAGTTTTCGGTGTACCTTTATATTCTCCATGGGATTCCTCCCCATTTTGTTGGATCTACATCATGGATATAACCAAAAATATCTGAGGATCCTTTTATTAGTAGTGGTACAGTGTGGTGAGGGGTGTTGTGTCATAGTTTCTTCAGTTTTTAAACATTATGTGACATCATCTAGGTGGGAGTGATGTGGTCTTGTGTTTTTCATGCTGGGTATTAAATCTCATAGTCCCTCAGACTTAATATCATTTCTACTATTTTCCCAGTTTGTGGGAAACCCAATTAAACCCCAACGAGATTTTTCATCCTCTAATTAGTGGATTTAATCCCCTAGTCTTAAAGTTCAATCCTTGGTGTTTCTAGGTATGATCCCTTACTTAATTTATTTTATTAATCATATTTCATCCAATTTATCATCTAGAAATTATGTTGTAAAGTGAAAAAAAATGTTTTTGGTATAGTTTTGGTAATTAATTGTTATTAGATATTTTTATAGGTTCATCCTAGTGTTCCCATTTATCTAGGTTCTTAGTGGTTGTCTCCCTCTCAATCCAACCCTATGCAGTGGATCAGAATTCATTGTTTGAAGTAGAAGATTATTTTCCCACCCTATTTTATCATGTGAGATGGATTATGATTTTTTTACAATTCCAAAGGTGGTTTTCATTTGACTTAATTATGATAATTAATAGGTTTAATTGAAATAAATGGGTGAAGGTATTTAATTGGATGTTTTTACTACATTTAATATTATTTAATATTGAATTATATGGGCACAATTCCCTATAAAAAATCATGGCTATTGAGATTATTTTTTTGTTCATTAGATGATAAGTTCTGAAACCATATTGTGTGAATTTATTATCACCTTTATGAATATATATAATTACTTATATATAGATAATGAATTGGTTTCACATGGATATATGGCTCTTGTGATAATTTCCCAAAATAAATAAGTTAAATCAATGAATCCACCTTGAAAAAAAATATGAAATATAATAAGTGATATTGTGTGGATATGAAATGTGTAGTTATGGTGTATGAGGATGATGTTTTGTGATGTGGAAATGTTGGGGGGGTCTTGGTATACATTTTTGATATGGGGTGGTTATGTGATGTGTTGTGTGGTCATGATATTGGGATATTGTTGTGGAAAATTTGTTTTGATGTAGTGAGATGTGGTTTTTGTTGTAGATATGTGGTAGTTGTTGTGGAGAGCGATGATGATGTTTGATGGTATCCATATAGGGCTTGTTAGAATGAAAAAGGGGCATACATATGATATTTTTTGTTATTGTGATCTGTTTTTTGGGTTTTGGTGTGTGTTTTAGGTACCTTGGTAGTAATGGAAGAAATTATAAATATTGAAACTAAAATGGTTCTTGGGTGGAAATGGATAATGGATGTTGAATTTAAATAAGAAGTGTGGTTATGTTAGAACCAAGGATTTTCAAAGTTGGAAATAGAGATTATTTTGTGTCTATTGTCAATCCACACTGGATTGATTAGGGATTTTCAAGGAAAGGGTTCTCATAGTGAAGGTTGGTTTAGTGTTTAAGGTGATGTAATTTTGTAGTGTTTTCAATTCTTTTGAGCTCAAAATCTAGATTAAGGAGTAAGCATCACAAAACATTTATTTCAATAGCATACTCTTCAAATATATTTTAAGCAATGGGTTTCATGAAGATTGGAGTTTTTGGGAATCTATGGAGCTTCATGAATGTATTTTCTATAATGAAGGATAAAAGGTTCATGAAGGATTATTCATTAACATGGTTGAGTTGTGATAGGGTGATGTTAATCTACCCGTTTATGAGAAGCTTCATGAAAGAAATAATTTCATTGATATATCTTGAATAAAAAATCTATGAGAGCATGATTAAAGAGGATTGTGAAAAGGTTTCTGAGATATTGGGATCTTCATGAAGGGATGAGTCTATAAATAGGAGGCCACCCCTCATTTTGGACATGGATAGAATTTGAGAAAATTTTGAATCACACTCAAATAATGATGGTTGGGATATTAAAGAATCAGGTACTCCTTACAAACATAAGCAACACGAGGCCTATTAGATGCTAAGTCATTTTAAAAAATGTATTTTTCCAAATACTGGAAGTTTTGTGAAGTCGTAAAGTTTTGTGAGGACTGGGAGATTCATGAATGTTGAAAACTTTATGAAAGTGTGTGGGTTCATGAATTTTGATTTATCATAGAAACAAAAGGGTGGTTTTGTGAAGGCTAGAAGCTTCACAAATAGTAGGTTTGAGCATATGGTTTATGGGAATACTGATTTCAAGTGAATCACCTCAGGACTATGGTTAAAGTAGATTCTTACAATAATCAAGGATAAAGAATTAAATTCCCAATCCACTAAGGTGAAATTCAGTTTAATAAACTGAGTAAGACTTTACCTTAGGTAGTGAGATAGGGGGAGTCGATGTAAGTGTTTTGAGGTAGGTAGTATGATGCCCCTAAAATTATTGTCAATGAAGCTTTCTTGGAATAGAGTGACAATGTCTGATATTATATTCTACACAATAACTTGAAAATCATAGTGTATTCATGTATGAATAAATCATTATTAGATTATGATCCTTAGACTAGAACTTAGTGGTAAACTAAGTAAAACTATTGTGATGTGTCTCCGCATATCAATGCTTAATAACTTCAAGATTCCATCAGAAAGGTTTTAAGAGTTCCTAAAAACTTGGGAACAACATACATTTCATTAAAAGAAAAAAATTTGACTCCATGATTCACCACTCCGCTCTTAGGGTGTTATAGGGTCCTCTGTGTTGAAATAGTTGATATTAAATGTGGAATGAGTGGATTAGAAATATGAAATAAATAGGGTATTTAAATAAAGTGGGTTGGTAATGTGAAATATTTAAAATGGTTTAATATAGGAAATAATATGAAAAGTGAAATGTGACCTGTTTCTTATTGTATCGTGTCATGAATTTAGTGGTGGTAGTGATTGTGGAAGATGATATGATTTGATGTGGTGATATTGTGAGTTGGTATGATGTTCATGTTGGTAAGTCATTGGTTGGGATTGTGTTCTATTAAATTATATATAAATTCTATTTACTTATGATTTCTATATGTTCCATATGCACGTCGAGCACCTAGTTTAAAAAACCAATAGTTTTGGGAGTGTTCTTCTCTATATCCTAGTGGTGAGTATGGATGGATGAACACATTATCTTACCATGTCCCTCTTCCAGGCCGCGATGAAATGCAGGGGATGTGATGTCTAGAATTCAAAACAACACTGCTGATATGTTTGATGAGTTGATGATATGGAATTTTATGGTGGCTGTTTATAGTATGAGGAGGGCATGGGGTTTATTTCCTTCATGTTCAATATACCCTACTCTGGTTATGAGATATGATGTTTGGTGATAGACTATGTATCTATGGGAAGGATGTGATGTGATGTGATGTGATAGCTTAGGTGTTTTCTAATAGGATGATATGTGATGTGATTTCCTAGGTGTCTATAGGAATTTTGTGATATGGAAGAGGTTTGAGTTCCCATATGAATTTTTGTGGGGTATAAGAGAGGCTAGTATGTGGGAAAGTGGTGTAGGGTACAATATTATTGATATTATGTTATTATAAATTTATTAATTATTTGATTAGTGATCTCTATTGAGGATTTTTTTGTTAGATTCCTAGTTTGGGTGTTGTTGGTTATTATATCTTCTCACTGGTACATTAATATGCTTCATTCACTTGTACAAAAGGGACCTTAGAGTCCCTACTATATGTACTTTTGTTTTATCCCTAAATATATAAAAACTATTTTTATGTTTACAGGGGGACTTTTTTTTTACACTATTTCACATTTTTTTATCTAACCATTAGACTATTTCTATTTCAATGTCTTAGATTTTCCTTTTTGGGTATTTATTTGGAGACCTTTATCATTATATGTTTTAATTATCAATTGATTTTGGGATTTTATACATTTAATTTATATTATGTTATATCCTAGAGTTTCTTTTGGTTTATTTATCCTATCTCATGATCCCACTATTATCGAGGGTAGTACCTCCCATTTGTGATATTTTTAAACACTCTAAGATAGTCATCAACCAAGAGGCTACCAAAGGTGGGAATCTAAGAGGTTATTATCTTTCTTACTTCATTTTTGTCCTAGGAGGTGTACTATTGGAGGGAGAGGTTCCTGAAATAGTGGTATAAGAGGTTTTTTAGGGATATGATGCAATTTAGAGTTAGAAAATATAAGGATTTCAAGGGCCAGTAGGGTGAAAATGTCAGTTGATCTTGGTACAAGACATAGGAAAGGGAAAATCGGATAGGACAAAGGATTCTAGTGCCCCCATATTCTGATTAAATGAATCTAATCCTACTGAATGACCAATTAAGGTGGAACCTATTATAGTGTAGAGAAATTGGAAAGGTACAAGTATCATGATTGTTATGTGTTTTTGTTTGAATTATATGGAAATGGGAATGTTAAAATGAATTAAATAACTATTAATAAAATTAAATACTAAAATAATATGGAAATATTTTTTTCCCTTTAGGCTATGGATCTTTGTTGTCATCCGCACGTGGTTTAGGCATGTGAGGTTCTATAGGATTTCCCAGTTGATCTCTATAGGGATGATCCGATTGGGGAGGATGGTCTGGGGTAGAGGACATTGCTTGCTTTTTAGTGGCATGATTTGCGAATGTATGAGGGATGTTTTTATGATATAGTTATAGAGATAGGGTTAGAGTATCTTGATATCTTCTTTAGTTTGATCCATTCCATAGTTGAGTATTGGGTCCTATTATTAGTAATCTAGACGTGAGGAGTTTCACAACATGGACATATTTTTTATCTTAGTGAGTGGAAGGATGTTGATGTTTTATAGGCTGACTATATAAAGGTGTTATTAGTGGATTTACTATCATTGACTATAAAGGAATTAGAGAGGACCTATATTATTTATCCTTAATGAATAAGTTTGTTAGTACAAGATCCTAGAATCAAGTTAATTGATCTATTTAAATTTCCCTATAACTTTTTTCCCATGAAAGATGTCTTGAGGAGGAACTCAAACCTTTTATATAGTATTTAGTTATTATATTTATGTTTCCAATGTACCTGGAGATTTAGAATAATGTGTAAGTTATCTAGTAGATAAAATTTCAAGGATGTTTACAAAGAGAGATGGACTATAAGGGTTCCTCTAGGATCAGAGTAGTTAGTGGTAGGTCTTAGGAACTAGATCCTTTGACACTTTGATTATCTAGGATTTGACCAAAAACATTCCTTTCTGACCATATAGGGCCACTAATAGGTAAAGGCAATGAAGAAAAGAAGGGATAAGATTGGAAAAAATCGAAGTCATTATAGATAAAAAATAAGTACCATAATAAATGATGCAATAATAGGTAGAGGCAGTGAAAAAAAGTAGGGAGAAAAAATATATTAGATAGAGAGAGTTTTTATTTTATTAATTAATTAAAATAAAATGAGATAAATAAATGAGTGTTTTAAAAGTGAAAAACATGATACTTAGAGAGATAATTAACTATGTATTTCCTTTTAAATGTGTAAAATATGTGAACTAATTGAAATAATAATAATAGTGATAAAGGAGGGTGAGATGTTGCAATTTTAATGATAAAAATTTAAATTGAAAAATTAAATAATAAATTTGGTAAATTTTTTTGAATAAAATATATGAATTAAATAAAAAATGAGTTTTTAAAAATGAAAATTAGGAAAATAAAATACCCAAATTCCTGAAATTTTCTACAATATATCATCAACAATACAAATCAAATTGAACATGCTATCGATGATTTTGGATTCAACTTGATGAGATGAAGGTAAGCCCAAAATTATTTTTTCATAGGTTCAAATTCACAATTAAGAAAATTTATTTAAATGAAAATTTTATATTTAAATTATTGATAATGAAGTATTAGATTATTATTGGATTTTGATGCTATACAGACATTGATTCCCATCTTTATTGGGTCTTTGAATTGTGGTAGGGGATATATGACTTCTCTATTTCAATATTTTGAAAGTGTGTAATTATCATGATTCAACTTCATTTTTTAGATAGATGCGATTATCCATAATCCGAGAAGAATATGGATAAATAAGATTATAAAGTGAATATGTGATAATATAGGAGTTATAAAAGATAAGAATAAATTAAATGTTTTGTAGTTCTATTAATAAATTATTTATTCAATTTTTTTTAATTAGATGGAAATATTATATATTATAATTTATCTTATGATAATAATAGAACTGATTCAATAAAAAATAACAAGTTAATATTATATTAAGAAATGGAACCTTAATTCATGAAGGAAATGATTAACTGGGTCATGTTTTTTATAATCGAATTAATGATAATATTATATTCTATAGATTTTTCTTATAATACTAGGTTATAGAATTTTACACATTATAAAAGGGAGTATTAAATAATACTTATAACAATTCCAATGTTAGAATTTGGAAAATTGTCACATGCAGTGGATGATAATATTTGAAAATAAGTAGGATTATCAGAAGAGAGAAAATAAGTTTTTTGTATTTAGAAGGAGTATATTTAATACTGTTGAAAATAATTTCAAGGTTGGAATTTAGAAAACTGTTACATATAGTGTATATTAATAAATAATTATATATTGTAAAATAATGATATATATATTATGAAAATTATCCGTAAGAGAGAAATGGATAATCATATGAATTTTTCTAACTATTATTTGATAAAATCAAAATAATTGCACACTGTAGTGTTCAAATACATAAATAATATTGATGATAATTATGTATATAATTCTAAATATTAGAGGATATATTGAGAATGTTTTTTCAAGATTAAAATTTTATTTGTTTTTATAAAATAATTTTTATTACATTATTTTGAATAATTGATAATTTTAAGAGATGATTCATGAAAAATTATTTACTTAACACATGTTCCTTAGTGATCATTCATTTAGTTAATAATATTATTGCTTGCATAGAGTTATTATTCTTGTTTAATAATATTATCACTTGATATAATTTAGTAAAATCTGGGTAACTATAAATATTAATATTAATGTTATAATATTTTAGGATGTGTAATCATATTATTATGAGATATATAGTTTTTTGCCTCTTAATTTTATAGATTGTTCTCTATCTATGTTATTAGTTAATTATATTGTTTATAATGATTGAGTTAACATATGGTTTAAATTAAAATTTTAAATAATGTTGTGATGGTAATGTGGGATGGATAAATATTAAAGAGACCGGATAATTAGAATATAATTTCTTAATTTTAAATGAAACTTGAAGTGATTATTAAAGCATGATTAGGTTAACATATGGTTTAAACAAAAATTGATAAATAATGTTTAGATGGTAATGTTGAGTGGATAAAGATTAAAGATACTAGATAATTGGAATTTAATTTATTAATTTTAAATGAAACTTGTAGGATTTCCCTAGAGGACATTGCACACTTTTCTGTGGCATGATTTGGGGAAGTATGAGGGAAGTGTTTATGATCCAGTGAAAGAGAGAGGGTTAGAGGATCTTTATATCTTCTTTAGTTTGATCTATTCCCTAGCTGAGTATTAGGTCCCATTGGAAGTAATCTAGATGTGAGGAGTTGTGCAACAATGAGAGATTTTTTTATCTTAGTGAGTGGAAGGATGTTTATGTTTTATAGGTTGAATATCTGAAGGCGTTTTGAGTGGATTTATTCTTTTTGAATATAATATAATAAAAGAGGACATATAATATTTATCCTCAATTCATAAGTTTGTTAGTACAAGATCTTGGAATCAATTTCATTGATCTATTGCAATTTTCCCATAACTTTTTCCAGATGAGGAGTCCCATGAAAAATGTCTTGATGAGGAACTCAAAACTTTTATCTAGTATGTAGTTATTCATTTTATATTTCCATTGTACCTGGAGGTTTAGAAGAATGTGGAGATGATCCAATAGATAAAATCGCAAGGAGATTTACCGAGAGAGGGGAACTATAAGGGTTCCTCAAAGATCAGAGTAGTTAGTGGTAAGTCCTAGGAACCAGATCCTTTGATGTTTTGTTTATCTGAGATTTGACCATAAAAACATAATTTCTGACCATATAGGGCCACTAATACATAGAGACAATAAAAAAAGAAGGGATAAAATTGGAAAAAACATGAGTCATTATAAAGAAAAAATAAGGACGATAATAAATGAGAAAATTATAGGTAGAGGCAATGAAAAAAATAAGGGAGAAAAAAATATATTAGATAGAGAGAGTTTTTATTTTATAAATTAATTAAAATAAAATGAGAAAAATAAATGAATATTTATAAAGTGAAAAACATGAGACTTAGAGAGATAATGAACTATTTATTTCCTTTTTAAAAGTGTAAAATATTTGAACTAATTGAAATAATAATATTAGTGATAAATGAGGGTGAGATGCTGTAATTTTAATGATAAAAATTTAAATTGGAAAATTAAATAATAAATTTGGTAATACTTTTTGAATAAAATATGGGAAATAAATGAAAAACAATTTTTGAAAGATGAAAATCAGGAAAATAAAATACCAAAATTCCTCAACTTTTTATAGAATATCTCCCCCAATACTAATCAAATTTATCATTCCATTGGTGATTTTGGATTAAACGTGACGAGACAAAGGTAAGACCAATTTTTTTTCACAGGTTATAATTCATAATTTCCAAAATTTATTTAAATTCAAATTTAAAGATTAAATTATCGATAATGAAGTATTAGATTATTATATGATTTTGAGGCTATACAGACATTGATTCCCATCTTTTTTGGGTTTTTTAATTGTGGTAGGGGACATGTGAATTCTCTATTTCTATATTGTGAAAGTGTAGAATTATCATGATTTGACATGATTTTTTAGATATATGCGATTATCTATAATCATACAAGAATATGTATAAATATAATCAAGAAGTGAATATGTGATAATCTAGGAGTTATAAAAGATAATGATAAATTAAATATTTTCTAGTTATATTAATAAATTATTAATTCAAATTTTTTAATTAGATGGAAATATTATATAGTATAACATTGCTTTTGATAATAATATAATTGATTCAATAATAAATAATTAGTTAATATTATATCAATAAATGTAACCTTAATTCTTGAAGGAAATGATTAACTGGGTCATGTTTTCCATAATAAAATTAATGAAAATTTTATATTCCTTATATTTTTCTTATAATCTTAAAATATGGAATTTTACATGTTAGAAAATGGAGTATTAAATACTTTTTATAATAATTCCAAGGATGGAATTTGTAAAATTTTCACATGTAGTAGATGATAATATTTGAAAATAAGTAGGATTATCAGAAGAGAGAAAATAATTTTTTTGTATGTTGGAAGGAGTATATTTAATAATGTTGACAATAATTCCAAGGTTGTAATTTTGAAAATTGTTACATATAGTGGATAATAATAAATAATTATATTTTGTAAAATAATAATACATATTATGAAAATTATCCAGAAAAGAGAAATGGATAATCTTATGAATTTGTCTAACTATTATTTGATAAAATCAGTATAATTTCATACTGCACTGTTTAATGACATAAATAATAATGATTATAATTATGTATATAATTCTATTATTAGAGTATTTATTGAAAATTTCCTTTTAAGTTGAAAATTTTATTTTTTTTCATAAAATAATTACTATCACATTCTTGTGAATAATTTATAATTTTAAGAGGCGATTCAGTAAAAAGCATTTACTTAACACATGTGCCTTAGTAACCATTCATTTGGTTAAGAATATTATTGCATTCATAGAGTTATTATTATTGTTTAAGAATATTATCACATGTTATAATTTAGTAAAATCCTAGTAACTCTGTGCATTATCAAAAGTTAAAATATTAATATTAATGTTAGAATATTTTTAAGATATGTGATCATATTATTTTGATATATATAGTTTTGTTGCCTCTTGATTTTCTAGATTGTTTTCTATCTATGTTATCATTTAATTATCTTGTTTATATTGATTTAGTTAACATGTGGTTTAAATGAAAATTAATAAAGAATGTTGAGCTGGTAACATTGACTAGATAATGATTAAATAGGATGGATAATTGGAATATACTTTTTTAATTTTAAATGAAATGTGAAGAGATTATTAGAATCATGGTTAATAATTGATATATTATATCAGGTAATGCCATTGTTTTCCTATTATTTTAACCTATGATAAATGTATCAATTAATAAATATTGGAAATAAAATTCATTATTTGATAATGATAAAGTATTTGTGTTGAGAGGGGTTGTTTTCATGTAATGGATGGAAGCCTTGGTTTGGGGGAAAGATTCCCTGATAACTATGACCATTGTTGACTTCCTTCTATGTTTTCTTAGGATATAAAACTTTCCGTCCAATGTGATGTGAGTATAAGATGTATGGTGGTTTATGAGGTATTGATAGGGATGCCCAAAGTAGTCATTATGGAATGGGGTGATAGTTATAATGATGATGTTGTCATGGGATACTTGTTGTTATGTAAAGTGGTGTCGAGGATGTCACTAGGATTGAAAGAATGGGTTGATGTTGATTTTTTTCTATAGTTGTGATGAATGATAAAAAAATTTATTTTTAATGAATGGGACCTTTCAAACCATTAATTTATAGTAATTCTAGTTGTGGGGATGTATGGAAGTGATTCCATTATTTTTAAAGGGGTCTATGTGGAATGGGGGGGGGGTAACACTTACATTATAGGTGATGCTACAGAATGAAGTCATGGGTTGTGATATAGTCCAATCATCTATGGTATGAAGCACCAAATTTTTCATATGGGATATTGGGGAATTTTTTAGATCTAATTATGGTTTTTGTGGTAGTTGTGTTGTGGATCCTTGGTTTTAGTGTAGCCCCTATAGGTAGGAGAGGTGGCTGTGGAATAGGAGGGATGGTGCAGTATAGGGTGCCCAAGGAGGATTTTTTCTTTTGTACTATTGTTTTGGAAAAGTTATTATGTGGAAAGAGACTATGTCATGGATTCCTGGGAGGTAGTTTTTTGAGGTTATTCCTTTTTAGGTACCACTACATCAGGTCCAGGGGATACGACGTAGCCCATTCTAGTTATTGGGGGTTTTCGGTGTAGTGCCATTAGATTCACCATGGGATTACTCCCTGTTTTGTTAGATCTACATCATGGATCTAATAACAAAATATATGAGGATCCTTTGACGATTAGTGGTAAAATTCAGTGAGGGGTGATGCATCATAGTCCCTTTAGTTTTTAAATAGGATGTGACATCATCTGTGTGGCTATGCTGTGGTCCTATTTTTTTCAGGCTAGGTATTAAATCATAGAGTCCCTCAAACCTAATATCATTTCTAGTATTTTTCCAATTTCATGGGAAACCCAATTAAATACCAGGATCTTTTTCATCATCTAATTATTTGTTTTAATCCCCAAGCCTTAGAGATCAATCCATGGTGTTTCTAGGTATGATCCCTTACTTTCTTGTTTTCCTCCTATTTTATCCAGTTTCTCATATAGAAAGTATGTTGTAAAGTGAAAAAAATGTTTTTGGTATATTTTTTTTGTAATATTTTTTATTGTATATTTTTATAGGTTTATCCTAGTGTTCCCCTTCATCTAGGTGCTTAGAGGTTGTCTCCCTCTCAATACAACTCTATGTAGTGGATCAGAAATCATTGTTTTGGGTAGCATATCTTTTCATCCCACCCTATTTTATCGTGTGAAATGGATTATGCTTTTTCTGCAATTCTTATGGTGGATTTAATTTTTCTTAATGATGATAATTAATATTTTAAATTGAAATCAATGGGTGATGGGATTTAATTTGACGTTTTTACAACTTTTAATATTATTTGATATTGAATTATATCGGCATGATGCCCTATAGAAAATCATCGCTATTGGGAGTATTTTTTTGTTCATTAGTTGATAGTTCTAAAACCATATTGTGTGAAATTTTTATCACCTTTATGAATATATATGATTAGTTATACATGGATAATGAATTGGTTTCACATGGATATATGGATCTTGTGAGAATTCCCCAAAATAAAGAAGTTAAATCGATGAATCCACCTTGAAAAAAATATGAAATTTGATAAGTGATATTATGTATATATGAAATGTGTAGTAATGGTCAGTGGGGAGGATATGTTGTATTGTGGACATGTTTTGGGGTTTTGGTATACATTTTTTTTATGTGGGGGTGGTTATGTGATGTGTTGTGTGGTCATGATATAGGGAGTTTGTAGTGGAAAATTTATTTTGATGTAGTGAGATGTGGTGTTTGTGGTTGATATATGGTAGTTTTCATGAATATAGACAATGATGTTTAATAGTATCCATATGGGGATTATTGGAATGAAAAAGGGTTATGAGGATGATTTTTTTGTTATTGTGATCTATTTTTTTTGTGTTTTGGTGTGTTTTGCTAGTTACCCTAATAGTAATGGAATAAATTGTAAATGTTGAAACTAAATGGTTATTGGGTTGAAATGGATAATGGAATTTGAATTTAAATAAGAAGTTTAGTTTTGTTAAAACCAATTATTTTCAAATTTGTAAACATAGTGTATTTTTTGTTTATTGTTAATCCACACCGGATTTATTAGGGATTTTTCAAGGAAAGGGTTCTCACATTGAAGGTTGGTTTAGTGTTGATGGTGATTTAATTTCACATTGTTTTTAAATTATTTGGAGCTCAAAATATGGATTAAGGAGTAAGTATCACAAAACATGTATTTCAAGAACATACTCTTTGAATATATTGTCAATCCATGGGTTTCATGAAGATTTGAGATTTTGGGAATCCGTGGAGCTTCATGAATGAATTTTCTATCATGATGGATTGAAGGTTCATGAAGGAGGATTCATTAAAATGGTTGAGTAGTGATGGGGTGACATTAATCTTTAAAAATATGATAATCTTCATGAAAGAAATTATTTCATTGAATTTTCATGATTAAGGGATCTCTGCGAGCATGAATGAAGAGGTCTACGAAAAGGTTTCTCGGATATTGGGATATTCATGAAGGGATGAGTCTATAAAAAGGAGGTTGTCCCTCATTTGATACATGGAGAGAATTTGAGAAAAGTGTGAATCACACTCAAATCATTATGGTTGGGATATTTAAGAATCAGGTACTCTTCACCAGCATAAGCATAAAAAATAATTTTTAAGTACTATTTGATATTATGTTATTTTAGAAAAGGTAGTTTTTAAAAGACTGGGAGTTTTGTGAAGACATATAGTTATGTGAGGGCTGGGGGATTCATGAAGGTTGGTAGCTTTATAAAAGTGTGTGGGTTAAGGAATTTTGATTTATCATAGAAACAAAATGGTGGCTTTTTGAAGGCAAGGATATTTACAAATAGTAGGGTTGAACATATGTTTTCTAGGAATAGTGATTTCAAGTGCATCAACTCAGGACTATGGTTCAAGTAGAGTCTTATGATAATCAGGGATGAAGACTTAAATGCTCAATCTACTGAGATGACATTCAAGTTAATAAACTGAGTAAGTCTTAACCCTTAGTAGTGAGGTAGGGGGAGTTGATGGAAGTGTTCTGAAGGTGGCAGTATGATAACCCTAAAATTATCATCAAGTAAGTGTTCTTAGAAAAGAGTTATTATGTTTGATATTCTCTTCTGAACAATAACTTGTGAAGCACAATGGATTCATTTATGACTGAAACACTATCAGATTATGATCCTTGGACTATCCCTTAGCGGTGAACCAAGTAAAATTATTGTGTTGTGTATCTGCATATCAATGATTAATAACTTCAAAATTCCATCATATAGGTTTTAAAAATTACTAAAAACTTTGGAACAACATCTGTCTCAATAAAATAAAAAATCCGACTCCCTATTTCACCCCTCCCCTCTTAGGGTGTTATGGAGTCCTACGTGTTAAAATAGTTGATATTAATTGTGTAATAAGTGAGTTATAAATATGAAATTAATATTCTATTTAAATTAAATGGGTTGGTAATGTGAAATATTTAAAATGTTTTAATTTAGGAAATAATTTGAAATGTGAAATGTGACCTGTTTTGTATTGTATTGTGATATGAATTTAGTGGTGGTAGTGAGTGTGGAAGATTTTGTGATTTTATTTGGTGATATTGTGATTTGGGATTATGTTCTTATTGGTAACTCATTGGTTGGGATTGTGTGCTATTAAATTATATATAAATTCTATTTACTTATGATTTTATTTATGTTCCATATCCATGTCGAGTACCTAGTTCCAAAAACCAATAGTTTTTGGAGTGTTCTTATCAACATCCTAGTGGTGAGGATGGATGGATGACCATGTGCTCATCCCATGTACCTATTCCAGGCAATGATGAAATTCATGGGATGTGATGGCCAAATATAAAAACTGCACTACTGAGATGTTTGATGAGATGATGATATGGAATATTATGGTGGACATTTATAGTACGAGGAAGGAATGTGGTTAATGTGATTTATGTTCAATATACACTACTCTGGCTATGATATATGATGTTTGGTGATGGACTATGTATCTGCAGGAATAATGTGATGTGATGTGATGTGATATGTTAGGAGTTTTTAGGTAGGATGATATGTGATGTGATATCCCTAGTGTCTATAAGAAATTTGTGATATGGAAGAGGTTTGAGTTCCCGTATGAATTTTTGTGGGGTGTGAGAGAGGATAGTATGTGGGAAAGTGGTGTAGGGTACACTATTATGAATATTATTCATATTATTTTATTATACATGTATTCATTATTTGGTGAGTGATCCCTATTGAGGATTGTTTTTGTTAGATTCCCAGTTTAGGTGTTGTTGGTTCTTCTATTTTCTCACTGGTACATTAGTATGCTTCATTCACTTATACATGAGGAACATTGGAGTTCCTAATATATATACTTGTGTTCTCTCCCTATATATATAAAAACTATTTTTTATGTTTATAAGGGGACTTTTTTTACCCTATTTTACATTAGTATATCTAATCATTAGACTATTTCTATGTCACTATCTTAGATTTTTTTGGGAATTTATTTGGATACCTTTATCATTATGTGTTTTAATTATCCATGAATTTTGGGATTGTATACATTTACTTTATATTATGTTATGTCTTGGAGTTTCTTTTGGTTGATTTATCCTATCTTATGATCCCATTATTATTGAGGGTAATACCTCCCATTTGTGATATTTTTAAACACTCTGGGATCGTCATCGATCTAGAGGCTACTAAAGGTGGGAATCTGAGAGGTACTTTTTTTTCTTAATTTATTTACATACTAGGAGGTGTATTATCAGAGGGAGGGGCTCATGAAATAGTGTAATTAGAGGTAATTTTGAGGTATAGGATGCAATTTAGTGTTAGGAAGAATGAGGATTAAAAGGGCTAATAGGGTGAAAATGTCAGTCGATATTGGTGTGTAACATAGGAAAGGGAAAATCGGCCATGACAAAAGATTATAATGATCCCCATTTTTTGATGCAAGGACTATGATCATACTAAATGACCAATTAATGTGGAACCTCTTGTAGTGTGGAGACCTAGGAAAGGTACATGTATCATGATTGTCTTGTTTTCTTGTTTGAATTATGTGGAAATGGGAATGTTAAATTGAATTAAATAACTATTAATATTATTAAATACTAAATTAAATTGGAAATATTTGTTTCCCATTCTTCTATGGATATTTGTTGTCATCTACATATGGTTCAGGAATGTGAGGTTCTGCAAGATGTCCCAGTTGATATCTATAGTGTTGATCCGATTGGGGAGGATGATCAGGGGTATAGGAAATTAGCTGATTTTCAATGGAATGATTTGGGGAAGTACGAGGGAAGAGTTTATGATCTAGTGATAAAGATAGGGTTAGAGGATATTAATATCTTATTCAATTTGATTCATTCCCCTTATTAGTATTGGGTCCCATTAGTAGTAATCTAGAAGTGAGGAGTTGCACAATAGTGACTGATTTTTTATCTTAGTGAGTTGAAGGATATTGATGTTTTATAGGTTGACTATCTAAAGGTGTTCTGAGAGGATTTTCTCTCATTGACTATAAAGAAAGTATATAGGAATTTGATTATTTATCCTCAATTCATAATATTGTTATTACAAGATCCTAGAATCAAGTTCATTGATCTATTGAAATTTCCCCATAACTTTTTTCAGATGAGGATTCCAAAAAAAGATGTATAGACGAGGAACTCAAACCTTTTATCCAATATGTAGTAACTCATTTTTTGATTCCAATGTACCTGGAGGTTTAGATGAATGTGGAGGTGATCCAGTAGATAAAATCACAAGGAGGTTTACCAAGAGAGAGGAACTATAAGGGTTCCTCACGAATTCGAGTAGTTAGTGGTAGGTCTTAGGAACTAGATCTTTCTATGTTTTGATTATCTGAGATTTTTCCATAAAAAATCATTTCTGACCATATAGGGCCTGTAGTTTATATTATTTTTCTATGGTATTTATTCTAATAATTTTTTTCTATGGGTTACATGGACATCATCAGAATCAATTCTCAATAGTTCTTTGAGCTTTGTATGGTCAAAGAAGATAGTTTCAACATCATCCTCTGCAGAAGCTTCCAATGATACCATTTCAGCAACACTGAACAAAATCTTATGTTCCATTAACAGGGGATATGGTAGGTAGGTTTTGAACTCAATATGTCCTCCATTTTCAGAATCCTTTAATTGAGTGGGGCCATATAGGTGACCATTAGAAGAGAATCATAGGATATGGGCATTGATAATTTAATTTAGTTGGAGTGTTAGTTCCAAAGGGGTTAGATATCATTCGAATTATGATGAGTTTATTGTATACACTTGTTTCTTATTTGTTTGATTAATGATATTTCACTCCACTGTCACAAATGATCTAGTCTATGCTTTGGGAAATGAACTAGATATGTTTCTTGTGCCATGGTTCCCACTATTCCAATCAGAGGCTAGACCAGATTGTTTGATCTGTTTTGAGGGTATAGAATAATGATGGGGAGACATCATCCCTATGGCTATATATTCTTAAAATATATTTAGTAATATGATTTCATTCTTGGAATCACTGGTTTTATTCCATGCATGAAGTTATTGACTACTCCCAGAGTAGAGTTGTGTTCTGAGATATGGATGACCAGCTTGTAGATTTTGTTGTCAAGAGAAATTTCTAGGTGGGTATTAAATGTGTTTATACACTTCTTTTATTGATGGGTGAATTTTTTATAGAATCATTTGGAAATGGGATAATATTGGTTCCTTAAATTTTTAGGGAATTTTGGTTGTTTTTCCCAAGGAGGCTGTGACGCTACCTCCTCGACATGATGTTGAGTTTGGGATAGACATGCAACCCGACGATTCAAAAATTTAAATGGATCATTATTTTATATCACCTTATGAGTTACAAGAGTTAATAATTAAGATAGGAAATTATATGAAAAAGTGTTTCAACCAGCCTAGTGTGTCTCTACAGGGTGCTCCATGTTATTCACTACAAAGGTTAGTGGTTGTCTGAGGTTTATTAATGAATACTAGTGGTTTAATCAGGTGAAGATAAATAATTATTACCCTCATTAAAAGATATATTATATTTTGAAATGCTTATAGGGGTGATTTAGTTATCTAAGATAAATTTATTATTTGAATATCACCAATTGATGGTGATAGATGATAATGTCCCAGGGACCACATTTATATGTAGGTAAGGGAACATTAAGTTTTAGGTTACTCTTTTCGGTGTTAAGAATTCAACATATATGTCCATGGGGATCATGAACACCATGTTACATTAATTAATGTACCAATCCATAGTTTTTTTCATCAATGACATATTAATCTACTCGATGTCAGATGATGATAATAATGATCATCTCAGATATTTTTTTGCAAGATCTTTGATTCCACCATATCTATTTAATGTTGTTCAAGTGAATGTTGTGGACATGATAGGTGAACTTACTTAGGCATGTGATGTCTCAGTAGGGTGTGGTTGTGGACCCATCGATGGTTGAGATATTTTTTCCTTGGGAAGAACCTCAGAATGCAGTGAATCTTTATAGTTTCCTTGGCCTATCTTGCTATTATCGAAGGTTCATGTCTAATTTATCATGAATTAAAGCCCCATTATCATCTTTTACTATAGAAGGATATTATTTTATCTAGAATGATATATTTTTAGAAGATTTTGACTACCTGAAGTGGATATTGATTAGTTCTCAAGTTCTCTAGTTTCTATAGGAAGTGGCGATGTTTGAGGTTTTTTGTGACTCTTCCTATATAGGCTTGGAATGAGTCTTTATGTAGTTGAGAGAATTGATCTCATATGGGAATTAGAAGAAAAATCCACATGATCATAACTATGTTTCCCATTATTTATAAAGTGGTTGTCTTTGAGATGATGTTGTGAAGACATTACCTCATTGGGGAGTGCTTTATGGTCACCACAGATCACAGGAGCCCGGGGTGTATATTTTCATAGCATGTTCTAAATATGTATAAATGAAGGTTGGTAAAGTTTCATCAGGTTTATAACATCATTATTTCCTATATTTTTGGAAAATGGAATTTCATGGATAAATATTTAATTATTAAGTAATGGAAGGATGTTGTTTGAGATTCCAGAGGTTATTAGAGGGAAATTGAGTATTGGTCAGACCTATACAAATATTATAGGGTGATTGATGGTTGTGGTTTCTTGTTTTAGATGAAATTTTATTCTTCTATGATATAGAATGGGTATGTGTCTCAGTGGGGATACTCAGATAAAAAGGTAATTCATGATCATGTTTTCCATGGTGATGATTTAGATGGATGGTTAGAACTAGATATCAATTCAAGTTATTTTTTTTATTTTGGTAGTGATGCATGATGATGTCCTTGATGATTTTAATAAATAACCTTTGGTGGTATACATAGGAGTCTCTAAGATGTACCAGGGCTTATGGATGTTGTTTTAGAGGCTCAAGATGTAACATAAGGTGAATGAGTTTGTCTCTCGATGTTTTATTTTCCTCCAGGTAAAGGATGAGAACCATGTTCCTAGTAGTTTTTATATCTCTTCAATGTTCACAAGTTTAAATGGGGTTAAATTTTAATGGATTTCATCATAGGGTTACCCCAATCCGAGTGAGGTTGTGATATTATCTGGGTAATCATGGATCAGTTGATGAAATCATCTCACTACCTATAGATTAGGGAGTCGGTCACTGTATATCATTTGGTGAATATGTAAGTGGATGAGATTTTTAATCTGTATGGAGTTCAAAGGCCCAATTTCTTGGACCAGGATGTAAATTTTACCATGAAAGTATTGAGGTAATTGTATATTGCTTTTGGTAGTTAATTACACCTCATCACTGCTTTACACACATAGATGTATGGGTTGATTAAGTAAACTATCTAGATATAGGAGGATATTTTGTGGGCATGTATCTTCAACTTTGGTGAATCTTGGGAGAAGAATATAACGGTGGATATGTTATATAATAACTAAAATTATCACTACTCAATTATCTTGGACCCATTTGAAGCTTAAAATGGGTAGCCATATCAATCTCCATTATGTTGGGTCGAGGATGGAGAGTCATCATTTCTCAAACCTGGTGTGGTGTATAGAATGAGAGAGAAGGTTCATGTTTTTCATGATAAGATGAAAATAGTTCATGACTGATATAATTATTATTAAAATCATAGGAGGGATTTAGGGTTTGAGGTTGGAGTCCATGTATTCTTGAAGGCTTACCCTCGACGTGGGTGGTGCAGTATGGAAAGTGGAGTAAGATCTTACCATGGTTTACTGGCCCTTTGAGGTTTTGGGGCACACTAGTGAAGTGTCTTATCGGTTGGAACTTATCCCATGAGTTGACTGGATTCTTGATTTCTTCCATTTCTCTCACTTATATTGATATATTCACATTGAATCCCATGTATTTTATTAGGTAGAGTAAGATATTGATGATAATTCACTATTCCTAGATCAAATAGTGAAGATCCAAGACCATCGTGATAAGGTTCTATGAAGATAGAAAATTCCATTGGGTTGTGTGTTGTGGAGATATAGTGTTATCGAGAGTGAGAGACGTAGTTTCATGCCTAGTACCCTGATCTTTTTTGATATTTTCTTGGTTATCCTAGTTTTTTATGATGATAATGTGATGATTGAATCATTATAGCTTATAATATGCGATTTTTTCTTATTAACATGATGTGTGTTTTAAAGTATCAATTATAAAAATAAGGGAAGACCTGATTTTGAATAGATAAGTGATATATTATGACACAATTAAAACCATACGGGAAAATAAGTTCTACCTAAGGAAGAAAATACCTTATAATGGAACATTGAATTCCATGATTTGTGAATGTGGGGATTATTCTATGATGCTAGTGGTGATCATTGGCTTGGGATTTATGGGCGATGAGGTAGTTGTGAATATAGTTTTCTGTAATAGAGGTGGTTTGTAGCTGCTAAAAAATGTTGTGGTGTTATTCCTGGTAGGGTGGAATGTAAAGATGTGAATTAATATTTTTTTGTGATGTATGGTGGATATTTTCATTGGTTGGTGGGTATGGTTTTTGGTAGTCTTTGGTTGTAATTATATTTTTATGTGGTATATCATGGGATGGTTGTTTGGACATCTTTTCCATTTTTCCATCTGGTCTAGTTTTGACCCTCAAGGGTAAGAATAGGTTGATAAGTATCCGATGTAATGGACCAAAAAATGGGTCCCATTACACTTTAATATTTTAGAGTTAGAGTATTTTTGAAGATGTTTCATGGTGTTTGGTGGTATTTAGGAGGAAAAGGGAGGGGGTTCTAATTCTATTTTGGATAAGCTATGGTTTAGATCTCATGATACATCATAGGTCTATCATTAATGGCTTAGAGATTTGACTGTGGAATAAGGGGATATCCTGGTAGAGTATGGAGATAATACTAATTTGAAGTGTATTTAATCTGTAGAGACTTGGCTGTGGTGTACCCCATCTCATCAGAAGAGGCTATTATGGTGTAAGAGGGATGTTGCATCATAGGGTGCCCAAGGATGAGGTTTTAGATGCTAATACCTCTATGGTGGTAGTTTTTACATGGAGAAAGCCTATGGAGAAGAGTCATGAGAGGTGGTTTTCATATGTTTTTCCTTTTTTTGAACCACTGTACCTTGGAGTAGAGGATGTGGCATAGCCCCTTTCTGTTGTTAAGGGTTTATGGTATAGTGAATTTGTCTACATTATGGTCTTCCTCACCCTTTTATAGTATATGAATCATGAATATTTCCATATATCTCAGATTTATCTTGAACAAGAAGGTATTTAGGATGGTTAGGGGTCCTGTATTTTAGTCCCTTAGGCATTTAAATAAGCTATTACATGGTTTGGGTGGATACAATGTGGTCCTATGTTTTTAGGTTGGTTATAAATTCTCATAGTCCCTTAGTCCCAAACATTTTTCTAGTATTTCTATCAGTTCTCAAGAAACCAAAGAGCATCCAAAGGAGATCATTCTTTCTCTATTTATTGGATTTTGACCCCGAACCTTGCATATCAATTGTTGGTGCGTTTATGTATGTTCCTATCATTCTTTTCTTGTTTTCCTCCCTTTTATTTATGTTTATATTCTAGGAAGGTTATTGTGAAGGGAAATTTTTTTTCTTAAGTCATTTTGGTAATAAGGAATTATGATATGTTCTCCTTAGTTGATCCAAAAGTTTACCTTCATTGATATTCTTTGCGGTTGCCTCCATATCAATATAGCCTTGTGTAGTAGATCACAAATCGTTGTTTATGTAATGGGATCCTTCATATCTTATAATAACAAATCATTCATTATGGGATATGATATTTTTTTATCTTTGGGAATATGTTTTCAATAGGATTAATGAAGATAATTAACTAGTTTAATGTATAATAAATGTGTAAGGGGTTGACTGTCATGTTTTTACATCTTTAGATATTATTTATTATTGAATTGTACCAGATTGATGCACTATTGAAAATCATTGATAATGGAAACCTTTATTTGATCATTAGTTGATAGTATGTGGAACTATGTTACATAATCGTTTGTAATCACCTTGGTGAAAATGTAAAATTAATTATATCTGGATAATAATTAGGAATCACATGGATATAAATCTTTTGTGTGAATTCCCCAAAAATAAATAAGTGGAATTGATGAATCCCCCTTGTTAAATTTGAAATTTTAAAATTAATTTTGTGTGAAAATGAAATATGTGGTTATGGTGTGTGGTGATGATGTGTTGTAGTGTTTCTATGTATTGGGAAGTGATGTGGAGTTATGATTTGTGTTCGTTATGTGATGATTTGTGTGTTCGTGCAATGGGGGGGTTGTGGTGGATAAATGGTTGTGATTTGGTGAGATATAATGGATGTGGTTGATATGTGGTGGTTTTAGTGAGGAGAAGTGGTGATGTGTGATTGTACCCATGTGGGAATTATTGGCATGAAAAAGTTTAATGAGGATGATTTTGTTTTTGTTGTTATGATATTATCGTGTTATGGTGTGTTGTTCTAGCTTTATAGGTAGTACTCAAAAAATTTTAATTTTTGAAACTGAAATTGTATAATTTTTGAAATGGATAATGAATATAGAATTTAAATAATAAGTGTGGTTAAAATTGTTGATGTTAAATTTTAAATTAGGGGGATGGAAATATGAAATTAAATGGATAATTAAACAAAATCGGTTGGTAATGTGAAATCTTGAAAATGGTTTAATTTCAAAAATAAGATCAAATGTGAAATTTCTCTTGTGTCTAGTTCTGTGGTGTGATTAATTTAGTGGTGGTAGAGAGAGTTGAATAAGTTGTTATGTAATGTGGTGATGCTTTGATTTGGGATGTTGTTTTTATTGAGAATACACCAGTTTTAATTATGTTCTAGGTTATTATATATACATTTTATTTTGTTGTGGTTTTTTATATGCCCCCTACCGTGTCATCACCTAGTGCCAACAACCAATAGTTTCAAGGTCTTTTTCTCAATATCCTATTAGTGAGGATTGATGAATTTACATCTTATCTTCCTCACTTCATATTACAAGAGATAGTTACATTCATGGTCTATGATGGCTCGAAGTAAAAAGTGTACTATCATGATGTTTGATGTGATTATTAGAAGAATTATGGCGGGGGTTGAGCATGGTAGGTGGAGGGAATGAGGTTAATTTCCTCCATGTTCACAATACCCACCTCCTTTGGTTACGATATGTGATGTGATGTGATGGATCATGTTACAATGTGTGGTATTTTATGGTCTAAGTGTCTACGGGTGGGATGTGATGTTATGTGATATTATGTGATGTGATAGCCAAGGTGTCTATGGGTAGGTTGTGATACAGAAGATGTGGGAGTTTCAAGACATATATTGTTGGGGTGCGAGAGTGGGTAAATGGAGGAAAAGTTGTATGGGGTACCATATTTTCAATATTCTTCACATTATGTTATTATACATGAATTTGTTATTTGGTGAGCGAGCCCTGGTGTCAATGGGTTTTATAAGTTGACTTTTTTAGGTGCTGTCAGTTTTTCTATTTTTGCACTGGTGAATTAATATGGTTCTTTTACATATACACAGGAGACCTTGGAGTCCCACCTGAGTATACTTGTATTCTCACCATGTATTTATAAGAAATAATTTTAGAAATATAGGTGGACTTTATAGACTATGATAGACATTACTAGCTCATAACTTTAGACTATTGCTGTGTCATTACCTCAGATTTTCTTTTTTGGGTATTTATTTAGAGACTATTATCCATATATATTTTACTTATACATGCATTGTGGTATGGTATTGGATTCCTCATATTATTTTATTCCATATAGTGGATTGTAGTTTATTTATCCTTTCTCCTGATTATATTATTATATAGGGTGATTCCCCCCATTTATGATATTTTTAATCCCTCGGTGTTAGTGGAAACTTGTGGTTTGCTGAAGGTGGGGCTCAGAAGTAATTATAACTCTTTCTTTCTTTATTGACTAGGAGGGGTACCATTGGAGGGAGGGGTATTTACATGATTGTAATTATTATGTTACTTTAATGGATGATGGATGATTGTTATTTATATAATCCGTTTCCAACTTGGAAATCAATTTAATGTTATGAAATATGAGTGAATCATTTATATGATATCTTGGGATATTTTCTAGAGTACCCAGATAATTAATAAATGATAAATGAATAAATGAAACAAAATGTTGGTTCTTGATTATTTTACTAGAAATTTAATATTTTATAATATAATAAAATAATTAATAGTGCCACCAAAACATGGATTAGAAGATTAAAAAATCGATCTTGTAGTTGATAATGATAATAATTAATTAATGGATAGTTAATTAATTAATTAAAATGAGGTTTGATTCTTATGTTCATATAATATATGTAGTTTTTAGGATTATCATTTGGGATTTTGAACGACGAAATCCATAATTGAGCATATGACTTGGTTAATTCCTATAGTATGACTACAAGATATATTATATCCTTTATGTTTTATAATTTCATACAATGACCTGCCCATATCCATATAGAGACTTACACCCATTGAAATCTGGGGGATATTTCCCCATTATATAGGTTAATGAGATATGGATGGCTGACTATGAATTTTGGTCCCACTCACTTCTCCGGGTAGTATTATTTACTACTATTCATGGTGATTAGTTTCCCCATATATATGCATAGAGGGATTTAATGGCTACTAGTTATTTCACATACATGTATATCTAGATATAGAATCAAAAGTATTATTATATGAATTTCTTGTATGGATTGTTATGGATCATGATACATACTTGGTTTATGGGATATAATGGATAAAGGTATAATAGCTGATGCATGATAAATGATATATGGGTTGTGGTGTCTCCCCAAAACCACTTGATTACTATATGAAGATGTTGTAAGGGATGATGATATGATTTTATGCAAAATATGAATGTTGTGATTCATATTTGAGGTGTTTTTAGGAAGGATTATTTTGGAGAGAGATTTCTCAGGACATGCAGCGCTGGAGAAGAGTAGAAAATGAGTGGGGAAGTGTTAACTAGGTGCCCGATTTTTTTATTATATTATGTAATCTCTTTTATGTGATAATTTTTTTGATATAGCCATTGTGATGTTGGTAAAATAATTGTAAACCTATTTAGGTGATTATTTTGTTTCATTTATTTACTCAATGGGCTTTATTATGGTTCTTTCAAATTTTTCATGAGAGGCTTCAAGGAGGATCCTATTGAATATACATGTTATGATCACCCTATTTATATATAAATTGTTCTTCTAGTTAGAGTGATATTGTTGGTAATAGATATGTACTTTAATAGTTTGAGGATTTTTTCAGGATATATTTTGGATTTAATGTATATAGCGGCCTTTCTTTTGATTTTTTCATTACCTTTTAGTTTCATTAGTTATATATAACATTATATATATATATTGAGTTTTATTCTTCTTTTTTTAATAGATCGAGTTGATTGGTTATTCTTATATCTTATATCATGATTCTCAAATCATAGATAGTTATTCCTCCCATATCTTTGTATGTTATACCATTAGTGTTTGTTTCATACCCATGTCTAATTAGTGGTGGGATTCAGGCATCATTATCTCCATACTATAATTTCCAACCCCAAAGGGGTTACCTTAGTGGGTGGGTGTCATGAAATAGTTGAATCAGAGTTAATGGTTAAGAGATATAATTTATTTGGTAGATTCACACTATTGAGGATGCATGGGTATGTAGGGAAACAATGTCAGCTCGACTAAGTTCATGCTGTAAACATGGGAGAATGGCTAGGATATGATCTTTTAGGTGTCCCCATGATCTTATGAAAGGAACTTCATCTTTACTAGAAATACTAAGTGATGTGATTATTTTTATGGGATAGAGACATATTAATGGATCATATATCATGATGGTATGTGTTTATGTTTGAATGGGGTGGAAAATGGTAACTTGTTAAAAAAAATGATGCAACTAATCATCCTAAAATAATCTATGTCCTAAGTTAGTTGACACTCTAATGTTTATTCCATTAAAATAGTGAAACAAGGTCAATGTACGTATAAGATTCATACCAAATATTTATATCAATATATGTCAGAAAATCACCATAGAGAAGTGGATTAATATGAGAATTATTTCAGGAGGACACTCCGAGTGTTTCAGTGCTATAGTTTGCAGAAATATGAGGGATATATTTTAGATTGTGGAATATAGGTTCAGTTAGAATAGGAAGTGATAGACTCTTGATTTAATCATGATTAGGGAGAGATCATTGATCCCATTTTTATGAGATCATGCTTCATTGGTGATCTTGAAATTCATAGTTACTGTTCCTTAGAGTTTATGAGGAGTTGAATATTTTGCAGGGGATGTTTTGAGATCAATATTCGGGCTGAGTTTCTTTCTTCAACCATAAGGGGATTTATTTTTATCTAGTGATGTTTTCACTCTATTAAGGGATTTATGAACACTTCTCTTGATGTGTGATGAGATAGTAAATATATTTTGAGCATGAAACCATTCGATTGTTACCCCTACAAAGTGAATGAGAAGGTTTATCTTTATTCATAGATATCTAGACCTTCTAAATGAGTATAGGGAAACATTCTAATTCACTTGGATATACATAAATAATAAAACCTTGATCCATGATTGTTTGTATCACTTCATCCTTTGTGTTTATAACCTAGACCTATCATCCTTCAGAGATGGTAAGCACAACTCTTTCCTCGGACATGGTGTTGAGATGGAGATTTGGTTTGGGGAAAGTAGTTTCTATATCCTTGTTCATATCATTATATTACTCTATACCCAAGTACTTTTTTTGTTCTAGGGGAGGGGTAACTATTTACACTCCCATATAGAACTTATTTTTTCTATAGGTAGGGGTTTTTATCATAATGTGCTTCCTTTTCTATTCGCTCTTTCTCAGTGTGGTGGAGTTTAGGTCTAGGGGTAGGGGTTCATGTATGTCTTTTTTTTATTAATCAATATAATTTTCAATCATTTGATGTGTTATGGTCCCTGGTTCAAGGAAATGATATTCTTATAATTTTTAATTAATTTATTCTTTCTTAGTGTTATATCAACTACTATCTTAGTTATGAATTAAATTCATATATGTTATGGGTGGTGAGTGAAACCTTGTGTTTGACATGGTTATGGACTGGTGTGTTTACATCCTTGAAAGGTATTTCTCTTATAGAATTAATGTGTGACATAAAATTCAACATATTAATAGAGGGAAAACATCACCCATAATGATGCATAATACTATAACATATATTAAAACAATGTGGGTGAGTTAGAGCTACTTAAATAAAATAATATCATAGTATGGTTGATGGGTTCATTTGAATTGTATGCTTATAGAAACTCAAAAGAATTAAGTGCATGTGATGATTGGGGAATGTTATGTGGAATTGATATAGAACTATTGAAATTAATATAATTCACTTGTGGTAAATGGTAAATGAACATTGAGAATTTCATCATATAGAGTTTTTCATGATTGTGCTTCTGGTAAATAATTTTGTTAAAAAAACTAGAAAAAGTTTTAATTATTGATAAAATGGATTATTCCAACCTCATTTTTTTTATATTGAAAGTCATATTTCTAAGTAGATACTCTTGAAAAATGATTTTAAATGGCGTAGTGTGTTGGGTAAAAACCATTTATGATGACAAAAAAAAAATTATTTGCTATTTTATCGAATATATTTTAGAGTTGAAATAATGGATTGAAGTATAATTATGATTAAATTAAAGTGGTGTGAAATGTTTTATGTTTTGAGTTAGGATTCATTTAAATGATATGTTTTTTTTGATAAAAAAACAATTTAATGATTTCTTTTTTAGATGAAAAACATGGAATTGTGAAATAAAATTTTTTATTAAAGGATTTAAAAATATACAACAGATTTAAAAAAATAACATGAAATGACATGTTTTTTGATGAAATGTGTTTTTGATGCAAATTTCTTAAAGAAATATGAATTTCTTTTGAACTTAAAATTTGGAATTAAAAACTTGAATGATGAATTGAGTTAAAAATAATGTTTTCCCATAATTTATGGATATGTATTTCATGTTGGTTATGTTTCAGTTATCTATGAGTCCTTTCTTGGAAATGATAGTCACAAATGCATGCTCAATATTCTAATGTTTATAAATTCTTGATTTAAATCGAATGAAATATTTGATCTCATGTGGATATACGTTATTGTTTAACCCATGTTGTATTGTTTTCTTGATAGGAAATATGAGATCGATTCACTTGTATGATGCAATGTTTTATTAATGGATTTCTTCTTGTTTGAGAGGTATCTTCCCTAGGTGATTGTTTGAGTCTTTTTTAATGATGATACATGGTTATGTGATCTGTTCTTCTAGATTGGCTGTTCTAATCCAAATATAGTGAGATCATTAGGAGGTATCTCATGGATATTATGTACTTGAATGAGAATTGTCTTTCAATATGAAAAAAAATTATTTTCATAAAATAACTACTAACACATGATTGGGAATACTTGATAATGTGAAAGACAATTTAGGAAAAAGTAATTATTTAACGAATGTGCATAATTGATTATTCTTTTGGTTAAGGAAATTATTTCACCAATATAGTTATTATTCTTATTTATGAATATAATAACATGTTATAATTTAGTGAAATACTAGGAACTATATGTATTATCACATGTGGAAATATTAATATTCTTGTTTGAATTATATGGGATGTGTGATTTCATGCTACTTAAATATATAGTTTTGTTTACTATTGATATTCAAGATATTTTGACATATTTGCTATTATTTTTTTATCATTTTTATATTTTTAGGTTATCATGTGATTTTAATGGAAATAGTTATAGAGAATAAGGCTGGTAATGTCATCTGGCTAAAAAATTAAAGATGTGGGATAATTTGAATATAATTCCTTGAAGTTAAATGAAACTGGATGTGATGGATGAAATCATGGTCAATATTTTTTATATTATAATAGTTGATGCCTTATGTTATCCATAATCATAAACTATGATAAATGAATCGATTAATCAAAGAAGTAAATAAAACTAATTAATTGATAAAGTCAAATGTTTGGGGCAAAGAGTGTCTGTTTGCGTATAAGGGAAAAAGCCTTAGTTTATGGGATATATTACTTGATTAATATATATATTTTTTGTTATATTTTTTTTCTTTGTATATGATCTATTATATGAAATATTATCTGAGCATTGTATGGATGGTTGTTGATGAGATATGGGTAGGGATTCTTGAGTAAATGATGGTGGCATGAGGTGATGGTTTTGATAATGATATTTTCATGGGATGAAGATTGTTATGTGCAGTGTTTTTGGGGATTCTACTGTGATTGATATAATGGGTTTAATGAATGTATTCCAATTATTATGATGGAATCATAGATATATTATTGATAGTGTTTATATTGGTTTAATGGATGATGGCATGTTTTTATTTATATAATCAGATTCCAGCAATAGAAACCAATTTGATTCAATGCACTAAGATTTTATCTTTTATGCGGTATCTTGGTCTATGTCCTATAGTGCCCAGATGATTCAGAAAGGATAAATGAATATATGAAAGAATATGGTGGTTTTTAATGATTTATTTGGTGAAATCATATTTTTTAATATGAGAAAAAAATTAATAGTGCCACCAAAACATGGAATAAAATATTAAAACATTAATATTGGAAATGAATATGGTAATAATTAATTATTGGATAATTCAAAAATTAATTAAATTGAGACTTGATGAATGTGTGCTTATATGATATATAGTCCATAGTAGTGGTATTCGAGTTTCTGAGTGATGATAGCTACATTTGAGCCTAGGAGTAGGTTAATGACCATAGTTCTATTGTGAGAAATATTATATCCGGTATGTTTTATGATTTTACATGATACCCAACCATGTCGATAGGGATACTGACACCCATTAGACTATATGAGGGTGTTTTCTTCAATATCTAGGTTAGTGAGGGATATATGGATGACTACCCCCTCTATCCCTACTCACACCTCCTGTTAGTATTAAATTTTGGTATTCATGATCATTAGTTTTCTTATATATGTGTGTAGAGGTCTATAATTTCATATGTTTATTTTAGATACATATATCTATGGATATAGTATCCAAAGGATTATTATATGTATGATGTTTATGGGATATGATGAATAAATATACATAATAGGTGTATGGGTTGTGATGGATTGAGGTATAATAAATGATGTATGATACATGGCATATGGGTTGTGGTGGATAATAAAAATTACTCAATTAAAATATGGAGATGTGGTATGGGATTATGAGATGATGCGATGATCATAATACATGATTTGATACTTATCATAGGTTTTTTTTTGTGATGGATTCTTTTTGAGAGACATGGATTAAGACATGTGATGTTTGTTTAGAGTCATAAAGTAGTGGGTAAGTGGTAGATGGGTTCCATATTTTTTTATTATATCATATGATATCTTATATGAGATAATTGGTGATCTATTTCTAGGGTAAGGATGAGAAAAGAATAATAAACTTGTTTAGGTGATGATTTATTTTCATTTGTTTACTCAATGGGATTTAATATGATTTTTTGATATTTTTCATGAGTGGTTATTGGGATTATCCTATGTAGTATACATGTTATGTGAACACTACATATATATGAATAAATTTTTAGGTTAGAAAAGCTGGTTTATAATGGAGATGGACTTTCCTAGTTTGAGGAGTTGTTAGAGAGCTTCTTGGGATTTGAGGTAACTGCTGAGGTTTTTCTTTTGGGTTTTCATTACATTTCTTTTTTATAAAATATGTACGTTATTGCATATATGTTCTAGGTTTTATAAATATTTTTTTATGAGAAGGATTTTTTTGGTATTTTTTCTACCTTATCTCTCGATTCTCAAAATATTAGAGGGTAATTCCTTCCATTTGTGTGTATATTGTACCCTTGATGGTTGTCACCGACCCATGACCTAATTGGGGTGGGATTTAGTAATAATAATACCCCTTATCATATTACCATCCTAGTAGGTGTATTAATTAGGGGAGGGGTTCATGAAAAATAATATATACCAACACAATTTTTTTGAAACTAGTTGAGAACGATAAAGATTACTTACACATAGCGATGAAAGTAGTTAAAAACTAACTAATATAATTTTTTAATAGTAAATTTGGATTATAAATATATATATTATGAATAAATATTTTGGATATTTTATTAATGAACACAATTTATTTATTTAGGATATCTTGTTAATGTTCATAATAAATATGGATCAAGGTAAGGGTTATCATATCAAATTACTCTCATCGACGCATGTTTTGTATCATTCAACTTATTTTATTTATGTGGTGTATATACTACCTATTTGATATAAAATATAATAATTATATCTAAATCGTGTTATATTAAGTTCAATTACATGATCTATCTTTTATTTTATTCTAATTAAAGTGTTACACAAGTTGTAAGGGTTTTTTTGGTGTCAATTCTGATTCTTCGAGACCTGTTACATCTTATTCACCATGTGACCTTTGTATGGTGTTTTATTGATTTAATTTTCTATACATGTTCTATAAATTATTTCCTTATAATCCATGGGATAAAATATTCTAATTATTTTTATTTTATTAAAATTTATTTTGAACAATGCGTTACCCCAGTCGTAGAAGTTATAGATAAATCAATTTTCATTCATTGTGTTATGATCATTCAAATGAACTTACTTCTTATAAGTTGGGAAAATTATGTAATTTTATTGTATTACATGGTATTATATCACTGTATATATTTTTCACACATAAAATATTTTAAAAATGTTTTATCCTTCATAGAGTATGTTTCTCTTAAGGGATATTGATAACTCAAATCTCATTTCCTTGAGTTATGATGTTTCATATGGAACATTTCATTTCCATGATTATGTTAGCCCACACTAATATTTTATTATTTGGTAATTTATATTCCTATTTTTTAAAATTATATTTTAATAAAAATTAATGTATTGTTACTCTTAATATAATTTGATTTATAAAAAAATTATTTTGAAAATAATAAAATTAGTTATTAATTTCACATTCAGATGTTTTATCTTCCTCTTATAATTTCTCAATGATAAAATTTAGTATTTTTCAATGATATTTTAATAAATATAATTTTTAAAATTAATGGTTTTAATTTTGTTTCACACCAACTTTTCAAGAGTTACCATAGAAAGAGACATGATCATTTTCAATCTACATCAATGTTAATAATGTTTTCTTAAAGAAACTATAGGTTTTCAATACCATTTACAATGTCATTTAAAAATGGATTTACCCTAATGGGATTTATGTTTCATGATTTATCAAATAACATATACATATATATATATATATATATATTATTTGGGATATTGAACTCATCATACCAACGAATTCAACTCTTGATCCTCTTTTATTATTGTTCAAAGTGTTATTTTTTAGGGTGTTCTTAATTTATGACAACACCATCATATGTTTCCTTTGTTTCAATAGGGATATGTTTTTTTGTAACCATACGATTTCATCTTCTAGGTGGCTCATGATCACGTTACTCAATCATTAACATAAATGTATAATTATTAACCCATATGTTATGAACATATCATTTTAAAAATTTTTATTGGAATATTTCCACATAGAAGGAACATTTATTTATTAACATGGGTAAAATTATTGGCATTTTATATATTTTTCTTCCAATATGAATGATTATTGGATTGTTGACTATGTACTATTTGACCATCCGACTTTATTTTCTATATGGGTTTTGATCATGTTATAAATTTTATTAATATATTTAAATTTAGTTATATTTTGTATGGTTATTGAATGCTAACATAGGTTGATTATGCATTGACATACCATATCTAACATTATAACAATATCATTGTTTTTATTCAGTTAGAGGTTCTTTAAGAAATTGTATGAAAAATATTATTTACTCTTATGATCAATGAATTGAAAATAATTAAGTTATGGGTGGGGAATTTAATTATATATACCCTTAGTGAATTAATAGATCTTATGAGAAAATATAGGTTAGATTTCAGTGTATACCTCTTCCAATAATAGGATAGTGTCTTGGAATAAGGACATGAAATCATGTTTTGATATCTTACATTATATATTCTTTTAGTATGTGATCCGTATTATTGATATCCTTGTATTTATTTATTTCCATGGATATAGTATAATATATGTTTTTAGTTGATTATGTCTTTAAGTTTCCTCTTTATTAATATCATAACACTTATTCCATGTTTATGTCATGATTTACTCATTTTTATATTTTCCTATATTGAGTTTTTGATCTCAATCATTCTTATATTTTCATTTTCCAAGGTTATAAAGAAAAGTATTAGAAGTGAAATATTTAGAAGGATAACATGTGTGATAGAATTTATGAGAGATAAAGAAGAATAATTATGTATTTATTAGTTTCATATAAAATAAAAAAAATACCTATTTTATACAAAGAACATTGGATTTTTTATTTTTTATTTTATCATAATTCTCTAAAGATATAAAAAAATGACCCTCATTATGTATGGGATTCAAATATAGTTATTGAATTTTTAATTAATGATGGTTATATGAAATATTTTAGAGCCATTGTCAAAGTGATAATATTATGTATGTGATTATGGCATCAGATCTGGGAGGGTAGGTATGGGGCATCACAACCCTCCTATATGAACCACACTAAACTCTGAACCAACATCAACTATATTACTTATAAATTTTCCATAATACATGAATGTTGACTGGTGAAAATAAAATAAACCACAACATATACCTCATAATACCCCCATATATCCACACAATCATAACCAGAAAAATACATTCAAGTTCACATTTGTAAAATAAGAACCAAACACAAAATTCTAGTAATAATCACTGTTGGAGAAACCTTTTCCTTTATAAACAATATTGTTCAAATATAATACATCATTAAAATAGTTAAAATAAAATTTTTATATGGTTTTTAATTTATGAATGGTTAGTCCCAAAAATAAACCATGTAATTAACCCACATGTATCACCAACCACAGTTATTTTTAGTAATTGTAAAGAACACTAAAAATTTGTGATGGGAAAATCATGAAAGTAGGTAGATAGTTGTTATTCACCCATTCACGTCAATTTAATTTATGTTCAGTTAAATATCATTATATTTCAATATTCAATACTCACCGAAATAATAAATAATAATTATTATCACAAAAATTAAAAGGTATAAGAGAGAGTTCTTGAATTACCTTCCTCAAACAGGAGACCATCACTAAGACAAAACAAATCATGAAAAAAATAGATAAAATTTAAACCAAATCAATACCCATATATCTATTTGAATAACAAAACTTGAATAAAAAATCTCTTTTTATAAAGTCATTATCAAACGAAGTTTAGGGTGAAAAACATGAAATAAATAGGGTAAAAATATCATTGGAAATATGAATTTGTAATTATATGAATTCAATTATCAATGGTTATCAAATAGTGGTCCATATACTAAAAACTCAAACCACAAATGGCTATTAGTTTGAGTGTAATCAAAGGAAAATAGGGAATAACAGATAGAGTTTTAAATTTGTACATAGGAAAGAAAAAATGGGTTGAAAAATGGTATGTAATATTTTCAACATGATTATTATAACCAGTTACAATCATCATGATGAGTTATATAGACATAGATAAAAGTTAATATCCACCAATGATTTGATATATACCCTTAAAAATCAACTAAATCTCACCGATTCAAAGCTCGATCAATCATTGAAATTTTATTCCATCAAATATGGCCTGTATCAAGGTCTATACGCCCCATTATCAATCTTTATAAAATAAAATAACAAAAATAAGTCCATTATTTTTTATCTCTAGGAAAAATGGAGTTCACACCATGAATTCCTCCATCAGAAAACCCCAAAACTACCAAGAAAATCACACGGTGTGAATTCCCCTATGAAATATGAGAAATGACAACATAACTATGTTTATTCTGTTTTAGAGACTCTACACCATGAATTAAATAGCCTCACCATGATTTAACACTTCTAACTGAAATTTCAGAAATATCTACACCGATCATCACTTAAATCTCCACCAAACTCATCAAACACCAAAAACACACAATTTAATGGTTCATGAAGGTATAGACTATTACTATGTATATTATATGTAAAAATGCCTATCATTATTCAAGAATTAACCCCCCATAGAACCATAATTATATATATTGTTCTAAATATACATAATTTTACACTAATATGGGGATTATAAAAAACTAAAAAAAATATACTGTTTGATGTATTTAGGAACTAGGAAAAAATAACACCATCCACCTATAATATTTAATCAAACACATTATCATATACCACATATTAATTTACCACACTCATATTACCACCCATTATCACCTGATGAAATTAGATACTATAATAAAGGAATGATTTCAAACAAATTATAAATGCTAAAGATTATTAATGAAACATATTTGATATAGAAATATATCATTAACATGTGAGACACATGACCATGATAGAAATTAAGTGATTAATAGAATAAGATCATGAAAATATAAGATATAAAATTGAGTGTTATGGAATTATCATATATTATAGTTAAAAATCTATACAAGTATAATCTTGAAAGCATAGTATAAACATATTATTTCTTTTAATGGGTGGTTAAACCTCTTTAGAATAACTCTTATCACTATCCCATAATAGAGTCCATTTCTCATGGAAGAGGAATATGACACGTATTTGTGACTTTTCTTTATAAGCATTAGTCAATGGGTATCACTAAGACATAATAAAAAATCTATTGAGATTAAAAAAATTCAAATTAATTTTTATCTCATGATATATAATAATTTACAAAATCGTTTAGGGGGATTTATAACTACAGGAGCACCTATCGTTGTTATATATCATGAATATTTTTTTCACATATAAAAGAATAATATGTATTTAGTAAACTAGAAAAAAAACTCATGGAAAAATAAAGGGGCTATATAATGATTTTAAAAAGTATTTTATTAAATTAAAAAAATATAAGTATCCAAATTATTTAAAAAATATTGCATTGTCATACTCAAATATAAAAATTAAAATATAATAAAATTATCATTTACCTAACTAAAATAATAAAAGTGGAAGATGTAACACCCTGATATTTTTTGAAATATATTTTTATAATAATATTAATCTTTTCAATATTTTGTGTTATATGAATCAATTTTTTTATCTTGAGTTACATAAAACACTGAATTTAGCTTGCATTACACACAACACATAGTGTAAAAGAAACACAACATGCTATAAAATTATAATTATTTACTATGATGGTTACCCCTAGCTATTTGAATAGAGTGTGTGAATATGATTAACTAAATTATGAAAATATATGTTTTAAACATGTATATAAAATTAATTATTCAGTTAAAAATTAATTATAAATTAAAATAAAAATTATTTGAAAATAAAGGAAATCTTTTTTGGGAAAATAATTTTTATGAAAAAAATGTTTTTACCTCAATAGATTTAAAAAATAACTTTTATTGAATTAAATTATTGAAATTTATATATTATATATTCAATAAATAGTTTAACATTAATGTTATGTGTCTTCTATACAAGTGCTAAGACTAAATCAAATTTAACATTTAAAACTGTATTTTTTCTAAAAAATAGTTTTGTCACCTTTTGTGGGCTTATTTTAAATTGAAGTTTTGTCAAATTTTCAAATTTTTTTTAAAAATTGAAATTAAAATTTTAAATCATAATTTAAAATTTATATTAGATTTTATTTATAATAATTTTATGAGAATGTGAATGTTTCAATGAATAGAGAAAATACTAGTTTTAATTATGAATTGTCATTTATTTTACACCTTTTAAAATCATACCCATTTGATGGCCATATTTTGATCTTAAATGTAGTAATATCAATAAAATTCCATTTTTTAGCCTTTTGGAATGTGAAAAATATTGTTACACCTTTTCCATTTAAAAAATTAGAAGTGTGCCACTCACCTCACTTATAAAAGGCTACTCACTATATCTCATATTCACAATTCCAGAATGAATTGGTTCAGAAAATCCCTAAAAAAATAACCTACTAACTTCTATCCTATAATCATATAAGCCTTAGTTTTTCCATAAATCCAACCTACATAGAATTTTGTTTCAAACCAAAAGAAGTTTTCCAAAGAATAAGTAATGCTTCTAATTGAGCAGTTTATTATATTTCTTCCTCCATATCCTTAAATTCTTGTTAAAACATGATTATATGATTAAATAATTTTTTTATATATATTTTTATTTTATTACATTAATGGAATAACCTTCATCCTTCTTTTCCATAAAATGGGTTGCAAAATCATCATTCATATATACGGCGGACTAATGCCTCATGAACAGTTGTTATTCATTTTCAATCACCACCTCTAATTGATGAATATAATGATAAATGTAATATTTATATATTATATATATTACATTATTATTATATTGGAATAATTATATCAAATATTCCTTCTCACTTTATATTATTTGGGAATAAAATAATGTCATTCATGTTTACGATGGACTATTGCTTCACGAAGCGTTGTGATTAATTCTTTTCATAGGAATTACATGGAAGGTTATAAGTATTGATTTAAATAAAAATATTTTACATATATACAAAAAAAATTATTATATAATTGTAATATATTATTTATGTTTATTTTATTCAATCCATCTAGAAAATGGAAACATCATTCATGTGTACATACGACCTACCGTCTATATAAAAAGTGTATTTCATTTTCTATTTCTAAATTTTATGGATTAATCTACATATATATTTAATATATATGATATTTATATCATGTTTAAAATTATTGGTATGATGGAACTATGATCAATATAAGAGGACTAAAAATGAAAAATCAAAACATATATGAAAAAAAATAAGTTATTATCTAAAATATGATTATAACAAGAAATTTTTAATCAGTGAGAAATAAAAAATTCATAAGTAAAAAAAAATATAGTATGAAAAATATATGTATTATTCTATTATAGGTTAATTATAAACATATATTTACTATTAAAGAGGTTCGAATGTGTATGAAATAAGTCGATACATAAGGTAATACATTTCCATCCCACTTTTTACTTATGTGATTCACATTCCATATTCACCACCTATTTATTTTATGTGGTGTGTATACTTCCCATGAATGTATTTTATGATTCTTATCCTGATGATAATTGGGATTTAAACATCCATTTTTTGATCTTTCTTTTATGAGGTTTATGATTCAAATGATGTCGAAGTAGTAGGGGATTTTTTTTCTTAATTTACATTATTTGAGACATATGTTACGTTATGCACCTATCTTATTTTATGAGATTTCTATACAACCACATTGACATGAAATATCATTAATTTATTTATTCTTAGGACAATATATGTTTCATTTCAGGTTATTATTTTATGGGGATTATGATTAAAAGTTACCAAATTGGTACATGTTTTATGTTACAATCTCATCATTTATCATGATTGTTCATGATTATGATTCCAATGATGAAATAATATAATCTATATCTCAAGAATATCAAGTAATTTTTATCCACTAATTATTTCTTTATAATACATTTTTTCTATTCATTTTCACCTCTTTTTGTTCTCAATAGTTCGAAATAATATTTTTACGAAAAATCATCATTATTCTCTCTTCATCAAATCACCCTTTTCATCCAAAACCATGTATTCTAAAAATATTTTCAAAAATATTTTTAAAATTATCTAAATGAGTTGTTAAAAAAATTATTACCCAAGTTTTAATTTTTTAAAAATGTTTTAAAGGAATCTTCATGTATTTTTACAAAAAATGACTATTTGTATTTTACTAGAAACATGAAAGGAATATTTGTCTTAACATGTGTGATATGAATTGTATTTTACACTTTCATGAAAAAAACATTATTTTTATAGATTCCTTTATATTTTTAAATTATTATTTTCAATGAAAATTATTTATGATTTTTTTTTAATTTTAACAAGTTATTTTTAATGAAATGTTATTTCCCTCTAGAAAAGATACACAGGTCTTTTCAAAATCATTTTCCATCTAAGATGAATTTTTTAATGTTACTTATGATTTAATGGGGATATGATCCAAAGATACTATTTTAATTATTTTTCTAAACGGTTTATGTTTATTGTGACAATATTTTTATGAAACCATTTCTTTCCATGGGCTATACCATGATAAAATGATTATGAAACCCGCTTCTTTTTCCACAGGTTATACTATAATAAAATGATTATGAAACCTTCTTACTTTTCAATGGGTTGTTCTGTGATGAAATGATGAAATATATATAAAACCCATTTATTTTCCATGTATTATAGTATGATGTAATTTCTATGAAACCCATTTCTTCTAATGGGATATGATATAATGGATATTTTTTGATCTTATGGCACAAATATGCATGATTTTAATTATGTGAATATTCTTACATTATAACCAAGGATGGTTTTCTTGTAATAAACAATAATGTTGGGACATACATCTTTCATTGATATATTTGGTAATTATTAGTGTTATATGATCTCATGGGGTATATTATAGGTTTTCCCAAGCCCAAATAGGGGTACATGGGATGTTATCTCAATCCCAAAAGTGGGTACATAGAAGATTATCCCAAGCCCAAAATAGGTACATTAGTGGTTAGCCCAAGATGAACATGCTATAGATGTCTTATTGGATAGCTTAGAAATAAGATTTTATAAGATAATACAAATTAAACACAAATATTTATCTTATGCCAATGTTTTGTTATCGTGGCTCATTTTCTTTGATTACATTATTATTCATGTCTTATGAACTACCAAGATTTATTCCATGACTCATGTTTATGATCTATGATATGATGGGTATGTGTTTTATATGTTATTATCAGGTTTCGATACACATATTTTCATTTTATATATATATAAATTTTTTACCCTTATTGATAATTTTAACTCACCCTTTCTTATGTTTCCTTTCACCTAGATATGAAGAATGGTATCATGTTTAATATGTATAAGAAGGGTTCTTATTATGAAGAACTTAGTGGGAGATGACATATCTCACTTATATATTGGTTGTTTATGTGTCCATGTTTCTGAAGGCACTATAACTAAATGATTCAGGTGTGTATTATTATGTTATGTAATGAATATCCATATAATAAGATGTAATATGTATTCATGATAAGTTATGGTCTTTATATTTAATATGATAGTAAGGTTTAGTTATAATTTGTAAACTCAGATAATATGGATTTAGTGTGACCCCTAAGGAATTTATAAGGATATAAATAGGGATATGACTAATTATAAGTATATGGATAAGTCAATGTATAGGAAAAAGTCTGGTAATTTTGGTAAAGGATAGAGTGATTAGTTTCTAAGATATTAAATTTGAGTTTTGATATTACTATCAGATGTAGATCTAACACAGAGGTACTTAGGGGTATTAAATCCAAATAGGGTGCATTGAGTTAGACTCAATCCTTACCTAGTTCATGACTATAGGAATTTCTGAACACCTAGTTTGACACTACAAGGGGATATGGTTTAAAAATTAAAAAACTCTTTATGAACAATTATGAATGATTTTAATAATAAATATGAATGTAATAATAAATGACTACAGATTCATAGATTTAAAATAGGGTGTCATGATTTAGATACCCTATAAATTATTTTTCATGAATATTTGGTTTTCCACTGGGATTAGTGATTAAAATTATTTTCTTTATTGTTTTAGTAAATGGATAGACTTAAAATTCATTTTTTATTTGATTTTCAAATAATTATTTATGGTTGAGTGGTATCCTATTTACCAGGAAGGAACCAAAAATAAAAGTTACTCCATTTCACATTTCAAAATTCAAAAAATTTCCAAACACCTAAGGAGATTAAGATTTGAGAATCAACTTTTTCACCCAAAGTCTAATCACCAATCATCACTATCATGAGTTACTACTAATATATTTTCCATCCATTACTACATTTTCATCACCATCCAACCTCCACACTAGACACCAAATACCATTAGAGAAATCTAGATCTACCATAAACATTGAACCAAGTTGTTTTCATTCCTCATCAATATAGTAACAAATAAATCACCAAAAATAAGAAAAATAATAATAGAATCCATCAAAACCTCTCTATAACATCTCACCACACCAATTATTTATCATCCCCTATTGAAGTATTAATAAACCAAACACTAGTATAGAGCAATATCACCTCAAAAAAATGTATAAAACATCTACATGATACTATTGAGAGAAACTTGAAGACCACCACCATAACCAAAGTTGACCAAAATATAATGAGAACCACAAATAGAACACCAATGAAAAATAATAAATAGATTGAAAACCAATAATAATAAAACAAAACTTCACAAAATTTAAAAGGAATACATCTAAAAATATGAAGTCATCTATGAAGGGTGCACACTTGGAACACTGACAACCACCAAACCACACCTCCCAAAACATAAACGTTACCACTACTCTAGATCATACTAGGATAGGAGAAATGGAACATGTGGTTAGTTAAGAGGTTTGAGAAGCCGAAGTATCTAAACGCCGATAACATTGATGACGTAGAAAAACAGGAGCCTTAAAAGTAGGAGAAAACTGACCCAGGTAGTTCCTTGAGACCCATTGACCGTCGAATCGTGAAACCTAAAAACTCTTTGAACCACTACAAAAAATCTAACATGGAGAGGCACTGAGTAAATTGAGTTCATAACTTCAAGAAGAGCGTCTAAGGGAATCAAAAGTAGACAACCAACATCAGGACCCCAAGAGACATTAAATAGAAGATGATGACATGGTAGAAAAATAAGAGCATAGAGAAAAAAATGAAATTATTATCCTCTTGAGAAACCAAATGTTATGAGAGATGGAATGAAAATACTAATTTTCAGGATCATAAAACTTTCTCAAGCTATGAATCATGATGAACATCCAAATGGGAAAATGTGGGAAAGAGATTCTATTAAGTCCTTAATAAGGCGATGTCCACCTTCTTTTTGTTGGTCTACTAATCCATTGTTCACTAAGTAATGTATCAGTACCAATTGGAAGTTATTTTCAAGTCTATGGTGTTTAGAACATGAAAAATTCATTTTGGATGTCTATCGTTGGGGAGGTGAGGTATATCAATTGTATAAGCTTATTACGAATATGATTCAGGAGTAGTTAATTGAATCTATGGAATGGGATGAGTTTAAGAGGATATTATTCAGTAAGTACTTACCTCACATTCTTTGAAAAATAATATAGATGAAATTTATTTGGATCAAACATGAGGATGTTGAATCTAATGGTATATACAAATCTCATTTTACAAGACATTCATGGTACACTTTTGGTCTTATCATTCATCCAGAAAGAAAAATTGATTGATTCCATGTTAGATTAAAACTAAGTATTCCAAATAAGTTGGCTATAAGATACTATAGTAGTTATAAAGAATTATTTTGTTGTTAATTAAAGGTATAAATATAAATATGAGATTCTAACCATTCCCATTATTTTTATAAGAAAAAGAAGATCATGTCTTATGAGAACTCAAACAAATTTCAAGGTGGAAAGAAATTTCTATCACCTACATGCAATAAATATGGGAGGAATCAAATAGGTAAATTCTTAAAAGGAAAAAGATGGTGTTACATGTGTTTCAAACCTAGACATAGATAAAATGAATGTAGAAATGACATGAAGTGTCAAGTAAATGAAATGAATTTTGAGTGATCTCAACAGAATGAACCACCCATACTCTAGAATTTCAAGTTTAAGAAGAATGAGCATTATGAAAATAAATTCCCCAATCCAAGGGATAATTTGGATGATAATCCAAAAAAACCTTTGATGAAATAGAATTTATGATGTGAGTAATGATAATAAGAGAATACTTATCCTCCCATCATTATTTTTGAATTTCATGTTTTATTTTTTATGAATTAGTGCTATAAAAATCATATTGTTCATAATTTAGTGAAATTTAATATTATTTTATCCCTATTAATGTATTATAGAATAATGAAATCACATTTTATATTATATCTATACAAGGGTAAACAGAAGCTTCCAATGAAATTGTTTTTGTTTAAGATAAGATCTTTTATAAGGAATTAATGGTTAATTATCATTTGGATGTGTATATGTCTCCATATAAGATTAAGTAAAGTTTTATAGAATCCATCATGGGATTATGAGTTAAAGGTTGATCACAAAGTTCAAATTCATTGAAACCCATTTTTAGGTTTTATGTGATGGGATATTATCATGATTAAGTATATTTTAAGAGACATTTATATAAATTAAACCCTTTGAATTTTTAAAGGTTTTAGTGACAATGTTATTTTTGGAGGAATTCATTTATACATTATGAACATATAATTAAAGGTAGTGGAAACCTTTAGGGATTATTTTATCTTTGATGTTGAGGTAATTATGTGTTACAATTTTTCACCTTACGAAGTGATAACACTTCATTGTAATCATGGAATATTTCTCTTTGGATCCACTTTCTAGAAAATATATTATGAAAGTGGAAAGATTTCATGGAGTACTACATTGAATTATATCAGATTGGGATATGATTTTGACCTCGATGTTTTGGAAAAGTATTCAACAAGGTATTGATATATATTTGTGTTTTAGCACTATATATCACCCTAAGATAGATGGTCAATTTGAGAGAAGAATTCAAATTCCAAATGATATGATAATATTTTTTTCTATATATTTCAACGGTGGCTGTGATAAGTACCTTCCTCTAGTTGAGTTTCCTTATAGAAATAAATTTCACTAAATAATTTATATGGATCCTTATGAATCCCATAATGGAATGAATTATAGAAATCTAATGTAACATATTGAATTTAGAGAAATAAATCTATTAGGACATGGGATAGTTGATAAAATAGAATAGAATGTTAGATCCATTAAAAAACATGAAATTTCATAAAAAAATGATATAAATGTTCATTGATAATCGATCATGTGATCTAGAATTTTAAATTGGTGAGAAGGTGTTTCTATGAATTTCACCATGAAAAAATAAGGTAAATCTATTTGATAGGAATATCAGTCCCCTTGAAATTATTTATTATATAAGAACCATAGATTATCCATTTAAACTATCACAGAACCTTTATCTGGTTCATGATGTGTTCTATGTATCGTTCCCAAAGATGTACATAAAAGATCCATCACATGTACTGAACTCAGAGGCTATACCATTGAATAATAATCATTATTATAAGGAAAAACCACTATAGATTATGGATCAAATAGAGAATGTTAAACATAACAAGACCACTCACCTAGTTAATATTTTTTTGATGAAACCACCAACTTGAGGAAGATACGTGGGACCTGATGATGTAATGAGGTATAAGTATCCTTAATTATTGGTACCAAAGTGATGAATTTCAAGGTTGAAATTAATTTTATTAGGGGTATAATATAACACCTTGAGATTATGTGAATTATTATTATTTAAAATAAATTTAATATTTTTATTATTCTACATTACAGGTAACATCATGTTTAATATGTGTTACATGCAACACTGAATTTACATTTCATTACACACATCATCGTGTTTAAAAAAATAAGGCATACTATTAAAATATTATTATCTAATATGATAGTTACCACTTAGCCATTGGAATTATAGGTGTAAATAGGATTAACTAAATTATGAAAATATATGAATTACACATGTATATAAAATGAATTCTTTTGTGACAAATTAATTATAAATGAAAATAAAATATATTTGAAAATAAAGGGAACATTTTTTTGAAAAACTATTTTCATGAACATAAATGTGTTTTACCTCAATAAATAAAACAAATCAATATTTGAAAATTATTTTAATGAAATTTATATATTATTTATTGAAAAAAAGTTTAACATTAATCTGATGTTTTTCCTGGATAACAATTTAGAATAAATATAATATTACTCTTAAAACCACTATTTTTTTCTCTCTAAAAACTAGTTTTTTCCATTTGTGCACTTATTTTGAAATTATTTTTTTTGATTTTTATTAAATTTATATTATAAATTAAATTTATTTTTGAAATATTGATGTAAAAATTACCATATATTTATGTTTTCAATTTTGTTTGAGATAATATTTTTTTGATAGTTAGTGAAAAATATTTGTTCTTATAAACAATTGTCATTTGTTTTAAAGAATTGAAAAACTTCAAAACTATTATTATGTTTTTAAAATTAAAATATTTTAATTATATATCTATTATTATAATTTAGATTCTTATAATCAATTTCATATTTAATTTTTATATAAAACCTTTTTACACTTTTTAATATTTTCTCTTTGGAAAACCTCTTATTCATCGCATCTACATGATTAATTTTAAATTATATTTTTTCACTTAAGTGAATTGAATTTTAGAAAATATATTAAATATTATGATTAATAATAATTTATGTCATATAATAAGGTCTTATAAATATTTTACCATAATTAATATTAAAAACCATAAAAATTAATTACCTCAGTTTAGGTAAAATGGGTTTACGAGGGCTTAAACTAAAAATATAAGTTTTAAAAAGGACTAGAAACTTTCCCAAATACCATTTTATGGAATTAATTTGAACTTATCTCATATAGGATAGAGAATAGTCAATTCTAGATCCTTGTGTCATGTAAAAAACGTGGGTATACCTTTTTCTTTTCAAAAATTACAAGGGCTCCACTCACCTCAATTATCAAAGTCCTGCCCTCTCCTCTCCTCTTCACACTACCAAACCCAATTGGTTCAGCCAAAAACTACCTAAATAACATTATTAATTACATTATATTATCCTATAAGCCTCATTTTAGTCATAAATCCAACCAATTTATCCTTTCAGTGAAAACCAAAAGAATTTGTTCGAAGAAGAGGTAACCTCCCTAATCAAGTATTTTAGTCTATTTCTTCCTCCACCTCATTAAATTATTGGTAAACCATGATGGTATAATAAAATAAGAATATTAAATATATTTATTTTTTATTATATTTATTTAATAACATAAATCATTCTCACCATTTATCAAATGGGTCACAAAATCATAATTCATGTGTACGACATACTACCTTCTCATGAATTGATGTTATTTGTTTTACAAAACTACCTATTATGACATGATATAATGATGTAATTACTATATATATATGATATTTATGATATTATTAATCTTATAGAATCATTATATCACATATTAATTCATTCTTTCTAGTCCATGGGAATATGATAAAGTTGTTCGTGTGTACGGTGGACTATCACCTCACGAAGCGATGGGATTAGTTATTCACTTAAGATTTACATTGAAGGTAATAAGTATAGTTTTAAATAAATATATATTAAATATAAATGTAATAAAAAATATTATATAATGGTAATATTATATTTTTTATTTCATTAGATCCGTTGATAAAATGGAAACAATATTCTTGCATATGTATGTCTTATCATCTCCATGAACACTGTATATAATTTTCAATCTCTAATATTTATGGATTAATATAAATAAATATATATGATATTAATATAATTTATAACATTATGGATATGATATAACTTGGATCAATATATGATGACTAAACATAACAAACTGAAACATACACGATAAACAAATTGGTTATGATATGAAACATGATTTTAACAAGGAATTGTTAATAAGAAAGAAATATAATGGAATATGTAAATAAATTATTTTATGAAATATGTATATAATTATGGTTTTACTATTTTTATAATAAACTTGTATTTATTATAATGGTGGTTTGAATATGTATGATATAAGTTGATACTTAAGGTTAGGGATTTCCATCTCACTTTTTCTTCTTCTGTGAGACACATGCCATATTCACCACAAATTTATTTTATATGGTGTCTATAATTCTAATGAATATATTTTATTATGATTTTAATTAAATTTATTTGGATTTACATATCCATTTTTAGATCTCTATTTCACGGGGTGTATGATTAAAAATATACCAAAGCGATCAGCTATTTTTGTCTCAATTTACGTCTTTGAGACATATATTATGTTAAGAACATATATTCTTTAATGAGGAGACTATACCGACCCTTTGAAATATCATATCATTAAATTATTTATTCTCATAAAATTCGATATTTTATTTAATTTTATTCTTTCATGGGGATTATGATTCAATGTCACCAAAGTTGTATGGGTTTTATGTTACCATCTCATCATTTATCGAGATTGTTCAGGATTATTCTTCCAATGAAAAAAATAATATGATATATTTCTCATGAAAATCGTGTATTTTCTTATCCTATATATATTTATAGATAATTCATGTTTTTCCATCATTTTCTTCTCTTTATGTAAACAAAAATACAAAATATTTTTTCATGAAAAATTGCCTTTATTTAACTCATTGGTCGAAAACCCCCTTTTCTTCCAAAACCATGTTTTCTAACAATGTTTCCAATTTTTTTTAAATATTTCTGTAAATGATTTTTTAATTAAAGTTTTACCTATTATTGAAATTTTGATTTTTTTTAAATTAATATTCCTGTCATTTTCCAATAATTTCCTATTTATATTTTTATGAAAATGTAAAAGTAATGGTTTTATTAATATATACGGAGTGAATGGTATCTTCCACCATTATAAAAAAAATCATTTTTTTAAAGATTTTTTTATGTTTGAAAGAATATTTTCAAAGAAAATGTAACCCCCAAGCTTCCGCGGTATGCTTCTCTTTGAATAATACAATAGTTTGTGCTGTATGCAACTTTGAGTTCTAACACACCATGACCAATCAAACTAGCCGTTATGAATTGTAATACCCATTTTTTGATATTTTATATATTTTATTTTTCAAAATGGACTTCATTTTTGGATTCATAATATCAAAAATATCTTAGGGTTATTTTTTGGTATTTTTCTGAAAACTTTCAATTTTTGATGAATAGTGAAAAACACTGCGTTATTGGTTAAAACTGACTTTTTATTTAAATAATTAGTTATTTTATTAAAATTTATATTAGGTAAAAATAGATACAATATACCTATAAAGGTTCAATGAAATTCATGGAAGTCATTTTATAATAATATTAGATATATAAAATTTTATTGAACTTTTTATTGTCTTTTACCCACCTTCTAGGCGCATTTGCAAATTTGCATAAAACATAATTTTACTACTTCTGTGAATTGAATTTAAAAAATACGAGAGACACAGTTTACATCAGTAAGTAAAATGTGGTTCAATAAGATGAAAATAATTTTTGGTGAATAGTAACTTTTGACTTATTTACCGTAGTTAAAAGTAAATAGGGTAATTAAAGGTAAAAAATGATATTATAATTACCCTAACATATGTCCTAATTCTATTGGATAAGTTTATTTTGACCAAAAATAACCTTAGAGATAAAATATGATCCTTTTGGTCCAATTGGGTTAGATTAGGACATTTATTAATATTTTATTTAAAGAAGAGTTAAAAGAGTTAAATTCAAATTTTAATAACTAAAACATTTTTAATATAGGGTTATACATATGATAAATTCAAAAATAAATATTAATTATAAAGATAAAATGATTTCCAACATAATGGTATTTAATGTATAATTTTTAGACATTAAATAATTAAATATATTTATGACACAATGATGATGCAATAATTACCTTATTAATGAATGATTAAAATAATTGATATTATAAATATTCAGATAAATGTAAATTGAGACTTCTGATGAATTAAACTAATTTTATAGGTTAATATGACACGTTAGGGTTGATTAAAAAAACTTTGTTTGATGTGATAAAGTTGTTATGGCTTTCACAATGCAATAATTACCTTATTAATGAATGATTAAAATAATTTATATTATAAATATTCAAATAAATGTAAATTGAGACTTATGATGAATTAAACTAATTTTATAGGTTAATATGACACATTAGGGTTGATTAAAAAAACTTTGTTTGATGTGATAAAGTTGTTATGGCTTTCAAAAAAATGAAATACCAAATAGTGTAAAAATTTACATAAACGAGTTTTTAAAATAAATACTATATTATTAATTGATATAATATTCCTAAAAAGATAAGGTTTGTCCGAAGGACTTATATAAGGTTATATATATCAATAATTAATCACTTTGGGTTCTCTTGGATTTTTATAGTAATTTTATTAACCATTTATTATAATAATACAAGAATACATGGTAAAAGTTAAACTATTTAACTAAGAGTTAAATCTAAAAGATAAGGTTAATATGGTGACCTAAACCCTTATAAAACCTATTGGTTGAGAGGTTTTCAAACCAGCCCCACCTTATCCTAGAAATAAATCTTTTTTAGCCATTATAAACTGAATATGATTGTATAATAAAATAATATTTCAAGATTTTCCTAAAGTGACCCCCACCTCTCTTATAAAAGGGTACTTCCCCTTCTCTCAAAATCACACCTACAAAGACATTTGACTCAGAAAAACCCTACTCAAATATCCTCCCAACTACCCTTACTTATACCTAGAGGCCTTTATTTGATCATAAAGCCAACCTAGAGAGCCCTTTTGATCAACTCAAAAGGAAACACCAGAAGAAGAGGTAATAATTTCACCACCTCTTTCAAAGTTCTTTTCTTATTCCACTTCATCTTTCTTTATTGTTTCCATAACAAAATAATTACACAATTAAATTATAAATAATATTATGTTATTATAAATATGGTACAACCATATTCATTATTCTATCTATCCTATGAATGACATGTCACCATACTTGCGTACGTATTACTTGCCGTCTCCACATCGTGATGTAGTTTATTATTCAAACACTTCATTATTTGGATGGGTATAATAATTAGTATAACTGATGTAAATAATTAATATAACATGTTAAGTATTATTCATATAAAATATATTATCCAATTATATAGTATTTCACCATCAATAGAATGATATTGTCGCTCGTGTGTACGTATGGATTACCGTCTCCACAAACGCGATGAGATTCATTCCCCATCGTAACCATTCAAAAATAATTTTCATTTTATGATTAAAAATAATGTTTAAGAACTTAATATGATTCTGGATATAAATCAAATACATCTAATCCATAACAAACATGGCTTACATAACCAATCATATAAAGGGAAACAAATCAGTTAACACCTGAAATAATGATACTACTGAAATATTATTAACAAAGCAATATTAGAAGATCATATATGATATCATATTTATGTATGTGGTTCTTTTATAATTTAATAACAATTATTTAACTATTATACAGGAGGTTAACGTACCCTCAACCAAGGAAAAGTATAAGGTAAGTGTTAATTCCACATTCTCTTCATAATCCGAGGTTGTTTATATGTGAGTATCTATTGGGACCTCTTTATCATCCACATCTGTGTTTCTTAAAAATATATTTCCAATTTTTTTTAATATTTACTAGACTATGGGTTAAAGTCACTTATAACCTTGTTTTACTTTTTATAATTTTATTATGAAGGAATATTTCTGTCATTTTCTAAACAAGTTCCTTTACGACCTTTTCCACAAAATTAAGAAAAGAATGGGTTTTAACTTATATGGAGAGTGAAACTATTTTCTGTCGTTATAAAATCTTTGAAGCTTTCCTTACAAGATTATAAGAATATTTTCAAAATAAATGTTTTATTTTATAATTATATGACTTTTAAATTATTTCAAAATATAAAGTGATATTTCTCTCAAATTGTTTTTATTTCTTCATCTATGTCAACATCCTTTGATGGATTTTACACTTGTTTGAAGTTGATTTATTATGATAAAAATCTTCCATATTGTATTGAAGGTTTTGTGATTTGTTTGACTGTGGATGTGTTATTTTTATTCCATTCATGATTTATGGATAAATTATTGATATTTCGTATGCTAGTTTTAATATGAATGTTTATGTTATGTTTTAATCTTTTCATATGAGGAATGAACTGAAATTAATAAGTGATGGGTGGAGAATGCTATAGCTCCTCAATGCATTAGTATGTCTCATGAGACAAACTAGTGTCTTGGAACAAGGCCTTGACAAGATATTATATATAGTCTTGGAATGAGGTCTTGACTATGTGGTTATGAAGTCTGGCATTATGCATTCCATCAATATGAAATTGGCTATTGATATTGCATGTGATTATTCAACTAGTAGAATTTCTATGTGAATAAGTAAATGGAATTATTTGATTTATATTTTCCTTATTATAGTGAAGTTTAAGTTTAAAAGGATTATGTTTTAGTCTTATACATTTCCTTAAATGTTTATACTTATTTATGAAAATTTCCACTATATTGTTATCCTTAACGAACATCTAAGCTCACCCCTCTCTATGTTTTATTTTTCCCAGGATGTGAAGAAGTATATTATGACTGACCTGTAGGGATAGTCTAACAGAGTTGAATGTTTTCAAAGTAGACACAATGTTGTTGTTTTTCATTTCATAATGTAATGTAAAAATTATGTATGTATCTAGTACTTCCAAGGCTACTAAACTAATCGTTATTTCAGGATTTGATCCCTTGTGATCATGCCAATGTTATGTAATATTTTACCGACTATGGGTAAATAGGGTCGGGGAGTTACAGAAAATTAGTACAAAAATATTTCATTAATTTTTTTATTTTAAAATGTTATTTTTAAAGAAAAATTATTTTCCACACGAAATGTTCTAGGTGTCTTTTCAAAATCATTTTCTATTTAGGAATAAATTATTTTATATTAATTATGATATAATAGGGATATGATCCAATTATACCATTATTATTATGTATCTAAATGTTTTATGTATATTATGAAAATATGTCTATGAAACCTATTTCTTTCCAGCAGTTATACAATTTTAAAATGATCATGAAACCCAATTCTTTTTCCAGAAATTATACCATGATAAAATGCTCATGAAACCATATTTTTTTACATGGGTTATGATATGAAAAAATTATGAAATAAATATGAAACTGATTTCTTTTACATGGGTTATGGTATGATGTAATTCTTATGAAACCCATTTCTTTTCATGGGTTCTGATATGGTGAATGTTTTTTGATCTTGTGGAACACATATATAAGAGTTCCTTTTGTGAAATTGATTATGTTATAATCAAGTATAGTGGTTAAATTGTTACCAAGATGGTTGGGACCTATATCTACCTTTAATTAAAAGGGTAATGATCAATGTTATATGTTATCAAAGGGTACACATGAGGTTATCCTAATCCCATAAATGGTTACATGGTAGATTATCCTGAGACCAAGAGAGGGTATATATAAGGTTATACCAAGAAAAAAGTGTAACGTCCTGGCCCAGGTTCCACATGATGGTGCCCTAAACCGGTTTTCCACGTGACCTCAAGTGTGCCTCCTTGTACACTAGAGGCTTTCAACTAGTAGTGAGGGTCAAATATCAATCATGGACAGAAAACACCATATTTTTTTTATATTTATCAGAGTAATAAAATAGAAAAAATAATAAAAATAACCAAATAATATAACATAACCAGAATAATACTATATCACATGTAGAAAAAAACTAGAAATACAATGTCAAAACTGAACAATAAAAATTCCATGCTATTGTACGTGTCAAGTTTCTAAAATAAAAACTAAAAATAAAGACACCAACAACTCACAAGTAGGTCCCAAACCACATTTGGTTCCCTCATCCATACTCCATCCCAAATATGATATCTAACATAGGGAATTTTCCCTTAAGCTATCTTATAATCATGTAATCTATTTGGGTACTAATTAGGCAGCCTAATTAGGATGTGAGTAGAAATTAGTACACCACCACCAACAATGTCTAACACAAATCCAGTCAAACTGTGTATGAAGTTTTATAAATAAATAAGTACAATTTATAAATAAATAGTTATCACATTATCATTTATTCTTTACTCAATGAAATTAACTCATGAATTCCCAAGGACACCTATACCTCAATGTTTATTTCAGCTCATGCCATATCTCGAAGTATTTTTAGGTAATATCATATCTTAATACCTACTTCAGATGATGCTAAAGCCCGAAGTATTCAAAAGTGATATCATATCTCAATACCCACTTCGGCTCATGTTGGACCCCAAAGTATTCTCAAGTGAAGTCATATCTTAGAGTACCTTTGTTTCCATTCTTTAATTTCACACATAATTTCCCACATTACCAATATTAAATTCACAAGTATGATGATTATGTTACCATTCTTACTTTCAATAGAATAACCATGTTCTTATTCCTTTACTCACAAGTACAATGACCATGTTACCATTAATACTTCTCAATTTAATGACCATGTTCTCATTCCTTTACTCACAAGTGAATTACCATGTTTCCATTCATATTTTTCACATTAAAATGACAATGTTCCCATTATTTTACACTAAATTAATTTAACAATCAATTATCAATATTAATTTCATTAAAAATTCAAAAATTAGTTTGTCACATAATTACCCTAAATTAATTTCCCAATTAATAAATTATATTAATACCATTAATTAATTAATCAATTAATTAATCTATATCCACAAACTAAAAGTCCCATAATTAATTTAACAATTAATTATCTCATTCAAAATCTAAATACATCATAATTAGTTCAACAATTAATTTTTCAATTCATGATCACAATGTCACAGAATTAATTTAATAATTAATTATTTAAGATCTACAATCTCAATATCACATAATTAATTCACAATTAATTATCTCAAATAAAAAATCTTAATATGTCATAATTAATTAATCAATTATTTATTCAAGTAAACAATATCAATATCTCATAATTAATTCAATAAATTAATTATCCAACATTATCAATTCAATATCCTAACAATCCACATTAATTAACTCACCAATTAATTAATCCAATTCATTAAATTACATCATCACAACAAAACCCATTAATCTATCCACCAATTAATTAATCTAACTCATTCAATTGCATTAACAAAACAATCCTTATTAGTTAATTCACCAATTAATTATATTGACTCATTCAATTGCATTAACACAAAAATACCCATTAATTAATTCTCCAATTAATTAATCCAACTCAATCAAACACATTAACCCACTAATCCCCATTAATTAATTCACCAATTAATTAATCCTACTAAAATATCATAACATTACATCCATTAATTAATTAACTAATTAATTAATCAAAACCATTTCCATTAATGAATTCTACAATTAGTAAATCACATTCACCCCCTCAATTAATTTTTTAATTAATTGTCTATGTCATATAATATTAATTAATTCAAAATTAATTAACAGCATTCAATCCCTTCAATTAATTCACTAATTAATTTTCCATATCAATCCTATTATTTAACTCAACAATTAAATAATCACATTATTCACATTAATTAAATAATTACTGAATTAATCCTATTATTTAATTCAATAATTAAATAACCACATTACTCATATTAATTAATTCATCAATTAATTAATCATATTATTTAAATCAATAATTAAATAATCACATTACTCATATTAATTAATTAATCCTATTATTTAATTCAAAAATTAAATAATAACATTACTCACATTAATCAATTAATCAATTAATTAATTCTATTATTTAATTCAACAATTAAATAATAAAATTACCCACATTAATTAATTTTTTAATTAATTAATCCCAAATTAAACAATTCATTAACCCCAAATAATTTCTCAAATAATTTTTCTATCTCCATCAATTCAATATCCTTAATTAATTCCTAACTAATTATTCCAACACACTATTTAATATTTCAATAATCATCTTAATAATTAATTATCACAAAATCACAATTTCAATATCTTATAATTAATTCAAAAACTAATAATCTAATTAAATCCTGATATCTCATAATTAATTCAACAATTAATTATTAGTAATCTATAATCCGAATATCCCTAATTTGAACATTTCCTTTAATTAATTAATTAAATTAAGAACAAAATTGATAAACATATAATAAAAATTATAAAATTACATACTCATAAATGTAATTTAGACTTTGGGATTTAAATTATAGACCACCTTCCTCAAGAACGGTGATGAAGAACACTCACCAACAAAAAACCCCAATTTCTGTGGAATAATGACACAGAAAGGGATCTTGATTCAATTCATAGATACAAGATTTAAATGAATCAATATCTTACAAAACTAGTTCTAAATATAGATACAATAGAAGATAAACATACTTATTTTTTATAGTAAGAGGATCAGAAGAGAGAGATAGATCTAAAAGAGAAGAACACGCATACCCGGGAGGTGTAGATCTGGCAATCGGGTTTGAAATCGCGAAGAACAGAGACCGAGAGAGCTTGAAATTCATTTGTGAGCCTCCAAAATTGAGATAAATTCATTTGGGGTGATATAACATCGAATAGGGGTAAAAATATGGGGTTTGGGAAATTTAAAACTAAATTTCAGGTTAATTAAGACTACATACACAATTTACTACTCAGGGTGCACAATTTCCCCTAACCATGCACCTTAACCGTGTGCCTATTCTAGAAGGGGGGGGGGGGGGTGCATAGTTTCTCCTATTAGGGTGCACAATTTTTCAAACCACATTCCATTCATGAAAAACCTATAGTCTTAAGGGTGTATGTTTTGCAGGGATAGGCACACCGTTTGAGAAAACCATGCACCAACCATGCACAACACCCCCTTCTTTCAATTTTTTCAATTTTCAGCCAAACACACCCTAAGGTAAATCCCGAATGAAAAGTAGTAAATTCAAGGAAAAATATTACCTATAAATAAGCCTGAGATATCTCCAAAAAGTTTAGGTTCTTACACAAAGCTGGTATAAGAGTGGTTATCCCAATCCTATAATATTGTCAATATCATTGCAGGTAGCCTTACCATAAGATTTTCTATGTTATATACATTCCATAAATAATATGTTTTATTCAAATTTTATTTTATAATGGTTCATTTTATTTTATTATATTATTATATATGTCTTATAAAATACCAATATTTACATCATGATTGATGTTTATGATCCGTGATGTGCATGGTATGGTTTTCTTATGTTATTCTCATGTTATCATACCCATATGTTCATTTTATATTGATATCTCCATTTTTTACCCTTAATTATAAATTTAGATCACCATTTATTATGTTTCCTTTCCCTAGGATATGAATAATAGAATTATTTATAATATGTCTAAGAAGGGTTACAACTATGATGAACTTAGTGGGAGATGACATATCTCACTTATGGACCAGTTATTTATGTGCCAAAGTTTCCAAAGGCACTAGACCTAAATGATTTTGGATTTTATTGTTATGTTTTTTAATTAATATCAATATAATAAAATGTAATATTTATGTCTGATAAGTTAGGGACATTATAGAAGAATAAACAATAACAAATTTAGTAAAATATAATAACCCAATAAATGAATCCCTTATAAGATTAAATGGTTTTGAGAGAAATAGATAACAAAAGGGAGGCATAATTATATAAATATAAATTGAAAAATGAAAAAAATAAGAAAAAAAGGACATAATAAAATTTTCTTAGTGTATAAGATATACGCCCATAGAGAGATTGAGGATGATAGAGATTATATTCTCATGAATAATATTGCATAGAAATGAACTCTTATTTTATGTAGTAATGAATTATAAAAAGGGTTGGAAAAGTGTAGATGATTTATATATCATTGATAATTGTTCAAAATTATGGGAATAACATGGAATTATGTTAACAATAGTATATAAATATGAAGTTACAAAGGGAATTTTAAAAGAATTTTTTGTAAAATAACAAGGTAGTATAATTAATCCATTACATTTCTTATTGAGTAACCTATGATGGATTTGGTCAAATACCTTTTAAGGAAGGAATTTTTCAAACATTGTAGTATTTTTGAAATTTATATTGGAGTTTATTGAGATTTTTTCAGAATGTTTACAATGTACTTTGGATTCTAAGTGAGAATAACTAGGTAGAGGTTTGGTGTTTAAATATGCAAGAGGCATTTTAGAATAATGTGTTTATTTTTTTCCAATAGAAATGAATTATGTTTATTCATTTGTATTTTATTTTTCCAAGATTAAAAGATATAGGTATAATTTAAATTTTAACTCTAGAAAATCTGAATTCCTTTTTAGATGTATTTTATACATTGTAATGAATCAAAAATATATATTCTTAAAAATATAATATTTCTTAGGTTTTAAAATTCAGAATAATATTTTATACATTCAAGATATTAGTTTTAAATGAATTATACTAATCACTTAATATATATTAAATCATTTTTATATATTTTTTGTATTATAATTATAACCTGAAGTTGTCATAATACTTATAGTATTTATAATATATCTAAAATTGCAGTCCTAAATCATGTTCTAAAAAAAATCTTTAAATTTCAATCATTGACACCAATAAATGTAACCTATTTTTAAATATTAAAAAAACTTACAAATAATAATGTAATATTAGTTCACTTATATTCAAAAGTACCTTTTTGGTTTAGGGTTTTAGAGAAATAAGAAAATCTATTACATAATAATACACATGTATTTAGGTGAGAATTTTCCAAATATACCCATATTTTCTTATTCTAAATTCATACAAAAAATAAACTCTAACATTCATCCCAATTTAATCCTTTCTATATTCATTGCATTTAAAAATAATTTTCATAACCATAGGAAATGGAATACATAATAAGGGATAGATCAAATGCTCAAAAAGGGTAAACATAATATTTTACAATTGAATTTCATTTTTGGGAATTAGATAAGAATAAGGGTATGGTGAAATAATAAATTTGAAATATAGTAAAATATGATAATTAATAACCATAAATACATTGATCATAAATCACGAAACATGGAATATAGATTTAACATAAGACAAGAGTCATATAATCCAACAATCATGGGCCGTGCAAAAACATTTCTTTATAAAAGGATCCATTATAATATTATATAAATCATAGAGAAAACAAGTTAAAAACATGTAAGGTTATCTTCATAGAACCCTTATAATAACCCTTAATGTTGGGAAAACCTTACCTAGTTATTAACCATAATCTTATAGAAGTAAACTATTAAATGGTTATCTCTATCATCTATTAAGAGTTATTTATATTCATTCAACTCTATTGTCCTTACCTAATGTATTGTAGGGATATAAGAGATACACTCATAATATATAAGATAAGATCCATTATGTATTTGGGTTCTCTCCCTAAGCATACATTCATAAATATTTTCCAAGCTTTATATCAGGAGAAAAACTATTAAAATATTTCAATTTTCAATATAACAATAACCATTTTTATTTCGAAGCTTGATTTACATATTGAAAAGAAACATGTTCCATTACAAGATAAATCAAAAAAATTAAAATCCACAATGAGAAATAATATCGGTGGAATCATTTAAATATACCCAAGTGGGTCATAAGTAGTATAATGTTTTTTTCTTTTATGAATAGACATTATATAAATATATCATTAAAAACATTCATTAGGAAATACTATTTTCATATTGAATATTACTATTAAAAATAAAATTTAAAAAATATTATGAAAATAATTTTCATTAAAATTATCCTTGGAAACTTATAATGGAGACTTCAAATAAAATAATCTTAATGATGGTGGTAAAATCCATTCATGTCATAAACAATAAAAATAAACATTCTTTTCAAAATATTTTAAAGTGAGTCGAAAGTGACTCATACAGAAAATGTTAAGAAATTTCCTCTTAAAACCTTTTAATATAAGTTCAAAAATAATATAAATTATTTTTATGAAATAATTTATGTTTATCAAAAATAGTCTTGGAATTATTTTATAGAACATGGTTATGGAAGAGAAAACTTCCCAATCTAAAAGGAAATTAATGATCAGTATCTCCTAAAAACCAATTTCTTGATGACTATGTTATCAATAATGGAGGAAATGAAAACTAATCATGTTAAACAAATTCATAACTACATGAAAAAATATATTTTATTAAATAAAATAATATCATGTAGATTCCAACAAAGTAACCTTGTACATAAAAATTCCTGAAAAGAAATGAGATTATAACATAAAGCCTTTACCATTTGGATAAATTTCAAAATAAAAATTAATTGAATAGGAGAATATGATATAGATTTTTAAATACCATAAATTACATGAATTTATATGTAAAAATTCATTCATGGGGCATTAATTACACCATATGGGTAAATCATGGTGCATGATAAGAAACATGACTCAATAAAATGAGATTGAGATAAAAAACCCTTCCAAATATCATAACCATTAAAGTCATAATAAATACATGTAGTGATAATGTTAATATATAAAAATCCACATAAAATAATAATAAATATAAAATAAAATTTATATATTAATTCAAACATAATGCTATCATAATAATACCAATGAGGTAAAATATAAACAAACGAATGTAAATTATATTAAGAAACAACTTTTTACATGGTAACTTTCAAGTAAAATACCCCATGGATGAAATAATTTGGATTTAAACATAAATACCATGAATTATATTTAATTCATGATATAAAATGTAAATGGATTAGTACATATAACATAAAATATAAATTAGGTGTATAACATTAAAATATCTCTTAATGAAATGAAATTGCGAGGAAATTCCTTACATAAAACGTATACTTGAAATATATGTCCTTTTACACTAGTATAATAATCATATAAAAACTATTTTATTTTCTAGGAATACTTACTAGGTTTATTAATTTATCATTAAACCACCTTTTCCATTTATTATAATTACATATTAAATTACGTTATTTGTAAGTTTTACTTCATATGTTTTGAGGTTGGTTAGTTCATAGTTGTAGAAAAACTTTGGAATGTTGACTGTGTTAAAAGGTATATTTTTTGAACCATATACATAATAATACAAACAAAATAATTATAATTTTTTATACACTTATTATACTTTCAATACCTACCATGGAATATGGTTAGAAAAATGAAGGAATTTACAATCATGAAGACGATATGTCACATGTACGCATGAATAATATTTCTATTTTTCAATGAATATAAGAGAAAGATGTTAATTATTTTTTTTGTCATTTTATAAATATTATTATTTTATAAATATCATATTATATCTTTAAATAATTTATATATACCAGGAAATTTAGTCAGAGGCAAAACCTCTGACCATTTATTAAAGAGGAATAAAAAGTGCAGTAAACAAGGAAATGGATGAGGGAGAACATCTTTCCCAAACCCAACAAGTAGCCCCAACCAAAATCAGAAAATTACATATCATAGGAATCAAACCAACATTAGGCAGCAACCAATCCCTTCTTCATGGAGGATGTAATCTACATGTCTGCAGAAACTATGTTATAATTTTTCAAAGGATGGAAAGATAAGAAAATATACGATTTATTATTCATATAGAAATATAATTATTTATTTAATATAATATATATATACATTAAATTCATCATTAAAACAACAATGATTTGTGGTGAGGGAAAATGAAACACGTTGCTTAATGGAGGTGGTAGTCTACCATACACATGAACATTGGTTTTTATTACATTTGATAGAAGAAGAAGACAATATAAAGTTATGAAATTAAACTAATAACATATAATAATTTGTGATATACTTATTTTATCATATAAAAATGTTTATAAGTGTTCTTAAGGATGTTGAAGAAGGAAAAAAACTAAAACATTCGGTTGAAACAAATACCTCTTCTTCAGAAAACATTATTTTTTACACCTTAATCCCTATAATGATAGTATTATACACAAAAAAACCTTTATGATCTAGGTAGGGACTTTTGGAAGGGATTTGGGTAGGTATTTTAATAACTATAGTGCTAAAATGGTGCGATTAATAGAGGAAAAGGAGATGACCTTTTAAAAGTGATGGGACTATCACTCTTCGAATAACTTAATGTATAAATTAATATAAATTAATATTCATGTAATAGTTTCAAAAAAACTATATAAATAAAATATATGATTATTATGATTCTATATCATATCATATAATAATAAATATAAAAATTTTAGTGATTTTTTCACTCTTACTCTTTATTTTATCCCCATATTAACCATTTTTATGATTACTATGTCAAAAAAGTTTTTTTACATTTTAGGGTTTAAGAAAATTACTATAAAATTATAGGTGAACCATAAATTATGGTTTAAATGATAAAATATAACCATTTAACATGGTTAAATATAAGTTTTTACTAATTTTAGGTAATTTAGTAAAATATTATTTACTAGAAAATATCATTATTTTCAATTTTGAAAATATTCATTTACATTGATTTCAATGTAATCATGAAAAGAATGGAATAAAAATATAATAATTTAATAAATAACTAATATGTTATATATATCTATATTTTTTTATAATATAAAATTATCATACAAAATTACATTTAGGGTTTTTAAAATCATTATTTGATTTTTTTACTCCTTGCATAAGCACTTGTGAATGCGGCGTAAGCATTTAAGTTAATTTAATAATCACTAAAAATTAAAAATAAATTAAAATATTAAAAATAAATAAATAAAGTTAAATATAATTTTTTAATCATATAATTTGTTCATTTACTCAGATATATTTCATAAAAATTTATTTAATATGTCATTTGGAGTTTTCTAGCCTTATACAACAATTGAACAAGCATCTGGATAAGATAATTGTTATATAACTAAAAATATCACATCATTCCATAAAAATAATAAATAATAAATTATATTTATAAAAAATTTGATACAATACTTATTACTTCCCAAATATTATCATTAGACACCATGTTTGACTTTTCCAGTGCTACCCAAGAACTGTGTAGACACTGAAAACATGTTTTATATTTATCATGTAATAAATTATAATTTATATAATTTGAATTTTATTAATTAAATTTCTATTATATAATCATAAATGATTCATTTAATAATTTTTTAAAATTATCATATCATATTTATTCCTTGGAGATATCATAAAAGATACCGTATTTCATAAAAAAATGTATTTTTTACTATTCATGAAGAATTTACCTTTTCAAAAAAATCTAAAAAATTCATCCAAAAATAAATTTCACCTTATGAATCCAAAAATTAATTCTATTTCAGAAAATTAAATTCCACTAAATATTTGAAATTTATTTTTATATAAATGTAAAAAACACAATGAAAAATAGTTTCTAGAAAAAATGCATTTTTATTCCCAAAAAATGAACTTATACCAAACTAAATTTAATAAAAAATCATATAAAATTAATCAGTTTTAATTATAATTAATATAGAATAAACTTTTTTGATTATATAATTCAAATATTAATGAGATTTTTCAATGAATATAAATGACAGTTTTATAGAAATCTTTATTTTTTACTAATCTTTAAAAAAGTGATGTTTTTTAATTTTTTTTGAAAATTTCATTATAATATAATTTTGAATTGATAATTTCATAAAAAATATTATTTTTATAAATTAATATTTATGAAATTTACAAAAATTAATTATAATGTTCTCTTATAAAAATCAATTAAAGCCATTTTTTGAATTATTTTTTTTGAAGAATAAAATGACTTTCTTAATTAGTGACATACATATATATGGTATAAGAGGATTCCATAGTATTGCCTACCTAGTTTTTCCTAGCATTATTCATGGGACATTAAGATTAGGATTGACTCAGAGAAGTTTTAATGGTATATCTATTTCTACCCCTATTAACTATATCATTAAGCATAATTATATTGTATAATAATATTTATGGTTTAGAAAATTGATTTATTCAATCCTATCTGTTTAATTATCTCATACCCATACCAAATATCCCTTATTGGGATCTGACACATATTGAGAGGATCAATTCCACTCAATTTTTTTAATAATTACTTCACCCTATATTTGATTTACATATATGAAATTAATTTTTATTATTTATTTATATATATTTTATTTTATTTGTGTGTCACATGTATTACATTTATATATAATTTAATTGAAATTTACATTAACATAGAATGTAGAACATAACATTATAGTTTTCATAATTCTTAGTATTTTTTCATATCATGACCTACTATGCTCAAAATTTTATACATTCTTTTTAGTTATAATTTTATGAATACTATATAGTTTTTATTCAATTATAGTTAAGGATAAATTAGTAGTTTTATATTATAATTTTTTCCATAAAGTTTATGAAAGTTTATGGTTATACATTAGATATCTAGTTTATATTTTCTTATGGTTATTCTGTGATATATTGAGTTTTAGACCACGTAATTGTGTGGGTATTTGTGTGACTTATAGAAACAAGATTTATATCTATTTAATTAATTTATAATTAATGTTTAAGTGTTTTTTGGGTGTAAAAAACAATAACTGAAGTTTAAAAATTATCTATTTCCTGCTGAATATTTTTGAGATATTTTTACTATAGTTTTTAAATATTTATCAAGTTATAAATGTCATAATGAGGAGTTATTTTATCCATTGGAACACTTATGAAATTATCTAAATATAAATTAACTATGTCAAAGTCTTATTAGATTGTTTAGTTCATCTAAAAAATATCTTAATTTGATGATGTGAATGTGGTATAGTTTTCATGGTTGTTACAGTTTTTAGCACATTATCCCTATGTAATATAATGATCTATCACATGTTTAATTAAGATACTACACATTCACTAAACTAAAACCATGTGATAACCTCTATCCTAACACATTTTATGTTTCTACATTCATTTATCCTACCATGAGTGTAAGTTCAACTTATCACCTATACCATAGAGGATTTCAATCTTCAATGTCCATTAAAAATGATAGCTAATGACTGAGATATCAAGATCTACTGTGAGTTTTGGATTATATATACATTAATGTTAGATGAAACTTTTTTATGATGAGTTAGTATATCATGCATCCATGTTTCAACTTACCTTTAGATATACATGATGTATAATCTCATGTTGTGTATATGATAATATGTTTTTCTGTTTTACCATGATAAATATATTATTTAATTATTCTATATTATTTCATTTTTCATGAACTATATACATTGTGAGCTTCAATTAATAACTCAATTTGTTTCATTAATAATGTAAGATCAAAATATACATAGGTAAAATCATTTTAGTATTAAAATTTATAGAAAAAAGCATCATTATCTAATACATGATTTGGTAGGATGTCTATTTTTCATTATATGTGTATCAATTGTATGTCTACTCTTAGACCACCCAGTCAGTTCATTAACTTCAAAATATACCAATCTACTGAATTCTATCTTCATAGTATGTCAAGAGACTTAATGTTACACTGAGAGACAATATGTTGTGATAGAAATGTGAGATAATTGAACACATGTTTTATACCTCAAAATGAATATGTATTTATGGTCCGTTCATTAAATTAAATATTTTAAAAAATATTGATTTTCTCAATAATATTTTTAGGATATTATTGGAATTTATTTTTTAACTTCATTCTTATATTAAGTGTATTATCTAATTTTATTTTTTTATAAATTCATATTAATATTATAGAATTAATGTGATTTTTTTTGAATTTTTAAACAATTCTTAATTGAAATAAACTTGTTCATCATTTCATGTGTATACATATGTCATGTATTTAAAATATTTGTATTAATATATTTAGAGTTGGTATTTTTATATTATTATTTTTTATTATATTTTTACTGAAAATAAATATATTTAAGCTTGTTTTATATTATTTAATGTAGTGTAATTATTCTTTGAATAATTACGTATATGCATAAATATGGAATGTATATTTGAAAAATAAAATTTGAGATTTATTGACATAAAATATGTGATATTTATTGGTGTTCTTTAGTAAATTTTTATAGAGTTTCATTTCATTATATAAAATTGAATTAAATCCAAGTTGAATTGGCCCTTATTTTATTGAATTCAAATGATTTTTCTATAATAATTATAGAATGAAAATTTTATATCTCTTATAAAAATATATAGTTTTTATTTTAGTTATATTATTAGGTTGGATATTGGTTTGTTTTTTATTTTGATGATCAATTTATAGGGTGTTAAGACTCATTAAAATTCATAGTGATACATTTATATGACCAATTCTTTTTGATGTGAACATTAAACTCTTATATTTTCATATGATATGAAAATATGTGAATTCCTATGTGATCATTGTTTCATATACTAGATGATATGTCAAGGAGATTATTTTTTGACAACTAATACTACTTCATAGATGAGACATTCTGATCAACTACACAAAGACTAGTGCATGTGCTTCATCAGTTATCTAAGAATTCAGCTGTCTGGTATTGCTTGAATATTCTCTAATTATTTTTATACACGAATTATGTAATGGAATATTTTTTTATGATTTTAAGACCAAAAATAATTCTTTCTATCCCTTTAGGTTGTGACTCTCTAATTCAAATGTCAGAACTATTCATGTTTTGAATCCCACAATATGATGACATTTTTTTTAGGTTGCGACTCTACACACATAAGTCAGTTCATATAATCATATCTCCTATAAAAAATGTGTGGTATTAATGGGTTATGATTGAAAAAAAATTAGGCTATTAGTGAATTCCTATATCTTATGATATAGATATGCGTATGAGTAGTTTAGTCCACTATGGACTTATATACACTAAAAATACTTATGTTTATTCCTTAATTTTCCAATACATTTTATTTATTTATAATTATCTATAATTATTAATTTTAATAACTAAATCTTCTCATTAAAATTTTAAAATTGTCAATTCCCCCTGTCTTGACATTTTTTCACCGCCATCTTTGAAATGAAATATCCATTTTGTAATGAATATAACATTAATACATTAATATTATTAGAAAATAATTTCATAAACTCATATTCCAACCTCTTGATCACCAAATTCAAGTTTAATCACTAGGGTATGAATGAAAAATTTGTGGGATATTCCTTAATCTCATTGAATTTTAAGCATATCAATATACGAGTTAAGAGAAACAAATTTCATGGTCAATAGAGGCGTTAGAAAAAAATAGTATCCATTTAAACCACATGTTTCTACTCATTAATCAGTTTACTTATACAAAAATAGAGGAAAAATGTGATGCAATTACATTAAAATAAAACAAAATTCCTAAAAATAATTATATTATATAAAAATTTTCAAACAAGAAAAAATTTTTATAGTCACATAAAAAACAAAACAGTCACTATGGAACAAAAAATGGAAATACAATATATGAAATTCACATCATGATACCCTAGGACTAATCTAGTGACAAAGAATAGTACATCAATTAAAATTACTCAAAATTTTCCAATAAATATCCACATAAAGTATGTGTATAGTTCGCATTCTCTATGTCCTTAGATTTAATGACATCACACATGAAATTATTTGTATGCATCTGAAAAGATTCATAGATGTGAGGATGATATACCTAGAAAATGGTCTCCACAACACCCCTTAAATATTATGTTAAACTAATCAGTATATAAAAAATTACAGAGTTGGAAATGTATATGTAACATGTTTCAACATAATAATTTATATATATTCCTTAGAATATAAGATATGAGATTTAACTCCCAACCTAAGGAGAATATATATATTGTTTTAATGCTTCATTCCAAAACTTGAGATATGAGATGAATAAATATGATTAAATAGGGTCATCGACCAAAATGGAGGAAATAAAATCTTATATAATTATTTTAGTCAATCATATATCCCATCCCAAGGAATATAACAAAAGGGCGATAATTAACCTAGGAAATATAAGAACATCTTAACAATTAATGAATTTATCTACTTGTGGTATAGATTTTGATGGTGATAAAAAACAAAATATATTTAAATTCATTCCCAAGATGAATCTTAAGTTATATATCAAAATATATTATATGATTATAATATAATATATGTTTTGAAAATTGAAAATGTAATTTAAAACATATTATATATTAGAACACTAAATGGTTATACGAAATTAAAATATTGTATTATATGATAAAATCAAAAATAATTCCTTATTTGAAAATAAAAAACATATAATTCATAGAAATATTTTTAATTGATCAATAACATGAAAAATATATGTTTAACTAACATAAAAAAGATATCTTTTTTAAACTAATTAATGAAATTTATTTATTAAATGAAAAAAATTCATTATATTTAAATTCACAATATCCAAAACAATTTCTATACTAACTGTCCACATGTATTTGATAAAGGAATCAATTACCAATGTAACTATGTAAAACTCCTCTATTTTTAGATGTATAATTGTTTCTACTAAAAGAAAGATTAACAAACCTAGAATAAATGAAAAATATGGGTTTTTCTTGTATTAATTATGAAGGGAGACACTAGAAAATAAAAACATATGTTCACCATTTATTCAATTTTTCTCAAATCATGTAGAGTTTAGATGAAGTGAAAACTAAAGGAAATGATTAATTTCAATTGAAATTTTTTATAAATTTAATATATTTTATACATTACTATAAATAAATAAGGATTCAAATATGATTAGAGGATTAAAATTACTTAGAAATAAAATGATGATCTTCCATGATGACTTAGAGACAATATAAAACAATAGAGATGATGGATCAAATAAAAATAAATAACATGATAGGTATAATTTTATGTGGGTATCACACTGATAAATTAAATAAGAAATCCCACATTTAGTGTTCTAATAAACAAGATTTTTTTTGAAATCAAATAACTTCCCCTAAATTTAAGAAACAATTCTACTGGGAAATTAATATAGGTCTACTATATATATATGTATTGATAGAATACATGTACCCCAATAAGTACCATAGAGTACCCAATACTGGATGATGACCAAGAATTAGGCCCCCTCATTTATCATTATCTTCAAAACCCAATTTCTCTAACTATTTTGGAAACTAAAAACACACCCAAAAAATATTTAAAAGAAATAATTGATGAGAAATAATAACCCATAATTGTAAGGGTGTTAAAATATTTTTTAATCGATATTTTTATTTTTTATATAATATAATAAATTAGTAAAATAAATAAATAAATTTAGTTTAATTATAGATAAAATTTATAAATACACCCATTTTTTTCAATGATAACATAATTTTTGAATCTATGATCTTTTATTTCATTGTATTTCATCCAATCATGTGTAAAAGATAAAAAATGTAATATTATATATTCAAACACATTGAATTCAAGTCTATGAAGTCAATTAATCATAATGGGAAGAATGTACACCAACATGGATTTGACTCAACCAAAAAGAAAAATTGATGTTTAAAAATAATAATTGATAAAAAATATTATTATAAATAATAATTTCCTATTAAATTATTACATTATTTTTAGATAAGATATCTGATCTATTAGTTGGGAAATATATTTTAGTGGAAAGTAGATTCGATCAATACATTACTTTTAGAGAAGTAGTTACGACTCCGAGATTATAGTTGAATATCGGTTTCCATTTTTAGTTTATTCTTCATATATATTTCATTATTTTTAATTTAATAATCGTACTATATGTTTTGAAAAATATTTTAACTACAACCAGTCATACTTTAATTTTTTTATTTCAAATCCTTTTGGGGTAATAAAATACTAATTGTAATATTTAATAGAAAATTATATAGTGACTAGTTTCTTAGAGAATTTTTCATTAATGGATTATTTATTATATATTATAGTTTAGTACATTAATAATTAAATTTATATTAAAGGTGTTTTAGCCTAATTCACTAAATTTATTTTGGAATAGGTTATAAAATAATTCATTAATTATAATGAATTTCATTTTATTAAACCGAGTTAAATGATTAGTTTTCATGTACTATATAATTGTTTGACCATGAGAGGATCTAATTAAATTTTAATTTATTAGTTCATAGTTTCATTTAATATTAAAAATAAGGTTTTGTGACTTCATTATTATATAAATCTTATTCTTATTAATTTTTGATTTATATAGAAAATTTTTATCATTTTTTATTTACTTAATTCTCTCATAGTTGTCATCATAAACCATCCTTAACCAATAAAAAATAACTTCATAGAAATTCATAAAACCATGCCTCCATGGAGAAAAATGACCTCCATTCATGCTATATTATATCATTAGAGCCTATGGAATATCATTTTTTGTAATAATACCTCTTGTAAACACATCCTCTATCTAAATGTTTTCATATTTAATGAGTATTTTAAATGACATGTAAAATAACATTCACAAAAAATATACAAAAAATAAAAAGGACATTTTTTAAAATAATTTTTACAAAAAGAAAATATAATTTTATTCAAAAATAATCATTTACTAGTATTTATAAAAAATACTAGTTTATTAAAAATTACAAAAAAGTAAAATGTATTTTAATGATCATAAATTAAATAAATGATTTAATTAATTTTTTAACACAAAAAACATCCATTCTAATATTAATTTTTTCTACTTATTTAACTGAATATTATATAACTATATTTTTTATTATTTGTGACAAAAATTATAAAAAATTAATTTAATAATATCACATCATATTAAAAGAAATATTTTTTATCGAAATCCTTGAATTTGAAAAATAATGTTATGGGTAATTTTAATTAATGTAGAATTTTTGTTTCATGAAATTCTATTTTCATTGAGTGCTTTTATGTGTGGTAAAATCATACATTCCTAGATGTGAATCAACTTTTATAAAATTTTTATTGCAAAACATAATATTTTTTAGAAAATTATCAATCATAGGAATATAAAAAATAAAAATAAATAAAAATGGTAAATTATTTTTGAAAATTTAATAATTGATACCAATAATTCAACTGAGAGAATATTTTTGGAGTTGGATATTTGTAATATATACAACCCAAATATAGGAATCCTATTCCCATCCTTATATGTAAATTTTCAATTTCAATATATATTTATACAATTATTATAATAATTTCATTAAAAAATTTAGGTGTATCCAAACATGAATTTAAATAATTTAATTTAACATGATTTAAAATGAAATACCAATGATTTACATTATAGACATAGAATTTTATCCCTAAAATTTGAAGCCTTATTTCAATCATTTCATATGATTTTTGGGATGAACTGTGTTTAGGTAAACACTTTTGAGGTATTGGGTGGATTTTTGGTGTTTTAGAGATTTATAGTTCATCAAAGGATACATCACGACTATGGTGAAAGTATTAGTGGTCCTTGGTGATGTGTGTGAAAAATAGGAAAAAGAAGTTTAAGGAAAGGGAATTTATATAGGTATTGAATATTTGGGTAACACATTTAGGATAAAGCCACAAAAACCTTAGCATGCTAGTGGAAAAGGCTATGGTGAGGGAAAACAGATAGGATTTTAGCACATTACCATGGGGGATCATCATTTTTATTGGGTATTTCATGGACACCACAACCGTGGTGGAGGCCTTGGAGGTAGTAGCATAGATTTTAAATGAATAAAATGGTTTCCTTCATCCTTTAATCATGAAAATTTCAAAGGGGAAACACATGTTTCTTTAATAATGGTTCATAAATGAATTATTAATTTATTTTTTAAAAAATTAATTGATTTATTCCTCCTCTCATGTTCATTTATTTGAATTCTGGATTCTCTAGACCAAATGAGTGTGAGTTTGGTCCTCCATATTGCGTTGAGGTTTCTTATTTGGATATACTTGATTCCCCTTGACTGTAATTGTATAGCCTTGATAAAAAATAAAACCATATAAGGAGGCTATTATCATTTATTTAGACTCACATGATCCTGTCATCTTCTTCTCCACTATTTTTTCCTTGTGAAATAAATTTTTCTTTCCTCAAACATGCTCAAATTCTATCCATGATGGTGTTGAATGTTGGGTATGTGTTAGATCTACCCTGTGGCTAATTTCTATTCTGAGTCTAATTCAATAAACATTGTCTATCCCTTTTGTGCTTATATGATTATATCATTCTTGACATTTATCACATGTTTGTGTTTATCCTACGAGACCATGTCTTCATTTGATCACATGTATATGTTTGGATATTGTTACCATAATTCCTATGATATCCCTCCAGATATATGAGAATGATATGATGAAAATGTTTCCATATGACATATTTGGTTAATGATTTTTTTGTCCTATGCATGGTGCCAAAGTGAAAGGTGAATCTATTTTGGAAAATTGGACCTAGAGGGTGATCATGTTCAGATGATTCATGTGACCTGGGGAATGAAACTAGATAGATAATGGGGCATGATGGCCATCCACAGCCTGAACCAGGTGCATGATGGTCTTCTGTGATCTAACCTAGGATAGGTTGTTTAGATATGAATTAATTATGGACTAATATGAGATAATGTCATTATATAATGACCATATTGCCCCACCCAAGAATCATTAAACTTTAGGTTTATTTAGAGTTTATGTAGTGTAATTATGGTTGAATCTAGTTCACAAAATCTATGAAGACTACATTTATGGCATGGATACAAAGCAGGTATGAAAATAGTTTGTGGTGGATTAGTCAGTACTTGAATACCCAATACATTATTTCATATTGTTTCTTGTTCATTTTGTGATTATCATATCATACAGTCTTATAGAAGTGAAATAATATTAAGGATATATTGGTGGTTTATTACTTTCATTATAATCACAACATTTAATGAAATCTCAATTCATGTGCGCACTTCATTATTAGGGATATTGGGACGGGTAAGGCCCCAATGATAGGGTACTTGGAGATAAAGCATGTTGATCAAAGGTGGTATTGAGATTGAAATAGGAGTCATGTCATGGTATTTTATCTACTTACATATATTTATTACACTATAGTTTTATATTACATATTGGTGGTCCTTGGTGGATTATTATTTTTGAAATGAGATACAATGCATGTCATTTAATTTAACAATGTTTATTTATTATATTATGTTATTCAGTATTTTTATTTATAATTTTTTTGTTGATACTTAGTGTATAGTCTTCTCACTAACAGTATTTGGAACCTTGCTTCTATTTGACGTCCTATTGTATACAGGGAGGCATGTATGTGGACATGTAACACATCATAATAGTTATTATGATTTGGGATTTGTGTTAAAAGTGGTATCAAAGGAGGATTCACTTTTTTCTAAATTATTGGCTATTTTTTGTGGTAAGAAAGAATGTAGTTATTCTATGTGGAACATGGGTAGGGGAGTTTCCTTGTATCTATATTGATAATGTGTAATAGAGCTACAAGTTATTCATTATTGGATTAGTGTTACCATTTAATGGGATTTGGGAGTGTTTGTGCATCCTGACTAGGAACGTAGGATCACATTTCATATATATATGTTAGTTGTGTGATGTTTGGTAGTTATTAATTAAAATTCCTTGATTTGAGATTTCTATTTGTTGATATACCTATTTCCCATCTTTATATATATATATATATATATTTATAATGGATTTTATTATATGAACATTGTCATGATTTTTGTTGTGTATATGACTATGACTAACATGAAGGTACGAAGAACTAAGATTGATTCCTGAGAATTACTAAGAGGGATGTGTTTTCTTATTAATGATATCCTCATAGGATTAGTTTACAATGATATCCCTCATTTTTTCTTACAATTTCTTGTGGTGTTATCTATGTTAGCTGTTATAAGTGATCTAAGCATACATTTATATTTCAAAAAATTCTACCTCAATGACATGTTTTGAAACAATCCATATAATTGGCCCTAGATACTCCCACAATAGAGGATGTTATGGATGTATCACTATTTCTATAGGAGAATGTAGAATAGCTTTCTCATGACCATACTCTAGTGGTTTAGGAATAAGGGACACTTCAACCAAGTGTCTTCCTCTTAGTTCTTGTTTAAGGTAAAGGGGTTTCCAAGAAAATGGTATAATATATTTGAGACATTCATTTAATGACCTAATATTATCATAAAAAAATATTAAATATTAATATAAGAATATTCATTACATAATATAATGAACCAAACCATAATCAATTTGGTCTAGTGCCTTAAAAAAATCGACACATAAGCAACTGATCCATAAGTGTGATATATTGGATCCCACTATCTTCAACATAACTAGAAACCTTATTAGAAATATCATACATAATAAATTACATCATATCCTATTAACAGAAACATAATAATGGGTGATATCAGATGTTCATTGTGGGTAAACAAGGGAAATAAGTAAACATAATGTTGGTATAAGGGTATAAAAACACGAGCATAACATATGAGACTCATACAATAAATATAAAATATAATAAACACCACTCATGGAAAAAAACTTAGGAGTTAATTAGATATGAATCGTAATGTAATAAAAGAACATGATCAATGAGGACATAAAATTGGAATAAGACATAATTGTGTTGATTATAAATTATAATTTAAAATCTTATGTCAAGTCTACTCAATAGAACATTCATAACTTGTTATTATTTAGCTAACCACCAGTGTACCTACTTTAGGATTGGGATAAACTCCCATGTATGATATTTTTATCTTAGGGTAACATCCAATTTACCCTATATTAGGCTTGGTATAACTAACCATGTACACTATTTTGGGCTTGAGATAACCTCCTGTGTACCCTCTTTCAAGATCAGGATAACCTCCTGTGCTCCTATTGTGATCAAATAACTTCAACCATTTACTAATTCATTGAATAGAGATATAGGTCCCACCCATAACATGATAAAAATAAAACATATGTGTTCAATAAGAACAAAAAAAAGTAATCATATAAAAAACCATGAAAATAAATGGGTTTCATAATCATTTCATCAATTCCTCAAAGCATAACCAGTTGTAAAAGAAATGGGTTTCATAAGAATTTTATCATGGAATAACCCATGGAAGATAAATAGGTTTCAAAAACATCTTTTCATGATAAAAATAAACTATATAGAGAATTAATAACAATTGTATCATTTGATAATATCCCTAGTAGTGCATAAGTAACATCAAAGGATGTTATCTTAGATGGAAACTCATTTTGAAATAAAAATCACATGTAATTTTTTTGAGGAAAATAATAATTTATTGAATAATTGTTTTTAAAAAATTAAAAAATTCATAAAATACTTTTTAAATATTTTTTTTGAAAATAAAATTTAAAACTTATAAATAATGTTTCAATTCAAATAATAGTCTCGATAGATAGAAATTTTCATTCATTCCATAAATGTTAAAACAAATAATATTTTCAAATTTTCTATAAAGGACTAATGGTCCATGTTTAGAAAAATAAAAAAATATTAATTTTAAAACATTTTTAAAAAGTAATAAAATGTCAAAAATTACTCTAAATAATCATAGAGTAAAAATAAACTATTTTTTAAAAACTTTTTATAAATCATGGACATAGGAGAGAAAGGGTTTTTTATAGAAGAGAGAAATAAAGTCAGTTTTAGTTAAAATTATTCTTTTGAAATCTAGAGTGTGCAAAGAGAGGAAAATGAAAAGATTTTTTTTCTCACGGAATAAAAAAAATGAGAAGAAGAACATGAGTTTATTTAGAGATCGATAATGTGATTTAATCATCGTAATCATAAACATAAAGAATCCTGAAAAAGATGAGATTTTATGGTAAATACATTACCTCTTTAGTAATATTGATCGTAAGGACCAAGAATTAATAACATTAAATTAATTGTAAATTATCATGAGAATAAATTAATTCATTATATTACATGTTAATGTGGTTTTATTTTCACTTTATAAAAGAATATAATTTCATAACATAACATATGTCTCAAAGATGTAAAATTGAGACACAAATACTTTACTACTTTGGTATCATTTGAACCCTAAACCCCATAAAAGAGAAAAAATAAAATAAATATGTAAATCCACATAATTTTTAGTAGAAAAATTATAAAATATATTCATAGAAAGTATAAACACTACATAGAATAAATATATAGTGAACATTGCATGTGTCTCATAGAAGTAAAAAGTTAGACAGAAATCACATACCATAAGTCTTAAATTCCATCGTACATATTAAAACCTCATATATAATAAATATATGGTTATTATATATCTATTATATAACCATATATATATATATATCATATCCTATATGAATTAATTATGGACTTTTATTATCCATTTATTAATAATTCCATGTTAACATCATGTTTCAGGTAATAATTGCTTTGTTTTTTTGTCTGTTTTGAATTTGTATTTTTGGTACTCATACTTTGATCATGGTTCCATAAATACCATAATCACCATAAATTTAAACATGTTATAAATATTTTATATATTAATTATATATATATATATATTTATAGTAATCCATAAACATTGTGGATATAATTTGATATACATTATGCGTAGAGATGGTAGGTTATACATATGTATAATCATTTTATCTATTTTATAGATGGATAAAATGAAAAAACGTAAATAATATATTACATTTTTTGAATAATATTTATTATATATATATATATATTTTTGGGTTTATTTACACCTTTACTTATTATCTTACACGTAAATATTATGTGAATAACAAATCACATTGCTTCATGAGGTGGTAGTCCACCATATACCAAAACGATTTTATTATATTCCCATAGAATGAAAAGAAAAAAAGGAATATATGATATAATTATTATATAATAATAATATCTTAAATATCATATATAAATAATAAATGCATCATTATATTCAACCATGATAAGTAGTGATGGAAAATGAATAACATCGATTCGGGAGGCAATAGTCCGCAGTATACCCAAATAATGTTTTCTTGAAACATTTGATAGAAGTGGAAAATGATTTAGATTATTAAATAAACATAATAACATATAAATATTTTTATTATAATGTTTTTATCATATAATAAAGGTTTAATAATAATTTAAATAGGTGGATAAACAAATAAAATAAAATTCTCAATTTGGTACATTATCTATTCTTTAGAAAACATCATTTGGTTTTCCTAAAAAGGATTCATAGGATGGATTTATGACCAAAATAAAGGTGATATAATGAGATGATGGAATTGAGTAAGTGATTAGGTTTTTTGGGGTAAAACCAATGGTTTTTGTAAATGTTAATAAGAGTGGAGAGAGGTTGGCCTTTTATAAATGAGGTGAGTGAAAAACCTTTAACTTTTGAAAATTAAAGTGTACCCAAGTTTTCCCATAAAAAAGTATGATAAATATTTTATTCTATGTAATATAAGAGATAAGGTCTAAATATTTACATATAATTGGTTTTATAAATGTTTTGGGTCATTTTTAACCTTTATCTCTTTAGTTTAACCCCTTGAGATACCCATTTTTACCGTAATCATTGACAACATTTTTTACAATTTTTATTATTCATTATGAAAAAAAATTAAAGTTAAAATTATTAGATAATATAAATTATTATTATTAAAAATATTTAAATAATTTTACCATAATCTATTCATATAATTGTAAAAATATAATTTAAAATTAATCCAAAAAATGTGATGAGAATATGGGGTTTTAAGGAGAAAATGCTCAAATGATTAAAAAGTATTTATATAAAAATTCATTATTAAAATGATTATAATGAGTTAAATTAGATTAAAAGATAAATAATTTAACAAATGTTACTTTTAAACCCATTTTGAAAAACATAATCCTTATAAATTCATTAAATGAAAAGGCAGTTTTCAATAAAACAATTATTTTTTACTATTCATTGAAAACTTATTCTTTTCATAAAAATCCTAAAAAATCATCCTAATTTTTTTGACACAGTGATTTAAAAAATGAATTTTATTTATAAAATAAATTTTCTAAAGGTTTAAAAAATTAATTATATTATTTTTAACAAGAAGAAATAATTTCACTAAAAAAAGTATTTTTGAAACATATAAAGACTTTACTAAAAATTAAGTAATTTTTTATCCATATGTTTTCTTTTTATGAAACCATAATACTTAATATTTAAAAATGAGTTATTAAAATTAATATCTCTATGTTTAAATCCTATTTTATTGTAGTCTCATTTAAATAATAATATTAATAATATATCGTGTCTTGTTAAAACTTAGTGTTGCAGGTAACATAGGACAAACTTGATGTTGCATGTAATGCATGTTAAACATGGTGTTTCATGTAAAACAAGTTAAAATCAGTGTTGTATGTAACAAAATATAAAATTATTATTTCGTGTAATTCATTCTAAACTCATTTTTTATTGTAAGGAAAATTATAGAAATGATTTAATTAATTTGAAAAAAATATTTCAAAAAATATTAGGTGTCATATTACATCCCCTTTAAAATGAATTTCACCATTAAAAAATTGTTACATTGGTAAAAAAACTAAGGATATTTTCACCTCATTAATTCCTCTATTTCTAACATAAATTCCTTAAGTCGGTAGTTTCTTTATAAAACATTGACCATGTGAGTTATCATGTTTCATAGAACATTTTCTATATGATAGATCAGGTATGTAATTTCTCATGAGAGATATATGGAACACATCATAAACTGGATATAGTTTTAGTATAAGTGTCAAGAGAAAAGATATGATACTGATATGATCAAAATTTTCAAATGGAATGATATAAATTGGACATAGTTTTTCCTTCATTATTCTATTGAAAAATTTATAGAGGCACCTTCTTATAAACTTCAAATTCTAGATCACATCGATGATTATCATCAAAACATTTCTCTCAAAATTTTTCTCCCCTTACGTGTTGCTTACTGACTCTGACCTTATCTTCCATTTCATTAACTAGATCAGGTCCCAATATAATTATTTCTATATCTTCATTCCAGTACATTGGAGGACTACACTTATTTCTATTGAGGGCTTTATAAGGATCCATATGATTTCTCAAGTGAAAGATATAGTTTTATGAAAATTCATCTAGAGGTATGTGTTGATCCCAAACACCTTTTAAATCCAAGTAACATGATTTAATCATATCCTATATTGTTTGAATTTTTATCTTGAACAAACCTTCTAATTGAGGACGATACACAATGCATAAACACAACTCTATTTCAAGACCATGCTGAAGACTTTGATAAAACATCTATGTAAACATTAGATCCTTATTAGATACAATATAATTTGGTACTCCATGAGACCTTACAACTTCCTTAATATATATTCTTAAAAGAGGATCCAAAGATAACTCTTTTATGATAATAATGAAGTTTTTATAATTCATAAAGTGACTGACTACAACCCATAATTACCTCAAAATCAAAGATAATACAAAACCTAAAGGTTTTCAGTGCCATTAATCATATATCCAAAAGTGTATATTCATTTATCCTCAAATATTTATATCCCTAAAACATATAAAAAACTAAAGTATTGTATTATAATAAATATGTCATAAAATTTCATTAATCTTGATAAAATACCATCCCCTAAATCCCCAAAATGGGTGTTAATGACATTGAACATATGATCTAAATTATAATCATAAACCAACGATGACATCCATAACTCTTATATTAATCATATTTGGAGACATAAACAAATAAACAATTTAATTCAGACTTTATTCATTATTTAATATTATATATTATATAAAAAAATGTGGTATCTTGGGTTCAACCTTGAGTATATAGAATATGAAATCTGATTTCACTACTCTAACATACATGTAGAGGAAGATAATCAATGCTCAGAATCCATGAAATTTCACTGAATGATGAAAAATAATATTATAATAGGGATCATTCATTACAAATCTAACATGAAATTACCAACTAAGGAGGGGATTATAGTGGTCCCTAATCATAATGATTCACTTCATCCATTATAATCGAATAATCAATACAATTATTCTTTATATTCTGTATTGGTTGTGGATTATCATCCACATTAGCCATTGGATTGTGGAATTGATTTTAACAATACATAAGAGACTTACACTTGAAACACTAGAGTCTTTTTATATATTATGTTGATTTATCTCTTTATTCATTTCATTGACTAACCTCTTCACATAAATTATACATTCTTTTTATCAATGTCTAGGCTTACCACACCTGTAACACCCTCTTATTCCTATTAGTTATTCACATGAGTGCTTCTTTTCAAATTTCTAGCATATAGGTGACTAAAATTTCTTTCCATAATCTAATTTATTTGAATTCTCATGATACTAGATCTTCTATTTCTTATCAAGGAAATGTGAATGCTTAGAATCTATAATTTCCTTTCTACCTTCAATGCAAATCAAATGACATCATTATAGCTACTAATGTCTCTTATAGACAAATATTTTTGAATACATGGTCATAAGACACCAAATAAGTGATTAATTATTCTTTATTGAATATGGATTAAACAATAACTACACTATGAAATTCTTCTAAAATTATCTTTATATGTACAAATAGATTCACCGTACATATGTTTGAGATTTAGAAACTCCTTCTCTATCATTGTTCATAGAATATGAGGAAATTAATTACTAAAAAATATCCTTGTAAACTCTTCCCATTCCATGGACTCAATTACATCATCATGACTCATATTATTAATAAATATCCTCCATTTATCTACTTCTTCTTCCACACTATAGAATATCAAAATGAATTCATCAAACACCTAACAATGGAGAATAAAGAATATATTTTTAGTGGTACTGGTCGATTACTCAGCGACTAGTGGATTAGTGACTCACTAAAAAGGGTGGATGTTGAATCATGAAGGAATCAACAGAAATTATATCCCTCCTTTTCTCATTTGAAAGTTTAGCACGATTCATGAATTTTGAAAGTTTCATGATCATAATAATGATATTTTTTATTCCAACAACCAAATTATTTCATCTGCTCAGGAAGATAATAATTTTATTTTTCATCACACTCATCATTAACACAGTTCATTCAAGATTTATCCACTGAATAAAACTAGAAATGATAGTGTGAGAAACACCAATCCTATTGGAGAAAAACATAATCATGATATATTATTTATAGGATGTATAAATAATGAAAACTTCTTTTCAATCTATGACACCTTAGGGTGAACCTAGGTAATTAATGGTCATTATTAAAATACATCATGATGGTTTATAAATATTTTAGAGAATTTCTAAAGCATATCTCTTTGAATTCTATAAACCAGGTGTGCATCATGGCCCATTTTTGTGAATTAGGTGATGATTGAGTCCATATAAATGTCCCATTATTGGATTTATTACCTCTAGGTACCTCTATGTCGGTGCTAGATCCACTTTTCATATTCTTATAGTGATTTAATTTATTAGAAAACACTATTTCTATACATTACCAAATTTCTAGAACATTTTCTAATACTTTGATACATCCATAGATACATCCTTAGAAACATCTGTAGAAAAATCCTTCAAAATAACCTCAGGGATCTCACTAATGTTTTCTCATCCTTATTTCAAAAGGATACCCAAACCTTTCTCTATTAAAAAATATAAATTCCCAAAAATATAATACAAAAATATCACATAATAATAGTAGAATATTCACTAAATTTTATAATGATACATAAAAAATCATTTAGTTATAGTACCTTTAAAAATATGGGCATGTAATCAACTAATCCAAAAGTGAACTATGTCATATCCTAGTAATTTTTCTATAACTAAAAACCTTCTTATAAATATCATAAATAATTACTTCGATCATTAAATGGGAATGGAAACATAATAAATGGTGAGATTAGATGACCAGTAAGGGTAAACATAGAAAATATGTAAACATAATGTGAGCATAAGAGTATGATAACATGATAATAACATATGAAAACCATACCCTTCATATCAACAATAATAAACATGTGTCATGGAATAAATCTTTGTAGTTCATTAGATATGAATAATAAATAAATCAAATAAAATTATCCATTATAACATAAAATTTGAATGAGACATTTATTTGTGGAATATACATTATCATATAAAATCTTCTAGATATTCTACCTACTAAGATATTAATAACATGGTATGCATGGGGTAACCAGTAATGTACCTATATAAAGCTTAGGATAAAATCCCATGTACCCTATTTTGGTATTGGGATATCCTCCCACATACCATTTTTAGGTCTGTAATAACCTCCCATGTACCTTCTTTAGGGCTTGGGATAACCTCTTGTGCACCCTTTGAGCTCATATAACATTATTCATATACCAATACATTGGGGGGAGATATAGGCACTATATGAAACATGATGAAAATCATAATTTTTTTTTAAACAAGATTATAATGAGTTAATCATATCATAATCCATGAAAATAAATAGTTTTCATAATCATTTCATCATTTCCTCAAAGCGTAACTCATGAAAAAAGATGAGGTATTCATAAGCATGTTATCATGGTATAACTGATGAAAGAGAATCGAGCTTCATAAACATATTTTCATAATAATAATAAAAAACCTAGAGAAATAATAAGAAAGGTATAATTGGATTATATCCCAAGAAATTCATAATTAAATTTAAGGGTTACATATTATATGGAATTTTATTTTGAAAGATAAATTACTTGGAATGTTTGTTAAGGAGAATATCCTTTTTTGAAAAAAAAATTCAAATTAAAAATTCATAAAAAGTATTTGACATAATTTTTATTTAAAATAAAATTTAAAACATCATACTAAATAATAAAAGAAAATAATGGTCAGGACATCTAAAAATTTCCATTCATTCCGTACACTTTAAAAAAATGAATCTTTTACATTTTTTTTAAAATACAAACTGGACATGTTTGGAAAATGACATAAATATTCTATGTAAAAAAATTTAAAAATTCAAAAAATATTGATAATTACATTAGAAAATCTTATAGTAACATTAATTTTTTTTAAAATTATGTTTATAAAACATTTACATATGTTAGATTTGGTTTTTGATCGAAGAGAGAAAGGGTTTTAGATTAAAGAGAGAAATAAATTTGATTTTATTTAAAAAATTCAATTGAAATCATAATTTTATAAAGATATAAAAATGAAGGAAACATATATATTAATAAGAAATAACTAGAGGATAATTATAGTCATGAGTTTCTTGAGTGATGGATTATAATATTTCATCATTTGAAGTATAAACATAAACAATCCTGATAAATGATGAAATTATATTATAAATCCATTATCACATTAGTAACATTGAATTGTAAGGCCCATTAAATAATAAAATTAATTTAATAATAAAATATCAGGAGAATAAATAAATTCATTATATTATATCAGAAATTGGTTGTATATGAACATCATAAAAGAAGGCAAATTGAGACAAAACTTCCTTACTTCTTTGCGAACTTTTGAACTATACACCCCATGAAATAGAGTCATAAAATTGATATGTAAGTCCCCATAATTTTTAGGATAATAATGATAAAATAAATTTATGATAATTATATACACCTCATAAAATATAGTGGCAGTGAATATGTCATGTGTCTCATAGAAGTAAAAAAGTGAGATCGAATATCTAACCTTAAGTCCCGACATTCTTCGTAAACATTCAAACCACCTGAATAATTAACATATTTTTATTATAAATCTATTATAGAACCATAATTATTTATTTCATAACATAAATAATATACTTATGACATTTTATTGAACATTTATTAACAATACCATGTTAAATTCATGTTTCAGGTAATGAGTGCATTATTCCCCCCCTATGTTTTGATTTAGTGTTTTCGGTCCTTTATATTGATCATAGATCCATAATATTCATGATTATTAACTAATTATAAATATCATATATATTCATTATATATTTATTTATAGTAATCCTTAAATTATAGGGATAAAAAATTAAATACACCATTTATGGAGATGGTAGGACCTATGTACGCATGAACATTAATTACATTTTCTTAATGAATGAAAGGAAATAATAATAAATAATATATCACATTTTAAAAATAAATTTTATTTCCAATGTATTATAATTTTTTATTTAAACCTTACCATTTTACCTTCCTTTTATATTGTATGTGGCGAACGGATCACAACGCTTCAGGAAGTGGTAGTCGTCCGTACACATGAAAGACATCATCGTATTCCCACAGAATGGAATTTATGAAGGAATTTGTGATATCATGATTCTAGATGAATAATAATTTCATAAATATAAAATATAATAAAAAAATATATCATTATATCTAGTTGTAAGAGGTGGTTATGGGAAAAAAATAAAATCAGTTAACATGGTGGTAGTCCTCTGTACACACGGATGATGATTTTGTGACCCATTGGATGAAAGAGGAGAACGATTTATGTTATTACATTAACATAATAACATATTAGTATATTGAATATATTTATGTTACCATATAATCATGATTTATAAATAATTTAAGGTGGTGGAGGAATAAATAAAATAAAACACACGATTAGGGATGTTACCTCTTCTTCAGACAACTTATTTCAGTTTACACAAAAAGACTACGTAAGTGTGGTGAGTGTCACACTTGTAAATTTTGAATAGAAAAAGGTGTATCCATGTTTTTCATATTCCATAAGGGTAAAAAACTGGAAAATTATAGATAATAGTTGATATCAGTTCAAAATAGGGCCATAAAATATGTTTTTGAATGTTTTAGGTCATTTTAACCCTTATCTTTTTAGTTTAACCCATGATAAACCCATTTTTACCATGACTATGGTAAATAATTTTTACTATTTTCTATATTTATGAAGGGAAAAAATTATTATAACTTATTATATAATATATATTTTTATGATTCATAATATGGAATCCATTTTCCAAATTCAATTAATAGGAATTGAAAATTTTTCATTAAAATTAATCATGCAAGCATGATGAGAAAGCTGATTTTCAAAGAGAAAATGTCTGAAAGTTTAAAAAGTTTTTGTATTAAAATTAAATAAGAAAGTGATTCAAATGAAATAAATTAGAATAATAGATAATAAATTAAAATAATAGTACTTTTAATCTAATTTTAAAATAAAAACAAACCATCTATATTATTTAAATTAAAAGGAAGTTTTCAATAAAAACCAATAATTTTCACTATTCATAGAAAAATTAATATTTTCATAAAGATATAAAAAATAATCCTAATAAATTTTTTGACATGATGATTTAAAAATTTAATTATATTTTATGAAATTAATTTTTTAATATTTTAAAAATTAAATTTAATATTATTCAAAAAAAGAAATAAAACCATTTTTTGAGAAAATGGTATTTTCAAAACATATAAATACTTTACCGATAATTAAGTTATTTGTTATCAATATTTTTTATTTAAATAAAAATAATTATAAATAATATTTAAAAACATGTTATTAATATTTATATTTCAATGTAGGAAATGTAGAATATAATGGTCTCTTTTAAATAATAATATTAACAATCTATCATAGTTTTTTTTAAAACTCAGTGTCACGTGTAATGCAAGCTATACTCAGTGTTCTATGTAATTAAAGTTAAAATATAATTTTCATTTAATGAAATATAATATTGGTGTTGCATGTAATTCAAGCTAAACTTAGTTTTTCATGTAGCCCATGCCAAACTTAGTGTTGCATGTATTTAAAAATATCAAAAACATTATTTTTTTTTGAAAAAATATTTTACAAAATATCAGGGTGTTAGATTTTAGATTTAGAACCCTCCATCCATACAAGGATATAGAGGGAATCATGATATTATGGATAATATTGATTTCATTTAGGTAATATGTGGTCTAGTAGATAATCCATAGGACTGTCAAGTGAAACTAATTTTATTCATTTATTAGGGACCAACTAGAAAGAGGTGGGGAACTATAAATTATATTGGGAGACATGATCACCTAACATAGAAAACATTCAAGAATATTTTATTCATAGATTTCATTTTGGTTACACTATGGCTAGACTATGCTCAGGATTTCATAGAGATTTAGTAGGGATCAATAGAAATGACTTCATTCATAGAGTGATTTAGGGAGTTACTTCTCCTTTTATATCTTGTAGATGTAAATGAAGTAAAGAATTCCAAGAAGTTTGAGTATTTCCTTTTCTCTGATATGAGATTCCAAGTTAGGGGTTTTTTCCTAATGACACATACAAAAGTAAAATTCAATGAATTTTTGTTTGAGAGTATTCTTTATGAGGGAAAACCTATAGTTCTTCTTTTTACCTTCAGTGAACTTCCTAGTGATACATCCTATATTATGAAAAAAAGTTAGAGGATTAACATAATCATAGAGGAATAAAACAAGAGAAGTGCTATGGTTATTTAGAACTATCTATGGGATAAGGATATATATAGTGTTTTGACTATAGAAAGTATGAGAATTATCATGGATTTGTACCAATTCCTTATATAAAATGTCATTGTTATAGAATTAAAGTGAATTTGAAACACTTTTTCTTAAAGAAATCATGGATGAGGTCTCATAGGGATTCAATCAAGATGTAGTAATTGAGTCATGGAATAGGATGGGACCCTTAGTAGTAGGTTTGGACCCCTTAGACACTTATGACTTAAGGAAGTCATGAATATTATGTACATGTACAAAGAGTTGAGTTAGGATGAATTCATGTGATGGTCCAAGTTATCACTAACTATAGAGAGGGACCATCAACTATTTGAAATTTAGTCTTGATCCCATCTACCATTTTTATGACTATTTTTTATGATGTTGATTACCATTCATTTTATCTACACAAATGGTGTTAGTCTTGACTTAACATTAACTTATCTTATGAGTTTATGTCTCTTGATACACCCTAGGAAAGAAATTGGGTCACAATCATAGATTTCCATGATGTCTCATAGTAGTTGCTGTCTATATATGTCTATGTGATTTCATGATCCATGAGATTATTAGCTTCAATTTAATATTCATCATGGAGTGGATGACTAGTCATTAAAAACACATCAAATTCTATGACACATGTATATTTATTACTACTCCAATGAGGGAGAATTTTGTTTTGGCTAGTTAGTTGGATGTTAGGGAAGATATAATGGGACTGGACAAGAGTTAGATTTGAGCTATTATGACACATGAAATTGTCCTTGCTCTTATGATGGAGTCAATAATGGAATATTATTTTTCCTCCAGTGGTGTATATATATCTGGATGTCTTTTATGATGAATTTTAAGGTCTCCCTCGTAAGATGGGAATTGAATTCATTATCTAACTCATTCTAGGTGAGTTATATATATTGATTCACTATAAATTAGGGTGTGGGATGAGTTAAAGGAACTCAATCTAAAAATCATAAATTTGGAGGAAAAAGGTTTTTTCATAATAATCACATATCCATAGGGTGTTCTGGTATTTTTTACAATGAAAGCATATTGTAGTATTAAATATTTGGTGGAATACATGATGATGAACCAATTAAGTGTGAATAATAAATTCCTTTTGTTTGTGATGGATGAATTGTTTGACTAGTTATGGGGGACTCAGTGGTTCTTTAATAATGAATTATGGTTAGGCTACCATCAATTGCAGGTTAAGGAAGAGAATATTTCATGGAAGTTTTCAGGTGTAGCTAAGGATTGTATGAGTATCTTGTTAGGCTTTCTCAGATGTAAAATGATATAGATATGTTCATGGATCTCATAAACAAGATTCTTAATCCATATATAGAATCTTTCATCATTATTTTTATATAGGTTATATTAAATATTCCAATAATTTAGAGATGAATGAAGTACACCTTGACATTGTTTTGAGTATAGTTCGAGCACATCAGTTATATGATAAAATTATAAAGTGTAACTTTTGGATACAAGAGGTGAATTTCATATGGAATGTAATATTTTAGGTAGGGATTTACATAGAATTGAAGAAGTTAGATGTTGTGATGTATTTGGTACACCCCATGATTTTTTTTGAGATTATGATTTTCTGTCACGACTCACCTTCTCCAAGATGAGGAAAGGGATAGAATAGTGACCTGTCCTTCCTTATTTAAGGTGAAGGAGAGATAATGACCCCCAAGTCCCACATTCAGTAGGACCTAGAATGGTAACTAGAACCAAGGGTATAAAATCTCACATAAATGGAAGGAATTACCCTTTTTATAGAACAATATCAGGAGATAAGATGGTAAATCCCAGCAACACCAAAGACTAATGATATAAGTAAATCCAAGAATCCATTACCACATGAATGTTCACAATTAAAACTAATACAAAGTAATACAAAACTCCCAAATAATGTACTAAGTAAAAGAAACTAAGCAGAAAAAACAACTCTCCCAATGCTTGAGAAAGTAAAGTCTAGAATGGTCCTCAAAGTCCTCTTGGAAACCTGAAAATAGTTTTACATACATAGGGAGATCATACAAGTATACTGAGTAGGGAAACTAAAACTACTCATGAACAAGTTATGGAACATGCTAATAAACATGTGAGAAAACATTAAAACCTCAAGCACCTACCAAGGAATACTAACCATCCCAAACTCACCAATGCACACTCACTAAAGTAACGCAAGTCAAGTAAAGTAATAATAAAACCACATCAACATTTGGGTACCCCGCACACCACTTTCCCACTGGTTAATTGCTCATTCCTAATGATTTGATGTCCTGATGCTACCACTCTTCCTACACATAGTTCCATTACCGCAACCTTCCCCCACACAACTGGGCCTCAAACCACAAACAACCACGACCAAAGAGACCTGAGCCACAACAACCACCGCCATGCCTGAAGACACCTGGGCCTCAATAACCACACACCACACCCAAAGACACATAGGCCTCAACTCTAAGATACTTGGGAAAACATACATGAACCTCAAACACCTGATACCTTGGTCCAAAAAAAAACCCTTGCCTCAAGAATCTTGGACTATGGTAATCCTCAAGCCATTACATCCCACCCGGATACGCCTGAGCAATAAGATCCGGAAGACGGTGTGAGGAAGAATATCAGTAAATAGCTATCCATCCTCCCACCAGGATGTTGGGAAAGGCATCCTCCCCCATGAAATAGAGGTGTTCGACACATAGTTCTCAACAAGGGTGGGGATTAAATAGAAATAAAAAGGAACCAAAATATATATAGGTAATCAAACACTCATCCCCAACCTACGGGTTTCACAGGAATAGACAACAAGCCCACACCAACACCACTTTTACTGCTACTCCTATATATTCACAACCATAAAACAACCACTACTAAGAATAAAACCAATCTCTTTTTGATAAATCTCTATTTATTTATTTAATGGGATTTACATAAAATTATTTTTTCATTACCAAGAAACTAACAACCGTAACCACATCAAGCAATGAGAAAAAACCAAACTGCAGTCCCACTGCACAAAAGAAAAAAACTAGACTTGAAGTCCCACTATACATCCTTATTAAACTACTATCAAATATCATGCTTCAAAGTAATACTACCTATTCATTATCTCACAACCCAACCCTATATCCCCACTACCCCAAAAAATCCCCAATGTAGTCCCACTACATAATGAGTTCACAACCACATCGCAGTCCAACTACTCAACGTCACTTCATGAACAAAACACAACATAAAGGCAATTCAACTACCTACAGGTTCATCCATTCCATAATTAATCAATCTATTAGACTGAGACACAAACACACAAAGGATAGTCCCACTGACTACATGTTTTTCATCCCATAATCAATCAATCAATCTCTCGAACTGAGATACCAACTCCCCCCTATACCACCCCACACACCAAGGCCACAAAACCCAGATCAGAACACACATCACATAAACACTACCATCAAACCAAACATATTCAAATTTAATCAATATAGGTTCTTTAATTTACACTTAAATATAACCAGAGTGATTATAGAACAAGTTTGATCCTGGTGCATCCCTTTAATTAACCAAGTGTACGTGATTAACCAGATTTCATGTTACATCTATACATTGAAACATTACAATGAAAATAGAACTCCACCAGTGCACAAGAAAATACCACCAATGACCATGATTTTTAGAAGTTGTGAAACCAAAACAGTCATAAAAAGGATAAAATATAACAAAATAAAACAGGTTACTTCCTTATAATAAATCATTAGTATACCCACCTCGCAGGATGCACAATTACAAAGAACAATCCATACTTGGATGCCCCATGATTGAAGTTCCTTCTTGAACAAAGAACATGGGATGACACAAGTTGCAGGAAGAACTCCAAGGATAAGCGGTAAGGGATCCAACATGGTTGCATGACTCATCTCGGGAGGAAGTCTCTAGAATAACCAAGAGAAATGAAAAGGAAGAAGGAAGAGAGGATCTAAACTTAAGAAGTGGCCCGATCCTAAAATAAGGGAGACCATTTTGAAGTACTTAAAAGCCAGATCATGGTTTGACCACATGGATTGGTAGTTTTACATGTTGGAATTAATTGAGATTTAATAATTCCCCTTGGAAATGGTGGAGATATACCAAAATATGGTGGTGAGTTGATAGATTAACTTTAAATGGAGAAAAACATGTAATATGGTGAAATTGGAAAAACTAGAAAAAAACTAGAAATGAGTCACCAATGGGTGAGTCACCGATGCTGAGCTACTGATAGGTGAGATACTGATGTGACCTACCAATGACTTGACCTACCGATGTGCTGACCTAGTAATGCTCTAACCTACTGACACCAACACCATTGACTCACAAATGCTGACTCTACTGAATCGCCAATGACAACGCCCCCTTGACTCACTAATTTCTGATTCCCCATGATTCACTGATGTTGATGCCCCTTTATTCACCAATGCCAATGAACCTTGACTCACTGATGTTGATTCCCCATTGACTCACCGATGCCGATGCCCCTTGAATAACCGATACTGACTCCCCTTGACTCACTGATGCTGACACCTATTGACTCACCGATGCCAAATCCCTTGATTCATCGACACACTATCATGATTACACAATGACATGATGACACACTAAATTACAACACACTGACCTACTGAAGGAAAAACTAGAATTTTGGTAAACTCTTGAAATCAGCCACCGAGAGCCCCTGGAACACCTCAACACTGGATTTTCATGAAGGAAGGGCCTGAGGAAAATCTAGGTTATTACATCAGATAAATCTCAAACTATTATAATCCTCAAGAATTTAAAACTGTCCTAGGAGGAAAGTGGTATGAACAACCATCCCTTAAGATACCGCTCAGGAGTAAACCACTATGTGTTGAAAACTAGAAGGGAAACCTCAACATCTAGGAACACCTCTCTGACATATATCTCCTAAACAACTGGAGAGACACTACAACTCCACTATCCTAAGCAATCATACAAACACAAAGGGTCACACTATTCCGATACATGGATTAGGGAGCTCCTTCCCCTTATCAAGATACTATCCACTTTGGATGACACTGAATCACCCACACTGGTTTAATCACATCCACATTAATGTATCTTGATTTAAGACCAGGTCCTATTATCCCCATATTCATGACTTTTAACACAAAAATAGAGAATGTGGAAACAACATATCGTACAACAAGAGAGGTTAAACATTAAATCATAAGAAAGACACAAAGCAATAACAAGATTAAAACTTAGAACAACTATGGGTACTGGGCACACATTTGTTCCTCTAATTCCCAGGTACTCTCCTCGAGGACACCATGACTCCATAACACACAAACCAAGGGAATGGTCAATCAATGAAGCACCTTCTCCTTATGATCCTTAATCCTCATTGGTTTCTCCACAAATGTCACATCATCCTTGATATCCAACTCTCCCTAGTTAAGGATGTGGGAGTCATCATGTAGATACTGACGAAGCTGGGAGACATGAAAGAAATTGTGGATCCTCTCCAACCGCGGTGGTAACGTAAGCTGATATGCCACCTCACCAACTCATCCCAACACCTTGAAAGGTCTAATGAACCTGGGAGAAATCTTACTCCCCTGGCCAAACCTCCACTGTCCACACCGAGGGGAGACCTTTAAGAACACATGGTCCCCATACTCAAATTCCAAGGGTCTCCTACTTTGATTGACATACAACTTATGCCGGTCCTGAGCTGCCTTCATCCTTTCATGCACAAGATAAACCATATCCATCACACTCTGAACTACCTCTGGGCTAAGAACACATGCCTCCCAAACCTCTGTTTGGCACACGGGTGAACGACACAGTCTTCCATACAAGGATTATAATGGTGTTATGACAATGGTGGAGTGATAGCTATTATTTTAGAAAAACACCACCAGGGGAAAGTGTATTACCCATGATCCTCTAAAGTCCAATACACACGCTTGTATCATGTCCTCCAATGTTTAGATGGTCCTCTCTGTCTGCCCATCTATCTGGGGTGGAAGGAAGTGCTAATGCATAAATGGGTGCCAAAATCATGCTGTAATCCCTTCTAGAATCATGATGTAATGTGTGTATCCTAAACTGAAATGATGGATCTTGGAACTCTATGTAGCCGTACCACTTCACCCATGTACCTCTGTGCTAAGGCATCAACTATGCTTGACTTGTTAACTACAAAGAAGTGATCTGATTTCATCAATTGATCCACCACCACCTAGATGGAATCACATCCTCCCTCAGCCCTGGGTAGCCCTATGATGAAATCTATTGAGACGTCTTCTGACTTCCACTCAAGAATTCCTAAGGGCTATAATATATTTCCAGGAACACAATGTTATGCCTTCACTTGCTGACACACTTGTCACCTTGACACAAACTCTGCTGCTGCCCGCTTCACTCTAAGACACCAAAAATAACCTCTCAAGTCCCGGTACATCTTGAATACTCTTGGATATACCTACAAGGGTGAGTTATGGAAATCACCAAGAACTCCCTCGCACATTGCCTTCGAGACAAAAATATTACCACATTACAACATCTAGTTCTGACTATCCTCTGACCATCCCTCTGGAGCATCACCCTTGCTAACACGATCGTGCATCACTTTATCCTTTAAGTCTCCCCACTGAGACTCTTCCACCTTCTATACCAAGGAAGAATGCAATTCCATTTGAAACATAAAACCTAAAACATCCTCCACTCTCAAGCCCTGATATAAATATACCAACTCCTCTATTGCCTTCAAAGCATCTGTGGACCCCTGAACTACATCCTTCTGTGACTTTCTGCTCAAGGAATTGGCCACCATGTTCCCCTTTCCTGAGGTTTAGGAGATTTCAAAGTCATATTCCTAAAGAAACTCCTTCCACATATTCTGTATCAAGTTTAGGTCTCACTAGGAGAAGATATACCTCAAGATCTTGTGATCTATGAAGACTATGTAGCATTACCCAAAGACGTAATGTTGTCATAACTTTAGCGCAAACATAACTGCTGCAAGTTCGAGGTCATGGGTGTCATAATTACATTCATGAGGATGTAACTATCTAGAATCATAAGAGATCACTCCTTGTTACTGCATCATCACACACCCCAAGCCTAGACCAGAATCATCAAAGAACACTTTGAACATCACCCCCTCCTCTGGAAACCTCAACACTAGGGCACTGACCAACTTTCCTTTCAGATAACTAAAAGCTGTTTGAAACTTCTCACTCTATAAAAAAGCCTTCAATGGAGCCTAAAATCTAGAGAAGTCATGTACGATTCTCTATTAGTAACCTTCTAGACCTAGGAAACTACAAACCTCTACAAAATTCTTAGGTTTTTCCCAAGAAACAACTAATTTGAACTTTGACAGGTCCACTACTATTCCCTTCCGGGACACCATGTGTCCAAGGAAGTCCACCTCTCATGTCAAGAAATTTATCTTGGACAACTTCGTGTAGATATGGTGGTGTTGGAGGACCTCCCAAACTGTCCTTAGATGCTCAGCTTGATCCTCCTTTGAACATGAGATGATCAGGATGTCATTGATGAACATGAACAAGAACCGGTCCGGATACTCGTGAAAAATAGAGTTCATGAGTCCCATTAACACAACTAGTATATTCCTAATGCTGAAAAACATGACCATGAATACAATGTACCGATACTTGAACATGAAATTAGTCTTCTATATGTCACCCTTCTTCACCCTCAACTAGTGATATCCAGACTTCAGGTCTATCTTAGAGAACCAACCTGCTCCCTTAAAATGGTCAAAAAGTCTGTTGATCCTTGGGAGGGTGTAACAGTTCTTGACTGTCACCTGATTCAGTATCCAATAGTCTATTCTTAGCCTAAGACCACCGTCTACATTATTTGCAAACAATACTAGAGCACCCCATGGGGACAATCTTGGTCATATGAAAACCTTCTTCATCAGGTCATCAACTTGAGTCTGCAACTCCTGCAATTTAGAAGGCACCATCCGATAAGGATCCATTGAAATTAGATGTGCACCGGGTTGTAAGTATATCCCAAAATCAACATCACGTTGAGGGGGTAGAGTCACAACCTCTTCAGGTAAGATATATAATAACTCACTAACAATCCTTGAAACTTCCACCATCTCAAATTCTGATGATTCTACTAATAGCTCGGCTTACAAGGAAAGTAGGGGCTCCACATTCCAGCTGCCCTCCTGAAAACTTTTCCCACCAACGAAATCTATATGATGGCCACCCATATCTAAGAACACGACACTTATCTAGAAGTAATCGATAACAGGATTCATAGAAAAAAGCTAGTAAATTCCTAGGATGACATCTTACAGCTACATTCCTTGTAGAAGAAGATCTCTACTAGACTGATGTGCCCCCAACATTAGTCTACATCCTCGACAAACATCAAACAGGCTAGTCCGACCTCCAACTGGAATACTCAACACCAGGGGCATGGAAAGTCTATCTACATATAGAAGTAGATCATAGGCTAGACTGGGTAAAACAAAGGAGTGATAATCTTCTGAATCAAACAAATCATAGGAAAGAGTACTAAATAGGCTGATCGTACCTTGAAAAACTTCTAGCACCACTGGAACTGCTACCTCTATGGCGTGAAACTACCCACACCCAACCCCTCTACCCCTCATCTATCGACCCCCTCCCCGACCATGCCCCAGTTGAGGTCCTTGAGGAGAGCCCTGGGGTCGGTCTCCTCTGGAACCTTCCACCCTCTATTGAGCGGGAGCTTACTGGCCCTTATACTAGAAAGGCCTAGTTGGCAACTACTACTGCTAAAGTGGGCACTGAACCTACCCACCCCAACTGTACTACACTCAGACATGGAACTGATTCCAAAGATTCCCACAACTTCCCCAGATAAATAATCTCAGTCCTAGGACCATGGGGAAAGAGCGAGGACTGGGAGATAGGAATTGGAATTGCTGATGCCAACTCCCTACTGGCCAAAACATGTAAGACCCTGATGCTAGATTCCTACTGCTGATGACCTTCTATTTTAAAAAACATGGTAGGATCCCCTCTCCTGGAACACATCCTAGTGTGTGCATCCTCTCCACTACTTTATCCTTCTTCTGAATCTCCAAGTATGTTAGTAGGGTGAAAGGAGTAACAACATACTGAAGACAAGGTCAGAGTGCCTCTTCAAAGTGTCTTTCCCATGAATCCTCATCCAGAAATAGGTCCAAAGAAAAACGAAGGAGATCATTGAACTTGATCCCCAACTCCCCCCGACATACTCCCTTACTGGAGGGAGAGAATATCCTTCTTCTTATCGGCCTTTATCATGGAATAAAGGAATTCAGCCCATAAATCCATCTCAAAGTCAGTTCATGAGACATCAGTCTCCTTCCTCTCCCTGAGATAAAGTGTCCACCACTAACATGCTGCTCCTAGAATCTGGATCCTGGATAAGGAAACCCAATAGCCTGTCAAAGACCAGATAAAACAGAAAGCGATCACCAGCTCTCCATCACCATGACCAAGATGTTTCCCTCGTATTTTCCCAGAGTCTTCTGCTGGAAGGCATGAAGCATCTTCTACCACTGTTTATCCTTCTCCTCTCGATCGGACCTCTGCTGATTAACCAGTTCACCCTACTAGGCCACAAATACTCATAACACTTGTGGATGTTGTCTGGGTACCATAGCTGAAAAGAGAAACAAAGAATTCCTAAGCCCGAATAGTGAAATTTAAATTTTTTGAACACTTTATTTATTTTAAATTCCCAAAACACCCAATACATAAAATATTATAAGTCATTATGATGCATGTACCTTTCTTAGGGTCACTACCTTACAATCAGCATAGCCTCACTTGGTTGTTCAGTAGGTCCAGATTCCTTGCATCGAATCACGGGGGCCCCTGAAATCCTATGTCCTAGCTAGTCTTCCATGGCCTATTTCACGCACCAAGATCACCTAACACTATTTAGCTACCATCCCATGAAATACTAATTGTTACTAACCCAAAATCCATCCTATCTCTCAACCATCACCTTTGATACCATTCTGTCATGATCCATCTTCTCCAAGACGAGGGAAGGGATGGAAAATTTCCCTACCCTACCTTCTTCAAGGTGAAGGAGAGATAATGACCCCGAGTCCCGCCTTCAGTAGGCCCTGGAGTGGCGATTAACACCAAGGGTATAGAATCTCACATAAATGGAAAGAATTACCCTTTTTATAGAAAAATATTAGGAGATACGATGGTAAATCCTAGTAAAAAAAAAGACTAAAGTTAATAGTAAAGCTAAGAATTCATTCCCACATGCATGTTCAAAAGTAAAACTGATATAAAGTAAGAAAAAACTCCCAAATAATGTACCAAGGAAAAGAAAATAAGAAGAAATAGCAAATATCCCGATGCCCAAGCTAGTAAAGTCCAACACTATCCTCAAAGTCCTCCAGAGAACCTAAAAATAGTTTTTCATACGTAGGGTGACCATACAAGTATACTCAGTAGGGAAACTAAATCTACTCGTGCACAAGTGAGAGAACATGATAATGCCCCTATGAGAAAATAATATAACCTCAAACACCTACCAAATAATACTAACTACCCCAACATCACCAATTCACACTCACCTAAGTAGCACAAGTCAAGTAAAGAAATAATATAAGCACATCGACATTTGGGTACCCCACACACCACATTCCCATTTGTTAACTTCTCATTACTAATGATCTGACCTCTTGACACTGTTACTCATACCACATACAGTCCCAGTACCACGACCTATCCACACACACTAGGTCCTCAAACCTCACACAACCACGCCCATAGACACCTGGGCCACAACAACCACTTCCATGCCCAAAGACACTTGGGACACAACAAACACACACCATGCCAAAATACACCTGGATATCATCCCAAAGATACTTGGGAAAACACACCTGGACTACAAACACCTGATCCCTTGGTCCAAAACAGACCCTTTCTAAAAGAATCTTGGACTATGGTAAGCCTTGAGTCATTACAGCCTGCCCAGATATGCCCGAGCGGCAAGATCTAGAAGAGGGTGCGAGGAAGAAAATCATAAACCATTCATCCATCCTCCCACCATGATGTTGGGAAAGACACCATCCCCCATGAAATGGTTGTGTTTATCATATAGACCTAAATTAGGGTAGGGCGCATATTGAAATCAAAAGGATCTATAATATATATATACAGGTAACCAAACACTCATCCCCAACCTATGGGTTTCACATGAATAGAAAACAAGCCCACACTAGTACCTCTTTTACTGTTACTCTTATATATGCAGAACCATACAACTATGTATTCCAAGCATAAACCCAAACCCTTTTGGTTTAATTTCCATTTATTTATTTAAGGGGATTCACTTAAAATTATTCTTCCACTACCAAGAAACAAACAACCATAACCACACCAAGAAACGAGCAAAAACCAAACTGTAGTCCCACTGCAAAACAACACAAAACTAGAATTGTAGTTTCACTGCACATACCCATTAAACTACTATCAATTATAATTATTCAAAGTAATATCAACCATTCCTTCTCTCAAAACCCATCCCTTTAGCTCTGCTGCCCAAAAATATCCCAAATGTAGTCCCACTGCACAATGAGTTCATAACTACACCATAGTCTCACTGATCGACGTTGCTTCACAAAAAAAACACAACATAAAGGCAGTTCAACTACCTACAATTTCATCCATTCCACAATCAATAAATATTTTAGGTTGAGACACAAACAAAAAAAGGATAGTCCCACTACCAATAAATTTATCCATCCCATAATCAATCAATCAATATCTCAGACTGAGAAACTAACACCCCCTGTACCACCCCATATACCAATCCCACAAAACCCATACCAGAACAAAAAATACATAACCACAACCATCAAACCAAAGGAATTAAAATTTAATTGATAGGTGGTTCTTTATTTTCAACTTGAATATAACCGGGCTGATCATAGAACATGTTTGATCTTAGGACATCCCTTTATTTAACTAATTATAAACAATTAACCATATTTCCTGTTACATATGTACATCAAAACATTAAAAAAATAGAACACAAATAGTGCATAAGAAAATACCACCAATGACCATGTTTTCAGAAGGAATACAACCACAAAATCCATAAAAAGGATCAAAGATAACAAAATAAAATAGGTGACCAACATCACACCAAACCCTAACCCTTATTTTATTTATGCAAGTTATCTTTTAATCATTCTTATTTAATTATCATTTCTAGAAGAGTATCCAGATGTTCCTTAAAATGAATCATTAATATACCCACCCTGCATGATGCATAATTAAAGAGAATAAAAAGAAAGTCTCTACTTGGATGATCAACAATCAAAGTTCCTTCTTGCGCCAAGAACAGAGGATGACACGACTTGTAGGAATAACTCTAAGGTGAAGTGGGATGGGCTCCAAGATGGTTTCATGACTTGTCTCGAGGGGAAGTCTCTAGGCACACCAAGAGAAATGAAAAGGAAAGAGGAAGATAGGATCTCAACTTAAGAAGAGGCTAGATCATAAAATCAGGGAGACCATTTTGAAGTACATAAAAGTCATATTATTGTTTGACCACGCGACTTGGTGGTTTCACATGTTGGAATTAATTGAGATTTAATAATTCCTCTTAGAAATGGTGGATATATACATATAGATAGTGGTGAGTTGATAGATTAAATTTAAATAGAGAAAAACACATAACAAGGGAAAAATAGGAAAAATTGAAAAAAAAACTAGAAATGAGTCACCGAAGGGTGATTCACTGATGTTGAGCTACCGATGAGTGAGCTACTGATGTGACCTACCAATGCCTCAACCAACTGATGCCCCGACCTACCGATGCTTTGACCTACCAACATCACTCCTTCAACTCATCGATGCTGAAGCCACTAACTCATTAATGCCGATGCCCCCTAAACTCATTGATGCCGATGCCCCTTGACTCACTGATGCTGAAACACCTTGACTCACTGATGTCGAAGCCCCTTCACTCACTAATTCCAACACCCACTTGAATCACCAATTCCAATGCCCCTTGATTCACCGATGATGACTCCCCATGACTCACTAATGTCGATGCCCCTTGACTCACCGATATCGACACCCTCGACTCACCACACACTTTCATGTTGACACACTGACATGATGACACACTAACATGACAACACACTGACATGCCGACACACTGAAATTCCCATGGAAAAATAGGAATTTTGGAAAACTCTTGAAATGATCCACTGAGATCCCCTGGAACACCTCAACACCATATTTTCACAAAGGAAGGGCCTTGGGAAAATCTAAGTTATTAAATTTCCCTATTTTAGCTGGGTACTATAGATAGTTCATAAATAAATTATCTAATTTGGATGAATTAGTGAATGGGATTAAAATTAATGGATGAAGTTTAAGTGGAAAAACATTTATGGAGAGGCCCTATTATATATGATGATATTATTGAAAATAACCCCTATTCTATCAATTATAAAGGCTGGTATTTTCTATCTAGTTTTCTGTGATGAAGTAGGCGTTTATTTTGGAGATATAATACCATAGATGGACTAGGTAGTGGATTATGGGTTAAATAATTTATGACCCCATGAGTGGGACTACATTAAACATGACTTGAAGTTGGAATCTAAGTTCTTTGGATAAAAGTGTTGATGAGATTATATCATTGGTGGGAATGTTGTTGCTTACATGATCTATAATATCCACTGGTATCTATTTCTCTATGGGTTCTAAAATTGAGGTAGATATGTCAAGTGGATTATCTAAAGACATTTAAAATTGAAATTTTTTATGCTTCGGGGAATGGTAATGTCCATATAGATTCACTCGGTAGAAAAAAATTGGAAACATAGGGGATTGGAGGGTGGAATTCATATAGTGAATGGAGTCTAATGAGTATGAAGGAAGGGTGGATAATGGATGCATCAAAGGATCATGTTGTGATTACATGATCAAATTTAGTAATCATGTCTTATTTGGTAGAATATGTGAAATAAATCTATGATTTATATATTGACTTAATAATGATGCAAGATTCCTTATAGGGGGGTTATTTGATACATGGGTGGTCGTGAGATGATAATGATGTGATATACAACCATAGAAGAGTTGTCATTCTATCTTCCATGATGGATGAACTCATAAAATACTCGCACACTTCAGAATGGGTTGTAAATCTAGGGTTGATGAAGATATACCATGATAGAAAATGTTAGTTTCCAGGACTAGGTATGAAGATATACATTACCAGTTTTTTTTCGAAAACTTACCTCCTAGAGGCTAAAGGTGAAGAATCAACATCATAGTGGGTTTCTTTAGCATATTTAGTGTATATATAGAAGTGGTAAGAAGTGATGATGGAATTAATGACATGGTTAACCAGGAACTCAAGGATTAATGATGTAGTTTGGGTTATAATTCATTAGATGATAAAAAATACAATACTTCTTACTGATCTGAGAGACTCAAACTATAATCGAGTTGGGAAAGTTTTATGTTTGATATTTTGTTTTCCTGAAAGGAGTTCCATCAAGTATTGTATCAAACAAAGACACATTTTTTACATCATGTGTTTAACAAGGATTAAAAAATAATTTAGGGGCTCAATTGAAACTGAATAGAACATTCCATCTACAGACCAATGTATAATCATAGAGGATGATTTAGATTCTTGAGGATATACTTAGGGCATGCTTCCCCAACCATAACACCCTAGGTTTGAGATATTTAACACTTAATTATTCCTTTTTATGCATTTTAAGTGGTTTAGTAATATTTGGGAGAGTTTTGAAGGATTTAGGGATTTTCTAAGGGCGCAAGGTTTGAGAATGGTTTGAGCATAGTTAGTGAAAACCTTGAAACACTTGCATGAAATAGTGAATGTTGAGGCAGTGGAAGGGGTCTTGGTGCATGATTAAGACACACAGTTTCTAAACCATGTGTCCTCCCTAGTCTAACTATGAATCATTGGATAATGGGCTTTGGAATGGTTGGTGCACAGTTTGTCTAACCATGTGATCCAACCATGCGGGGCACCCTTTTGAGATAGTAGAAGGCACACAGTTAGCGCATGGTTTGTCTAACCATATAAGATAACTGTGTGCAACATTAAATATGGGTTTAAAAAAATGTTATCACACATTTTTAACCCTAAACACCCCATTTATCCCCCAAATTAAACCAAACTTGGGATTCCTTCTTCTCAGATGTTAGGGAACCTCTCTCCATCATTATAGAAGTGATTTGGAGGGTTTTCTTGGTGGGTTGAAGTCATATATTCCTTGATAAGTCTCTCTTCTTAGTAGTTTCTTGGTTTTCTTTATATCTACATTCCTCTATCTCTCTCAATTTTCTATATCTAGTTCTATTGTAGATAGATCTAGGATTTTTATTTCCAATAATGGTCATATTTATCCTTTTTGATATTAAGGGAAGGGATCTAAGTTGGTTATGTGGAGTATTCACATGGATTTGGTGAGAGTTTGTTCCATTGGTCATTTTAACCAAAACATGAAAGATAGGTGGATTCACTCTCGACTCCTCATGATACAACATGAAGGATTTGGGTTTGAATTAATTTTTTTTACATAAAATTGATTGTGAAATTGATGTGAGGAGCTTGTGTGAAAACCCTTCATTGTTGATTTATGGATTTTGGGTGGTTTATGATATTTTTGTGGAATATATCTTGTTATTTGATTTTGAAATGTTTATTTTATAATTATTTTATTGGTTTTATTGTTTATAAAAAGCATTGTTAAATTAGTTTTCAATAAAAATGTTGTTTTAATTGAAATATTGTCTAGCATAAAGGATAGATTTAGTTTAGAAAGTATTGTTTGGCATGATTTTTTTTATCTATTATTTGACATGATTGTTTGGATTGATTGTTTAAGTATGATTTGTATGGAATGGATAGTGGGCATGAAGTACCACCAAAGAAAGGATTATAATATGGTGTTAAGAACCACTATAAAAAGTGGACATGGTTGGATGTAAAGTTCCACCATTATTAGTAACACTGATCTCATGTGGTGGAATTTTATTCATGGTTGATATATGCGTGTGACCATGAAAAATAAAATGGGTTATGCCATTATGAAATGGGAAAAAGAGCGGAGCATGAGAAACATTTGGAATTTTTGTTTGGAATCTTGAGAGACCACCAATTGTATTCCAAATTATCAAAGTGTGTTTTTTTGATACAAGATGCATTTTTCCTTATACATTTTGTTTTTGATAATGATGTTTCAGTTGATTTAGAAAAGATAGAGGTGGTTATCTCCTAGAAACCACCAAAGAATGTTTTTGAGATAAAAAGATTCATGGGTCTAGTTGGTAGTCTTTCTTTAGGACTTCTCATGATTAAATTTACTAATAACAACCTTTAAAAAGAAGAATGTTCCATTTTAGTGAAATATAGAGTGTTATAAGTCTTTTGAATAGCTTAAGGTTCGCATTACATCAACCACAATATTGGTTTTTTTAGAACTAGGGAAAGTGTATGTGGTGTATTGTGATGCATCAGAATTAGGGTTAGGGTACGTTCTCATGAATGGAGATCATTTAGTTTCATATCGCTCATGGAAGTTGAGGTTGTATGAGAAGAACTACCCAACACATGGTTTAGATTCAGAATTATAGTGCATGATTTGAAAACATGGCATCATTATCTCTTAGATGATAATTTCATGGTGCTAATCGATCATAAGAGTTTAAATAATATTTTTTCACAAAGATATTTGAAACTGAGGAAAATTAGATGGATTGATTATCTCAAGATGTTTGACTTTGATTTGATGTACACCCCAGGTAAAGAAAATTACGTGGAAGATGCATTAAGCAGGAATTCATATGCTCTGGTGGAAAAATAAGCTTCAAATCAGTGGCATTTGATGTATGTTATAGATGAAATGTGGTTGGAATGTGAATACTGGGGTGATTCAGTGATTTTATTTTTAGTTTAATTGGTTCTTTACTTGTTCGGTTTAGTTAGAGAGGTCCAGATGCTCGATTCAGAATGTGTGGCTTTGAAGACAAAACTCAATGGTGGGGAGACCATTGAGGGTTGAAAACTAGATGGTGAATTAGTGTTGTGGTTTCAGAATCAGATGGTTGTACCAATATATTATCAGAAATAACTTCTCAGTGCATATAATCATTCCAGATAATCTATCCATCCTAAAATTTAGAAAATGTATAAGGCCTTGAAAGTGTAGTTTTGGTGGGAAGGTATGAAAATAATGTTTCTGAGTTCTTATTGAGATGATTGACTTATCAAAATTCAAGGTGGAGCACTAGAGACCAGAAGATATTTCGTAGAGTTTACATATCCCTATGTGTAAATGGGAGCTGATAGTTATATATTTTGTTACATGTCTTCCAAAAATGGTTTTGAATCACGATTCCATATGGGTGATAGTGGATCAGCTCATAACATTGGCCCATTTCATCCCTATTTGGGAATCTCATATGGTATAGGATATGTCCAAAATATATATCTGGGAGGTGGTAAAGAGGAATGGGTTGACATTTTTGATTTTATAAGATAGGGATCCGAGTATCATGTCTTGTTTTTGGAAATCCTTTCAGAAAGACTAAGGGAATTAGTTGTCTATCAGAATGACCTATCATCCACAAATGAATGGGAAATCCAATAGGAAAATAAAAACACTAGAATAAATCTTTTAGGATTATGTCATATATTTTAGTGTCTGATGTGAGAATAAAATACCATTAGTGTAATTCTCATATAATATCAATTATCAGGCTTTGATATATATTGATTCATTTGAAGTATTGTACGGCTATCCTTTTCATTCTCCATTTTTTTGGGTGGAAACATGTGAGAATTAAATGGTTAGAATGAGACTTTTTGAAGAGACTATGGAGAATATTATGTTGATCAGAAATATAATGGAGATGGATCAGATTCATTAGAAATAGTATGTAGATCAACTTCAACAACCATTTTCATTTGATGTGGGAAATCATGTATTCCTAATAATTTCTCCTAGGCTTGGACATCATCATTTTGGAAAGAACAAAAAGTTATGTTCAAGGTATATTGGTCCTTTTTTGATACTTGAGTGGGTTGGGGAGGTGGAATATCAGTTGTCCTTACCAATATGTTCAGTGCAATGCATAACTTATTTCATGTATCCAAGTTGATGAAGTATCATCTAGATCCTAACCATGTTATTCGATTGGATCATGTTGAGTTAGAGACGAATGCTTCATTAGTGCATGTTCCATTCCATATTGTGGATAGGAAATAGAAAGTATTTCATGGGAAAAGAATCAGGATTGTGTGGTTTTTGTGGAAACATGTTCAGATTCAAAAGGAGAGATGGGAATATGATAAGGAAATGACCGAGAAATGGACTGACCTCTCTCATCAAAGTAATGGTTTTCTAATTTCTGAGGATGGAAATTCCAATGGTGGGGAGAATGTAGCACCCCTGGTTTGAGTTACTCAACCCTTATTTATGATTTTTTATGTCTTTTAAGTGGTTTAGTAAGATTTGGGAGTATTTTTAATGTTTTTGAGAAGGTTTTTGGGATTTTCAAAGGGCACATGGTTTGAGCACGGTTAGTGAAAATCATGCAACACTTGTTGGAAACCATGAAAGTTGAGGAAGGGGAATGGGTGTTGGTGCATGGTTTCCAAATTGTGTGGTCTCCCCAGTATAACCATGCATCATGGGATAATCGGATTTGGAAAGGTTGGCGCATGGTTTGTCTAACCATGAAATCCAACTGTTTGAGGAAACCATTTGCGATAGTAGCAGGAACACAATTAGAACATGGTTTGACTAATCGTGTGATCTAACCATGCATATAATTAAAAATGGTTATCTTAAAAAATGTCCTCACATGTTTTTAATCTTAAACACACCATTTCTACCAAAAAATGAACAAAATTGGGGATTCCTTTTTCTCAGAGGCTAGGGGAACTCTCCCCATAATTTTGGAAGTGATTTGAAGGGTTTTCTTGGTCGTTTTATGTTGGATCTTCCTTGGTAAGTCACTCTTCTTGCTAGTTTCTTTATTTTCCTTAAAACTACATCCCTCTCTCTCTCTCCTATTTTTCTAGATATAGTTCCATTGTGGATATATATAGTGTTTTTTTCAATAATGGTTAGATTTATCCTTTTTGATGTTAGAGGAAGGGATCTAAGGCTATTTTGTGGAGTTTTCACCCAGATTTGGTGAGCATTTGTTCCATTGGTCGTTTTATCAAAAAACATAAATGTAGGTGGATTAACTCTCAAGTAATCTTGCTAGAACATGATGGCTTCAATTTTAAATGAATTTTTTTCTTGTAATTCATTTTGAAATTGATTTGATAATCTTCTGTAAAAACCCTTCAGTGGTGATTTGTGGGTTTTGGGTAGTTTATGATATTGTTGTGAAATATGACTCATCATTGGATTTTTTAATTTTTATTTTAAATCACTTTATTTTTTTGATTCTTTAGAAAAAGTATTGAAAATGTTGTTTTCAATAAAAATGTTGTTTTAATTAAAATGTTGTGTGGCTTTAAGGATTGATTTAGTTTGAAAATTATTGTTTAACATGATATTTGGTATATGTTATTTGGAATGTCTATTTGAATTTATTTTTTAAGTATGAGTTTGATGGAATGGATAGTAAGTGTGAAGTACCAAAAAAAGAGGATTAGAATGTGTTATGAAGTACCACTATAAAAAGGGGGCAGGGTTGGATGTGCAGTTGCATTGTTAATAGTAACAATTAGCTCTTATGGTAGAATTTTGTGCATGGATGATATATTCATGAAGACATGAAAAATAAAATGGGTTATTTCATTATGAAATGGAAAAAAGGGTGATAAATTTCTTGGTTAGTTTCCTTGATAATGTGTTGTTTGGGTAAATTGTTTTGGTAAGGGTGTGTTTGTCCTGTTGGATTTTTTTTATTGTTAATGGTTTTATATAAATTATTTTATATAACTGTGATAACTTGTTCTACACTAGTGGAATGATTAGGGAAGTAATTTGAAGAAATTATACCGATTATTATTACTCACCCCCTACTTTGGCACTTGGGTGATTTTGTAGATTTTGTATTCCAAGACACAGGTAAAATAAAATCATATCATTTATATGGTGGCACCTCGTGATAATTGGGTGGTTTTGGAGTTGGATGATAGATCTTGGATTGGGGATGTAATGTCTAGTCTTGATGTCTTCAATTGTATTGTTTCATTCTTCCTCTTATTACTTTGATTTGGTAATTGTATGGTTTTTATGTTTTTTGTTGCTGAGAAGTTTATTTGGGATACATTTTTGACATGCATCATGTTGTTGGGTTGGTAATGGATAATTTGGTTTGTTGTTTTATTTTCTAAGGGAAAATCATCCCCACCATTCAGGAATCCCTGAACATTTATTACCAGTTTTTAGTGCCTTGGGGATGTCTCTTAAGGAAAAGTATCACTTCTTCCTCAACTCAAGCCAATGAGGAGGGGTGGGATGTTACAAAAAAATTATAAGAACATCATTGGATCATATTTCCTCTGTATTATTCACATAAAATAACAGTTTACAGGTTTTTAGATGAAACCTCTTAAGGATATCTATGGATGGTTGTATGAATCATCTCTATATTATAATGTGGTGGGTGTGACAACTATTGTTAGGCTGATTATGGTGCATGATACCGCAAAGAGAGTTTTTTTGATTAGGAAGTAGTTCGTTACCTCCTAGAGTAGGTGTGACTATATTCCAACCGGATGAGATAACAATTAGATATAACTATTGGAAATCATGTTTTCTTATTGATGATACCTTTTTTGGGGAATTTTCATTTATAAGACAATGAGAAACTATCATAGATATTTTTGTAACCATTGGATATCACTAAATGTATCGAATTAGGGGATTATAGACAAGTCTATAATCCACATTATTAATTCATTTTTGATGTGTTCTAAATTTTTCATCTTCAATGGTACGTGCTGGATACTACACTTGTGTTCAACTATGAGGATGCTGATTTAGATCTAGATATACATTTTATAGATCTCTAGGTGAGGATTTTATACTAGCGTGATAATGTGTTATTGAAGAAGATATTGCACTTTTTCCTATCTTATGGAATCATGGACTAATCAATGAGGAATCATGGGAGTAAAAGTCTACTATTTGAGATTAGTGTCCTCAGTTGTTTGAGTGAGATCTCAAGATATACATCTTGGGGATGCTAATACATAAATGAGTACATTTTAAATCCTTATAATGTTTTCCTTAATATGGTAATCATTTATTAAAACATTTCTATTTAGTTTTGGGTTGATCCATTTTTGGTTAAACACCTATGAGATTTTTTGTGACTTTTGGGAGTTTTGGTGCCCCTCATGTTCAACACAGGATACATCAATTTCATTTTTCAAGATAAGGTGGACAATTGGGAGACCTATGTAAAATATGAAATCAAAATGGATAGGTGTGGTTGAGTCCATAGTCATAGACCATTGGGGAAGAACCTCTTCTCTATAATAATTACAATGTCACGATTCCCATAGTGGAAGCTTTTGTGAGGTAAAATGGTTAGGTTTTGAAACACACCTATGATTGTTCTGAATATTTTTTAGCGAGTTAAAATGCACCATAACTGTGGTGGAAGCCATGGTGGAGATCATAGTGGTGTTCACGTAGAGTTTGGAACAACCAAAACCACAACCTTCTTATTATGACCTTGACCATTTGAATATGGACACATATGTGACTATAATGAGGGGTCTTAAACTTTTAATTCATCAATTATTTCCTTTATTAATTGATTTGACCCTTATATATTGATATTTCCTTTGAATTATAGATTCTATAGGCTAACCAAGGGTGAGGTTGGGTTGAATTTCTTGTGTTGAGGTTTCTTCATTGGATAACATCGATTACCCATAACCAATCTCATAAAACTAAGATAAAAAATCAAACCATGAAAGATGTAGGATTATCTTGTTGATTCAAACTCATTAGAGCCTTGCCTCTTCTTCTATGTTCTATATACCTTGAGTGATAATTTTTTACTCCCATAACAAGACTCAAATCTTATTAATGATGGTGTAAAACATTGGGTAATTGTTCTATATAAACCTTTTCTTGATTTAATTATTGAGTATCTTTCTAGAACCTTTGTTATACCTTATTTCAATTGGTTCTATGATTTATTGGCATGCAATATTGTTCAAATTAGTGTGAAAACATGGTTATGGTAACAAAATTATTGATAAACTGGGATGTTGAAATTGAAATGCTTGAGTTTAGAATTTTTCCATGTAAATTTACTATATATTATTATTAGGATGATATTATATTGTGTGATTATATGGTAAGACCATTCCTAAGTTTAATCACATGTGTGTGTATCCTGTGAGACCATGTTTGAGTTTGATCACATATTTGTGTCTGGACACTATTACCATGTTGGTTGTGCTATGATTCTAAATATATGTTAATTAAATGTTGAAATAATTTCTATGTGATTTAGTTTTTATATTACATGTTATTATTTTTATTTTCATAATAAAAAAGTGAAATGTGAACTCAAAAAATCTCGGTTTACCTAGAGTGGGACAATGTTCATACGCTGCATGTTACTTAATGATAATACCGAGTTCAATGATGGGGAATGATGGGATTGTGTGTCCTAACATGGATTCATGATTTTCTTGTTTGATATAACCTAAAAGGAATTAGTGTAGCATGATAGTATTTGGTGACATAACCCATGACACAATGCTATGAAACGACGTTATTATTGCCTCACCAATGATTGTGTTGAAATATAAAATCCTTGTAGCCTTACCTGAGACTAATTATACTTAATTATGATATTGAATAAAGTAATAATATTTTATTTTACTTTGGTTGATTACATCTATAATGAATAGGTTTCCCCATTGGATCTGAAGTAGGAATGGTCAGGTGTTGTGGTATCTTCATCATTACATGACCGATTAGTAAATGATTGTATGTTATTTCTTTAATGTTTATTTATTAAAATGTAATGCAATATAATGCATGATAACTCATGTTTATGATGAAGTGGTGGTGTCCTACAGTGTTTATACTTGATCCCTACATAGGAATCTTGATGTACACACAAATTTCATGATCACAGATATAAGGAAGGGAAATGACCTAATGAAAAGGGGTTGGGAGACATATAATAGTGATCAGTGATGGTATTTGGATGAATACTAGAGTAATGCCACAATTTTTAATTTTATTTCTAGTTTTACTCACACACTCATTTGACTGCCACTTTGGGGGTCTTTAGTTTATTATTCTATATGACTTGTGATACATTCCATTCAATTTATTTTAGAATTTTTTATTTATTTTATTATGTTATTCTATGTTGTTATTTTTAATTTTATTTATTAATATCATGTGTATAGACTCTCCATTGATGGTATTTTGACTCTCTCTGAAATATGAAAACCTCTTTCATGTGGGGAGGCACGTATGACCATGTTACACTCCCACACAAAAATATGAACTAGGTTAGAGCATTATAGTTACATAAGATCAAATCAAGTTATGATTCACTCCTTTTTTATTATATTAATCAACTAAAACATTTCCATATTATCTACCACAATGTGTTTTTTCTTTTTGAGATGGAATGGAAAATAATTTCACAAGAAAATATATATCGTCCTATAGGAAATTATCATTGATAAATGAAACCGGTAGTATTTTATAATTTTTAAATGAAAATCTTCATTTTTATGTAGAATGTTTAAAAACATATTATAAAAATATTTATATCATACAATTTCATATCATTTATTTATTAAATAATTTAATAATGTCTTACTATTAACGATGTGGGTAATGATTTATGTTACAGGTAGAGAGATGGTATTTGGAAAAATATTTTACATCAAAAAATCTTATTGATGACAATAATTATAATTTATAACAATATAATACAAAGGATAACATTTCTTGATTGATAATTATGAGATAAGATTCATATTTTGTTTGAAAAAAAAATGAATACATAAATTAATTTAAAACTATTGTTAAAAATCATACTACATCGATGAAAACATAATATCAAGCTAGCATATTATATATATTTTCACCCAATATAGATCCAATTCTATATCCTTGACATCTTATGACACATCATTAATCTTTCTTTCAATCAGAATGATCACTTCTATATTATCTTATATCACATTATTTTACTATGTACTCCTTATATTACTATCAATAATATTTTTTTAAATGTTAAAAATAATCCACATAATGATTTCTCTAAACATTATGAGATTAATGTTATTTATGATCAAATAAACTAATTTTTTATCAATGAAAATTCTTTTTCAACCAATGAAAAAAACCTTCTATAATTTTATTCAACCTAAAAATAAATAATTTATTAAAATCATTAATTATAATTATAATTCCATGTATAAAAAATTAAATGATAATATTAATATTCCACAGTATTACTATTGGCATAATCATAGTTCTAACATCTCTAGAAATATAATTTATAAAATATTTAATTAGTGTTTAAATAATGGTTGGAAAAATTTTAAAAATAAACTCAATTAATTGTTATGAAATATTTTTAACAAAAATATATTATTAATTAACCAAATTAAGATTGAATCAAACCTTATTCATAATAATAAAAATAGTGTTTTTGAATAGAATAAAAAGTTTTATAGAATATTTAACAAAGAAAAAATTAGTAATAGTAATAGAGTTCCATCTTCTAAAACCATTGGAGAGCATTTACAACCATTTTAAAATAGATAATATTATTGTTACAATATAAATATTCAAAATTAATTTATATAAAAATATAATATAATGAAAAATAATAATAATAAATTACCATCACAATGTTTGTTAAATTCTATTTTTTTGTAAATTCATGATAAATTTCATGAGGATAATCAATTAACGAACAAAAAAATTATAATTAAATTATCTAAACTATAAACATAAAAAATAATGATTGGAAAATTGTTGAAGACTATAAGTTATTAATTCATCACATGATTTTTCTTGAATATTGATAAATATGATTAAAAATTCCTCTAAAAACCTACTCATACATAAAGTGTTGATATTCACCAGGTCCTCAAAAAATAAAAACATAATTTATTTTTTGAAAATTAATTTCTTGATATTTAAAAAAATATTGGATAAATATTCCCTCAAATGTTTTTTTCAAATATATTTCTAAATGTGATAGATATTTTAAATAAATATATTCTAATATTATGATGCTGAATTGTTTATAAAATATATGTCATTATGAAATACCTTTCAAATTCAATGATCATGGTATCTTTATAATTCAATATATTATATAGAATTATAAATTTATTAATAGTTAAGTTGAATTAAGAGAATTCATTAATTTAATGTTAAAATAAAATTTTAAAATTGATGTATGTAAGTTATAATTTGATTAATTATTTATTTTTTATCTAGTTATTAATAAAAATGGACACCAAACAATTTTTTTTTCTTGAGGATATTTTTTTATGATAATGAATTACTATTATCTACATTTTTTACCTTTTTTGGAATAGATTGAGTGTCATTGAATATAAAATAATCACTAAATTTGGATAAATCACTCGAATAAAAATAATAATTATTAGTATTCAATGACATTTTACATGTATTCAAATGCTCATTCTAGTATGTTTAATATTTTTTATGCATTATAATTTCCTTATGAAATTTATTAAAAAATATTAAATTTATTAGATATATAATTATATATTTTTATCAAAATAATATGGGGTATATTTTTTTAAAATGTGTGATGAAAATATACATTATTAATTTTTTTAGAAATGATTAATTTTTGTTCAATATAGAAGAATAAAAACATAGAAATCTATTTTTTGATGTATGTAAAAAAGAAAAGAAAATTTATAAATATAATTCATCGAAATGTAAAATTCAATTTGATAATGATCTTATTGGTTAAAAAATTATAAATTTACTATTTATAAAGAATAATCTCATTTAAATGGAATCAAATTAATTTAAAAGACTTGATACTCAACAACACATTAAAAATATAATATTAAAACTGATAACATTAATATAAAAAAATAAACTTATAGAATATTATCTTAGATAGATTCTTAAAGATAATTCTATAATTTTAATACTAGATATGGATTCCAAAAATTTAATGAAATTTATGAATTTATTAAAAGAATAAAATATATTTTTTAATCTATATTTAAGAGATATTTTCAATAAAAATTCAATCTAATAATCAAAAAAATAATTTGAAATTCTGGATTTCAAATTTATTAGATGAAATTATATGTTAAAATATGATGTTGATAATTTATATATATATATTTTTATTAATTATATGATTGAGAAATAATTTCTTAAAAGTAAAAACAATTTTTATAATGAAATATATATATTTTAAAGAAAATCGGTCATAATTTTTTCTAATTTAAAATTCAAATCAGAGGGTATATTAATTAGAATACTTAAATTTAAAAAATTTTCTACATTGATATCATTTTTCACTCCCAATATACACATAAAAATAATAATGTATCCTTTTATGTTAGAGATAGTTATATAAAAACTATCAAGATCATTAAAGACTATAATAATTTGTATTTTTTTTGATTTTAAGTGCATAATTGATCTCTAGATTTCCAAAAAACATAATAGTGACATAATCATAAAAATAGAACAATGAGTGTCTCAACCAATAAAGATAAAAATAATTAGAGTGTTTTTATAGTTTATAGGGTATTTAATATAGGCCCTATGAATGTATATTATAAATTATAGCTATATATGAAATTCATAAATTTTTAGATAGATATATTTTTCATTCTAGAGTTTTATAATTTCTAACTCAAAGATATAATATCACTAGAAAACAAGGATAAGACAACATTAACTTTCCCTATCAGTATATTTTTATAGATTGCATAGTATTCATATCATTGATAAAATTCTTTCCAAAAACAATTTAATAAATATTACCATATTAATTTATTTTTTAATACAAAAATACTATTTTATAGTAAAAAATGAATAGTATATGGTTATATTATATAATCTAGATACATTGAAGTTAATCCAATGAAATTAAACAACACTGATTTTTGACTTGATCAGGAAACTATAATGAATATTAAAGAATTACTAGGGTAATGTTTTTTTATAGAAGGTTTACTAATTTTTTTATTACATTTAATTTTCCTTTGACTATGTCATTTAAAATAAAATTACATTTATTTTTCATGTGATAGGTTATGATTTTTTTCAATATTAATGAATTTATAAATAACAACCCAATTCATGAATCATGCGACTTAAAATTATCCATCAATATAGTTTTCAATTTATCTAAAAAGGATGTTTCAGATGTGATGTGTTAAATGGGAGTGATTTCTTTTTTTTATTTACTATTAAACATAAACAATATGTTGAGACTATTTACAATATATGGTTTCTATGAAATTATTATTTTATATTGTATTTTCTATACCTAAATTATAATTTTTTATTATGTGCTATTGATGTTTCATAGATTAATAATTATAGAATAAAATATTTATTTAAATACATTACTACAAACTGCAAATTGTAATATTGATTGTGTTTTTTTATAAATTTTATTTTAATATTTAATATTTAACACGAAAATAAAATTTTTTTTGATGATTGAATGATTAGGATCGATAATATATATGTTTCTGAAATGTTTATTCATATTTTGGAAATTCAAAATTACGTATTATAATGTACTAATTTACTTTTATATTATATTGCTAAAAATTATATAACTAATATAACTTATATATATATTTCTAATAAGATCCCAAAAAAATTAATATAATGTATGGACCTAATTTTTTTTGGGATATTATTCTTTACAAAAAATATTGAGAAATAATAGATGAAATGTACAACTTTTGAAAAGAAAAATCCCATTATTTTCTTTTTTACTATCGTTTTCTTATGGAGTTTATTTCTATAGTCAAGGAGCCACTATAAAAAATTATACATTTTTTCCATAAATATTTAAATATTATTATGGTATTTGTATATCATGTGAAAAATTTCAAAATTTTAAAGAAATCTAAAACAATCAATGAAATTATGAAATTTCTATTTATTTTTTATATGGTGAGTAATGTGTGAATAATTAAAATTAAACATTTTATTACAACATTTAAAATTTATATGGATATTATATAATTAAAATAATCTATTGACTATGTATCTCAATATATAATCCAAATCTACAATTAAATATGATGATTCGACTATTTATATTTTTTTCAGTCAAGAATATTCCATAGATATATAGTTCATAATGTATTCATTATTGTTATTGAATACTTTTTCATAATCCTATTATTGATAATTTATTGGAAAAAATTTTATTTACCAAAATAACATCTACTTTCTATAATCCAAAAACAAATTGGATGGACGAGATATCAAGTAATATAATTAAGAAAATATTTGAAATAATTAATAAATCCCTTTTTAATGATAGATATGAAAAATTATATCAAACCCTTTGGGATTTTAGGAAAGCCATTATAGTAACATATTTTAATGTACAATTTAGGATTTTACTTATAAATTCATATAATTTACTATTAAATCATTACCTTATATTATATTATATTTTTAAGTCGATTAAATAAGAATATGAAACTACAATCCCAAATGAGTACTACAATCAAAATTGAAAAATTAAGTAATATTAATTTCAATTTATAATAAATCATTTTATTAAGGGAAATTCATATTGAATTAATAGTATTATATTTAGTGAAATATATTCATGTATGGTTACCATGCACACATTTTTTATTCCAGATTATCATTTTATCACCATAATTATATTTTTTAATGGAATAAAACCTACACAATTTTTAATAAATTATTTTTGGATATATATATATATCTAAGATCTATCATCAAATTTATTTTATAATCTTAATGGACAAAGAATTAATATTTTATATTATGAAATATCATAAGGTCATGTAAAACTTTTTAAAATTATTATTAACTTGGCAAGCATTATGGATTTTAATTTTAATTTTAATTTGATTCCATTTATATTAATTTAATGTTTCAATTCAGAAATGAGAGCATGTTATTTATAATTTTAACTATCATATATACAATTCATACATAAATTATAAATGGATGATTGATTTTTGTTTTTTTCACTGACGTTCTTTTAGTTTTTAAAATGTATAATAGGGGTTTTGTTTTAATTTTCCATATATGTCTTACTAATGGAATATCTATTTCATTAGAATTTTTTTTATAAAAGTGTTTTTTTTTAGGTTCTATTTTACGTGATTTTAATAACCTAACATGTGTTGAAAGTTATTAATCCTTGAATGAATAATGAGATTAATATATAAATTTCAATTTTTCAATTTTTATTAAATGTAAAAAGTTTTTTTAATATAAGTAAATTTTTAATAAAACATGAAAATTACAAAAAATATATTTTCAGTTATTTTTTTAGAATTATTGGTTTTTTTGTATTATCCATATATATAAATATATTTTCCTCAAATTTTATAGACTATTTAAAATTCCCTTTAACATTCAATTTTATTTGAATTTGTTATTATATATATATATATAAAATTTCATTTAAATTTCATTATTAATAGTTTATTTCATTTAAATTTTCAATATCATTACTTTTTTGAAAAATAGTTTTGAAATTATAATGTAATGTCAAATTAATTTAAAACACTTTTTAAAAAAATATTAATTATTTAAGTGTTGAATGTAAAAAAACTATGTTTATTTTGAACATCATTTATTTATGATTTATTAAATATTTTCCCTTACCTATGTGAATGTACCTTTCATTCCATAAAATGTATAACATGATGAATTTTTTAATTTTTATCAAAATTTTATCATATATGTGTTTTTTCTTGAATATTCGAAGAATCTTAGTCAACATTGACAAAATTAGATATTACTAATAAAGACCATCTTTTGTTATAGTTTTTTTAATTATATCCAATCAGAAACTTATTTAAACATTTTATGTTTTCTTTATCAACCATGTTCCGTAAAATAATCATTTTGATAGCTTAAGACTATTTCACACCATCAAATCAAATCAACTTATGATCTCAATGGTTGACTTTTTGAACAACCAACAAAGAGTGGGGGTATGATTATCATTTGAAGAATACTTTTTTGAGGAAATATAATTATAAATGTAAAGACCCGTAAATTTCAAGTAATTTTTTTTAATTTCTTTGGGATTTTACGAGTACGCAGTTTCTGACGACACTTGATTCCGAGGCTCGGTGTGCCCGGAATCAATTTTCAAAGTTTATCTCGGGTACGTTTAGTGAACGAACGGGCGGATTTTTCTAACTTTTGAATCAGTGCTCGGAATCAAAATCCGAGGGCGCAAATGAAACCACAGCACCGATAATTTCTTAGGAACACCTATTCTGGATTTGTGTTTGCTTGGGTGGTGTTGTTAAAAAATGGGTTAACTGAAGAGTGAAATAAAAATTTTACGCTACAATTTTTATTTATATTCTAAGTAGTTATAACCTATGCGTGGAAGTTGGGGTGGGACCTACTACATCCTAACTCCACTTGGTAGGATATTAGTGAGGTGGGGCCCGCACGAACCTCACCCCTTCAATTCCTCTAACCTCCATTAAGGTTGGAAAACCCCCCATTATTATGTAACTCACCCGCTCCCCCTCTTTATTGCATGTCAACTCTCACATTAAATTGACTGATTAATGCTATTCAGTTAATTTAATTTTGAGTTTGAGTTTTTGAATATTTGAAAACGCATGGCATGTGTTAATAAAATAAGCGTTCCTTATTTTATTTGGGGTTGTTAAGTTGTGTGAGGATTTTGGGAGAGGATACTCGAAGCTTTGAGGATCTTCATCTTCTTCGTTGGAGAACGCGAGGAACGCCAAGACTTCGATGAAGAACGCCTTCGCCGTAATGAGTGATCGACGAGCCGTTCTTCTCCTCTCCACAGCCGGTGTGAGACGTCAACCCTTCTTCGGACGTACACCGATGATGTTTACGGAGCCTCACCCCACGACGCCGTCTTTCGTGACACAAGTTTCCATGAATCACTTCAAGGTAGGGGATTGTTTTATATTCGTGGCTTATTTTGGCGTTCATTGTTAATTTTCTTAGCCGCCTGTTATCAAATTAACAGGAGGAGTTGGGACCACACGAACATGGCTGATCCTCCTACCCCTTTGTTGATGTTCACCGTTGTGGTTTGAAACAAAGGCAGAGTAGTGCAACAACATCGCGCAGAAACAAGGAATATCACCGCAGCGAAGAAGCGTGGTGCCGTCACGCCGCGCCGAAGACGAAGAACCCGTGGCCAAGGTCAGGCTGCGTCGGGGGGCATGGCACCGTGGCGCCACGCCAGATGGACAAGGGATGCGGCCTAAGCCGAGGCTGTGTAGGGGAGGGCGGCTGGAATCGCTGGCCGCCGGTGCTTCGGAAGGGCGGGACCGCGGGGTCCGGTGGCAGCGGCACCGGCCGGCCAACCGAGCCGGCCGTTCGGAGAAGGCCGGGGGTTGTAACCCTTGGCGGTAGACAGGCGGGCCCCCTCCATGTGGGGGGACACCATTTCGAGACAAGGGGGGCAGTGCCCCCCCGTTTTCCGCTCAGCCGAAACGGCCGAGCTACTGGCCATGCGGGCTGCGCCCGCGCTGGGCCGGACCGCCCGTGCCGGGCCGGGCCACGCCGGCTGGGCCGGGCCATGCCAGCCGGGCCGGGCCATTCCCTAATGGGACAGACCCAGACTCGGGTCAGGTCGACCCGGTTTGGGCCGACCCAGGGGGTTTTGGGCCGGGTCGGTCCGGGCCCAAATCCCCCTAAAATCGGACAGATTCGTTCAAATACTTGTAACTTGGGCTACGAACCTCCGATCGATGCACCGTCAGTTGAGATGAGATCCTTGTATCGAGACAGAAGTTTCAGTATATTACACTCAAGGTTTTGAAGAACTTTGGGTACATCCGGGTTGGTTCGAACACGAAACCAACCGGGCCTTCGTAGCGGAAACACTTATAACTTGAGCTCCGGACGTCTGATTGACGTGACGTCAACTTTGTTAGATTACTCTTAGTGAGATGGTTCTTTTTTCATACTCCGCTCAAGGTTTGGATGTAGTTGGAGTACGGTTGGGTTGGTTTTGACTTAAAAACCAACCGGGCCCTAGGGACAAAAAATCCAATATCTCTCAGATCGGGTGTCCGATTGACGCGCCGTCTGTCGCGTTGAGTTCCTTTTGACGAGACGGAACTTTTGTGATACATAAACTCTGGAATTCTTGTCAGTTGATGTATTGACCCCCTTGGATCATGGAGCATACCCTCCTGGAATCGAGCATGCTGTGTGTGGGAACCCTAGAGCTGGCTGCGACTATGACGATGACAACGACTGTACTAAAATCCTCCGTGGGTTCGACAGCGACGACGACCGTACTGAAATCCTCTATGGGTTCGACTATGATGAATACTATTCTTGTATCCTGTGTGGGTCTGGCAGTACTACTATTCTTGTATCCTATGTGGGTCTGGCAGTATTTGACTATGTACTTGTATCCTACATGGGTTCGGCAGAGTAGCTGGTCTTGTATCCTTTGTGGCTCCGACAGCTTAGCTGGTCTTATATCCTGTGTGGGTCCGATAGCTTAGATGAATCTGTGGCTACATTCGATCATATCTATCATCTTACGAAGAAGTATACCTGTGTGAGATGAGTCTTGACTTTCAATCAATATCTTTGATATGATTGTTTTGCTATCCTGTGTGGGTTGGGTTGTGTTATCCTGTGTGGATTGGATTTTCTACCCTGTGTGGACTAGATCGAACTTGGGCTCGGATGTTGGAGCCGAACTAGAATTGATGACTTAGGTATATATACGGGCATATACCTAAGTAGAGTTTTTTTGTTACTTCCTGATTTAATCTTTCCTTTGTGGATTATCCTTCGTGGATTCTGGGAGACCTCCGGGGATCTCGGGGTCCCTACTGAGTAGTGTATACTCACCCCTATATGGGCTATGCCCGCACTTTGTTGTGTTGGATGCATATGATGGACAACGATGATCGACGTGGGAGATCGTGGAGCTGGACGGTACCTGGAGGTGGATCATTGGACGGGACGTACTCAGAGCGGACGACTGGAGCCGAGGAGAAAAGGGGACTATCTATACCCACCCTTCAGGTGGGATTACTAGAGGACAACTTGGAGTTGCTGCTTTACTTTTCTGTTGCTGTACTTTCTTTTCAGTTGTACTTTACTTCAGTTGGGTTTGTATTCTGGCCCATTTACTTTTCCAGCACTTGTATTTGTACACTATTTTCTTAGTGTTTACTTCAGCTTGCATACTCTGTGGTGTTTGTTTTCTTACTTAAAGGCAATGCCTTCCCTTTTTATTGGGTTTTACGACTTTGGTGCTAGTCTCCAGCCCCTGGCCTATGAGTGGCGGGTTTGGGGTAGTCACGAAACGGGTCCCGAGGATGGGTCATGACAAATTGGTATCAGAGGAGTTCGGTTCTACCGTAGAACTCAGGACTCTGATCGTTCTTCTATGTGAAGAAATAGTGTTAAGGGTATTGAGTGTGGTTATCGGTCCAGGGAGTCCAGTGTTGGTGCGGCAGCCGACATATCCATACACCAGGACCCTGACTTCTGATTTCCAACTCAGTGCATGAAAACATTGATTGCATGTGTGTTTCAAAAGTTTTCTTTGTGATTACTTTGTGTCAGCTCACGAGGTATACTGTATTGACCATGACACACCTGTCTCTTTTCAGGATGACCCCACGATGGTAGCCAGCTAGGGTTCAGAGCTTTGTGTGAGACGATAGCCCACTGAGCGACGAGGCCTCAGTGCTGGGCCCTATTACAGCGGAGGCACCAGCGGTACCTCTACCCGCCGAGCCACCGATGCCACCAGCCCCAGCCGCTGAGAGTGCACGTCGCCTTAGTGCACTGCAAGAGTTTCAATGACAGAGACCGCCCAGGTTCCACGGGGAGACAGACCCTTAGGTAGCCGAGGATTGGCTGGAGGCTGTTGTATGAGTTTTCAGGTTAGTAGGGACACTAGATGACCTCATGGTGATCCTTGTAGTGAGTCTCCTGCACACAGTAGCAGGTAGATGGTGGAGCCTGATGCTCCAGGTGCACGATGAGACATCCCTTCTTTGGTTGGACTTTGAGAGCCTCTTCCGCTCAGAGTTCGTACTGGCCACCCTCCGTGCGGTGCGCATTTAGGAGCTACTACAGCTGCGGCAGGGAAGCATGATGGTAGCCCAGTACTCGGAGAGATTTACCGATCTCTCACGCTATTCCACGAACATGGTACGAGACCCATTCTTTTGGGCCCGGACCTTCGAGCAGGGACTAAGGCATGAGATCAGGGCATTGATGATCTCCCTCAGCATTTCGACGCAGGCAGGAGTACTAGAGTGAGCCCTTCTTATAGAGAAATTTCTCGCTGAGCCTACACCAGCAGCAAGACCTACCGCAGGGCAGCACGTAGCAGAGTCTTCTGCAGCTGGCAGTCGACAGATGTCACAGGGGTCCAGGCGGACTAGACCATCAGGCAGACGACCTCAGGATACTAGCTCGGAGGTGCGGGGCACACTCTTTAGAGCCATCCTTTCAAGGATCAAACATTGATATGCATGTGGAGGGCATGGCCACATGGCTCGTGACTGCCCGACCCGCCTTGCATAGGAGCAGCAGACGATTGAGGGACCACCCAGGTAGAGGCAGAGGGTCAACCGTGGTGGTCCGTAGGGAGTAGGCGGATGAGACAGAGGAGTTGGCCGAGTAGCAGGTGGTGGGAGATGCTTTGAGGCTTTACCACCACCACCACCACCAGGAGGTCCACCCTGACCACAGGGAGCTGGCAGGCAGAGGCAGGTTCAGCTTCAGGCAGCGGAGGCCTACGAGCACAACGCACCAGAGATGATTCGAGGTACTATCTGTGTCTACTCCACCCTTGCTGCAGTTCTTATAGACACATGAGTGAGTCATTATTTCATTGCCGCTGCCCTTGTTTGGAGCTCAGAGATTCTGACAGAGTTGTTGGCTCGATCCTTACGGCTAGAGACTCCTACGGGAGTAGACTCAATGATTACGCACTGGTTCCGGCAGTGTTAGCTTACTCTAGGAGGTGAGATCTTCAACTGAGATCTTCTTGTAGCGGCGTCTAGGCCTTATGATGTCATATTGGGCATGGATTGGTTATCTATAGTCCATGCTCAGATCTACTATATTAGGCACAAGGTGCGGTGTGTTCGCACCGATGGGAGAAGGTTCACCTTCACCGGTGGGAAGGGAGCCTTTGCAGTGCAGTATGGACTCACGCAGAGGAGAGGAAAACCCATCAATCATCAGTTGGCTAGCCTCATCCTAGGAGCAGTTGACGTGCGGAGTCTGAGTTTTCCTGTAGTGGTGGATCAGTATGCGGACATTTTTTCTGATGAAGTTTCAGGACTAACTCCTCGCAGAGAGGTAGACTTTTCTATTGAACTGTACCCCGGGATAACACCAATATCCACTAAAGCATATCGGATGGCTCCCTCAGAGCTTCGAGAGCTACGGGTACAGCTGGAGGACTTTCAGGGCAAGGGGTTCATCCGACCCAATGTTTCACCCTGGGCTTCCCCGATTTTGTTCGCCAAGAAGGCGGACAGGAGCTTGCAACTGTGTGTCGACTATCGTCACCTGAAACAGGTGACCGTGAGGAACACATATCTTCTACCGAGGATTTAAGACCTCTTCGATCTGCTCAAGGGAGCACGGTGGTTCTCAAAGATAGACCTCAAGTCAGGATATCATCATCTCAGAGTTCGGGACGAGGATGTGCAGAAGACGACCTTCAGATGTCGGTATGGACACTACAAGTTCTTGGTTATGCCTTTCGGCGTAAACAATGCTCCAGCAGTGTTCATGAGTCTCATGAACAAGATCTTCTAGCCTTACCTAGATCAATTTGTCGTGGTCTTCATCGATGACATATTGATATACTCAACTACTGAGGAGGAGCACGCCTACCACTTGCGGGTTGTATTGGATACACTCCAAGAGCACCGGCTTTATGGTAAGCTCTCGAAGTGTCAGTTATGGATACATGGGGTCCACTTATGGGGCACGTCATCTCTGATGTGGGAGTTGTGGTGGATCCTATGAATATCGAGGCAGTTCTAGCTTGGGAGCCACCCAGGAGCGTGATGGAGGTGCAGAGTTTCCTAGGTTTGGCTGGGTACTACCGGATATTTGTGCCAGACTTCTCTAGAGTTGCGGCACCGCTTTCAGCTTTGACAAAGAAGGGGAAACCCTTCATGTGGTCAGATAGATGTCAGCAGAGCTTCTAGGAGCTGAGACAGAGATTGACCAGTGCACCCATCTTGAGGCTACCAGAGGAGGGAGTAGGGTACGTAGTCTACTGCGATGCATCAGGAACCAGACTTGGGTGTGTCCTGATGTTGGAGTGGGCAGTGATCGCCAATGGATCACGACAGTTGAGGCAGCACGAGCAGAACTATGCTACCCATGACCTGGAGTTAACAGCAGTGGTCTTCGCTCTGAAGATGTGGTAGAACTATCTGATGGGAGAGTGATTTACAGTCTATTCTAACCACCAGAGTCTCAGGTATATCTTCTCGCAGAAGGATATGAACCTGAGACAGCGGTGATGACTCGAGTTCCTCCAGGACTATAACTTTGAGATAGTCTATACTCCTGGAAAGGGGAACGTAGTAGCCGATGCTCTCAGCAGGAGGATGGGAATTCAGCTACTTGGAGAGGCGATAGAGCAGGTAGCCGCTTTGCAGATATCCTTAATGGAGAGAGATGGGGCAGAATTCCTTCATTCGCTCACAGTTACACGTCCCCTTCTTCAGTGGGTCAGAGAGGCAAAGCGTGGGGACGTTGACTGTAAGACACGACGTGCACAGATTTCCATGGGACAGGCACCTGATGGTTTCTCTATAGGAGGAGAGCACATCATCCTTTTTAGAGGACGTACCATGGTACCGGCTGCTTTACGGGCGGAGGTGCTGAGAGAGTTTCAAACTTCCCCTTTAGCGGTACATTGAGGAGTGGCGAAGATGTACCAGGATCTCAGGTGACAACACTGGTGGCCGGGTATGAAGAAGGCTGTGGAAAAGTTCTTTTCTCGATGTCTCACCTGCCAGCAGGTGAAGGCGGAGCACGAGGTACCAGCAGGCTTGGTACAACCCTTGGAGGTCCCGGAGTGGAAGTGGGACGGAATATCTATGGATTTCGTGATTGGAATTCCACATACTTCCAGAGGTCATGACTCCATTTGGGTGATTGTCGACCGACTCACCAAGTCGGCTCACTTCTTACCTATCAGAGAGCAGGGCTAAGTGGAGAGCTTGGGAAGCCTCTACGTTTAGGAGATCATATGACTTCATGGTGTTCCATCATCTATCGTCTCCGATCGTGACACTCGCTTTACTTCCCGACTTTGGAAGGGGTTGCAAGAGGCATTCAAGACGCAGCTACGTCTGAGCACCACCTTTCACCCTCAGACGGATGGTCAGATGGAGAGGACCATTCAGACTCTCGAGGACATGCTCCGTGTATGTGTCCTTGACTTTGGTCGTAGCTGGGAGGATCACCTACCCTTGGTGGAGTTTGCGTACAACAACAACTACCACTCCACCATCGGGATGACACCATACGAGGCATTGTACGACTAACCCTACAGATCAACTTTGTGCTAGACAGACCCTGGGGAGTCAGCACTTGTGGGACCAGAGATGGTCCAGGCCACAACAGAGAAGGTCCAAGTCATCTAGGAGCAGATGAGGACAACTCAGAGCTGACAGAAGTCTTATGCTGACAGGAGGCAGAGACCACTAGATTTCAAGTATGGAGACCACGTTTTCTTACGGGTCTCACATTGGCATGGATTACGGAGATTTGGATGGGGTGACAAGTTATCTCCGCACTTCATTGGACCATTTCAGGTTCTCAGTAGGATAGGCGAGGTGGCTTATCACCTGGATCTACCACCTCAGTTACACCGGGTGCATGATGTCTTCCACGTATCTTAGCTGAGGAGATACGTGCACGACCCGACGCATATCATCGACCATGGGGAGATGGACATTGATGACGGGGCGACTTTTGCGAAGGTCTCGGTGGAGATCGAGGATCGATAGGAGTGGGTCCTATTTGAGTGGTCGATTCCTCTAGTGTGCATCAGGTGGCAGCACGAGAACCTCCAGAAGAGAACTTGGGAGCGGGAGGCTCAGATGCGTGCTTAGTACCCTCATTTGTTCCCCTAGTTTGTGATGTATCCTTACGGGTACTTAAAGCCCTGATATGGGAGTAATGTAAATACCCGTAAATTTCAAGGATTTTTTAATTTCTTTGGGATTTTAAGTGTACGCAGTTTCTGACGGCACCTGATTTTGAGGCCCGGTGTTTCCGGAATCAATTTCCTAAGTTTAGCTCGGGTACGTTCAGTGAACGAACGAGCGGGTTTTTCTAACTTTTAAACCGGTGCTCAGAATCGGAATCCGAGGGCACCGATGAAACCACAACGCTGGTAATTTCTTAGGAACACCTATTCTGGAGTTGTGTTTGCTCGGTTGGTGTTGTTAAAAAATGGGTTAACTGAAGAGTGAAATAAAAATTTTGCTCTACAATTTTTATTTCTATTCTAAGTAGTTATAACCTATGCTTGGAAGTTGGGGTGGGACCTACTACATCCTAACTCCACTTGGTAGGATATTAGTGAGGTGGGGCCCACACAAGCGTCAACCCTTCAATTCCTCTAACCTCTCTTAAGGTTGGAAAACCCCCCATTATTATGTAACTCACATGCTCCCCCTCTTTATTGCATGTCAACTCTCATATTATATTGATTGATTAATGCTATTCAATTAATTTAATTTTGAGTTTGAGTTTTTGAAGATTTGAAAATGCATGGCATGTGTTAATAAAATAAGCCTTCCTTATTTTATTTGGGGTTGTTAAGTTGTGTGAGGATTTTTGGAGAGGATACTCGAAGCTTTGAGGATCATCATCTTCTTCGTTGGAGAACGCGAGGAACGCCAAGACTTCGATGAAGAACGCCGTCGCTGCAAGGAGTGATCGACGAGCCATTATTCTCCTCTCCGTAGCCAGTGTGAGACATCAACCCTTATTTGGATGTAAACCAACGACGTTTACGGAGGCTCACCCCGCGACAATGTCTTCTGTGACACATGTTTCCACAAATCACTTTGAGGTAGGGGATTGTTTTATATTTGTGGCTTATTTTGGCATTCATTGTTAATTTTCTTAGTCACATTTTATCAAATTAACGGGAGGAGGTCAGACCTCACGAACACGGCCGATCCTCCTCCCCCTTTGTTGATGTCCATCGTTTTTTTTGGAACAAAGGCGGCGCAGTGCAATGAAACCGCGCAGAAATTAGGAATATCACCGCGACGAAGAAGCGCGGCGCCGTCGCGCCGCGTCGAAGCCAAAGAACCCGCGACCAAGGTCAGGCCATGGCGGAGGGGCACGTCGCCGTTGTGCCGCACCAGATAGACAAGGTCCAAGGCCTAATCCGCGACTATGTAGGGGAGGGCAGCCAGAATCGCCGGCCGCCGACGCTTCGGAAGGGCAGGACCGCGGGGTCCGGCGGCGGCGACACCGACCGGCCAACCTGGCCGGCTGTTCGGAGTTGGCTGGGGGTCGTAACCCCTAGCGGCAGAAAGGCGGGCCCCCTGTACGTGGGGGGATTCCATTTTCAGACAAGGGGGGAAGCGCCTCCCCATTTTCCACTCGGCCTAAACGGCCGAGCTGCTGGCCACGCGGGCCGCGCCCGCGCTAGGCCAATCGGCCGCACCAAGCCGGACCGGCCGCGCCGGGCTAGACCGCCAGTGTAGGGCCGGGCCGGGATACACCCTAATGGGCTGGACCCGGAACTGGGTTGGGTCGACTCGGTTCAGGCCGACCCAGGTGGTTTTGGTCCGGGTCGGTCCGGGCCCAAACCCCCCTAAAATTGGACAGATTCGTTCAAACGCCGGTAACATGGGATACAGACCTCCGATCAATGCACCGTCAGTTGAGATGCGATCCTTGGATTGATACGGTCGTTTTGGTATATTATACTCAAGGTTTTGGAGGAATTTGGGTATAGACGTGTTGGTTCGAACACGAAACCAACCGGGCCTTCGGAGCGGAAACACTTATAACTTGAGCTCCGGACGTCCGATTGACGTTCCATCGACTTTGTTGGATTCCTCTTAGTGAGATGGTTCTTTTGGCTTACTACGCTCGAGGTTTGGATGTAGTTGGAGTATGGTGGGGATGGTTTTGACTTAAAAACCAACCGGGCCCCTCGGACGAAAAAGCCAATAACTCTCAGACCGGGCGTCCGATTGGCACGCCGTCTGTCACGTTGAGTTCCTTTTGGTGATACAGAACTTTGGGATACATCAACTCCGGACTTCGTGTCAGTTGACGTATCGAACCCCTTGGCTCGTGGAGAAGATCCTCCCGGAATCGAGCATGCTGTGTGCGTGAACCCTAGAGCTGGCTGTGACTGCGACGATGACGACGACTGTACTGAAATCCTCCATGGGTTCAACAGCGACGACGACCGTACTAAAATCCTCTATGGTTTTGAAGACGATGACTACTGTTCTTGTATCCTGTGTGGGTCCGGCAATACTACTGTTCTTGTATCCTATGTGGGTCCGGTAGTATTTGACTATGTACTTGTATCCTACGTGGGTCCGGCAGAGTAGCTGGTCTTGTATCCTTTGTGGGTCCGACAGCTTAGCTGGTCTTGTATCCTGTGTGGGTCTGACAACTTAGATGAATCAGTGGCTACATCTGATCATCTCTATCATATTACGAAGAAGTATACCTGTGTGAGCAGCGTCTTGATTTTAAATCAATATATTCGATATGATTGTTTTGCTATCTTGTGTGGGTTGGGTTGTGTTATCCTGTGTGGATTGGATTTGCTATCCTGTGTGGACTAGATCGAACTTGGGCTCGGATTTTAGAGCCGAACTGGAATTGATGACTTAGGTATATGTACGAGCATATACCTAAGTAGAGTTGGTTTTTACTTCATGATTTAATCTTTCCTTTGTGGATTATCCTTCGTGGATTCTGGGAGAGCTTCGGGGGTCTCGAGGTCCCTACTGAGTAGTGTATACTCACCCCTGCACGGGCTATGCCCGCACTTCGTTGTGTTGGATGCAGACGAAGGACATCACTGATCGAGGTGGGAGCTCATGGAGCTGGACGGTACCTGGAGGTGGATCACTGGATGGGACGTACTCAGAGCGGACGGCTGGAGTCGAGGACTAGAGGGGACTATCTGTACCCACCCTTCATGTGGGATTACTAGAGGATGGCTCAGAGTTGCTGCTTTACTTTTCTACTACTGTACTTTCTTTTCAGTTGTACCTTACTTCAGTTGGGTTTGTATTCTGGCCCATTTAATTTTCCAACACTTGTATTTGTACACTGTTTGCTTAGTGTTTACTTCAGCTTGCGTACTCTGTGGTGTTTGTTTTCTTACTTAAAGGCAATGCCTTCCCTTTTTATCGGGTTTTACGCCTTTGGTGCTAGTCGCCAGCCCCTGGCCTATGGGAGGCAGGCTTGGGGCAGTCACAACACGGGGACCGAGGATGGGTCGTGACAATAAATATAATCGAGTGTAAGATTTATTTTATCATGATAATTGGTTAATAATGTTGATTATTTCATCTTGAGTTGTTACATTAATTGCTTCCATCATTCAAAACAATTGTTTTATTTATCATTTTAATTTAATATTAATTTTTTTTTAATTTCTACATTAATAAATAAAATTTTCTTATTAAAATTATTTATAATGACTAGGAATTCTCAATACTAAATATTAAATTTTTATATATTTTCATGTTATTTTTAGTTATCATGTGTATTATGAATGAATCACAAGTTCCACATTCTGATTAAATAAATAATTTCATTCCATCAATATAAAAAATTACACATGAAAGAAAAAAACATTATATAAAATTAAAACATGTAAATTGATAATGTAACAATAAGTAAATAATATAACTAGAGTTTAGAAATCAATAAATTCACGGTCTCCCATAAATATCAAATCCATAACAATTAGTTTTAAAATAAAAAAATATTTTAAATAAGATTGGATCTTTATACATGATGGAGAGAGAACCTTTTGAGAAAAATGTATGAATGATGAATAATGGAAAATTAAAGAATTTATAAGATATAAAATAGTTAAAAAACTATTGTAGTAGTAATTAAACTATTTAAATAATAAACAAAAACTTATAATAGTAACCTGATTGTTATAATAATATTATTCAGGTTATAATAGTAAAATATATTCTATATTATTTTTATTATGAATAAAATAATTAAGTATATATTCAAATATAATAAAACATATTCCAAATATGTTACTTAGATAACATTTAAATATATATATTTAATAAGGTATGTTATAATGTATTTTATATATACATTAATTGTAATATTAATCTAATTAAAAACGATAACCTATATTTCAAAATTTTTTATACAGAAATGAGTTTCATTTTTTAAGTCATCACATAAAACTTATTCAATATATATTGTCGTAATTTTGAGGAATGACATGATTTTTTTGGGAAAATAGTATAATTATCATTCTTCAAATATTATATAGTTTATGAAAATCAATAAATATAATAATTATCTACTAATTTAATGAATGTTTCTTCTCTAAAATATTAAGAATAAAAAGTAATACAATCTATTAAAAATAATAATAATAATTTTAAAACTGAAAATGTAATTTTGAATGTGATAAAAAATATAACATTTTAAAAAAACTATATTCCATTATTTTTCATTATTTCCATGTATAATTTATTAAAACAATGAATTTAAATATTTGAATAATATAAAATACATGAAATTATATTTCATTAATTAAATATTTTCTATGATCCCATAGTAGACCAATATATCAATCTTTAGCCCTTATATGGTAAAATATTAGATATTTTAAATAAAAATATCACTCCCCTATAAGTAAAAACACCCCCTTTTATCCCCAAGAAAAAATTCTAAATCCATCCCATTAACTTTAATTTGACTATATACTTCCTATAATGCCTCTTAGATATTAGGGATATGTTCTAGTATCACCCCATAAGATACCTTCATAGAATTACTTCCTTAAAAATGTGTAATCATCAAGGATGATATAACTTCACTTTCTCATAATTTATTTTTTCTTATAATATTATTCTATTCTCATTTTATTTTTTTTGTCGAAAACTAACTTAGTAATTCAAAATATTTCATTATATTAATCTTATTATTTAAATTTATAATTTTTATAAACCATTTACAATATATATTTTATGCTTTTACCTCTTTTAAAAAAACCCATTAATAGTGAGTCTTACTACCAATGTTGACATTGTATGATCCTTAGATATCATTTTATTCATGTTTTATTACTTTATCTTATAATATAAATACAATAGGTATAGAAATGGGTAAAATTCAATGAAAAAACACATGTACACATTGAGTATGTTAGTGAGACACAAGATCCAAGCCTCCCCAATAGCCTAGAAGGTTTATCCTATTGAGTTGAACTCTGGGGAATTATAATATATAAAATTACTTTAAATATTATATTTTTTCATTCATGGGGTAAATTAAGTAATATATAAAGGAAAATGATGGAAAATTCAATATTGAAATGAAAATTTAATATTCCAAGTCAACATATCATCATAAATTTATATGTTTAATGAAAAGTTATTAATTAATCTTTTTATAAATGACAAAAAAATAATATACAATACTCATATAGGAATTATTTAATTATGAAAGGTATTTTATCTATGAAAATCATGCCTTTCTGTGATTTAGTTATCGGAGGTTCTGAGTAGAGGATCAGAGGAAGAAGCAGCGAATTTAATGTGAAATTTCAGTTGCAAAGTAGGATTACGGCATATAGGATTGTTTTATGCCAAGGATTCCAATTAGGATATGAATACATGGAAGTTATTAATAGGTATGGTGTAGAGGCTTAATATAAAAGACATAGATGTTTCTTTATTTTTCAGGACTGTTATACTATAGAGTTGAGTTATGATGAAAGCTTCTTCTTTGGTGATAGAAATTTGAAATTTAGTGGTTTCCATTACATCAAGACCCACCTCTTATTATATAGGATCTATGATGTGAACTGTTACATGCATATAAAATTTAGTTTTGACCAGGCATGTTTCATGTGGTCTATTACTTATGTCATAGTTTTGTCATGACTTCATCCTTGGGATATGGTATAGGGTATTATATAACAGTCTTAAAATTTTTAGATTGATTATAGATTCATGTACTCCTTAAATCCTTTCATTATCCTAACTTATTCTTATGAACCCTAGTTACCCATGAGATATTTTTCAATGGACTTTTAATCCCTTTTCAATAGATTCAACCTTTCCTTTGAGATATTGATTTGTGTTTATCTGAGGTGATTTTCCCTATATTTCTTATGGGTATTTATATTTTCAATTTTGTCTTATCTCATTATATATTATCATGATATAGTGGTATATCTCCTAAAATTATCAAACATTTCTATAAATATTTGGTGGTGTGTTTATGGTGAAATATCCATAGGGACCATCCATTCCTTACGGGAGAGTTGATCAGTGATTGTGATTGTTATCCCATTCTTATATAAAGAACATTGATAGCCTTGAGGTAGGGGATCCATTTCATATCCCTATTTTTAATTTCATTTATAATGTTATCATGCTTTATCTCATTAGGAAATGTATTAATAAACATTAATGATGAATAAACAATAATTTTGGAATGAATTATTTTGGGTTGTAGTGATCATAAGTGTTGATGTCTTGTTAAAATTTTACATGTTGATTTTATAGATAATTTTTTATATTTTGTTTTTTATGGTTTAACATGTATTTTAAATGTGTAAATAAGATAAATAATTGAAATCTAATATTGTATGTTGGATAAATAATAAATATTGATTATTAATTATTATATTTATTTGTAATAATTAATGAAAATGGATGTTATGATTAAATTAATTTTAAAAAAATTATATTTATTTGTAGATGATTACGTAGGTTCCTTATGATTGTAACATATGAAAAATGAATCGGTTCATTCATGATGTTAAATTTTTTTTCATTGAATAAATATAATTATTTTTTATCGAATGAGCCCATTTTCATATAAAGGATATATTCCTTGGTTTTAGAGACTAAATTCTCTTTTAAATGTTTGTTGCTTTCTTGTTTCCTTTTGTAATTTCTATGGATATGAAACCTTAATATAAAACATGAAGTGAACATAGGATGTATTATTTTTTGGTGAAAAATGGGTAGGGATTCCTTAGTTTATGGCTGTAGTTAGAATCAGTGATGGAATGATGAATGATGATATTCATTGCAACAAACCAAACCATGTCAACTAGACATGTAACCAAAGAAGGTATTCCACAAGGTGAGGTGAAACAAATCATCCAAAAAGTATCATGTATAACCGATGAACAATAAAAGATCAAATTAGAAGAATATATATCACTGGGACATAAAATATCATACCCAAAGAGATAAAATTTAATGTAAAATAAGATAATATTTAATCTAACACTCCATCTAACCATCCACCACCACCGAACTATCCCTCTACTATGACATCAACAACCATGAGAAGATGGTGAAATACATGATTCCCTTATCTTAACTTGTGTCTTAAAAATACACATCTAATAATAAAAAAGGAAACAATAGGGTGTGAGAAAAATCCTTATAGGACTTCATAAAATAATATATAAAAATTCAAATACCTTGAAAACAAGAGTTGTAGTTTTAATACAAAATTCAATTCCTAAATCATTTTTGATTATGAAATCCTTTTATAAATAATCATTATTTTATACATAAAATCATATCATTATCACATAAACTAGTAATATTACATATATAGGTGAGAATTCATGATTGAATAAGTAAAACCAATTTCAGATACACCATATGATAAACAAGTAACAAAACTAACCATGAAATATAGCATCATGTGAAACACTGAATACATGAAAAAAATATTTAGGTTATAATATATGGGAATATATACTCAAAAATATAAAAAAACCATAATATATAGATAATTTTAATCCAACCAATATCAAGTCCAATCACTATCTATTGATATCAAAACCTCTATTGGTGTGAGACACACTAAAGTGACAAGACTATTTACTGAGGAACCTAAGGTTCCAAATGTGATATGTTTTCCAAAATCATTTAAGACCCATGATCACTATTAATAAATCTTTTTCTTCTGAATTAATTACAACATCATTATGTAAAAATACAATTTAGAATAAAATTCTCCCTTTTTATAAATCAAACCAAAATAATTCATAATAATATCAAGAAATTCATGAATTAGAACATTTCTAAGGTGACTAATACCTCATGAATAGATAAAAACCTCCAAGAATTGATCACCCAAGGCTAGTGTTGAAATACAACCAAAAGGGGATTCAAAGGACTTTCAATAGATCTCTTAGGTTCCTAGGGTTTGACAAATAATCTTGGAAAAATCTAGTTCATAGGGGTTCAAATATTTATAGGTAGTCTAGAATATATAATACCATAGAACTACCAATAGAACCACAGTGCCGAACTACAGAAAGAAGGACAGACCATAAATCAGTGTAAGAGATCAAACAATATTTAGTTTTTTGATAGTATGTCCAATAACCATGATATATACCTTGCCAAAGATATTATATTTTAGAATAGGGGGCTATGGAACAACTGAGATCACGATTCCTCAAAACCTCACTTATGAAAGAGAGTTATGCCACAACCTACTCCCCTTTGTGTAGCTACCCTGAATTTTATGGAACCACCCAAACATACCTCTTAGAGAACTACACAACAACCTTATTCTTTACACCATATCACCTTACATACCTATTCCACAACCCTAATCTTTGGTGAAACTATAATGAAGATGGTATTGGCACAAAAAACCCACCTCTCGAACTCCACATCATTGTTGTGTGACCACACTGTATCCATGCCCAAAATGGAAGAACCAACATAAGGCTCAAATTTGAAACCAGCTCAACCACACCATAACAATCCCCTATACACCAAAACCACTCAAACATATAGTATAGTCCCTTTAAATACTCTGTAATGTATCCAAAATAAAATGGACCATCACCCATCCAATGTAAGATCAAAATAATAGGATTAGATATATGTAAAAGCTGTCAATGAGATGTTATAATCTTCCCAATATAAATTTTTTTTCCCAAGAAACTAAAAAATATTATGAACACATAAAAAACACCCACTACTTCTATAGTAATAATTCTCTCTCCCATGTCTTTTGGATATCCCATACACACTTCTATAGTACACAGACCAAAATAATTGTTTTGCCACATAGTATATTATCCTCGCGATCCATAATTTGAAGTGGTTACTCAACCATACCGATGATGGGATCTATATTAACATATTCCCATTCTATCACATTTAAAGGTTCTGGTTGATACCTTATAAGTTGAAGTACATGAAACAAATTTTGATTCAATATCAAAAGGAATGGAAAATCCATCTAATATGAAACCATTCCAAGTTTCTCTACATTCACAGAGGATCTATCAAAACCTTGGTGACATCTTACCCTACACACCCAACTGATGGTGTCCAAAGTGTGGTTATTTTAAAGAAAATACCTGATCACCATCCTCTAACTATAGTGACTAAAAATGATGATCCATATAGGATATCTGATGACTATTTTTAGTGATTAATCCATTTTGGGTCAACAATACCATTTTTGTTGTCTCCTGAATAAGGATCTCCCATGAAAGGACCATTCTACCAACTCTTCCCCGCACATGTGATATATACATTGATTCACATACAAATATATAAATTTTAAAATCATAATAAAATCCTGATAACTATTTTTATGGGTAAATTCTACCATAGGAAGATTCTTTTCCCAACAACCATGAAAATCAAGAACACAATTTGGGAGTATATCATCAAGAACCTAAATAACTCTCTCTATTTACTCATCTATCCAAGGAAGATTTTTCAGGATTAATTTAAATTGGGAATACATTAATTATTGAAACCTTTAGTAAAACTTAATGTGAAAAATATGTCACTATAAGAAACAATCATATAGGGAACCTAGTGAAGTCTCAAAACCTCTTGGTTATACAAATGCTCGAGATGATCAACCTTTATCTTCTCCATGATATAAAGGAAATGAGATAATTTCATAATTCTATCAATTATCAACCAAATAAAATATTTTCCACAAAGATTATTTGGTAAAATAATGATTAAGTCCATGGAAATCTCAGGCCACTTCCATACCATAATTAGAAATGGTTGAAACAATTCAATTAGTCTTTAGTGTTTGGTCATAATCCTCTGTACTGTAAGGCACTGTGCCATGAAGTCTAAAATTGACCACATCACCCTCAACATCAAATACCAATTTCTTGTATCAAAATATATATTAGTAGTCATAGGGTGTATGGAAAAAATTATTGTTTTACTTTATATATCAACTTATTCATCATATATATAGCAATAAACAACCTACTTTGGAATCACAAGGCACTTATTGAAGATCGATACCATAAATCCGAGGCTCCCCAACATTAATTATTTTATTAATACCATAGTTTTTGGATCTAAAAAAATTCTTGATAGTAAACCTTTTATAAAAATATGATTCAACCATCATTGAGCCTATGAATACATTCCCACCAGCCTCATTCACTCCCAATCTCATCTTAGAAAAAAAATCAACAAAGGCCATTATAGTACTGATTCATTCAAGGATTGAGTTTTTAATTTCCCACTAACAGTGTTTGCGACCACATTATATTTACTAGTAAAATAATAAATATCTAAATTAAAAGTATGAATATTCTTAATTCAATATCTCTATCATAAGTTCAGATCTGTTTGAGTAGAAATATACATGATGATTTTATGATCGAAATATATCATGAACAACTCCCGAAATAGATAGTGACACCATGTTTTAATGCATAAAAATTACCAAAAAAAATCATGAGTAGGGTTTTTTATTCTCATGTGGAGGTAAATTGAGAGAGTCATAGGACACAAAAACTTCCCTTATATCAAGACACATCCAAAACCATAACTGGATGCATTGAAATACAATTTAAAACATGGTCCCAAATATGGAAAAAACCTAAAGCTCAAGTCAACCTCTACTTAAGTTACTCAAAATATTTGAGAATTTTTTTTATTATATTCAATCCTAATATAATTAATGGGAAAATATATAATTCGAGATTCATTATTATAGAATTACAGAAAAAAATTTAATAATGAACCAAACCCAAGTAGATATGGATATAAATTACATTTATGGAATTCCCCAAAGAAATTACCAAATATATCTTTTCATGATCTACTAAGATTCCCCTTATAGACATAACATTCCCAAAAAAAATCACTTATTGAATCCAAAACTCACACATGGAATGATTTCCGTACAAGCGATGTACTGTAATGGTTCTAAGGATGAAATCCAAATGATGCATGCATTTCTCCTATGACATGGAGTAAAAAAAATTATAATCCTTTAACATGATGATTAATGGATCCAAGAACCGATGAAATATCAAGTTAATAAATTCAATAAATACCACATAATCATTGATGAGATAAAATTTCATAACAAAAAACATGAAATTCCCATAATATCTCCTCAGCATTTTCTTAGATATATTTTCTTCTCTGACACTCAACTGGAAGCACATAGAACAAAGTTCAATCATTAAAAATAAATGGGCTCCTATGTTTTTATCAAAGATATCATAAATTATTTCAAAAAGATACATTTTCTTAATATGAACATAATTTAAAATTTTGAAGTCAATGAAAATTCTGGGGATTTTTTACATTCTTCTTATAAAAGAGGACATGTGATGCCCAAGGTGACATACAAGGAAGAATAAATACATTATTCTTGAGGTCCGTCAGTTTGGAATTTTGTTCCTGACACTAATTAGGATCTATATGTCTTGATGAAATAAAAATGGGACTCATACTAGTGAGTAAGTTAATAGTAAAATCAATCTCTCTCTATGACGATAACCCAAAAAAATCATATAGAAATCCCCAAGGTACACACTCAACATAGTAAAAAGTTAAATGTCCAAATAAGAGTTAATGGTATCAAGTAAAATCTCTAAAAATTGGCATGAGATTAATTTGTAATAAATAGAAACATGAATCTACCTCCAATATCTAGAATACCACTCACCTTGAACGATAAAGAGACCCCATCAGGAGATAAAAAATAAACTCAATGGTTATAACAATCGATCTAGTATTTAACATAGATTATCTAAAGCATACCAATAATCAATTTGAATTTATCATGATCAATAATAGTGAAATCTCACATGACATTAATGTGAACTATATATACCAAACAAATAGGATATTTGAAACCTTGTTTGGTCCTATTTCCCATAGGTGTGGAAGGATCTAATAAGATTGGCATAAAATCAAAATCAAAGCCAAACATGTAAATTAAATTTAATTATTTAAAATAATAGGAAAAACCTACATAAAAAAATATAGTACCATAAAGGGAGAAATAAACAAATGGCCTCTAACAGTAGTTGAACTTTCCTCATATTCCTATGGTTCATAATCCATAGTGTAAATTCATCCAGTCTCTACAACATCCCGATCTTTTTATATTTTTATAAACATCCCCCTTGGGCTGAGGATAATTACCACAACCCCTAGAAGCATCATAATGAACCTATGAACCCATTTTGAGTTTGGATACAGCCTTAATTCCTTGAGAAACGCTTCCACAAAAATTCAAAAGAATCATATATTTTCTATAACGATGACATGTTCAGGACACTTTTTTATAGTTAGGCTCAGTACAATGAGGATTTTAACATTGCATGGAAATAACCTACTATTTTCCAGAAGAATCCCCTAAAACTAGTCATGAAAAAAACTATCTATCTTTATATTTCCTTTTCTATATATAAAATACACCTTGGATAACAAATTCAACAACTAAGGTTTAACCTAAACCTATTTTCCCATCTATGTCTGACTCAGCCATATAATACTTGCTGACCACTTCCAAAAATATTAGACAAAATAAGAGAATCATCATTGACTAAATATCATCCCTCACACCCATATCAATCATCCAAAACTTTAAGTAATAATTAGTGACAAACCTAGGTGCTAGGTGAAATGAATAGGAAAATTGGGTGGAATACATGAAAACCATATGTTTTGATTGATTAAGGTTTAAAAATTCCAGGGTCTTCACACATAGAACATTTCAGGATATACCACTAGTTGAATATTTTTTTTGAAAATTGTACATGTAAGATCTATATTTAAATTAGTTTTTACAGTTGATTCACTCAATATCCTTCCCATTCCTTCAAGGAAATATGTGTAAAAACACACTATAAAGACCTTATAATTATTCAGAAAATAGAAAATCCATTCAATATTCTCATGTCGCTCTATAAATCAATAAGGTCTCTTTTCACCATGGATTAGGGACAGATTATTGTTAGTATGATACAATCCATGATCCATTATTCATTAATGGTTCCCAACACCAGCTTAAACCAGTTTCTAAATAGTTCTCATTATAGCCTCCACTAAAGAAGATTACACTAGAAGAATTTACTAAGGAACATTCCTCATTGTTTACTCACATGGATTCAAAAGATATCTTCTAGGAATCATTTTATAATAAAAAAAGACAACAAACAATCATTTTTTTAATAAAATTAACAAATCATAATACCAACTTCCGGAATCCATATTAATTCCTTTAAAAACTAGGGATTTAAATAAACTATGTATCCTAGGAATGAAATACAAAACCTTAAAAAATTAATGGTTCATTAAAATAAACATCATATCCAATTTATTTAAATAATCCTTAATCACCAAGTCTCAAACTTGGAAAAAAATTAATGGACACCCAAGGGAAATTGAGTACACATAGGGAAGTGAGCTTGCCAAACACCCTCACTTTCTAATACCCAACTTACAATAGTAGTAAATCATTTATAATAGAGACCTTAAAACAAATCCAGGAAGTGTTATAAAACATCACGATGAGTATTTCATTAGATACCATTTTTTAATGAACCAACCTAGGTCAACTAGAAAAATCACCGAAGATATTCGTCTATAAAGTAAGGTGCAAAAAAATATCCATCAATCCTCAAGTATAACCAAAGAAAATATAGATTATAAAGAGGTAGAAGAATAAATATTAATTAGATATACAATTTCAAGCCAAAAGAGATATAAATAAATTTAAAAAAATAGATTAAATCATCCAAAACTCCATGTGACCATCCATCAGTATAAAACTATACATCTATAATGGTAAAGGAAACCAAGGAAAGATGAAGAACTAAATAATGTTGTCCAATTTTTTTGAGTCCTAAAAAACCACAGCTACAAACACCCAAAGGAAAAATTAAGTTGTGAGCAAAAATCCCAGTATAATTTCACCAATGAATCGATACAAATTATAATAACATAAAAATGTAGTTTCTATTATTAAAACAAAATCAAATTCATAAATAATTTTTAAATGTTATATTATTTTATAAAGAATCATTGGGTTTTTCATAAATTCCTCCCATACTCACTTATATAAAGAATATGAAAATTATAGGTGAGAATCATGAGTTTAAAATAAAAAAATAATGGATATACCATATGGAAAAAGTGTGAAACCAACCATGAAACATACCATTGTATAAAAATAAAGCATAAATGAAAAATAATATGATCTAAGAACTAACCTATAGAAGAAAATACTTAGAAATATAACGAAAAAACTAAGCCACGTATCCTGTGAATCCAACTGAAATCAAGTACTGTCATAGTCTATAATATTAAAATCTCTAGTTTTGCTACACACACAAATGTTACAAGTCCATTTATCGATACACCCAAGGTTTCCAATGTGATAAGATTAAAAAAAAACTTTTGAAAACCATTTTCACTATTTATAAAATATTTTCATAGTAAATCATTATAAATTCCGTTTTTGAAAACCAATTTTAAAATAAAATCATTTATTTTCATAAAATAAACCAAAATAATTCATAAAAACTTCATGATATATATGAATTTGAACCTCTGTATAGAGAAACCTACATTATGAATGGAGAGGAACAACCAAGATTGATCTCCCATGGTCAAGGTTGATTTACAACCACAAGTGGATTCAATGGACTTTGAATATATCTCTTATACACCTAGGGTTTGAGTGAGGATGCTGGATTAAGGATGGTTTGATGGGGTTCATGTATGTATAGGCTTCCTTGAATTTAGATGACTATAGAAAACCCAATAGCACTATGATGAAAAGTTACTAAAAGAGGGTCAAACCATGGTGTAGTGTAAGATACTATGCCACAAAATATTTGTTCACATAACATATAAGAACCATGATGTAAACCACACCATAGTTTTTATATTTTAGTAGAGGGAACTATGGCGCAGTTGATAACATTATACAACATAACCTCACTACCTAAATAGAGCTACAATACAACCTACTTCCTTATTGAAGCTATCCAAAATTTGAAGAAACCAACCAAAAATACCCATTAGATAATTACACAAAAAACTGCTTGTCAACACTACATAACTCTACTATATTATGCTGCTACCCTGATATATGGTACAACCTTGTCGAAGAGGGAAGTGACACAAAAAATTCAACTCCCGAAAAACATTAATTTGTTCCCATAACTCATGAACCAATAAACTACCAATAAAGTATCAAAACAACAAGGTTAATAGTTCCTAAATATTTATAATGGGATGTTACATGCATAGTGGTGTTGGGGATGGAATCATAATTGATATAGCAGATCGAATTTAGTATTGACTTTTATTCTGTAACTGAAGGATGAGTTTCTTGACTGTTAATGAATCTTAATTAAAATTTAGATGTCTAGGTCTCTTATTTATGAATTTAATTTATCCTCTTGATTTTAGACTTGAATGTTCATGGTTTTTTCATATTTTATGGTAGATTTGGATGAGTCCTACAATAAATGTAATTATAGAATGGTAATTAAAAATAAATGATTTAACCCACGAGTTTGGAGACTTAATAGAATGTTAAAATTAAGATTTTTTTTAGGAACCTTAGAAGAGGTTAGGTTATTCATTGAGGGAATGTAATTATGTAGGTAGTTATTTAAAATTAAAGGATCATTTTAGAAATTTATTAAAATACTCTTGAAATTTTTGTATTCTAATAGGATACCTAGTATATAATAGTTAAAGTAAGGATTCTGAGATAATATATCTATATTTGAGTTTAATTATTGGTTTTTTCCATTAGTTTTGTTTTGATATATATATTTTCCTTATTTTATTTTATTTCATTCACTAACTCACCCATATCGGTAGGTCCACTAACACCAATGGACTTTGGATGGTGTTTTACACAACATCTATATTGGTGAGGTTGGATGGATGACTAACCCCCTCACCCATTCTCTCTTCTCCTGGTATAATTATGCAACATACCATGTTTTTAAAAATAAATACTATGTTCAATGGTGTATAAAATATGTTACATGAAGTGTAGATGAATAATGGAATCTTATAATTTAAATGTGACCATTTTAACCAAGACATTAAATTAGTGGAAAATAAATAGTATTAACAACATTATAAAATATATAATGGTCATAATAATCAAAAAATTATTAATTAATTCTTTTTAAATAATTAGTATATTTTTAGTTAATTCCTTCAATTATATTTTTGCAAAGACATTTTATTCATCAAAAACAAATTTTCTTCAAAAAATGATTTTATTTCTTTTTTATGTATAAGTAATATAATTAAAATATACAAATCTCAAATTATTTATTTTATAAAATGAGATTAATTTTTGAAATCACTATATCAAAATATTCCTATGGTAAAGTTTTGATAATTTTCTAAAAAGTTTGATTTTTTAATGAATAGTGAAAAAATACTTATTTTTATTAAAAAATGTGTTTTATTTACAAATAAAAAATATGATTTTATTTTTTTATAAATATTAATTAGTAAATATTGAAATATAATATTACAATTAATGTTTAAGAATTTATTATATAGTTTAATTTCGCATAATGTTTTTTTATTTCTAAAAAGGGTATTTTTTTGAAAAACAGGTTTTCATTGCATTTTTCCAGTTTAGTTTGAAATTAAATTCTACCAAATATGTGTTTTGAATTTTGAAAATTGGATTCCATATTTGGAATAATAATTTTAAATTTTTTTAAATATGTCCCTTTTATATTTGGACAATTTGAATAGTGAACTAAGTGATTTTTATTACCACTATTAAGGGTAAATCGGTAATTAATGGTAAAAATAATATTATAAATATTAACCAATTACCATATAACTTGTCAAAATTTTATTCTATGAATATGTTTCAATAAAAACCAACCTTGTGTCTAGTTTATTACCCTTTGGGACCACATGGTTGACATTAAGCCCATTATAATATTTTATTTTTTGAAATGTCAAACTGTTCACACTATGGTTTTTAATAATTATATAATTTTTAATATATAAAAATCCATAAGACATTTTCAAAAATAAATAGTATTTTTAAATCTATAATATTTAAATTCATCATGTTAATTTTTTTTTATTTTTTAGTGAAGAAATAATTACCTTAAAGGCTTTCACGACAATGATGCAATAATTATTTAATTAATGGGGAAAACAACAAAATGATTTTAATTAAAATTATAAGAATAATTGAATGAATAATTTATTTAATAAATATTATTAAATTAGTGTATTTCAATTATAATCATTTTTTTTATTTTACAATCTTTTGGATCCACTTAGTTGACATTAGGCCTCATATAGTATTTAATTTAAAATAATGTCAAACTGTTCACACTATGGATTTTAATAAGTGAAATATTTTTAATATATGGGTTTTTAGAATATATGTTAGACCAAAAATAGTAATTTAAATTTTAAAATATTTATATTATTTATATAAAGTTATTTTTAATTTTTAGGGATGATATAAATACCATAAATACTTACAGAATGATAATAGAGTAATTATTAAATTAATTTAAAAATCAAATAAATGATATTAAAAATAATAAATAATTTTTTTAGATAAATAAGATTATAAATGAATTATATATAGGAACATGACATGTTTAGGATATAATAAAATAATTGGATAAAATTAGATGCTCTATTTTGATCTTTTTAATTCAATAGTAATGAATAACATCATATTTGACAATAATGATATTTCTTGAATATAATATTTTAATAATTATTAAAAAATAATAAAATATAAAATAATTCCAAATGGGATAAAATTTGTTCTAAAGTTTAATTACCTAAACATTTAGAGTCTATTTGGATTCTTTTGTATTTAGAATAGTCTTATTATTTTTTATATTTTAAGGAATTCCAAATGTTTCCCTCACCTCAATTATAAAAGGGAACCCCTTCTTTCACATAATTTCACCAACTTTAGAATTTTATCTCAACCTTAAACTAAAAATTTCTCTTATAAATTTACCTATACACATTATAGAAGTGATTGTTCTCTCAAAAGACCAACCCTATATCCTTATAGAGGATATCCAAAGAATATGTTTTTAAGAAGAGGTAATCTCTCTAACAGATCACATTTGTTTTATACCCTTACTTGCCTACTATAAATCTATGATTTTTTTTCAGAAAATATAAAACTTAAGAATAATAAATATTATAAAATGTCATTATTCTTATGAAAAGACCATTATACACCCTATTTCCCATCAAACAATTATCGCTCATGTATACGTACGACTTACCGTCTCCATACAACTATTTAAATTAAATTTTTATCACATTAATTTATGGATGTATATTGTGATGGGTTTAATGAATATATATTATACATATTATACAATAATGATTATATAAATATGATTTATCATTTATCATTATTTCATTCTATAAATTGAAAAATGAAAACAACGTTTATGCGTACGCACGACGTACTGGCTGCATGAATGATGTAACTCATTTTCTATCTCCACATTTTTTAAATGATTATAAATATATATAATGAATTTATAATATTTTTATAACATGATTATTATTATGTAAATAATGGTACCATGGTAAATGTATAAGGACTGGGGCTGCCAAACTGAAACATGCTTGGAAAATGAAGCAGTTATCAATCGAACATTGATTTTTCATAACAAATTATTAATAAGTGGGAGATAAGATATTACAAATAAATAATACATGGTATGATATAATTAAGGTTATATAATAAATGTATAATAAATATATATTTAAAATAAATGAGTTTTGAATGTGAACAAATAAATACATCACTTGAGGTAAGGCAATTCTTATCTTAATTTCAATACTTTGGGTTAAAATTATACTTCATTGATGTTAAGATTATATGTGAAATTACATTTTTTATCATATTTCATATATATAATTTTTTATTTGATTTAAAGTGAATAAACATAATTGATTAATTTTTTTAATTCTCCCTTCAATGATATGATTTTTTAGGGACTTCATCTCAATTTTCCTTGGTTGAGAAATTTCTTTATATTATACAATAATATTATATTATGAGATTTATATAGTTACCATTTGATATATTATTTCATTAATTTATTTATTCCCATGATATTTAATATTCTATTAAATATTATTATTTCATGGGGTATATTATTAAACTGATTACAATGTGGTAAGGGTTAATTTCATAATCTTATTATTATTCAAGATTGTTTATATTTTTGTATCCTACATGGAATATTTCTCTTACATGTCCACGTTTCCTAAAAATAATCTAAAATAATTTTTTAATATTCTCATATGAATAATTAATTCCATTTTTATCCATGTTTTATTTTTTTAAAAAAATGGTTTGAAAAAAATATTTTTTAACATTTTCCAAACAAGGTACTTTGTGAATTTTCTAAAAAATATATATAAGGGATTGTTTTTTCTCAAATTATATAGAATGAATAGATTTTATAACATTTATAACTATATAATGAATTAAAACTTCCAATAAAATCTCATATGGTTCTATTCATAGAAAATTTTTTCCTTTGTAATTGAACAAATTATTTTTTTTTCAAAAAAGAAATATTATTTTCCTCATGAATTATTTAAAGAAATATTTCAAAAATCATATTCTATCTATGAAAACATTATTTTATGTTACATATGATTTACTGGGGATATGATCCAAGGATACTATCCTTATTATTTCTCTATATATTTTATGTTTATTATGTCATTATGTTTATGAATCTTGTTACTTTTTATGGGATTTTAAATGATGAAATATTTATGAAACCCATTTATTTTCATGGGTTATAATATGATGAATTATTTATGTTATTTTAGAAAAAATATATTTGGTTTTAATTATTTGATGGGAGGGTCCTATATCTCCTTAAAATTTATTGTTTAATGAATTATATCTCCTGATATAGTAATGAAAAACAAGTTTATGAGTTTGATCCACAATGGGAAAAAAGTCAAAGTGATTTATCTGTTATAGGAAATAAGTCGATGTAGTTGATCCACTATGTGAAAAAGGTGTGTCCTTATCCTTTATGTTAATCATCTTGGTAGTTATACTTGAAATATGAAATGGTTTTATATATTTATAATTATGACACACTTTTATGACATCAGCTTATAGTTCATTATTGATTTATGATGTTTTTGTACTCTTATGGCCTGTGTTTTCTGATATGATAATGTTTTATGAAGATACTTATGATTATGATATATAAAAGGATGGGTATCAAATTATTAAGTTATTTTCACGATCATATACCCTTATTCTTATTTTATGATTTCATATGATCATGGATTGATATATCCTATGTTTACCCTTACTGAGCATCTAAGCACACCATTTTCTTATATTTATTTTTCCCATGTTATGAGGAATGATGTTTGATGAATTTTTTTTATAAATATTTAACATGTATGATTTTGATAAACTATTTTGAAATAGGAAAATCTAGTTATAGTGAGAGATGATTTTGATCTTTATGCACCATTTCTTTATAATCCCATGTTGTTAAGAGTTTTTCCTAATTCTTATGAACTCTAAGCCTAAAAGGTACTTGGGTATTAATTTATATGATATTTTATTTTTTATATTGTCTATTTTGAATGAAAAAATTTGGGCCACATTTTTAATGTTTATGTCTTTAGTACTGGATCCATAAGTTCAGATTCTAGGCTACTACTTTTGGTATTTTAGTAGGGTTTTGTCAAATTTGGATATTATGATACTTTCTTATGAGGTTATATTAATATTTAGGTACAAAATCATGGGTTATTAATTTTATTATTGATCACAATACCAATTTATTAGGAACCCAATTTGAGTCTTTAAGTTATGAACTTTTAAGGTGACTGATGATATTTTTTGAGACATTTATTTTTGAATTAATTATGGGTCATTAAATTTTGGGATTAAAAAATAAATATATAATATAAAATTTGAGTTTAAAAGGACTATTTAATGTTAAATATATTATAGTTATTTTTTAGTATGTTTCTCACATTTATAGGAATTTCCTAAGAATTATCAATTAAAAAAATGACAACCCACAGGTCAAGTGATAACCCATCATGTATGGCAAGGGTGTGAGCTTTTAACCTAAAAATGATGGTCAAAAAGGGTGCATCACCTACCACTAATCTACGTGAAGTCTCAATAAGAGTGATATTTTCTTATTTAGTTAAATGATTTTATGGATTAAGGATCATTTAATTTTAGAAACCATATATGATTACAAAATTTTATTTGTGGACTAATAGTTTAATTTCCTTTTGGAGGATTATATGATTTCATTGATGATTTATGATGATTCTGGTTATATATTGAAATGGTTAATGTAACTTAAAAATCACTAGGGAAATTACTTTTTCGTATGTGACATTAAGAGTGATTGATGTGATTTAGAATTAAATATTAAATTTATCTTGGAAGGATATGTGATAAAATCTCTCTTATTTATGGGTTTCAATCTTAGTCTAGAATATTTTTTAAGGAATTTAGAGGATATCTATTTTTTGAATGATCTATGTTGAATAGTGGGTATTACAATTAAAATTTTGAGATTAATTATTTTTGTGAAATTATATTATATTTTCTTAACTATTATTGGTTTTGTTTAATGTATAAATATAGGAGGAATCAATTTTTTTTCTTGTGTAGATTTTTGATCCATAGAAGTTGATTTTTGTCTTAAATCATGAAAAAATAATACTCATCATTTGGAGAAAATGTTGACTTATTAATTATTGTTTCCAAGTAATTGAATTTATATATGTTGTTAGACTATGAATAAAATTAATATTCAAATAATAAATGTAATCCATCTAGTTTTCTTACATTGAAATTAATTTCCTTTTTTACCTATAACATATTTACTGTTTTTTGATGGTTAACATTATCGTGACATTGTTATCTATCGATCCCCATCAGTAATTAGGATAAAGTTTTATCTTATATATCCTTTTTTAACTTCCCAATTATTTTTTTGTACATGTAATCTCTGTTTATGTTATATTATGTCACCTTCATACTTCTCTTACTCTCTTTTTATGGGTAATTTATATTAATATTTTTAGCATACATGATTTCAACAAAGGTATTTTGAAAATTAAAACCCCTAGTTTTTGATCCCCTATCCAAATTGTGATGATAAAATTTATTATAGGGGGAGAATATAATATACTGAGTTTTCAAAAATAAATACCATGTTTGATATCATAAAAGATAATCCACATCGAGCATTAATGAAGAATGTAATCTAGTTGTTTAAATGTGACCATTATATACTAGCCATTAAATTGATGGTAATGAAGATTATTAATGACATTATGAAAAATATAATGGTCATACTCATTTATAATGTATTAATTAATTATTTTAAAATATTTAATATATTATTAGTAAACTCATTCTATAAAATTTTTATTTAAGGCATTTTATTCAGCAGAAACATAGTTTCTTCAAAAATTTATTTTTATAGATTTTTTAAAAAAACAATCTAATTATTTTTTGTAACATTTATAAAAATTATTTTATAAAATAAGATTAATTTTTGAAATCATAATATCAAAATTTTCTAATGGATATCTTTTGAAAAATTTTCTAAAGATATTGATTTTTCATTGAATAGGGAAAAATTATCATTTTTATTAAAAACAATATTTTTTATGCGTAAAATTATAGTTAGGATTAGTTTTAAATTTTAATTAATTAATATTTAATTAAAATAATCCAATTATGGTTTTTAAATGGATTTTTTACATTAATTTAGTATAATAACATTTTATTTTTTAAAACGGTATTTTTCTGAAAAACTGTTTTCATTGATTTTTTTGGATTATTTTTAAATTAAATTCTTCTAATTATGTGTTTTGAATGTTTGAAAAACGGATTCCATATTTTTAATCATAAGTTAAAAATTTATTAAATAGGACTCTTTAATTTTTGGACAATATGAATTGTAAACTTAGTAATTTTTATTTCCATAGCTAAGGATAAATTAGATAATTAAGGGTAAAAAGAATATTATAAATAGTATCCAATTACTATAAAACCTGTCTGAATTTTATTTTTTGGGAATTATTTTCTACCAATATTCCATTTTTTAAATTTATGACCCTTTTGGGCCACTTTGTTGAAATTAAGTCCATTATATTATTTTATTTTAAGAAAAGTCAAACTGTTCACACTATAGTTTTTATTAAGTATATAGTTTTTAATATATGGTCATTGAGAAGTTATGTTGAACCATAAATAGTATTTTGAAATATAAAATATTTTCATTCATCATGGTAATTTTTTTAACTTTTAAGGATGAAATTATTACCTTAAAGTATTTCACAACAGTTATGCAATAATTATTTAATTAATGGAAAAATATATAATATGATATTAATTAAAATTATAAGTACCATTAGGTGAATAAAAAATTAGAATAAATATTATTATATGTGCAGTTTTTAAAAATATTCTCCTTTGGTCTAATTTAGGTCATTTTAGATCCACCTAGTTGATATTAGGCCCCTTATAGTATTTTTTTAAAAGAAAGACAAAGATTTCACACTATGGGTTTCAATAAGTATATCATTTTTAAAATATGGTTTTCCTAAAGACATGTTTTAAAATAAAAATTCATTGTAATTTTAAATTATTTATGTCATTCATGAAAATTTATTTTTAATTTTTAGGAAATATATAAATACCATAAATTCTTACACAACGACGATGCATTAAATATTAAATTAATAGAAATAATAAAATAAATAATATTAAAATTTCTATAAAAAATATATTTGCATGTAATTAAGGTTATACATGAATTATCTAGAGGAATATGACATGAATAGGTTATAATATACTAATTTTTTAGAATTTCACTCTTTATTTTGATGTTTTTAAATTCGTAGTAATTAATAGTATCAATTTTGACAATAATGATATATCATGAATATAATATTTTATTAAATTTCAAAAAAATTAAAAAAAAATTAATATGGAAAAATGGTATATGATTTGGTCTAAAATGTCATTCAATATACATTTATAGGCTATTTGAAAGCCTTTTTCCTCTAAACTATTCTTAATATATTTTAATATTTTAAGGGATTCCAAAAGTTCCCCTCACCTAAATTATAAAAGGGAACCCCTTCCTTCACTTAATTTAACCACATTGACCCTTTTATCTCAACCATACCCTGAAGATTTATCCTCTATGTTTTCATTATCGACATTCTAGCGGTGATAGTCTTCTCAAAAGATCAACCCTAGATCATTTCAAAGAAGTGGTAATCGCTCAAACCAATCACTTTATTTTTCGACTATTCCTTACCTCCACTAAATATACGATGTTTATCATTAAATAATAATATCCGTACACTAAATATTCTGAATTTTTATTATGATTATGAAAACACCATTATCCACCCTCCTTCCCATCATACAAGTAGTGAAATTATCCCTTATGCATATGCACGACTTATCGTCTTCACATTGCGATACAGTTCATTTTTCATCACCATTGTTAATGGTATGGTATTATGATGGGTTTAATGAGTATATGTGATAAATATAATATAATAATTATTATTTAAATGAAAATAATTATTTATCATTCTTTCATTCCATAAATAAAAAAATGAAAATAACTTTAATGCGTACGTACGACCGAACGTCTGCATGAATGGTGTAATTCATTTTTTATATAATTTTTTTGAATGATTATAAATATGTATATAGTGAATATATATGATGTTTAGAAAATTATTAACATTTTGGAAATTATGGGACCATGATCAATGTATTAGGACTGGGACTACCAAACTGAAAAAATATTTAAAAACGAAGCAGTTATCATCCAAAGATTATTTTTCATAACAAAGTATTAAAAAGAGAGTGAGAAGATGTTATAAATAAATAAGTCATGGTATAATAAAATTAAATTTAGGAAAAAATGTAAAATAAATCCATATTTATTATACAGGAGGTTGGAACATGATGAAAGAAAGGCAAGACTTGAGGTAAGGGAATTCTTAATTTCACGACCTGTCCTCGGGGCCCATGCCGTGACTACCCCAAGCCCGCCTTCCATAGGCCAGTGGCTGGAGACTAGCACCATAGGAGTAAATCCCTATACTGGGAAGGCATTGCCTTTAAAAAAGTAAATAAACACAACCGAGTATGCAACTGAAGTAAGTACTAAGTAAAACTGAATACAAAAGTAAGTGCCTAAAGGAAAGGGGCCAGAAATACAAGCCCAATAGTAAGTACAGTACAATTGAAAATCTAGTACAACTGCAGTAAAGTAAACAGAAACTACTGTGTCGTCCTCTGGGAATCCAACCTGAAGGATGGGTATAGATGGTCTCCTCAGCACCTTGGGTCCATCTGTCTACTCCGTGTACGTCTCACCAAGTGGTCCACCTCCAGGTTCCGTCCAGCTCCACAGGTCTCTACCTCAATCAGTGTTGTCCATCGTCTGCATCCAACACAACGTAGTGCGGGCATAGCCCGTGAAGGGGTGAGTATACAATACTCAGTAGGGACCCCGAGACCCCAAAGGTCTCCCAGAATCCATGAAGGATAAACCAGAAAAGAAAGACATGATCACGAAGTATCATCCAACTCTACTTAGGTATATGCCCATACATATACCTAAGTTATCAATCATAGTTAGGCTCCAACTCTCGAGCCCAATCACAACCCAGCCCACACAGGATAGTAAGTCAATCACATCGATTATAATGATTGTTAGTCTAGATTCATCTCACACATGTATACATCTTTCGTGTAGAGATAGAGATGATCAGATGTAGTCACTGATTCATCAAGCTGTCAGACCCACACCGGATACAAGACCAGCTAAGCTGTCATCGCTATCAAATCCACAGAGGATCCCAGTAAAGTAGTCATCTCTATTGAACCCACAAATGATTATATTGATAGAGATGACCAGATGTAGTCACTGATTCATCTAAGCTGTCAGACCCACATAGGATACAAGACCAGCTAAGCTGTCAGACCCACACAGGATACAAGACCAACTACTCTGTTGGACCCACACAGGATACAAGTACAGAGGTCAAACTGTTGGACCCATACAAGATACAAGAACAATAGTCATCACTGTAAACTGCCAAACCCACATAGGATACAAGAACATTAGTCATCACTGTCGAACCCACGGAGGATTCAATACAGTAGTCATCGCAGTCGCAACTAGCTCTAGGGTTCCCACACACAATACTCTTGATTCCGGGAGGTTTCGCTCCTCGAGAAAAGGGGTCGATACATCAACTATCAAGAAGTCCATAGTTGATGTATCCCAAAGTTCCGTCTCATCAAAAGGAACCCAAAACGACAGACGACGCATCAATCAGACGCCTGGTCTGAAAGTTGTTGGCTTTTCCGTTCCAGGGGCCCTGTTGGAATTACGCTCGTTCCGAACCCTACCATTTTCCAAAGTTGTCCCAAACTCACATAGAGTGTCGCAAAAGGACTGCCTCGTTGCAAGGGTCCCAGTGCTGCAGACAGTGCGTCGATCGGACGCACGATCATGAAGTTATTTGCATTTAAGTGGAACGGGCCCGACCCGTCAAGCCTGGTGGGCTGGAGGGTCGGCCCATCCTGGCTCGGCCAGCTGGCCGAGCGGTGCGGGGGGGGGGGGGGGGGGGTTCATGAAATAGCGGCGTCGAGCGGCGCCACCCCTCCTGCCCGGCCGGCCATAGCCGGCCGGTCTTCTTCGGCACGAGCGGCCCGCAAGGGCAGACTGCTATTCCTCCGCACGCGGCACCAGCGGGTGCCACGACTCCCTTCAGCCCGACCGGCAGGCGGCCGGTCAGTTCGCCGCCGAAGAGGCCCGTGGAGTGTGGGCCGCGGTTCTCTGCAGCGCAGCACCAAAGGGGCACCACGGTTCTCCTGCTCGGCTGGCTAAACCTGGACGGTTTTTCTTTGGCCGAGCAGCCCGGTTTCGGGCCACGGTCTCCTCCGCCCACACAGTACCTGGTGCAGCGGTAATCTAACGGGCCGGCGCATGGCCGCCATTGCCACCGCCTCTTTCGGTCATCGTTTCCTCTTCATAACCTCCTCCATCGAGAATAAAAATAAGGATCAACGGAGGGTCGTCAGACCGTGTTTGTTCGGCCCGCGCCCTCCGCGTTAGGCAATAACAGATGGCCGAAGACAAACCAAGGAAATCAACAAAGAACGAGGTACAATTTAATCACTTAAAATAATAAAAACCCCCTACCTAGATACAAGGTTTGTTCGTCGATGAGCCGCGGAAGACGAGCGTCGCGGAGGTTGGGCGTCTCGGAGGTCGGGCATCGCGGATGACAGTGTCGTTCCATCAACGTCGGAGGAAGATGAAGGTAGGTAGCATTTTTTGTGGTGTCGCCTCCTTTTTCACCCTGGTTGAAGAAGTGGAGGAAGGTGATTTTGTTCCTCGTGTTCTTCGCTGTAGAGGATGAAGAAAGTCCCACCAAGAGTGTCTCCCCCAAAGCCCTTAGAATATTTGACAAGGCAAATGAAATAATAGGCTTTTCCAAAAATTATAAACTTTTCATCAATTTCAAATTAATTCAAAACTAGATTAATTAAGTGGCATTAATTAATCTCAAGAGTTGGCACATTCATGAGAGGAGGGAGGTGGAGAGGCTCCACCATTAATGAGGGGGGTGTCAAAACTTAAGAGGAGTTAAAGTGAGTTGAGGGGAGGTGAAAGGGTTTGAGTTTGTGTGGTTCCCACCACACTAAATCCACTCATGGGAGGTTATGTGGGGTGTGAGCCCCACCCCAACTCCCCTTTGGAGGAAATAACCACCTCTTAAATAAAATTGTACAATACAACAATTTTATTTAATTTGTTACGAATCCCCAAATTATAACTTTCAACCCGTATAAAATGAAACTACGGTAAATGTCCCCTTATGCGAATACCAGCACTGCGAGTTCATCGATGCCATCAGATTTCAATTCCAAGCACTGATTTAAAAGATAGAAAAACCCACATGTACGTTTACTGAACGTACACTAACACAACATCAGAATTTGATTCTGGGAACACCGGGCCTCAGAATTAGGCACCGTCAGAAACTGCGGACTCATAATATTCCAAAGAATAAAGAAATTTTTTTCCTTGAAATTTCCGGGTCTTTACATTTCCCCCACCTCAGTGCTTTATGTCCCCATAAAGCTACAACACACACTAGGGAAACAAAAAAGTGGTACTGAGCATGCATCTGAGCCTCCCGCTCCCAAGTGATCTCCTGGAGGTTCTCGTGCTGCAAGCGAATGCACACCAGAGGAATCGACCATCCACGTACGACCCGCTCTTTTCGATCCTCGATCTCCACCGGGACCTCTGTGAATGTCATCCCATCATCGATGACGTGGGATGGGTCATACACGTATCTCCTCAGCTGAGATATGTGGAAGACGTCGTGCACCCGATACAACTAAGGTTGAAGGTCCACACGGTAAGCCACCACGCCTACTCTACTGAGGACCTGGAAAGGTCCGATGAATCGAGGAGACAACTTACCGCCTCAGCCAAAACTCCGCAGACCTCATCGAGGTGAGACCCATAGGAAAACATAGTCTCCATCCTCGAACTTCAGTGGTCTCTGTCTCCTATCAGCATAAGACTTATGTATGCTATGTGTAGTCTTCATCCGCTCCTGGATGATCTGCACCTTCTCCGTCGTAGCTTGAACCATCTCTGGTCCTACAAGTGCTGACTCCCCCAGGCTAGTCCATCATTGAGGTGATCTTCAAGGTTGACCGTACAATGCCTCGTAAGGTGCCATCCCGATGGTGGAGTGGTAACTGTTGTTGTACGCAAACTCCACCAAGGGTAAGTGATCCTCCCAAATATGACCAAAGTCGAGGAAACATGAACAGAGTATGTCCTCAAGTGTCTGAATGGTCCTCTCAGTCTGGCCATCTGTCTGAGGATGGAAGATGGTTCTCAAGTGAAGTTGCATCACAAAAGCCTCCTGTAATCCCTTCTATAGCCGGGAAGTGAAACGAGAATATCAATCGGAGATGATAGTCGATGGAACACCCTGAAGCCGTACGATCTCTTAAATTTAGAGGCATCCCAAGCTCTCTACTAAGCCCTACTCTCTGATCGGTAGGAAGTGGACCGACATGGTGAGTCGGTCGATAATCACCAAGATAGAGACATATCCTCTAGATGTACGTGGAATCCCCATCACGAAATCCATGGATATTCCATCCCACTTCTACTCTGGGACCTCTAAGGGTTGTACCAAGCCTGCCGGTACCTGGTGCTCCGCCTTTACCTGCTGACAAGTAAGGCACCATGATACAAACTCTGCTACTGCCTTCTTCATACCCGGACACCAATGCTATCGTCTGAGGTCCTGATACATCTTCACCACTCTTGGATGTACCGCTAGAGGGAAAGTGTGGAGCTCCCTCAACACCTCTTCCTGTAGCCTCAAGATGGGCACATTAGTCAACCTCTACCTCAGCTCCTGAAAGCTCTATTGCCATCTCTCTGACTACACGAAGGGCTGCCTGTTCTTCGTCAACGTTGAAAGCGGTGCTAAATCTCTAGAGAAGTCTGGAACAAAGCTAATTATGGACGAATCCATAGTGATCGACTGCACCCACTTATGCGTGATTCCATCCTATGCTGCCTGGGGTTTCCTTTTCGCCGACCAAGGAAAACTCATCCCAACGTTGTAGTTAAACCCCAACCTTTTGTCTAATACAGTCAATCTGTGTATGAACTGTGGTTTCCCAGTCTATAACCAAACTAACGTCGTAAGGCCTCGGTGCTACCACCAAGAGGTTCCAACTGAAACTCTCACCTCAAGGGTCAGATCACACCGTCGGTGCAAGTGTGATTATCGAGTCTCCTCCCAAAGGTATCTCCAGACGTGAGGATCAAGTCAACGGCTTAACCAGAAACTCTAGGTCTGGGACAAGATTCATGGAAGGAAGGAATGATTGGTACCTATGTCTATTCATATGGAAGCTATTAGTAGACACAAACCGTACCTCGAATCATTCCTAGAGACCTTGGGTCACACTCTTGACCGCATGTAGTTACTCTCTTCCCCTACCCTCCAGATCCCTGATCCTAGAGGGGACTAAAAAGGTGAGTGGTTGCAACATGTAAAAATGTTCACCACCTCATGTTGCTCTCCTAGATCTGCTTCCATGTCTACTGCCCTGCATATTCATCTGTCCTTAAGACTTCCTCTTCGAAACATTTTACACGCTCAAGTCTCTGAGACTGGCGCCAGTTCGCAGCTTCCCACTACTAACATTCACTGGCTGTATCCGCTCATCCAAAGAACATGCAATCACAAAGGTTCTATCTACCACCCTAACATAAGTAGAAATTCATAGAGGAAAAAGTGTTGGCTCAGATGTTCTTAAACACACCTCGCTCAGAGGTTCAAGCTCTAAGCACTATTCGCATCGTATTCATCGAGTACCAGGAATTGTTGGTATGCCTAGATGAATTCCAAACTACCGTCACGTCATCCTGCCGAAGCTGTATAAGCTCTAGAAAACACTCAGCCACCTCCTCAAGCCAGTCCTCAGCTGTCTGTGGGTCGTGCTCGCCTCATAACTTGAGGGATATCCGATGCTGAAACACATGTAAGGCACTAAGCCTACAAGTGTCCACTATCAATACCGACAGTAGTGTCTGCTGACCAACGAGCAGTGATATAGTTGGAACACTGCTCGAAGATGCCATCTCTGAAAATAGTCCATGTACTGAAACTTCATCATTATGCGGACCATCCTCATGGTCACTCGCTGAAAAAGATTAGTATCTAAGATCAAAATCTGCTCTACTAGTGTCTCAACTAGGTGGAAAACTCCAGTAATCGCCTCCATCCAGTCCTCTGCTGCCTGGGAATCTATCTCGCCTCAAAACCTCAGAGGCCTCTGCCGCTGGAACTCATGCAACACGCTCAATCGGTGTGCACCATCTTCCAGTGCGACTGGTGGCATCTGGTGCCCAACGAGTGATGGTGTAGCGGCCGACGTATCCATACACCAGGACCCTGACCTCTGATTTCTGACTCAGTGCACGAAAACACTGATTGCATGTGTGTTTCAAAATCTTTCTTTGTGATTACTTTGAGTCAGCTCACCAGATATACTGTTTTGACCATGGAACACCTGTTCGTTATCAGGATGCCACTGCGAAGACAACCATATTTGGTTCCCGAGAGAGAGTACACGATAAAGACCCACCGAGAGACGAGGCTCCGGAGCGACGAGGCTTCGGTATCCTCCGGTGCGAGCATCCCGCACGGGTGGGCCACTGTTCCTCCGCATGCGACACCTGTAGGTGCCTCGACTCCCTTTAGCCCGGCCAGAAGGCGGCCAGCCGGTTCGCTGCCGAAGTAGCCCGCGGAGCGCTGGCCGCAGTTCTCCATAGCACGCTGCTGTGTTCCTCCAGCCCGGCCGGCTAAATCCGGCCGGTTCTTCTTCGGCCGAGGGGCCCTGTTGTGGGCCGTGGTCTCCTCCACCAGTGCGACACCCAGTTTAGTAGTCCTCTAATGGACCGGCGCGCGGCCGCCATTACTGCCACCACTTTTGGTCGTCACCGCCTCTTCCATCACTGCCTCCATCATGAATATAAACAAGGATCAACAGGGGGTCTTCGGACTGTGTTTGTTCGGCCCGCGCCCTCCACGTTAGGCGATAACAGATGGCCGAAGACAAACCAAGGAAATCAACGAAGAACGAGGTACAATTTAATCACTTAAAATAATTCAAACCCCCTAACTCGATACAAGGTTTGTTCTTCGACAAGCCGCGGAAGATGAGCGTAGCAGAGGTCGGGCGTCTCGGAGGTCGGGCGTCGTGGATGACGATGTCGTTCTATCAACGTCGTAGGAAGAGGAAGGTAGGTAGCATTATTTGTGGCGTCGCCTCCTTTCTCGCCTCAGTTGAAGAAGTGGAGGAAGGTGATCGTGTTCCTCATGTTCTTCGCTGGAGAGGATGAAGAAAGTGACACCAATAGTTTCTCCCCCAAAGCCCTTAGAATATTTGCCAAGGCAAATGAAATAATAGGCTATTCCAAAAATTATAAACTTACCATCCATTTCAAATTAATTCAAAACTAGATTAATTAAGTGGCATTAATTAATCTCAAGAGTTGGCACATTCATTAGAGGAGGGAGGTGGAGAGGCTCTACTATTAATAAGGGGAGGTGTCAAAACATAAGAGGAGTTAAAGGGAGTTGAGGGGAGGTTAAAGGGTTTGGGTTCATGTGGGCCCCACCACACTAAATCCTCTCATGGGAGGTTATGTGGGGTGTGGACCCCACCCCAACTCCCCTTTGGAGGAAATAGATACCTCTTAAATAAAATTGTACAATACAACAATTTTATTTAATTTTCTATGAATTTCCAAATTATAACTTTCAACCCGCATAAAACACAACTGCGGTAAAGGTCCCCTTAAGCGAATACCAGCGCTGCAAGTTCATTAGTGCCCTCCGATTTCAATTCTGAGCACCAGTTTAAAAGATAGAAAAACCCGCATGTACATTTACTGAACGTACCCAAACTAAACTTCAGAATTAGATTCCAGGCACACCGGGCCTCAGAATAAAGCACCGTTAGAAACCGCAGACTCGTAATATTCCAAAGAATTAAAGAAAAATTTTTCCTTGAAATTTCCAGGTCTTTACACTTAACCCAATTTATACATATTGGGTTAAACTTATACTTCACTAATTCTATGATTATGTGTGAAATGAATTTTATTTATTTTATGTTGTATTTAAAATTATTTTAGGTTTATTTTCATTGAATACACATAATTTATTCATTGAATTAATTCTCACTTCAATGATATGATCTTTTTATGGGACTTCATCTCATTTTTATTCTTTTGAGACATATTTTGATGTTATACACCTATATTCTTTGATGAGGTGTATATATATCCCATTTGAAAAGTTTTATCATAAATTTATTTATTCTCATTTTTTATAGTTATATAAAATGTTATTCTTTCATGGGGTATACGACTCAAAAGATTATAGAGTTGTAAGTGTTTATTTCACAATATCATTATTATTCAAGATTATTTTTGTTTATGAATCCTATAGGGAATATTTCTCTTCCATTTACATTTTTACCAAAAACATTTTAAGCAACATTTTTATTATTATTTTATGAATATTTAAAAAAAATTATCGATGATTTTATTTTTAAAAAATGGATTTAATAAATATTTTTTATTATTTTCCCAACAAGGTGCTTTATGACTTTTACAACAAAAATATGAAAGGAAGTGTTTTTTTAAACTTATATAGAATGAATTGATTTTACCTATTTTATATTGTATTAATGATTTTAATCATCCTATACAATATTACAATGATATATTTAATGAAAAAATTTTCCTTTTAAATTTCATGTCTTCTCAAATAATTTTTTTTTCAAAATAGAAAGGATATTTTCCTCAATACATATTTTAAGTAATCCTAAAAAATATTTTTTTATCTAAGAAAACATTATTTAATGATACTTATGCTTTACTGGGGATATGAGCTAAGGATAACATCCTTATTCTTTATATATACTATTTATGTTTACGATGGAATGATGTTTATGAATATTGTTACTTTTCTATTGGTTATCAAATAATGAAATGTTTATGAAACCCATTTCTTTTTATGGATTATGATATAATGAATGATTTATGTTCTTGTTCCACACACATATATGGTTTTGATTAGGTGATTGGTGGGACCTATATCTCCATCCAATGTATTGGGTAATGAATTATATATCATGAGATAGTTATGAGAAACAAGTTGATGGGCTTGATCTTCTATGGGAAGCATGTGTGTCTTGATCCACTCTATTGATGGTCTTGGTAGTTAACCCTAACAAATGAAATTATTATATATATATATATATATGATTATTCCACACTTTTATGATATTATATTATGGTTAAAGATTAATATATGTCATTTCATTAATCTTATGGGCCATGTTTTCTATAGTGATAATGTTTTAACACAATAATAAAGTTTCATGAACTATGAGAGGCTGGGTGTGAACTTCTTAAGTTATGTTCATGATCACATACCCTTATGGTTATATTATGTTTTCATATGATAATGGATTCATATATCTTATTATTTATGTTGTTGATCATTTTAGATCACTATTTTCCTATGTTTATTTTCGATAGGCTATGAGGAATGATGTTAAATGATTTTTTTCTAGAAGGATTTCACATGGATGAGGTTTTTGACCTATTGTGAAATAAGAAAACTAGGTATAATGGCTGATAATGTTGATCATTATGAACCTTTTTTTATGAACTCAGGTTGTTAAGAGTTTTTCATAATTATCTAAAACTCTAAACCAAATATTTACTTATATTTGTATGTGATATTATATTTACTTTTGATGTTGATAGTTTTTAATGAAAAAAAATTGGGTCAAATTTTTATATTTTAGTTTTTTTACATAGGACTCAAATGTAAATATTCTTAGAAGTAACAAATTATATACAAGTATGCACGATGTTCACCTTTCCTATATATGTGTTTAGAGTGATGTAATGGCATATTTTTTTTTATTTCAAACACAAATATATAAGGATATAGTATCCAAAGGATTATTATAGGTATGATTTTAATGAATTGTAACACCAAAAAATTTTATGAAATATTTTTTCCAAATAAATTTAATTTCTTAAATAGTTTCTGTCACATACAAAACCGAGTTTTAGTGAACTTTGACAAACTATTAGTATTAGTATTTAAAAATGAATATTATTATCTAACCATTAACCTTTTTAGAATTAATATAGATAAAAGATATATTATATATATAATTGTTTTATATGAAGAAAATATATTGATAATAAAGTACTTAATTTTTGTTAAAGTCATTATAAGTTTCAAAATTACCATTTTCTACAAAAATTGTTTTTATTTATTTTTGTGAAAAAATAATAGAAGTATATTTGGAAAAATTTAGAAAATTTATTTCAAAAAAAAACTTCATTTTCGAAATATAAATTTCCAAATTATATTATGGTGATTTTTTGGTTATTTTTCTAAAAGATTAATTTTTGACGAATATTGAAAAATACTAGTTTTTATTGAAATTGGCCTTTTCATTTAGATAATTTATACAAATAATTAGGTTTTAAATGTAAAATTATTTCAATAATATATTTATTAATCCATTTTTTTATATTAATAAATTTAATATATGATTTTGATATAAAATCATTTTAAACTTCTAAACATTTTCTCTTTGGAAAACTAATTTATCAGAGCATCTACAGATGTGCCCATAAGGGGTGACACCACTAAGGATTCACTCCACCCACCTCTATCTTGGTGTGGCTCGGCTCTCCTGCTAGACATTTCCTCAGTTCAAATATGGCTACAAGTTCCCTTCTGCAGAGGCATGAATGACCTAATGGATTCAGCTGACATGACCTTTATCTTTGTTGTTGGCATGTTCTTGCCTCACTCCATATCCTCTGGATGTGGCTTTATCTAGCAGCACGATGACAGTTCAATGACTAAGATATAGGTTCTGCGACTAAGGTTTGCATCATCATTTTCTGTGGGTTAGTTGGGTGGTTTGTGGTGTTCTCTGAGGGTATTTTGGATGGCGGCGATGGGGTTTCCTTTTCTGGTGGTCTTTGATGCTCGAGATTATAATGTTATGGTGATGGATTTTTGATTATTAACTTTTAAATTCATTGGATTTTAGGATGTTTTTACTATTGTTTCCACATTTTTTATTTTGTTATTTCTATTTTACGAGCATGGACTTGGATGTCTATGATTTGGATTATGGGGTGTTCTATGGTTTTTGATCTAGATCTTCTCTGGTTCCTCGCATCTTACTGTTTGTTCTCTTCTGTGGTTGGGTGCATTGCGGTGAGTCGAGGAGTTGGTGGCTAAGGATCTGAGGTTGGAACTTTGGATTTTTTTCTTGTGGGGGATCTGGCCGTTTGGGTGCCTTTGATTTTGAATGTGTTGAAGGAACTATATTTTTGGTTAAATATTTGCTGCTCACATTTTTCTGGCATGGTGGAATTTTTTTTGAATTGTTTTAAGATCACAATGTCAGTTTTTGGATTCTCACGATGGTTGGATCTGCTTTGGCCTCAGTGGTCTGTGGTTCTAGGGTTTCTACAATCATATAATCTACATGAGGCTACTACAGATGAGTTTTAGGGCAATTAGTTTCCACTGTAACACCACTTTTCGAAATTGGATGTCTAAGAGGGTATCGCTACGACCATCAGTATCAGGCCCATGCATCTTTTCATAGGACAGCTGGCCGATCAAAGGTGAAATGTGGAAGTTGGATTTCATGTATTTTGGCACTGGGAGGGGATTTTCTCAAGTAGTGTAGGTTTTTTGGCCTTAGACTTTTGGATTTTTGGGGTTCTTTGTCTTGTTTATGTCTTTGATATCATGTAGTTTCCCCCCTTCTCCCTTAGAAGGGGTTTTATTTCAATAAAAAATAATTTTCAGTCAGAGCATCTATTGGTTTAATTTTAAAATAAAAATTTCTATATCTGTATATGAAAATTGGAAAAATGGATTCCATATTTTTAATAATCATTATTTATATTATATAATATTTCCAATAAAATTTTTGTTCCAAGTGAATAATAAAAACATTAGAAATTAATTATTGTGGTTGTGGTTAAATCGATTTTACATGGGAGTTCAAATAAAGAGATAAGGTTTAAAATATTATATTTAATTGTAAAAAACACATATTATGGATATATTTCTACCTATCACATCTAAGATTTTGAAATTTCCTATTATTTTTCTTTTTTCAATGGAAAAATGTGGGTACACTTTATTATTTTAAAAAATTCAATGTGTGTCCTTTCCCCCACGTACAAAAGTCCACCTCTATCCTTCACTCTTCATAAATTAAAAATCCTTTGGTACAACAACTACCTACCAAAATATCTTCTATAATTTAATCCATTATTCCTAGAGTCCTTATTTTTATTATGAAACTATCATAAAAAGTATTTAGTTATAAACTGAAATAGTTTCTCCATAGAAGTGGTAAAATTAATAATGTTATGTTTATATTCTATTTATTATTCCAAATCCAAAAAATCTTCATCAAATATGATGGTATAATAACAGCATTATCTTACATATATGTATTTAATATTATGTTAATGGAATAAAAAATATCCATCTCTACTTCTAACAAATTGGAAATGAAACTTTCGCTCGTGTGTACGACAAACTACTACCCCACGAACTGACGTGCTTTGTTTTTTTTATTTTTGTTTCACATGTATGGTAATAAATACATATTAAAATAATATATTTTATATTTTTAATATAATTAATTTTTTTTAATTATGATATCACATATTCATTATCACTTTACATTTCATGGGGGATATGATAATGTCGTTCATGTGTATGGTGGACTACTACCTTATGAAGCGATGTGATTCATTTTTCACTAATGCATTGAATTTAAGATAATTAGGGTAAATATAATTAATAGACATGACATAAAACTTATTCTATAATGTTAATATATTATTTACCTTTCTTTTATTTCATTCTTCATAAAAATAGAAATAACATTCATGCATTCATATGAACCACCATCTCCATTAATATTGTATTTAATTTTCTATCACTGTATTTTATGGATTACTCTAAATAAAAATATAATCAATATATATGATATTTATATCATGGTTATAAATTTTTAGATGTTTGAACCATAATCAAACTAGAATTTCTCATAATAAAAAACAAAACATACATAAAATACAAAGCAGTTATTGCCCGAAACATGATTTTAACATCAAATTGTTAATAAACTAGAAATAAAAGTTCATAAGAAAATAATATATGGTATTATATATATAAAATTGATCTATTATATATTTATAATAAACATATATTTATTATAAATTTATTTTTAAAGTGTTTTAATGAATTCGAGACTTATGTTTATGGATTTTTATATCACTTTTATTTTCTGTGATACACATGCCATATTTACCACATGTTTCATTTACATGGCGTATATAATATAACAAAACAAGATTACACATTATGTTACTTTTTAAATAAATTAAATAGATTTTTTTTGTACGCTACACCAAGATAATATTTCTCTACACACACCACCGTCATAGCTTGCGCTACATGCAACACCGAGTTTGAGCACACCATGACCTATCAAACTATCTGTTTAAGAAGCTGTTATGAATAATATTGACCAAATTTTAAATTTTATATAAATTACATATAATTTTAACATTTATATTATATTTTTCTCAGACATAATACAATGACAAATTCAATTTTTCAAATAAATGAAGTATTTTTTAAAAAATGTAGTTTTTCCACCTTTTAATGGAGAACCATTTTTAAATACAATATTTGACACTTTTATATATTAAATTTGAAAAATTAAAATTATTATTTAGAATCAGTATATAAAAATTTAGTTTGGATACATTTTTGGTATTTTTATGATACAATCAATATTTTAATGAATAGTGAAAAATACTGCATTTTAATTCCAAACTTCTTTTTAATATAAATTATTTATATTTTTTGATTGATATTTTAATTGGTTTTAAAGTTTAATTTGATTATATTTTATCATTTAATCCAATTTTTTTCATTTTAAGTAATTTCACATTGAAACTGGAAATAAACACATGTCAATCTTTTGATAGTTTGTACTTCTTAAAAACTCGCTTTCTAGTTTTGACATCAAGAATTTATTTTAAATTAATATCTGGTAATTCTGTGTTTTGAATTTGAAAAAATGGATTCCATATTTTGATTCATAATTTAAAAACTATGTAAATAATTACCTTTTATTTTTGGACATTATGAATAGTAACTTCAGTAATTATTTTTATTTACCATTGTTAAAGGGTAAATCAGGTAAGTAAGGGTAAAAAAATAATATTATAATAATATAAAACTACCCTAACACATTTCCTAGTCCTATTTAATGATATATTTTCAACCATGATCATCCTTAGGTCGATTTTAGGACCCCATGGAGCCACTTAGGTGTGATAATGACCTGTTATAATAATTAATTTAAAATAAAGGGAAATATAACATTAACATGTATCTGATTACTAAAACAATTTTAATTAGATTTATATAAGTGATCAATTAAACTATAAATATTCATTATAAAGATAAAAATATTTTATACATCAAGGTATTTTATTTTTAATTTTTAGATAATAAATAATTAAATTTATTTGTGAACAAATTATATAGTGTGTTTCTTATTAATGAAAGAATCAAATAAATGATATTATAAATATTAAAATAAATGTAATTTGAAATTTTTTTTGACATAAAAGAATTTTAAAGATGCATATGACATGTTATATTTTATTTAATACATTTTTTAAGGAATAAAGTTTTTATGACTTTAACAAAAATTAATTACTAAATAGTGTCAAAATTGACCTAAATGAGTTTTTAAAACAAATACTATTTTATTAAATGATATAAAAATCTTAAAAATATAAGATTCATACAAATGAATTAGATAATGTTAAAAATATCATTAGTGATCCACTTTAGGTTCTTTTGACTTTTTATAGTAACTATATTAATGTTGTACTATAAACTTACAAGAAGACATGATAAAAGTTAAACTATTTAACAAAGGGTTAAATATATAATATAAGGTTAATTTTATGACCTAAACATGTCTAAAACATTTTTTTGAGAGTATTTAGACCCATACTCATCTTAGAATTGAAATAAATATCTTTTTATCCATTATAAACCAAAAAATTATAATAAACTAAAATTTCAAGACTTTCCTAAAGTTCCTCTCACATATCCTATAAAAGGGAACTTATCTTTATCTTTTATTCACACCTCCAAAGCCCTTTGGCTCAGTAAAACCCTACAAAAACCTCCTACCAACTTCCCTCATTTAATACTAGAGACCAAATTTTGGGAACAAAACCATCTTGAGGTGTCCTTTTGTGAAAATAAAAAAGAGATACCCAAAGAAGCGGTAATCGTTTTATCCCTTCTTTCAAAATCGTTTTCTTCTTCTACTTCATATTCCTAAGTTGTTGGCATACTAAAATAATAATTCAAGAATCTAATATATTCTTATATATTTTTATGATTATGGGATAACCATATTCCTCCTTTTACCCATCCTATAGAAAACAATATCACCATGCGTGTGTACGTACAACTTACCATCTCCCCACTATGGTGTAAACTATTTTTCATCTATACTTTATTTCGACGGGTATAATGATGAATATAAATGAATTAAATAATAAATATAAAATGATATTATTTCTGTAAAATTCATATTTCATCCAATTTTATACAATTTAACCATTAAATAAATGATATTATTGCTCGTGCGTAGGTACAACTTACCATCTCCATGACGCGATGAAACTCATCTTCCACGCTCACCATCCAAGAATAATTATAAAATATAGATAATATGAATAGTTAGGAGATATATGAAATAATAAGGCTACTGGAATAATATATATATATATATATATGTACATATATTTCATTCACTTACTTTCATTCAATACAATAAGAAAATAGAAAAAACATTCATGCGTATGTACCACCTACCGTCTCCATAAACGGTGTATTCCGTTTCATATATCCATATATTATATATATTTATATTATGAATATATATTATATATAAATCATATTATACATTTTTGAAGTATGTAAATCATGATTTAAGTAATATGATCAAGAATAACAGGTCAAAAAAAGTACGAGAAACAAATCGAGTATTACCTGAAATGTTTCATTAACTTGGATTTGTTAATAATGGGTAATATAAAGTAATTAAAGAATCATATATGATATCATAAATATTATTTTGATTCTTATATAAGTTAATAATATGTTTAAGAACACTATATAGTATTTTCAAACACATACGGAGAATATTAGACCTATAGTAAGGGTTAATTATTCAATCTTATTATTATCTGAGATTGTTTATGTGTAAGTATTTACTGAGACATATTAATCATCCATGTAAATGTTTCAAAAAAATTATTCAATAGTAATATTTTATGGTTTTATTTAAGGGAATATTTAACTAGAACATCATTTTAAATGTTTTAATGATTTATTTTTCTAAATATTTTTAATTAATGCCCATGTTTTTAAAATGATTTTAAAGATTTATTTATATGGACATGATTGTATTAAAATATTAAATCCTTACAAAAATTTCAAAGTGTTATGGGAAACTTTAATTCCAAAATATATTTTAAATGACATATATTATAGATTTTTGTGACTTTTAAATTATTTTAAGAAAAAAGGGATATTTCACTCAAAGGGTTTTACTGGTTATTTTCATCTATGTCAATATCCTTTATTGGATTTTATTCATTATTGATGTTGATTTATTAAAATATAATCTTCCATATTTTATTGAATGAGTTATGATACATCTGATTGTGGTTGTTCTTTTTTTTATATCATCCATGGTTTATGGTTAAAGTATTACCATTTTGTATGTTAGTTTTAATACGAATGGTTATGTTATGTTTCAACCTTTTCATAAGAGGAATGAATTAGACTTAGTAAGTGACGGGCATGGCCCACTATAACCCCTTGATGCATTGGTAGGTCTCATGAGAAAAACTAGATATGTAATTGGGCTAGGCCTTTCCCATTTACTTTCAGATATGGATTGTCCAAGGCCTTAACCATTTATTTTTATATGCCTTGGCTGAGGCCTTGAAAATATTTTTCATATGTATGATATTATTCATTCCATCGTTATCAGATTAGTTTTTGATATTACATGTGATTATTCAACTCGTATAATATCCATGTGAGTGTTTAACTAGAACTATTTGATTTATTCTTTCCATATTATGCTGAGTATTTTGATTAAAAGTCTTGTGTTTTAGTTTTCCACCTTGCCTTAAAAGTTTTTGCATAATTGTGATAGCTTCTACTATATTTTTTATCCTTAATGAGCATCTGACCTCACCCATTTCTTATGTTTTATTTTCCCAAGTTTCCAAGAAGTGTTTTATGATTGATATGAAGGGTTAAGCTAGGGGAATAATGGTGTTCTAAAAGGATTATATATGTTGTGTTTTATGTTATAAATTTTAATGTAAAGTTATTTTATATAATTTATTTTCCAAGACTTCTAAAATGATTGGTCCTTTGGGACTTGATTACTTGTAATAATTCTAATTTATTAAAATAATGGTCTGGCTCCGGGCTTCTGGGTTCGGGGGGGGGGGGGGGGGGGGGAGGGGGGTTACAGTTGGTATTGGAGGAAGTTTAGCAATAAACTTGGAAATAGATTTATAAATCAAAAATTAGGGATCAAAAACCTAAGATAGACATTGATTATAAGAATATAATACCCCCTACAATTTTTTTTTAACAATCATGGATAACCTAGGATTAATCTTAAGATGTTATAGATTGAAAGTACCTTCCCTTGATTATGTGGTTTTCTTTAATGAGATGTGTTTATGACACTATGATTTATGGTCTTATTAAATAGAGGAAACAATAAGGAATTGGACTAATATTGAGTTTGATAGAAAATATGGTGATTTTGAGTAATAAAATTGGATAATGACTGGAGAGAAAGATATTGTGATTATGCTGAATCAGTTATCATGATATATAAATAGAAATGTGATATTTGATTACTTTCCCAACAGATTATGTAAGAGCAAGATGAAAATTTAAATTTTTTCAAATTTTAAGAAGCATAGAGGAAATAAGATTCACATTCCTTTAGGTTAATAGGAAGGGAAGAAAAACCTTGAAGAATACCTCAAATGGAGGGGAAGTTGTTATCACTACGAAAAAAGGGTCACCAATTGTTATGGAGTTCAATATCTCATCCGTGGAAATCATGGGCATTACTCAACTAAATTACCATACATAAAAATATACTTCTAAACCAAGGACTTATTTCATGACAACCATTAAATTGGAAATATTGAAGTATACGTTTATTTGGATCCAAGAATTATTAATAGTAAATTATAGAAGGAGTATTCAGTTTATGTTTTTTTCTAAGGATTTTCAAGAATATGTTGAATAGTTATAATGGATAGGAAGATTGATTTAAGAGTAAGATTATATTTAGAGAACATATAATTAGGGTAAATATAACCTTTAATATGTTCCTTATGTTAAGATAATGATGTTTGGATATAGATATGTTGGATTTGAATAAGTAAATTGGATGATACTAGTTTCTTGATAAATAATTATATATTTTTAGACAAGAGTTATATTATATCATGGATGAAGTATACAACTTTTGGGACTTAAGGAAAAATCCACTATGTTTTAGAACAAGGAAACATGCATGTTTTCAATAAGGATATCTGATAATTCAGGTTGATTCCATGAATCAAGAGAATACATGATGAAGGTGTTCACATGTTTGGAATGTGACAACTAATAACTTACCTATGAGATATGGAAGGTAAATGCTAATCAATTTGGTTAACCTTTTTTTAATTTGTACATTTTCATTTTTTGGAAGGATTTTAATGTTATCCATTGATGGATAGTATAAGTTATACTCCAGTTGAAGTTTGTTAGATTATTGTATTATCTCGCTATAGTTGGACTATGCATATGTGATAACCTGTTATATTTTTTTTGAGATAGATGGAATGACTTATCGTTCTATTTATAGATCACAATATCTTCTAACACTTCAGGAATGAAAAATTCAACTTCATTTCTTTGAATAAGAGATGAAGTGGAAATTGTTCAAGGCATGACCAACAATGATATTTTACTGAAATCAAGTAATTATTTATTCTCATGTTATTAAAATTCAGGGAATGGATCATGAAAACCAAATTTTTTTCCTAGTACATTTTTTTTATGAATCAAATGGCCCCTTGTATCATTACAAATTTATACCTTTTTGGTTGTTATCCTTTTCCCAATCATGTTCTTTATCACTCTCCATCAGAACATGATTGTTATATTTTTCTTCTATATTTATATTTTCCTACATGGAATCCTAGTATATGTTATTTCTAGTAACATTCTTACTTTACTTTACTTATTTTAAAGTGTATGTTTTATCAACCAATGTTTTCGTTGTGGAATTGCAATAAAGGGATTTTGAATAATTAAACCTTAGTTATTGAACCCAAATTGGAAAATTATGAGGATGAAATTTATTGAAGGTGGGTATATTGTAACTCCAAAATATTCAATGGTATGTTTATTTTTAAATATATTCAATATCTTTGGTTGTATGGTGCACTAAGATAAGCTTGTTCTACACACAACACCGTTATAGATTATGCTACACGCAACACCAAGTTCGAGCACACCATGACCTATCAAACTAGCTATTTAAGAAGCTGTTATGAATAGTATTAACCATATTTTTAATTTTATATATATTAAATATAAATTTTACATTCAAATTATGTTTTTATTATACATATTACATGGAAAAATTCAAATTTTCAGATAAAAGAAGTATTTTAAAAAAAATGCAGTTTTTTCGCCTTTTAATGACGAACCCTTTTTAAATCCAATATTTGAAATTTTATATATTAAATTTAAAATAATTAAATTATTATATAGAATGGGGACATAAAAATTTATATTGGATAAATTTTTGGTATTTTCATGATAAAATCCAAATTTTAATGAATAGTGAAAAATACTGCTTTTTAATTCAAAACTGCATTTTCATCTAAATTATTTATATAGATATATTGTAATTTTAATTGGTTTTAAACTGTAATTGGATTATTATTTTGATAATATAACATAATTTTGGTCATTTTAAGTAATTTAACATTGAAATTGGACATAAACACATGTTAATATTTTGATATTTTTTTTACTTCTTAAAAACCTGCTTTTTGGTTTTAACAGCAGGAATTAATTTTAAATTAATTTTTTTTCCAATTATGTGTTTTGAATTTGGAAAAAATGATTCAATATTTAGAATTATAAGGTCCAAATTGTGTAAATAGGAACCTATTAATTTTTTACATTATAAATAGTAATTTCAGTAATTATTTTAATTTACTATGGTTAACTATTAAATTAGGTAAATAAGGGTAAAAAAATAATATTATAATAGTATAAAACTTCCCTATCATGTGTATTAATCCTATTGGATGATATATTGATTAACATGATCATACTTAGGTCTATTTTAGAACCCCATGTAGCTACTTGGGTGTGATAATGGCCTTTTGTAATAATTAATTTAAAATAATGGGAAATATAACATAAACATGTATCTTATTACTAAAATAATTTTAATTCAATTTATATGAATGATAACTTCAACTATAAATACTAATTATAAAGATAAAATTATTTCATATATCATGGTATTTTATTTTTAACTTTTAGACATAAATTATTAAATTTATTTATGACATAATAATGATGTAATGTTTTTCTTATTACTAAAAGAATCAAATAAATGATATTATAAATTTTAAAATAAATATAATTTTAAAGTTTATATGCTATAAAATAATTTTATAGATAAATATTACAAGTTATATTTTATTTAATTCATTTTTTTAAGGAATAAAGTAGTTATTACATTAACAATAATCAATTACTAAATTGTGTCAAAATTGACATAAATGAGTTTTTAAAATAAATACTATTTTATTAAATGATATAAAAATCTTAAAAATATAATATTTTTTAAAATGTCTTATATAATGTTAAAAATTACATTAACTATCTAGATTAGGTTTGTTTTATATTTTATAGTAACTATATTAACCATGTACTGTTAAAATACATGAAGACATGGTAAAAGGTAAACTATTTAACTAACGGTTGAATTTAAAAGATAAGGTTATCTTAATGACCTAAACAGGTATAAAACCTATTTTTTGATATTATTTAGACCCATTATCATGTTATAATCTAAATAAATCACTTTTTATCCATTAATAACCTAAAATCAATTTATAATAGATTAATATTTCAAGACATTCCTAAACTGACCCTTACCTCTCTTATAAATGGGAACTTCTCATTCTCTTTTATTCACATCTCCAAATCCCTTTAGATCAAACAAAATCTGAAAAAAATTCCTCCCAACTTCCCTAAAATAATCCTAGAAACAACCCTCTTTACATAAAACCAACTTAATGGGTCCTTTTGTCCACATCAAAAGGAGACACCTGAACAAGAGGAAATTGTTTTATCTCTTTTTTCACAGTTCTTTTCTTCTTCTGATTCCTCTTCCTAAGTTGTTACCATACTAAAATAACTACACCAGAATATAATATATTTTAATATATTTTTATTATTATGGTAACACCATATTATTTCTTTGACCCATCATATGAAAAAAATATCACCATGCGTGCGTACGTTTGACTTACCGTCTCCACGCCGTGGGGTAAACTGTTTTTCATATATAATTTATTTTGAAAGGTATATAGATGAATATAAATGAATTAAATAATAAATATTACATGATATTATTTATGTAGAATTCACATTCCATCCAATTAAATACCATTTAAACATTAAGGAAATGATACCATCGCTCATACGTATGTACGTCTTACTGTCTCCACGACGCGATGAGACTCATCTTCCACATTCACCATTGAAGAATGATTATAATATATTATTAATAATTATGAAATATATGGAATAATAGGTATAATGGAATAATATATATATACATATACATATACATATACATATACATATACATATACATATATATATATATATATTTATGTATGTACATATATGTCATTCACTTACTTCCATTCAAAACGATAAGAAAACGAAAACGACATTCATGCGTACTTATGACCTACCCTCTCAATGAACAGTGTATTCCATTTCATATATCCATATATTAAATATATTTATATTATGAATATATATGATATATAAATCCTATTATATATTCTATAAGTAGTTAAGTCATGATCTAAGTTATATAATCAAGAATAATAGGTCAAAACAAGTATGAGAAACAATGTGATTATTTTCCGAAATGTTGCATTAATTTGGAGTTTTTAATAAACAAGTAATATAAAGTCATTAAAGAATAATATATGATATCATAAATATTATTTTTATTCTTATATAAGTTAATAATATGTTTAAAATCTTTATACAGGAGTTTTTAGTCACGTACGAATAATATCAAACCTATGGTAAGGGTTAATTCCTCAATCTTATTATTATATGAGATTATTTATGTGTAAGTATTTACTAGGTAATATTTATAATACATGTCCATGTTTCATAAAAATGTATTCAAAAGAAATATTTTAAGGTTTTATAGAAGGTACACTTTAACTATAATATAATATTAAATGTTTTAATGTTTTATTTCTCAAAATATTTTTAATTATTGTCCTTGTTTTCAAAATGATTTTAAATATTTATTTATACGGACATGATTGTTTTAAAATTTTAATTCATTTCAAAAGTTTCCAAGTGGAATGGGACACTTTGATTCAAAAATCTATTTTAAATTAAACCTTTTATAAATTGTGTGACTTTTAAATGATTTCAAGAAAAAATGATTATTTCTCTTAAAGAGTTTTATAGATTATTTTCATTTATGTAAATATCCTTTATTGGATTTTATTCTTGATTGAGGTTGATTTATTACAATACAATCTTTCATATTTTATTGAATGAGTTTTTATATGTTTGATTGTGGATGTGATATTTTTATAGCATTCATGGTTTATGGTTAATGTATTAACATTTATTATTCTAGTTTTAATATGAATGTTTTTGTTATGTTTCACCATTTTCCTAAGAGGAATTCATTGGACTTAGTAAGTGATGGGCGTGGACCACTATAACCCCTCGATGCATCGGTAGGTATCATGAGAAAAACTAGATATGGAATTGGATGAGGCCTTGCCCATATATTTTTATATATGGATTTGGCTGAGGACTTAACCATTTTTTTAGATGTATTAGTCGAAGACTCAATGCTATGTTTCAGATATCATTCACTTATTTCCATTCAAAATGATAAGAAAATGAAAACAACAATCAAGCGTACGTACGACCTACCGTCTCAGTGAATAGTGTATTCCATTTCATATATACATATATACATATATTAATATTATGAATATATATGATATATAAATCATATTATACATTCTATAAGTAATTAAACCTTGATCTAAGTTATATAATCAAGAATAAAAAGTCAAAACACTTGTGAGAAAGAATGCTATTATTTCCTGAAATGTTGCATTAATTTGGATTTGTTAATAAACCGGTAATATAAATTAATTAAAGAATCATATATGATATCATAAATATTATTTTGATTCTTATATAAGTTAATAATACGTTAAAAAGCATTATACATGAGTTTCAGACACGTATGAATAATATCAGACCTATGGTAAGGGTTAATTCCTCAATCTCATTATTATCTGAGATTGTTTATATGTAAGTATTTACTGGGGAATATTTATCATACATTTCCATGATTTATAAAAATGTTTTCAAAAGGAATATTTTAAGGTTTTATGGAAGGTACAATTTAACTATAACATCATTTTTAACATTTTAAAGTTTTTTTTCTAAATATTTTTAATTATTGTCCTTGTTTTCAAAATTATTTATAGATTTATTTATATGGAAATGATTGTTTTAAAATGTTAATTCATTTCATAAGTTTCAAAGTGGTATGGGACACTTTGATTCAAAAATATATTTTAAATTAAATCTTTTATAAATTGTGTGACTTTTAAATGATTTCAAGAAAAAAGAGATATTTCTCTTAAAGATTTTTACAGATTATTTTCATTTATGTGAATATCCTTTATTGGATTTTATTTTTTATTGAGCTTGATTTATTACAATAAAATCTTCCTTATTTTATTGAATGTGTTTTGATATGTTTGATTGTGGATGTGATATTTTTATGCCATTCATGGTTTATGGTTAAAGTATTAACATTTTGTATTCTAGTTTTAATACGAATGTTTATATTATGTTTCACCATTTTCATAAGAGGAATGCATTGGACTTAGTAAGTGACAGACGAGGCCTTCTATAACCCATAGATGCATCAGTAGGTCTCATGATAAAAACTAGACATGGAATTGGATGAAGCCTTGCCTATATATTTTTAGATATAGATTAGGCTGATACCTTAACCATTTTTTTAGATGTCTTGGCTGAAGCCTCGATGATATGTTTCAGATGTCTAACATTATGCATTCCCTCATTATGATATTAATTATTGATTCTACATGTAATTATTCAACTATCATAATATCCATGTGAATGTTTAAATGGAATTATTTAATTTATTCTTCCCATATTATGCTGATGATATTATTTAAAAGGCTTATGTTTTAGTTTTGTACCTTGCCTTAAAAGTTTAGGATTAATTGTGATAGTTTGTATTATATTGTTTATCCTTACTGAGCATCTGAGATCACCCATTTCTTATGTTTAATTTTCCTATAATGCTAAGATGTGTTTTATTATTGATATGAATGGTTAAGATGGGGGAATAATGTCATTCTTAAGGTATTATCTATGTTGTGTTTTATGTTAGAAATTTAAATGTAAAGTTCTTATATGTAATCTATTTTCCAAGACTGCTAAATTGATCTGTCCTTCGAGACTTGATTCCTTGTAATCATGCCATTGTATTAAAATAATGCACTAACTCCGGGCTTCTAGAGTCAGGGGGTTACATGTACTCCTCATGAATGAATTTTATAATTAATCTCCTGAATTTTATGGGGATTTACATATCAATTTTTGGTTCTCTCTATCACGAGGTTTACAGTTCAATTGTTACCATAGAGATAAGGGATTTTGTCCCAATTTGTCTTCATTAGGATATAAATCATGTTACACACCTATATTATTTTATGAGGGGTATATACATCTCCATTGAAATTTTATATAATAAACCTTCTTCTATTTATAATAGTTAAATTTTCATTTAATTTTATGAATTAATGGGTATTATGATTAAAAAGTTACTAAAGTGGTAAGGATTTGATTTAACAACATCATTATTCATCAAGATGTTTTATGATTATGCTTTGGAGGATGAAATATTATGTTCCACATATCATGAAAGTCATGAATTTTATTATCCTCTGGTTAGGTAATGAGAATAAAGGCTATCCCATTTTTTCCATTTCTTTATTAACTCATGATTCTAAATTAATATTTTCAATGAATACTTACTTAATTTATCTCTTCGGTCGAAAACCATTTTTTTCATTGACATCAATGTTTTCTAAAAATATCTAATTTTTTTTGTTGTTCATCATGGATTTCTAATGTAATTTTACCCATTCTGTATTCTTAATCTTTTTTTAGAAGGAAACATTACACTATTTTCAAAACAAGGCCTATTTGAACTTTATTGAAAATGTGAAAGGAATCTTTATTTTAATATGTATTACATTTCTCATCATTATCAACAATAAATATTTTAAGAATTATATTATAAATTTCAAATTATATATTCAATGAAAAGGATTCTGAAAATATTTTATGTTTTTAAAAAGTGTTTTTCAAAGTGGAAAATATAATTTCTTCATGAAATGTTTTAAATGTTTTTTAATTATTCCATTATAAGTTTTAAATGAATTTTCAATGAAAAGGATTGTTGAAATATTTTATGAATTTATAGTTTTTATAATATAATTTTCAATGAATTTTTTTCTTCCTTATGAAATATTATAATTGAGATTTAAAGATTCATTTATATGTTTTCAGATGCTTTGGGCCTTCTCTACTTCAAACCCCCCATGAGTATGGTCACTGTAACATCCCGGTTCCAGAATCTGCTTAGAGGTGCCCCGTACCCAGTTGTTCACATGGCCTCAAGAGCATTTCCCTGAATCCCAGAGGATGCCGACTAGTAGTGAGGGACTTGGGTGTGATAGTGGGGAAACTATTCCCTCATTGGAAGAGTAATGCAGTGGAAATAACATATATAGAATCGTGGAATCAGTAAAAGCATGCAATAAGTAAACAAAAAAATAATGAAGAAATAAACAACTTAAGCACATATATATAATGATGCATGATACATATGTCTAGAAAAGTAGCCAACAAAGTCACAATTATGGAATACAGTAGTAAACCAAAGTACAAAAGAAAACAAATAAACTCCAACAGCATCGAAACCCTTAGATTTGTCCCATGCACTCCAATTCCACAACAATCATGTACCTGAAGTAGAAGGGTGCTTGACCTTATTTATACCCGCAACAATATAATATGTTTGGTCCTAAAAGCATGACCCAAACAACATGTGAGACGAATCCTAGTAGGCAAACACCCAATTATCTGTGCCTAAGAGTCAGTGAAAATATATGGTAATCAAAATTCAAAAGAAGTAATAAACATGGAAGTACTCAAAATTAAATAGTCCTACCAATTCAATTACGATCAATTTACATTTAACAATTTAGACAACCAGTTACAAATACAATAAAACCTCTAAGAATGTTCTCAAAACCTATCCCCTCTGGATCAGATAACAATCTTAAGTATTCCTCTGGGTAGTTCTCACAGTCTGGCCCCTCTGGTTCAATTTACAAAAGAGATTTAAGGAAGACTCTCTGAGGAAGAACTCACCATCAATTACCACTATCGTCATTTATAATCAAAGAATATCTGAGGAAGCACTCACCATCAATTTACCCTATAGTCTTTTAACTGTAAACTACACACTTTGAGGAAGTACTCAATGTCAATTCCTCCTATGGTCTCATAACATAACTATAGACACTCCGAGGGAGAAATCAACGTCAATCCCCCCTATGATCTCTCAATGTGATAATAACAGACACTCTCGGAAAGACCTCAATGTCAATTTCCCCTATTGTCTCACTACACCAGGTTTCCTCAACCCCATGTAAAGAAATCGCACACAAAGGATAATTAGCATCCAAAAAAAACCTCAAAGTACTACTTAGCTAAAAAGCTACAAGGCATGTCACAACATATTAGATAAAATCACTCCAACCTAATAGTAATAGGCATAGAAACAAAGCATCATAATATTCAAGCTAGACCAAATGGTCAATAACAAGAAAACATGGGAAAAAAATCCATATCATGGAATGGTTAACATTATTCACAAAAATTAACCTCTACCCAAACAAACTTGGCATTGAAAGCAATAAAAGGACTAAAAACCATAAACACGCAATACCCTGAACAAGGGTATTGGCACTTTTGCATATTTAACTCAAAGACTGTCTACAAAAAGGTACAAATCACCTACCTCGGCGTTGTACGGGTGATATACGTGAAGCTCAGTCCTTGAATCACCCTATAATGCCGTAGATCTACAAAAATGTTAAAACATTCAACCGAGGATATCTCTCGAAAGAGGTTAAATTAGGAGATGATGTTCAAGAAGAAGGGAGAACTCACTGATGCAACTCCAATGTAATCAACGGGGTTCTAATTGGAGAACAGATGAAGAGTCCAGAGCTTGGAAAAGATCTATGGCCGTACAAATGCTTCTTGAATGAGACAAAAGAAGAAGAAGTGTGTTCTGTTAGTCAGACATGACCCCGGTCCATTTAATGAAAAAATAAAAGTAGAAAGATTGTTCGTTAAAAGTATATGGCGTGTACTTGCCTTTCCTAACCTCTACTATAGGTGGTCTCTAGGTCACCACACACGACCATGTGCCCCGATCATTAAACAGCTCACACATGGTCACCCACAGCAATAGGGTACACAACGTGTACTTAACGTACATGGAATGTACTCCTAAAATTTATAGAAACTCCTATTTTTCTCAAAAAACAACCGGAAAAGAAAAAAATACATGAAAAGAAGATCTTGGTTCTTACAAACCTCCCCCCTTAAATAAATTCGTTCCCAAATTTCCCTAATAAGGTGGCATAGAAGAAGAAACCTCGAACATTTTCGGCCACTGTGATTGTACATCGACCTCCCTCTCCTAGGTCTCGTCCCATACTCGCTCATGATGCCATAGCACTCGTACTAGAGGAATAGAATGGCCATGAAGAACCTTCTCACTTCGATTAACAATCCGAATAGGATTCTCTTGGAAAGATGCATCTACCTCTAACTCAACCTATTCGGGTTGAAAAACATGAGACAGGTCTGAGAAGTAACGCCGAAGCTGAGAAACGTGAATGATGTCATGCATAGCCAGATACCTCTGAGGTAACTGAAACCGATAAAAAACTGGCCTGACTCTCTCCAAAACCTTGAATGGTCTGACGTAACTCAGTGAAAGCTTTCCATGTCTTCTAATCCTCTTTTGTCCCAACCTCGGTGTGTCACATAGAAAAACCTGATCTCCGACCTCAAACTCCAGAGGTCATCTCTATCGATAAGCATAAGACTTCTGTCTTGACTGTGCAGTAGCCATCTTCCTCTAAATAAACTCTACCTGCTTTGTGGTTTCCTGGACAAGTCAAGGTCCTAGCATAGCTTCCTCTCCTGCCTCCAGACAACATAAGGTTGATCGGCATGGCCTATCATACAAGGCCTCATAAGGTGCCATCTGAATAGTTTCTTGAAAACTATTAATGTAGGAAAAATCCAAAAGAGGTATGTGCTTATCCCAAGAACCTCTAAAATCCATGACACATGCTCGAAGAATTTTCTCTAGCACCTGAATCATACGCTCGGACTAGCCATCTATCTGGGGATGATATGATGTACTCAATAATACCTTTGTACCAAAATCCCTCTGAAGCCAGACTCGATAAGTAAAACTGGCATCCCTATCTGAAACAATTGAGTATGGAACCCCCTGTAGATGTAAAATCTCTCAGATGTACAGCCGTCCTAGATTATCAACACTGAAGGTCTCCTTGATTGGAAAGAAGTGAGAAACCTTTGTGAGTTTTTCAATGACAACCCAAACTGCATCATTACCTTAAGGAAACCTAGACAAACCTATCACGTAATCGATCACGACATCATTCCATTTCCACTCAATAATGGGTAACTGCTGCAAAAGGGCTGCTGGTCGCTGATGCTCCGCCTTCACCTACTGATAGGTGGAACACCTCATGACAAAACCAGTAACATATATCTTCATACCTGGCCACCAGTACTGATGGTGAAAATCTTGATACTTCTTGGTGACACTAGGATGAACTACCCAAACCAAGGAATGATGGTCTCACATCAGCTCCTCGTATATGAATGTTGGCACCCACAAACGTCCATGAAAATGAAATATATCATCCTCACCTACTATCCATCTAGGAAGAAGGTCCTATCCTGACACACTCTCCCATAGGACTAGGCCTTCTAAATTTGATAGCTGCCTCTTTCGCACTTGATCAAGAAGAGTAGAGGTAACAGGTACAGAAGATAGAAACTTCTTCCGCTGTCTACCATGCACCTCCAAATGCATCTTAGAGAACAGAGCCATAAGCTTCCACTCACTGCTGGCCTCCTGAACTACCTCTACCCGAGTCCTCTTGCTCAATGCATCAGCCACTACGTTTCCCTTCCTAGGCATGTAGAAAAGCTCAAAGTCAAAAGACTGAAGGTACTCAACCCACCTTTTTTGTCTCAAATTCAAGTCACGCTGAGTGAAGATATACTCGAGACTTTTGTGGTCGGTGAAAACCACAAAATGATCTCCCAACAGGTAGTGTCTCCAACATCATAAAGCATGAACAACTACCAAAAACCTGAGATCATGCATCATGTAATTTTTCTCATGTGTCCTCAACTGCCAAGACCCATATGCAATAACCCATTCTCCCTACATAAGAACTTATCCCAGCTCAATACCTGATGAATCACAGTAAATAGTATATCTATTGCTCGACATTGAAAAAACTATTATCGACACTGATGTCAAACTCCCTTTTAGATCCGGAAAGGATGAATCACAAGATTCGGACCCCAAGTACTTCACAGCCTTCTTAGTTAGGCCCATCAGTGGCACTGCTAAGCATGAAAAGTCCTGTATGAAAAGTCTGTAGTAACCAGCCAGCCCTAGAAAACATCATACCTCAAATAATTTCTTTGGATGATCCTAGGAAATTACTACTATCACTTTCTCTAGATCTACTTATACTCCTGTCTCTGAGATAACATGGCCCAAGAAGTGAATCTGGTCCATCCAAATGTGGAATTTTGAGAGCTTAGCATATAACTGATGCTCTCTCAGTGTACTCAAAACAATATCAAGATGTATGGCATGGTCGCGTCAAGTGTTAGAGTACACCAAAATATCATCCACAAAGATCACCATGAAAGAATACAAATATGGTTGGAACACTCGGTTCATCAGTGCCATGAAAACTGCAGGCGCGTTCATGAGACTGAATGACAAAACCATATACTCGTATAGGATATACCTACTCCAAAAGGATATAAGAGGTATATATGATGGTCTAACATGAAACTAATGATAACCAGATCTCAAGTAAATCTTCGAGAACACCCGGGTTCGTCAATGGTGATCAAATAGATCATCAATCCTCGGCAAGGGATATTAGTTCTTGACCATCAACTATTTTAACATCCGATAATCCACAAAAAGTCTGAGGGCACCTTATGCCTTTTTCAAAAATAGGATAGGAAAACCCCAAGGATAAGTACTAGGTAATATGAAACCCTTTGCCTGTAACTCCTCAAACTACTTCTTGAGTTCCTCTAACTCTGGTGTAGCAATCCTATATAGAGGAATGGACACCGGTGCCACTCCTAGCACAAGCTCAATAGAAAAGTCAAACTCTTGCTTCAGAGGCAAACCTAAAAGGTTCTCTAGAAAGACATCCCTGAAATGATCCACCACTGGAGGAAAATACATATTTTAAGTCCCCTGGTCATACATATATGGACTAACAAACCGGGTGTAACTCCTCCCAACCCATGATGCTCAGGTCCCGTTCTGCTCGCCTAAACATCCCATTCTACCTTATAAAGAAACAATCCACCCTCTGGAGATGTGAAACTCACACTACAGTGATAGTAATCGAAAACAAACTAGAAGGTAACCAACCAGTCCATTCCGAGAATGAAATCATAGCCCATCATCTCCAAGACATAGAGGTCCCAAAAGATGTGACACCCAAAAACCTCAAGAGTTCACTCCTTGCACTGATGTACACTAGTCGTTCTAGTTCCCAATAGAGTGCCTAGAGTCAAGACATCAGTAGAAGGAAAGATAAAGAGCCTAAGGCTCTCCACAATATAAATAGATATAAATCTATGAGAATCATTTGTATCAAAAATTACAGAAGCTAAAACTGATGTAACTAGGATCATACCTTAAACTGCAGAGGGCCTGAGATCCTTCTCCTACTAGGTCTACTCCATTGAAAAATTCTAACCTACACTGCGACCCTATGACCCTGGATGACCACTCTGAGCTGATCCACCCTATTTTCACTGAAAACCTTGCGAATGGCTACCATGGCTATGACCTCCACCTTGGCTAGAATGGCCAGAAGAACTCTAGTTCCCAGACTGGTGAGAAACTGGTGGTGCTGATCCTAAACGAGGAGTCATATAAAAACCCCGACCACCAGTTGTTGGTGAAAAGATCTAATAGAAGTGATAAAGATGAACCATCTTGCTACAAGATCAGAATTCCACTGGGTCTCTCGGGCAATGTGGCCTTGTATTCCCGAACCTTCCACACTAGTAGCATACCACCTGGATACCTGGAGGTGCATCCCGCCTACTCGGATCTACACGTGTAGAATTCCTGTGGTGATTATTTCTATCAGCCAGAGAAGCACTAACTCTGGATGTGAAACCGCCCAAGCTCACAGATCCAGAATCCCTCAGGTTACACTCTGTGATCAACACCTGGTTGACTATAGAAGATATGGAAGTCAACCTGAAGATGTTCACGTGAGGCCGAATATCCTTCCTGAGACCATCCTCAAACTTACGTGCAAGGAATAAATCATATCCCCCATAGAAAGGGTGTAAAGAGATGCAACTCTATGAAGTGAGAATAATATTCCATGACTGAAAGAGTACCCTGCTCCAAAATCATGAAATCTCAGGCTTGATTTGCCCTCAAGGTCTCCGGGTAGATGTAGTCGTAGAAGGTATGCTGAAACTCGTCCCACGCCATAACCTGTTGGCACCCCGCCTATAAGATCACATCCCACCATATCTTGGTAGAATCCCAAAGAATATACACAACAAGCTTGACCCTCCTATCTGGAGGTGTCTCTGAATGCTCAAAGATCATTAGCATGGATTCTAGCCAGGACTCTAGAGCCTGGGGTCCTCCATCCCCTAAAAAAGTGGGAGGATGTTGATGCTGAAAGACCCGTGTCAATTCTGCCATCAATGGGGCAGGATGTGGTAATCCCTTGAAGGTCTTCATAAACCTCAAAAATTCCTCTCGAAACTATTCCTCAAGACCTATATCCAGGTTGATAGCTGGTGCAAAGACTGGCACAACTAGAGGATCTGCTGGTAGTCCCTGATTAGCCATATCTGGTGTCTGATCACTGCCCTGTAATAGGCGAACAACCGGAGGACGTCTCGATGGTATTACTCTGCATGGTCAAGTGCACACCTTAGATCAAGATTAACAATGAATGAAAATTAGAATTTTATGAAGGGAACAAGAGAAATAAAGCATTCATTTTTTTCAAAACATGGATACACAATGTGTATAATGCATACACAACATTTTCCCTTAAGCCTTCACATGGGCGTGGAATTCTGCCAACCCAGGTCATGTAACACCCCATAAACACAATTTTTTAACCTAACACACAATGTGTACTTGAATCCTCTTCCCCTACCTGAGTTATTGTACATGGATAATCCACATAGTTATCCAAAAACTAGACTACATGGCATGTTAGTTCCATACATGACATGTACTAGATGAACTTCACTGACTGGTGTTGTTTGTTACATGGCTGGTTACACGACTCACTCTACACGGTGTGTTCCAGATGGACACGATGTCTACTAGAAAGATTTCACTACCCCGTGTTGTTCGTTACATGGCCAGATACAAGGGTCACACTACACAACATGTTCAATCTTGACACGATGTGTATAACCTAAGATTTATCCATTTGTGTTGTTAGTCACACGGGTGGACACACGGTCTACACAACATGGCATGTACAATAGGTACACGATGTGTTCCCCCAAATATTTACCAAACCCGTGTCTCTTCCCACATAGCCAATGACATGGTGAGAGACTACACAACGTGTACATACAGTACATGACATGTACTTAATAAAAACAGTTCCTTCTCAAACAGAAGGACACATGATATATATTCATCATTACACGCCGTATATTCTAGGTTCTTCGAGACAGTAAGCCTCAGAAACTACTCTGGAACCCAGAAAACACTGAAACAAACATTAAGGTGCCAAATTCCGATCTGTGAGGGCCCATACTCCCCACGAATCAAAGCATGGCATATTATACATGTCATTTTCAAGCGTAAAAGTGTAATGATCCACCAAATTCTGATCCATGAGGGCCCATAACACCTCAATAACCAAAGTTTGGTGTTCATTCAAACAAAACCTTACACAATTCAATACCCTATAAAAATTAGTAATTCTATCAATTCATCTATCATAATAACATGCATATCAAGCACAAAATCTATCACAATAACATAAAATCACTAATTCACTGTAAATAGCTTGGCAAGAATGCGTGAAATGTGATTTATAACAAGTTCCTATATGATGCATAAGATATCATACCCTCATCTAATCAGGTTGAAAAAGAAATAGAACCTTAATAATATCAACGATAACAACACAAAACATGTGAATCACCCAAAAGTGAAATCAAATAAACTATAAAATTGAAAAATCAGAAAAATTGCAATAATGAGGAATATTTGCTTTTCCCTGTACACTGGTTAGCTACTACCCATCAAAAATTATTACCAAGTACCTATTCCTTCTTATCCCTAGCTATAGGCTTCAAATTGTAAGTCAAGAAGAAAATAATACTTCTAATACCACTTTGTAATTTTCCTGTTCAGGAAGCATCCTTGAGGTTCCCCATACTTGGTTGGTCATTTCCCTGAATTCCAGAGGATGTTGACTAGTAGTGGGGGCCTTGGGTGTGATAGTGGGAAAACTATTCCTTCATTGGCGGAGTAACACAGTGGAAATAATAGATATACAATAGCAGAAGCAATAAAAGAATGCAATAAGTAAATAACGGAAGAATGAAGAAATAAACAACTTGAGTACATATATATAATTATGCATGATACATATATCAAGGAAAGAATCCAAATAAGTCACAATGCTGAAATATAGTTGTAAACCAAAGTGCAAAAGAGAATAGATAAACTCCAACAACATCGCAAGCCTCATCTTGGTCCTATGCTCTCCAGATCCACAGCAATAAAGTACCTAAAGTAGAAGGGTGATTTACCTTATCTATACCCACAACAATATAATCTGTTTTGGCCCAAATGGACGACCCAAATAGGGGGTAAGACGAATCCCAATAGGTAACCACCCAATGATCTGTGCCTAACCGTCAGTGAAAATATAAGGCCCCAGCCTTAAACCTTACTTAATCTTGAGATCTTTCAAGAATACACATTGAGGATCTTTTCAGGTTTAGAGTTTTAGAGAATTAGATCATAAATCATGCATTACATTCCACATTTAAACAAGGTGGTTACATAAAAACAATATTCATTTTTTCCATCAAAGGAAACATATTCAAAATAAAACATTGATTATTTCTTGACACTTCCTTGACACTATCATTACATCATGCACTTTTCCCTTGACCTGTGAAAAACATTTCAAAAACTTGGGATGAACATAAAAATCTCATTAAGGGATATAAAAATATGGAATGAAAACATAAGTCCATGTACACATAAGAATAAATAAAATCATACTTTACTCATAAAACATAAGAAATTTATCATACCTCATGAAATCATAAGATTTATGAATAACTCATAGAAAACATAAGACATAAAGGTCACTTGAGGCATTCATAACATTCTTACGTTGGGAGTAACATGCATGGTTATGTTTGGAATACCCATCATAGTATATTCCATAAATATCTTTGGAGAAACCTTAGAGTTTAACCCCTTTGCGTTACCCAATGCATTGGAGAGCTATATCAGTCTCACCCACCCTTAGTTTATCATGGAACCACCCGTCTTCATAAATTATTCCCAAGAACCATAACATAATCATATCACATAAAACATGCATAATGGAAACATTACATTTCCACATTTCAATCACAAGATATCAATACAACACATTGATATAATAAAAAAATTATCAAAACCATTTTCAATACCAAAATAAAAGAAAAGTAAAACATGGTATTTATTTTTCATTTAAAAAAAGTTATGGCTTGTAGAGAAAGCCGAAACTCAAATAATGGTCACGACGGTGGAGAAGTCGTTGTCGCCGCATACGTACGACAAAAACATTCCCTTTTGTTTTTTATTAAAATTATTTGTATAAAAATATTCCTTTTGAATAAAAGTAAAATTAAAAGGGGTTTATACACCATATAAAAGAAAGTTGTGTATAAAACAAAATATGCCTCAATTAAAGGAAATTGAGACGAAGTCCCTTACCTCATGTCCAACTTGACTTGATCATTCTTTAATCTCCTGAATAATAAACTTGAGTTAATTTATACTTTCTTAAGAACCTTTTCAAGTTAATTATTCCTTTTATATCACTTATTACCATATTATGAACATTACTTAACTATTTAAGTTAATAACGGTCGTTTTGTCGATCTTTGGTACATGAGCCAAAAATGGACTTCTTATAATTACATGTTGTTCTTGTGGTCAAAGGTTCATTATATACAGAATTATAGTCATGATGTAGATATCGTATATATCATATATATTCAGTATATACATGCATTTATAATATTACATAACATCTAGAGGTAAGAAATGAAATGCACCGTTCATGGAGACGGTAAGCCGTACGTACGCATGAACGCTACTTTCATTTCTATTTCATAATTAATGGAATGAAATCATAATTATATAAAATAATATTATAATTCCAGTATTATATCTTATATAATATCATTAACTCCATCATTTACACGTCCCAAATATGACATTAATGGTTCAAATCACTTTGAGGGGGCGGTAGTCCGCACTTCCAAAAAATGAAATTATCACATTTATCCATAATGGAAACCATAAAGGTATGACATAAATGAAAAATAAAGAATAATAAGGAAAAAATAAACATAATATATATCATATATAAAAATAGTGACATCTTAATGGCCACCTTTAAATGTGTTAAAATAATATTGAACAATCATCATTTTGTGAGGCAGTAATTCGCCATCCACAGAAACAGTATGTTATTTAACCATTAGACGGAGGTGTGTGTATGTGTAGCTAGAATAATTCTTATAACAACATCCTAGTATATTGAAGATATTGGTTTTGTTACAAAATAAAGGAATAAAAAGAGTTTAGGGGGTTGGAGAAGAAAAATAAAACAAAAGAACCCAATTGAAGACATTACCTTTAAATTGGGTAACTCCTCTTGGTTTGAACCAAAAGGGTTTCTTGAAGAGATTTCTGCCTAAGGTAAGGCTTCTAGGATGAAGATAAGGATGTGGAGAGATAAATGAGCAGATCTTGGCTGAGCCAATGTCTTGAGAGGTGTGTGTAAGGAGGTAGAGATTGGGGCCTTTTATAAGAGGGAACAGGGGCACTCTTGGGAATTCAAGAAATGTTACTTTATTTTAAAATTAGTTTCAGATTTTAAAGGTCCCATATTGATATATTTCTAGGATAAGGTTATAAGGGTTCGAAATATATTCATCCAATATGTTTTTGACAGGTGTAAGTCTTAGATTTTACATTTTCTTTTCATTTTATTTAAATGGTTCATTAATGAGGTAATCACTGCATCATCATGATGTCATAAATAAATTAATTTATTTAATTTCTAAAAACTATAAAAAAACTACTATGATGTAGGAAATATTTTTAGGATTATAATTAATATTTATAGTCTAATAGATCATTTACACAGTCAAAACAAAAATTGTTTTACTTGGGTGATACATACTTTGGTTATACTTTCCTTTTAAAAAAATAATATAATAAAATGTCACTATCACCCAAAAGTGATTACATGGGGTCCCAAAGTTTAGAAAAAGGCATAACATGGTCTGCCATGACACAACCAATAGCATTAGGAAACATGTTGGGGTCATTTTTTATTATTATGATATTATTTTATTATCCTTAACTACCCGATTACTAATTAATCACGATAATTAAAGATAATTACCGTAGTTACTATTCATAATATCCAAAAAGAAAAGTGTATTAATTACATAATTTGGACCATCTGATTCCAAATATGGAATCCATTTTACCAAATTACAAACACAGAAATTGTAGTAATTAATTTAAAAATAATTCTCGTTGTCAAAACAAATAGCGGGTTTTTTAGAAACAATATCTATCAAAATTTTGACAATTGTTTATGTCCAATTTGAAAGTGAAATTAATTCCAATGACCAAAATTGGATTAAATGGTAAAAATATATTCTATTTAAACTTTAAAACCAATTAAAAAGATAATATATCCATATAATTAAATTAGATGAAAAAGCAGTTTTGAAGTAAAATGCAGTATTTTTCACTATTCATTAAAAAATGAACATTGTCAGAAAAATACCAAAAATTTATCCAAAGTAAATTTAAATGTCCCAATACTAAAGAATAAGTTTATTTTAAAAAATAAATCTTATAAAATTGTCAAAAGATTGATTTAAAAATGGGTTTCCATCAAAAGGCAGTAAAATAATCTTTTAAAAATATTAGTGTATTCCATGCTTAAGATTGGATTTATTCTCATTTTAAGCCTCAAAACACTATCTAATTTATAAATAGACATAGATAAGAAAATATATTATTCATTACTTACTTGGGATGTTACATCCTTCCCCTCTTATAAAATCGCATCCCCGCAATTTATTTACTTATCAAATAAGTGGGGGTATTTGTCCCTCATTGCATTTTCAGATTCCCATGTTGCTTCTTCAATCTTGTGGTTTTTTTTCACAAAACCATTACTTGATGAATCACCTTATTCCGAAATACTTGCTCTTTGTGGTCAAGAATCTGAACTGGTTATTCCTCATAAGATATATTCTCTTCCAGCTGAACTACCTCTGGACTCAAAACATCAGATAGATCTGACATGTACTTCCTTAACATTGAAACATGAAAAACATTATGTACCTAAGATAAAATCGGAGGTAAATCCACTCGGTAAGAAACTGATCCAACTCTCTCCAGAATCTCATATGTTCCAATGAACCTTGGACTCAAATTTCCTTTCTTACCAAATCGCATCACACTTTTCCATGGTGAAACTTTGAGAAAAACATGATCACCTACCTCAAAAGAGAGATCCTTCCTCCTATTGTCTGCATAACTTTTCTGACTGATCTGAGTTGTTCTCATGTGTTTCTATATCAGCAGAACTTTTTCTTCCAACTCTTCTACCAATTCTGGTCCCATCAACTTCCTTTCACCCACTTCATCCCAAAAATCTGGACTTCGACACCGCTTCCCATATAATACCTCAAATGGTGCATCTGTATACTAGAATGAAAACTGTTATTATAAGAAAACTCAACCAAAGAAAGATGTTGGTCCCAACTTACCTAATAATCCATAGAACAAGAATGTAGAATATCCTCCAAAGTCTGAAATGTTTGTTCTGACTGCCCATCTGATTGAGGATGAAAAGCTGTACTAAAATTTAATTCAGTACCCAACGACTTCTGAAGGCCTTTCCAAAAGTTATAAGTAAACCTGGGATCATGATCAGATACAATGGAGAGAGGAACTCCATGTAACCTGACTATCTCTTTAAGATATAAAAAAGAAAGTTGATATAGAGAAAAAGTATCTCGTATAGCAAGGAAATGAGCAGATTTAGTCAAGTGATCAATAATAACCCAGATTGCATTATTACCTCGAGGTGTCTTCGACAACCCCACAACGAAGTCCATGGATATATTCTCCCATTTCCACTCTGGAACTGGTAATGGCTGAAGCATCCCTTTCGGTAACTTCCACTCTGATTTAACTTGTTGACAAGTCAAACACTTCCAAGTAAAATCATCAATATCTCTTTTCATGCCATCCCACCAATAATACTCCCGAAGATCTCTATACATCTTAGTACTTCCTGGATGAACTAAAAACGAAGAACTATGAGCTTCACATAACAACTCTCACTTTAACTGTAAATCACAAGGCACACACAATCTCTTCCCAAATCTCAAAACACAATTATTATCAATGTTGAATTCAGACAACATACCCTTCTGAACCAACTCTACCTTTTTCTTCAACTCATTGTATTTCTTTTGTGCTTGATTAATTCTGTCTGATAGAGAAGATTTCACTGATACCTGGAACAAAACAGAAGAACATCCTACACCAACAACTTCTATGCCAAATTTCATCAAATCCTTAACCAAAGGATCACGTTCCAAACACAACATTGTTAATGAAGCATTAATTTTTAGACTCAAAGCATCAACCACTTTATTTGATTTTCTTGTATGGTAATGAATTGTAAAATCATAATCCTTGATTAATTCTAGCCATCTCCTCTGTCTCATGTTCAATTATTTATGAGTGAATATATACTTTAAACTTTTGTGATCAATATATATCTCACACTTTACACCATACAAATGATGCCTCCAAATTTTTAAAGAGAAAACAATAGAAACTAATTCCATATCATGTGTAGGGTAATTTACCTCATGGGTTTTCCACTGACGTGAAGAATAAGGAATTACCTGATCATTCTGCATTAGGACGCAACCAATTCCTTTCAACGAAGTATCACTGTAGATAACAAACTCACCATTCCTAGAAGGTAGTGCCAAAACTGGATCATTCACCAATATTCTTTTCAATTCCTGAAAACAATCATCACATTATTTTGTCCAGATAAACTAAACACCCTTCCGAGTTAGCTTAGTCATTGGACTAGATAACCGTGAAAAATTTCTAACAAGCCTGAGGTAATAGCCTACCAAAACAAGAAAACTACGAATCTCAGTTACATTTGTTGGTCTTGGACATTCTTCAACAACCTTTGTTTTTGCAGGATCAACAATTATCCCATCTTTAGAAACAATGTGACCAAGGAAAGAAATTTGTTGCAACCAAAACTCACACTTGCTGAATTTCCCATACAATTTCTTTTCTTATAAGGTTTAAAAAATAACCCTTAAATGTCTTTCATGATCCTATTTAATTTTAGAAAACACTAAAATATCATCAATGAACATAACCACAAACTTATCAAAGAACTCATGGAAAATTCTATTCATAAGGTCCATGAATACAGTAGGTGCATTGGTTAACCCAAAAGGCATTACTACAAATTCATAATGGCTATATCTCGTACAAAACGCAGTCTTCAGAACATCTACTTCCTTTACCTTCAACTGATGGTACCCCGATCTCAGGTCAATCTTTGAAAAATACTGAGCTCCCTAGAGATGATCAAACAAATCATCTATATGAGGAAAAGGATATTTTTTCTTCAAAGTTATGTTATTAAAGGATATATAATCAATTCAAAGTCTAATAGAACCATCTTTTTTTTTTAAAAATAAGACAGGAGAACCCCATGGTGATGTTCTAGGTCGAATGAAACCTTTATCTAATAAATCTTACAATTGCTCCTTCAACTCTAAAAGTTCAAATTGAGGCATTCGATAAGGGGGTTTTGAAATTGGATTAGAATCAGGAACTAAGTCAATAGTAAATTCAACTTCCCGATCGGGTATTATTCCAGGAAACTCATCAGAAATAACATCAGGATACTCATTTACCACAGGCACATCATTACTCTGAACGGTTCCTTTGTTTTCAACAATATGGGCAAGGTAACATTCATTTTTATCTTTTACAAGCTTCTCAGCCTCTTGATATGTTATCAACAATAAGGGTTCATTCTTGTACACAAACTGAAAGTCTTTCTGAAAATAAACTTCTTTAGCTCTACAGTCAATCTTATCATGGTAAACAGAGAGACAATCTATACCCAGGATAACATCAAACTCTACTAGAGGTAAAACAATAAGGTTTTCAAGTAGGTTCTTTCCATGGATAAGGATAGGAAGATTCTTATAAATTCTTTTTGCCTCAACATTTCCCCCAGGTGTTTTTACCAAAAGTTCAGGAGTCATTTCTTAAGATGGAATTCCCAATTTACTAGAAAATTTTTCAGGGATGAAATAACGTGTAGACCCCGAATCAAATAAAACATTGGAATAATATGAGAAAACAAAAAAACTACCTGATACCACTTCATTTGATGGCCCAATATCTGCTGAAGTAGTTGCAAAGGATTTCACCACCCCTTTATGCTTGTAGTCTGACTGCTTCCCATCACTCGAGCTCTTTGTCGGACACTCGTTTGCATAATGACCCATCTCATTGCACTTGAAACACTTCACTAACTGTAAATAAAATTTGGTCTTACCATCACCATGATCTTTTCTAGTGTAATCACGATCCTTATGTCCCATCTTACCACATCAGTAACACTTTACAGAATTCAAAAGTCATTCCCAAGAATGCCTTTTACCACATTTATCACAAACTAAAAACTTAGTTTTCTTACCATCAGACCTCTTTGAAGGATTCTTCCCTTTCTCCTTCCACCTCAGTCTCTTCTTCTTTTGGTTGTCATAGAACACTTGATCATTGGAAAACTCCATTTCCACCTTCTCAACACATCAAACAATATTTTCATAACTTTTGAACTCATGAGAAGCTAATTACCTTCGATATTTTGGCTTTAATCCTAAGTAAAAACTATTGATTTTACTATCAAGGTCTCAGATAAAATTTGGAGCATACCTTCCCAATAGAGTGAACCTTTCTTCACAAGAAGCCACTGAGTCGTCATCTTGCCTCAATTATAAGAATTGTTTTTCCATCCTAAGTCGAACATCCTTAGGAAAATATTTCTCAAGAAACATACCTTTGAATTCATCCCAGTGAAGAGCATCAATCTAATCAAAGTCCCTGATATTTTTAACCATCGACCACCACTGATCTGCTTCACCCTCCAAATGTTAAATAGAAAGACTAACCTTTTGAATGTCTGAACACCCCATGACATCGAAAATCTTCTCCAGTGCTTTAATCTACCTTTAGCTATCAAAAGGTTAGATGATCCTCTGAATGATGGGGGATGCTGCCTCATGAAATGTTCCACCATTGACATGTTCTTCTGCGGTTGATCTGGCCGATCTCGTGCATGGATACCACCACCATTTATCACTTTATTAAACTGCGCCATTACTGCAACAAACTGTTCAGTTCCAATTCCGAACATCTCAGGATGCTGATTCGGAAGGTCATTTCCTTCTGTATGCCTTCATAGCACTGCTTCCCTGTTTCCTCTATGGAAAACCATTCCGAACAAACATGTCTTAGATGAAGCAACATGGTAATCTTCAAATGCTATATCATTTAAATTTTACCAAAAAAATATATTTTTGGATAATAATTTAATAGAATTATAACTCCTAAAGATATCTAAACTGACCTTTGATACCAACTATAAGGCCCCAGCCTTAAGCCTTACTTAATCTTGAGATATTTCAAGAATACACATTGAGGATCTTTTCTGGTTTAGAGTCTTAGAGAATTAGATCATAAATCATGCATTACATTCCACATTTACACAAGGTGGTTACATAAAAAACAATATTCATTTTTCCCATCAAAGGAAACATATTCAAAATAAAACATGGGTTATTTCTTGACACTTCTTTGACACTATCATCACATCATGTACTTTTCCCTTGACCTGTGAAAAACATTTAAAAAACTTGGGATGAGCATAAAAAGCTTAGTAAGGGATATAAAAATATGGAATGAAAACATAAGTCCATGTACACATAAGAATCAATGAAATAATACTTTACTCATAAAACATAATCACTTTATCATAACTCATGAAATCATAAGATTTATGAATAAATCATAGAAAACACAATACATAAAGGTCACTTGAGGCATTCATAACATTCTTACATAGGGAGTAACCCTCATGGTTACGTTTGGAATACCCATTAGAGTATATTCCCTTAATCTCTTCGGATAAACCTTAACGTTTAACCCCTTCGCATTACCCAATGCTTTGGAGAGCTATATCGGGCTCACAAGACCTTAGTTTTTCACAGAACCACCCGTCTTCATAAACAATTCCCAAGAACCATAACATAATCATATCACATAGAACATGCATAAAGGAAACATAAAATTTCCACATTTCAATCACAAGATATCAATACAACACATTGATATAATAAAAACATTATCAAAACAATTTTCAATACCAAAATAAAAGAAAAGTAAAACATGGTATTTATTTTTCATTTAAAAAAAGTTATGGCTTGTAGAGGAATCTGAAACTCAAATAATGGTCACGGCGGTGGAGAAGTTGTTGTCACCGCATATGTACGACAAATAAATTAACTTTTTTCATTTAGTAAAATGCTTCATATAAAAATATTCCTTTTGAATAAAATTAAAATTCAAAGGGTTTTATACACCGTATAAAAGAAAGTAGTGTATAAAACAAAATATGCCTCAATGAAAGGAGATTGAGACGAAGTCCCTTACCTCGTGTCCGACTTGACTCGATCATTATTTAATCTTCTGAATAATAAAATTGAGTTAATTTATACTTTCTTAAGAACCTTTTTCAATTTAATTCTTCAATTTATATAACTTGTTACCATATTATGAACATTATGTAACTATTTAAGTTAATAATGGCCGTTTTTTCGATCTTTGGTACATGATCCAAAAATGGACTTCATATAATTACATGTTGTTTATGTGGTCAAAGGTTCATTATATAAAAAATTATATTCATGATTCAGATATCATATATATCATATATATCCATTATATACATGCATTTATAATATTACATAAAATTTAGAGGTAAGAAATGAAATGCACCATTCATGGAGACGGTAAGCCGTACGTACGCATGAACGCTACTTTAATTTCTATTTCATAATTAATGGAATGAAATCATAATGATATTAAGGTATATTATAATTCCAGTATAATTTCATATATAATATCATTAAATCCATCCTTTAAATGTCCCACATATGACATTAACGGTTCAAATCACTTTGAGGGGGCGGTAGTCCGCACTTCCAAAAAATGAAATTATCGCTTTTATCCATAATAGAAACCATAATGGTATGCCATAAATGAAAAATACAGAAGCATAATGAAAACATAAACATAATATATATCATATATAAAAATAGTTACATCTTAATGGCCACCTTTAAAGGTTCTAAAAGAATATTGAACAATCATCGTTTCATGAGGCAGTAATTCGCCATCCACAGAAACAGTATGTTCTTTAACCATTAGATGAATGTGTGTGTAAGTGTAGCTCTAATAATTCTTATAAAAACATCCTAGTATATTTAATACACTGGTGTTGTTACAAAATAAAGGAATAAAAAGAGTTTAGGGGGTTGGAGAAGCAAAATAAAACAAAAGAACCCAAGTGAAGACATTACCTTTAAATTGGGTAACTCCTCTTGGTTTGAACCAAAAGGGTTTCTTGAAGAGATTTCTGCCTAAGGTAAGGCTTATAGGATGAATATATGGATGTGGAGAGATAAATGAGCAGATCTTGTCCGAGCCAATGGCTTGAGAGGTGTGAGTAAGGAGGTAGAGATGGGGGCCTTTTATAAGAGGGAAGAGGGGAACTCTTGGAAAGTCAAGAAATGTTACTTTATTTTAAAATGAGTTTCGGATTTTAAAGGTCCCAAATTGATATATTTCTAGGATAAGGTGATAAGGGTTCGAAATATATTCATCCAATAGGTTTTTTACAGGTATAAGTCTTAGATTTTACATTTTCTTTTTATTTTATTTTAATGGTTCATTAATGAGGTAAAAACTGCATCATCATGGTGTCATAAATAAATAAATTTATTTAATGTATAAAAAATATAAAAAAACTATTATGATGTAGTAAATCTTTTTAGATTTCCAATTACTATTTATATTCTAAGATATCATTTACACAGACAAAACTAAAATTGTTTTACTTGGGTGATACATACTTTGGTTATACTTTCCTTTTTAAAAACAAAATATAATAAAATGTAACTATCACCCAAAAGTGATTCCATGGGGTCCCAAAGTTTGGAAGAAGGCATAAAATGGTCGGCCATGACAGAAAAAGTAGAATTAGGAAACATGTTGGGGTCATTTGTTATTATTACGATATTATTTTATTATCCTTAACTACCCGATTACTAATTAATCACGATAATTAAAGATAATTACCGTAGTTACTATTCATAATGTCAAAAAACAAAAGTGTCTTAATTAAATAATTTGGACCTTATGATTCCAAATATGTAATCCATTTTACCAAATTCCAAACACATAAATTGTAGTAATTAATTTAAAAATAATTCTCGTTGTCAAAACAAATAGCAGGTTTTTTAGAAACAATATCTATCAAAAGTTTGACAATTTTTTATGTCCAATTTCAATGTGAAATTAATTAAAATAACCACAATTGTATTAAATGGTAAACATATATTCTATTTACACTTTAAAACCAATTAAAAAGAAAATATATCCATATAATTAAATTAGATGAAAATGCAGTTTTGAAGTAAAATGCAGTATTTTTCACTATTCATTAAAAAATGAACATTGCCCAAAAAATACCAAAAATTTATCCAAAGTAAATTTAAATTTCCCAATACTAAATAATAAGTTTATTTTCAAAAATAGAGATTATAAAATTATCAAAAGTTTGATTTAAAAATGGTTTTCCATCTAAATGCAGTAAACAATCTTTTAAAAATATTAGTGTATTCCATGCTTAAGATTGGATATATTCTAATTTTAAGCCTAAAAACACTATCTAATTTATAAATAGACATAGATAAGAAAATATATTATTCATTACTTAATTGGGATGTTACATAAAATATATGGTAGGAAAAATGAAAAATAAGTAATAAACATGGAAGTACTCAAAAGAAAACAATCCTACCAATTCAATTAAAATCAGTTTACATTTAACAATTTAGCCAACCAATTACAAATACAAGAAACCCTCTGGGAAAGTTCACACAACCTATCCCCTTTGGTTCAATTAACAATCTTCAGTAACCCTCTGAGTAGTTCTCACAGCCAAACCCCTCTGGTTCAATTTACAACAAGGATATAACGAAGACTCTCTAAGGAAGAACTTACTGTCAATTCCCACTGTAGTCATGTATAATCAATGATTATATGAGGAAGAACTCACCATGAATTCCCCCTATAATATTTTAACTGTAAACTACAAACACTCTGAGGAAGCACTCAACGTCAATTCCTCCTGTGGTCTCGTAACATAACTATAGAAACTCTGAGGGAGCACTCAACGTCAATCCCCCCTATGGTCTCATAGCATGATAATTATAACAGACACTACGGGAAATACCTCAACATCAATTTCTCTATGGTCTCACTACACCAGGTTTCCACATCCCCATGTAAAGAAATCATACACAAATGATAATCAACATCCAAAGAAAACCTCAAAGTACTACATAGCTAAAAATATACAAGGCATGACACAACATATCAGATAAAATCACTTTAACCTAAAAATACTAGGCATGGAAAAAAAGTATCCTAATAGGAAAGCTAGACCAAACGGTCAATAATAATAAAACATAGGAAAAACATCCATATCATGGAAATGTTAACCCTATTCACAACAACTATCCTCTACCCAAACAAACAAGGTATTATAGGCAATAACGGGGCTAAAAACCATAAACATGCAATACCCCGAACACAGGTATTGTCAATTTTGCACATATAACTCAAAGAATACATACATAAAGGAACAAACCACCTACCTCAACATTGTACGAACGATATACGCGAACCTCATGCCTTGAATCGCCCTAGAACACCGTAGATCTACAAAAATGTTAAAACGTTCAACTGAGGATATCTCACAGAAGAGAAGAAATCAGAAGATGATATTCAAGAAGAAAGGATAACACACCAATGCAATTCCAATGCAATCGATGGAGTTCAAATCGAATAACGAATGGCGAGTCAGGGGCTCAGAGAAGATCCACAGACGTACGAATTCTCCTGGATGAGACAGAAGGAGAAGAAGTGTGTTCTATCCATTAGACATGACCCCAATCCGTTTAATGAAAAAAAGAAAGTACACGAAATGTTATTTAAAAGTTCACAACATATACTTTCCTTTTCTGCCCTCCTCTTTAGGTAGTCTCCATTTCACCACACATGTCCATGTGCCCGAACGTTATATGGACCACACACGGTCACCCGTGACAACTGGGTACATGGCCTATACTTAAAGTTCATGACGTGTACTCCTAAAATTTCTAGAAACTCCCATTTTTTCTCAAAAACAACTAGAAAGAAAAAACATACCTAAAAAGAAGATATGAGTTCAAAGAGTCACCTTTTGTTATGATCCTTTCTAATATGTCCCTATAATATATTTTGATAAAAAAATAAAAAAAATTAATTGAAATATTTAATGAATTTCTAATTTTAAAAATGTTTATTTCAAAAAAATGTTATTTTACTCAACAAGTGTTATAAATTATTTAAATGTTATTTTATATGTTTCAAAGGTTCTTTTTAATTAAAAGGATTTTGAAAATTATGTATGAAATTTTAGTTTCAAAAATTGATTTTTAATGTTGAATGGATATTTTCCATAATAAATGTTTAAAGTGATATTTAAAAATCATTTTTCATCTAAGATGACATAATTTAATGTTACTTATGATTTAATAGGGATATGATCCATAGATAATATTCTTATTATTTCATTGAATGGTTTATGTTTATGATGAAATGGTGTTTATAAATCAACTTTATCTTCAACTGATTATAACATAATAAAATTATTATGAACCCTAATTTATTTTATATGGTTTATACTATAATTAAATAATGAATTAATTATGAAACTAATTTATTTTATACTAGTTATTCCATGATGAAATTTTTATAACACCCATTTCATATAATAGGTTCAGATATGATGATTTTTTTATGATTTTGTGGCCCACATATGTATGATATTCATTATGTGGTGGGTGGTACCAACATATCCCTCCATTTCATTAGGTAATGATTAATGTTCTATGAGATTATATGGTTCACAAATGGTTATACCAATCCCAGATATAGGGTACATGTGAGGTTATCCTAATTATGAAGTAGGTTCATAGATGGTTATCCCAATCCTAACATGTTATTAATGTCTTGGTGGGGTTCCATGAAATAATGTTTTATATGATTTTGGGTTTTCCACAACTCTATGTCTTATTCCAATGTTATGATATCATGGTTTATAATCCTGAATTCCTTTAATATTCATGTCTTATGAACTCCTATGATTTGTTCCTTGACTCACGTTTATGATCTGGGATATGTATGGTATTGTTTTTAAATTCTATTCTCATATTCTCATAACTATATTCTCATGTTATTCTTACATATCTCCATTTATTACTCTTACTGAACATCTAAGATAACCCTTTATTATGTATATTTTCCCCATGTTATGATGATAGGTATTACATGTGATATGTATAATAAATTTTTTAGTTATGAGGAACAATGTGGGAGATGATGTAGAACTCTTATAAACCAGTTATTTATCTTTCCATGTTTTTATTGGAACTATAACTTTATGATCATTATGTGTGTGTGTCTATAATGTAATGGATATTGATAAAAAATATGCAATATCTCTGTATGAATGTTTGGGTATCTATAGTTGTTATCAAAGGACAGGTATAGTCAAAAATTGGAAACTAGGATGAGACAACTCTAGTGAGATCCCTAGGGATATGTCTTTGGATATATCTTGTGAAATGTGTATGGATAAGTCTATAAATGATTAACAGTATAGAAAATTATCTTGGAATAATGGTAAATGAATGAGAGAGTATTATCTAAGTAATTACATCCATTTCTAGATACTATAAGTGGATGTAGCTTTGGTATAGAGGTATCTAGGGGTAATAACACTTAAAATGGTGCATTAATATAAAATTGTCCGTCAACTAGTGAATGAAAAAAATACATAATTAACATCATGTTTTACACTCTTGGGATATATTCTTTGGATATTCACAAACTCTTTGTGAACCATCATGAAGTATTAAAATAGATGATGACTATGAATAAAATAGTATAATGCTAAGGTATCATAGCTAGAAAAAAATGTTTCATGATTTTGACATCCTATAACTGATTTTTTCAAACGATGTACTTTTACAATATGATTATAGTCTGTCATTATATATTTTTTTGGTTTCATTCAATGGTTGGAACCCAAAGAAATCACATTAATATTTAATGTAACAGACCATGAAAAAATTTTACTTCTAAGAAACCAAATGTTATGGGATATGGAATACAAAACATTGTTTCTCTGCTCAAAAAAATTTATTAGGATATGAATCATGCTGAAATTTTGAATTAGAAAAGGAGGTAATAACATTATGTTGAATCCTTTATAAGGCAACATCCAAATAATTTTATTGGTTCTAATGATCCATAATTTTTTGAGTCATGTATCAGTACCATAGAAAAGATATTTCTTTCACCAGTGTTTAGAGCATTAAAAGTTCATTTTAATAGTCTATTGTTCATAATGTGAAGTAGATCAATATAGGAATCTTGTTAAGAATATGTAACAATAAGGTGAAATATACTCTATGAATTGGAATAACTTTAAGAGATTATTTTTCCACATATACATTACTCTTATTCATTATATGTAAACATGGAAGGTATTACTTGTTATAAAACAAAATTATGTTGAATATTTTGTACCTATGAGGGTTATTTTACAAGACATGTGAGGTACAATTCTATTATTACCATCTAGAATAAAATTAGGGTATTTAGAAACTTCAGTTTCTTAAAACTCAGTCTCCAACAAACATTATCCTTAATTGAATTTGGTATCTATAAAGAAATCATTCATTATTTTATTTTGGTGGAAATGGATATTATAGTAACGTAACAATAGCATGGATTTTATAAGAAATTAATGGTGGAAATCAAGGGAAACTATAAAATCTTTAAAGAAAAGAAGATGATATTTAATTAATGCTCAAAGTGTATAAGGAAACATGAAGTAAATTATTTTAAGGAGAATAATAATTTTTATATATGTCTAAAGGAAGATCATTGAGTGGATAAATTTAAAAGTGATAGAAAGAAGTTAGTTGACGATGATAATAGAGGTAAATTCCCACATAATTAACCACCCACAATCTATTTCTTTGAGTGTAAAAACATTTAGAATTATGTGAATTAATAACCTAATCCAATAGTTAATAAGTATGATAAGCTAAAACAACCCTTGAAGATGAAGTAACAAGTGAAAAATTATGAAATCACAACATTTGCAGTGATTCATGATAAATGGGGTAAACTTATCTTCCAATCTATAGGTATAAATTTCATGTTTGATTTCATATGAATGAACCTTATGAAATTATTATTGTTCATCCTTCAATGAAATTTGAAGTGATTCTAAGAATTGATTAACTCCATATACATGGATTCTAGAATAATGAAATTTCATTTAATATTATATTAGTGAAAGGATGAACCAATGTTACAAATGGAAATATTTATGTCTATGATAAGAGATTATTTAAGGAATAAAGAGTAAATTATATTTTGGAAGAATATATGTCTCTGATTAAGATTAACTTAATAGTTATGGATACCTTCATGGTATTATGAGTTTAAGATTAATCAAAAGTTTAATGTCTTAGATGACACTATTTAGGGTTTCTATGAGTGGTGATTATCAATATGATGGATATTTTGAGATACATTTATTGAAATAAAACCCTTTGGGTTTTTTATGTTTTATAGAAAAAATTATTTAAGAGGGAAAGACTTTAAATTTTTTAGACATAAGAGTAAAGGTATTCGTAACCCTATATGTTTTATATTATATTTTATTTTGAGTTAATTTTATGTTATTGTAATTTGGTAATTATATTGGAATTATTTTAATATAGTTTTGAAAAAAAATATAACCTATAGGTTCAGAGAAAACCTGTTGCATTCGGAAGGGCTGCGGGTATTGAACCAAAAGTCAAAGGACAATAAGGGTATAGTTCCTAAAACTAGAATAAATAAAAGATTATTTACAGTTGGATAACATGAAGAGGGATATTGTTGAGAATAAACCACAGTACTTGGTATGTCAGAAAGTTAATGTTGAGAGAAAACTTTTTGAGGGGATTCTACTACCATTATCCACACAATAATTTAAATGAGAAAACAACACCATGGATTTTGTTATTGGAACCCCCAAAATTATAAAAGTGAATAATTATATATGGGTTGTATTTTAAATCATTAATAAGTTATAAAACATCATCTGTATAAAATTAGACATATATCTTGACCAAATTTCCCTAATTTTCATTAAAGATGCTGTAAGTTTTCATGGAGTACCACATTACATTTTATCTACTATGGATCTATGGGTTATCTCAATGTTTTTGAAAAGACTTCAAAAATATCATGAGACAACATTGTGCTTCATAACTCTGTATAATTCCCATATATATTTTCATTATAATAGAATAATTCAAAACATAAAGGATATGTTGAGATCATTTTCTATAGACTTGAAATGTGGTTGGGATCAAAACCTTCCTCTGGATTATTTTTCTTAAAATAATAAATTTCACTCGAGTATTCAGAAGGCTCTTTATAAAGCAATATATACAAAAAAGTATATTACATTAATGTTTTGGGATTAAGAAAGATAAATAAAGCTATTGGGACCAAAAATGGATAAATAAATGGATGATATGTTAAAATATATTTAACATCACATAAGGGTGACACAATTTTGCCATAAATTTTATATTGATAATCATCAGTGCGATCTAGAATATGAAGTTGGTGAAAAGGTTTTTCTAAAAATTTACCAATAGATAAATGTAATGATATTTGAAATGGGGGTTAATCTAATCCCAATATATATTTGTCCCTTTGAAATTATTGATCATATGAGGACCATAGTTTATAGCTTGGTGCTTCCACCGAACCTCTCTCTAGTTCACGATTTGTTCCATGTATTTCTCCTAAGTAACTACATTTCTGATTCATTAAATTTAATGAAATAAAAGGCCGTACTAATAGAATATGATATTTCTTATGAGGAATAATAGGTTGATATTCTAGAACATATGGATAAAGATCTATGAAAAAATACCCCTCACATGGTCCATGTTTTCTGATGAAACCACCAACTTGAGGAAGCTACGTGGGAACCCGAGTATGTATTGAGATAAATGTATCATCCGTTATTTATACCAAATTGATGAATTTTGATAGATATTTTCATTTTAATTTGGGTAGAATGTAACAACCTAGGAATTTATGAAATATATTTCATGAATAAATTTAATTTCTTAAATAGCCTTCATTGCATGTAACAACGAGTTTTAATGAACTGTGAAAAAATATTAATATTATTATTTAAATGTGATCCTTATTTCATATCAGTTAAGATGAGATGAATGAATATGAATAAAAAATTTTAAATATAAATTATAATTTTATTATATAAAAAAAAATTCATAAAAAATTATTATATTTTTGGTAAAGTATTTAATTGTTTTGAAAATATAATTTTCTCAAAATAATGTATTTTATTGTTTGTTTTGTGAACAAATAATAAAAGTAATTTCAGAAATTTTTTAGATTTTATTTCAATAAATAAACATAATTTTTTAAATATATATTTCATATTTATATTAGTTTTTATTGTTTTTTTATAAATAGATTACTTTTTCAATGAATAGTGATAAATACTGGTTTTTATTGAAAAATAAATTTTAATTTAAAGAATATTTGAGGGAAATAATATTTGAAAATATTTATAAAATTATAATTAGTTAAATATTATATTTATAAATCCTATATATTTTATTGTAATCAATTTCACATTGAATTTTTATATTAAAACATTTTAGACTTTTGACCATTTTCTCTTTGGTAAACTGCTTTCTCATCATCTCTATGGGGTTAATATTTAATTAAAAATTTTCCAATTCTGTTAATGAAATTATGAAAACTATATTTCATATTTTTGATAAAAAAATTATAATATATAACATGTTCAAATTATTTTTTTTGTCAAAATAAATTATAAAATCATTAAAAATTAATTACCTCATTTAAGGTTAAAAAGGTTTAAACATGGGATTTAACTAAAAAGATAGTATATAATATCAACTAGTTTTTTTCTTCAAAATAACCTTTTAGGAAAATTTATAGACATTATAACCTCTTATATTAGACAATTTATGATTTTTAAGCCTTATAGAACGTGATGAATGTTGGTACACGTTATTCATTTAAAATGTTTCTAGTGTTTCCTCTCCCCACTTTTAAGTGGAAAACCCCATTCGTCCCCTATAAAATCTTAAAAAACCATTTGTATCATCTAATACCAACTGAAATATCTTCTTTAATTACCTATAAAATTCATATATGACTTATTTTTGTTATGATACCCTCCTAAGATTGTTTTAGGTATAAACCTGAAGAGGTTTTTTTGAAGAAGAGGTAAAACTATTAAACTTTTGTTTTTATTTTATTTCTTCTTCCACCTCATTAAAATATTATTATTACATTATTATATTATAAAAAATTATATTACATATAATTAGATGTTATTATTTTTAACAAAATAACCTATATCTATATCCAATTCCTTTAACTGGGAAACAAAACTATCACTCATGTGTACGAAAAACTACTGCCTCACAAAAGGATGTAATGTGTGTTTCATTTATGATTTCCTTGGTTGTTAATAAGGATATATTAAATGAATACATATGACAGTTTTAAAATAATTACACTTTTGTAATTATGATTCATATGTACCTTTTTTTACATTCTATTCTGTGGGGGGATATGAGAACATTGTCCATGTGTACGGAATACTATTACCTCGTGAAGCAATGGGAATATTTTTTCACTAACTTTTTTGAATGAAATGTAATTAGAAAAAAATTAATGACCATATCTAAAATATAAAAAATATATATTATTCTATAAAGGTAATATATAATTTAACATTATTTAATTTCATCTATCATTAAAATGGAAACATCATTCATGCCTACGTATGACCTACCATCTCCATGAACGTTGTATTTCAATTTCTATATCTAAATTCTATAGATTAATATTAATATATATTTACTGAATATACATGATATGAATATAATGGTTAAAATTATTGATATTATAGAGCCATGATCAATTTAAGAGGACCAAAAATAACACATCAAAAGATACATGAAAAAAAGTTATTGCACAATATATGATTTGAACATGGAATTGTTAATAAAAGTTAATAAAATATAATATGAAAATAATATAAATAATGATATATATATATATATATATAAGTATGGGTATGTAATATATTTATAATAATCTTATATTTATTATACATGATGTTCAAAAATGTATGAAATAAGGTGATACTTAAGGTATGAGGTTTCTATATCACTTTTATTTTCTATGAGACACATGAAATATTCATCATTTGTTTTATTTATGTGGTGTATATACATCCCATGAATGTATTTTATGAAAATTATCCTTAATGTTATGTGGATTTACACATCAATTTTATGATCTCTCTATTATGGGGTTTACAGTTTAAAATATACCAATGCGGTAATGGATTATTATGTCAATTCTTCTTCTTTGGGATATATGTTATGTTATGAACCAATCTTCTTCATTGATGTGAAAATACATACAATTTGACATGATATATCTTTAATATAATTATATTCATGATATTTAATTTTTTTTACTTTGTCTCTTTTTTTTAATTACACAAACGATTCAAAAATTTACCACTGTGTTAAGGATTTTAGTTTATGATCTCATTGTTCATCGAGTTTGTTTATGATTATGATTTTGATGGTGAAATATTATGATCAATATATAAAGAAACTCATGAATTTAATTATAATATGGTTATTCCATGAGAAAATATATTTCCCCTCGATTTTTATCTCTTTTTGTACTCATGACTCTAAAATAATTGTTTTAAATAATACAAACTATATTTCTCAATTTGATCGAAATCCCTATTTTCATCCAAATCCATATTTTATAAAATTGTTTTTAAAAACTTTATTAATGTTAATTTAGGATTATTTAAATTCATTTAACACATTTTTTATTGAATTTTTTAAATAACCCTTCACATTATTTGAAAAACAATTCTCATTTAGATTTTACAAAAAATGTGAAATTTGTATTTATTTTAATATGCTCAACATTTTCCTTCGCCATGAAAACTCATTATTTTAAAGATACCATTATAATTTTTAAAGGTTATATTTAGGTAAAATTATTTTGAAGTCATTTTATGTTTTAATAAAGGTTTTTCCAATGTGGATATAATATTTTCATCAAGAAATGTTTGAGTTTCTTTTATATCTTCCATTATATTTTTTCAATATTATTTTGAAAAAAATATATTTAAAAAATATTGTATAAATTTATAGTTTTAAAAAGGTGATTTTTAAAGAATTTTTTTTTCATAATTTTTTTTAAAAATATTTTTAAAGCTTCATTTTTATGTTTTCAAGTTTATATTCTGAGAAAAGGATTTCATCCATATTTTATGGATTTAAATTTTTAAAAAGTTTATTTTTAATTAAATCATATTTTCATTAATAATTGTTTTAAATTATTAAAATATTCCATTATATGTTTGTAAAGTTTTTTTTCAATGAATGTATCTTGAATTTATTTTATTAATTTTTAATTTTTAGAAGTGATTTTCAAAGTGGAGATGATATTTTCATCAATAAATTTTCTATGTGATCTTTAAAAATAATTTTCTATCTAAGATGAAATCCTTTCATGTTGATTATGCTTTATAGGGGATATGATCCAACGATTCCATTCTTATTAATTCTCTAAATGGTTTATGTTTATAATGGAAACATGTTTAAGTAACCCATTTCCCATCTATGATTTATACCTTGACAATATTCGTATAAAACCTACTTCTTTTTTCCATGGTCTATGCTATAATGAAGTGATTAAATGATTATGAAACTAGTTTTTTCCAAAATCTATTCTATGATGATTGGTTTATGATTCCCAATTATTTTAATCGATCCAGATATGATGAATGTTTTATGATCTTCTGGCATTGGTATGTATGATTTTATTTAAGTGATATATGGAGATTATATCTCCCTCCAATATATTGGTTAAATATTAATATTCTATATTCTCATAGGGTACAGATGAGGTTATACCAAGCCTAAATAGAAGGTACACCGGATGTTTCCCAAGCATGGAGTAGGTACATGAGTTGTTATCCCAAACCTAACAAGTTATTAATATCTTTGTTAGAATCCATGACATAAGGTTTTCTATGATTATGTGTCTACCCAAAATCTATTCCATATTCAACTATTATTATATCATGGTCTATATTATTTTATTCCATTTTTATTGATGTCTTATTAACTATCCTAATTTATTCTATGACTCATGTTTATAAAATATGATATATGAGGAATAATTTTCAAATGTTATGATCATTTTAATATACCCTAATGCTCTTATTATACTTACATATATCCCTTTTTACCATTACAAAGAATTTGATCTTTCCCTTTCTTTTGTTTCTTATCCCCATGTAATTATTATAGGTATTACGTGTGGTATATCTAAAAGGGGATCTAGTTTTGATGAACCATGTTCAAGATGATGTATAACTCTTATGAACCTGTTTTTTATGTTTTATATTTCCAAAATAAATATACCTTTAGAATCATATGGAATGTATTTGTCTAATGAAATGAATATTCAAAAAAATATGTCATATAAATATTTGAGAATTTTTTGTTTCTTCATAAACTATGATAGCTTTAGGTATGATATATGACATATAGTTTTTGGTATTTCCACAAAACTAATTGGATTATTTATATAAATTTTGAAGTTAATGAAGAGATCATGTGACACTTAGGGTGTATGTTTTTTTACATTTTCCTTTAAAAAATATGGTTAATATGGAGAGAGTTTTCTCATCACATGAGATGTTTGTCCGAGAGGAGAAAACCAATAGGGAAGTGGTTGCGGGGTACCATAATTTGATATTATGTTAGATATTACATTATTACTTGTTTTTTATACATGGTGATGGATACATGGTTAGTTTAGGAATATCACATACATTATTAAAGGATGAGTTAGTTTAAATAGATTATTCAACGGGATTTATTATAATTTCATTACATTTATAATAGAGTGTTTGAGGGGGATACTTTGTATTATACCTACTTTTTTCATTTTATATGTATATAATTTTTTTGAGGTCTGTAGGAGCTGGTTGGTGATTGGATTTAACATTACTATCTCTTAGAGTTATTCAATATACATTTAAGATTCTATGTCACTAAGAGTATTTTATTTGGGAACATATTGTTTTATTTTTCATTTATTCTAATTTATATGACATTATATGTATGTTTTGTGATCTTTAATTAATTATATTATGAGTATAATTTATTTAATGGTTTTATCTTATCTCTCATTACTCATGTTCATCATTTTATGAAATCCCACCCATTGTGAATATGATTTACCCTCAGTTATAGTCCCCGACTTTTAGTATAATGAAGGTGGGATTTTGGTGTAATTATCTCTCCTCCCTCACTTTTATCCCATGTGGGGTTTAATTTCAGGGTGGTATTCATGATAGGGTGGCATAAAATTCAAGGTTGAGGGATAGGATGGTGTTTAGAGGTATCAACTAGTTAGGATTTCATGGGTTAGAAGTGAAATAATGTAAACTAAGATTAATATTTGATGTAAATAAGGTATACCTAGTCAAAAATGCATATTTAATACACCATGTGATCATATGAAACGATATTTAAGTTTACTAATCCTACCATGTGATGTTATATTGTTTGTGAGGTAGAGACCTAGGAAATTATTATTCATGTTTTTTTTCTTTCACATGTGTTTAAATTTGTAAAATTTGGGTTTTGGTTGAAATTAATAACTTAATATTAAATAATCTATATTATAGTTTTAGAACTCCCACAATGTTTGTTATTTTTCATGTATGGATCTAGGTTAATGTCCCTATCAAATTATTGCTGAATATTTTTATCATGATGTGCCAATACATCACTAGAGTGTTGAGGTCAAAGATTATGACACATAGAGGTAGAAACTCAGAGAGTTTTAGTGATACAGTTTGCAAGAGTATGATGAATATTTTTTGAATTAGGTGATAGGGGACTATATGGAAGTGGTGGAAATATAATTCAGTTCTCTCAATGTTCAGAAGGAGAAATGAATTTCAATAGTAATGATGATGTTATGTGGGGAAGTCTGGTAATAGTGGATCTTGTTCCTTAGATATTGAGTCGATAATTTATTTTATAGGAGACGTTATATAATAATTTCATAGCATAGTTTTCTTCCTTAACAACAATTAAGGAAAGTCACCAGGAGATGAATATTCTTTGATAGGGGAGATCCAATGTGAAGGAGTTTGAGATCCATTTTGATAACATTATATGATTTGATTATGATATTATTCCAGATGATGAGGACATGGTGATGAATTTTTATAAGGCCATACATCTATAAATCTAGTTCCATGTCACTCAATTTATGTGACTGCAATATCTTGGGGTATTGGAATGATCAAAGTGTATTGAGAGAATGATGACTATGAGATGATCATGACAGGAGGGGAGCCATCAATAATATCCATGTAAAATTTATTTGGTTTGAGGTTCCTAGTTTTCGAGATAGAATAATTTACATATAGTTGGGGTAGTTCTTAGTATTATTCATCTCATTTCACCAATGTTGGTGGCCCTCAAACCGCATTGGATGGACCAAATTATTTTCTTATGGATTCCACGATCATCAGTGGTGGTAGTTACCAACCATTATAAGCATACAACATGTATCTATTGTCCCCCTTCATGTTCCATAGTTATATATATATTAGTTGAGTTATTAAATTTAGAAAGTTCCTTCTTTTCATAAAAATAGTAGATATTGGATAGGCATAGGAAAACCCTAAAATTATTATTACACTATGGGTGTAGAGAATTGTCATATAGGTGGTCATCATCATGGTTATAGAGGATGCAAAGAAGTTCGTGGTAATATTTATGCTAAATAATTTCCAATAGGTGAGGAATATATCACTAAATGAACCATTTTATTATTTCTAAAATGGTACATGTATTATTTTATTTAGGATCTATGTACTCCTTTATTTCACCATCCCAGGTCTATGATTTGGGACTTGATATAGAGAGACTTATAGTTTACATTATGTTGATTTTTTAGTTAGAGGTCAAGATTAATATTTTGAAGTATATATATAACGTGATCTACTATTTGGGTAGCACTAATCCTGGTTATACATTATATATTTTCAATTATATCCATACAAAATTATCCTTAGCATGGAATAGTTTTATTTTAGGTAGGATATCTTGGATTACATTAGGTAGTAGATTGCATTCTATGATGATGACATAGAGTCTATCTTATTTTATAGTTATAGGGACTCTAATATGGGTCAGCGGCATGTACCACCATTATCATAATTATTGGATGAATTGAGGTTATGTTCATTAGAGGCTTAGTATGAACTATTTCCGAGGGTTGTTGAATAACATCATGATCTATTTCTTAAAGAGGTTATGGTGAAACACCCCCAATTGTAGGAAGAGTTTGGAATAGAGTAATATTCAGGTGCTTCTTTATTTTTGATGAATCCATGCAAAGTGGTTCCTTATAAGTTACAAGAGCTATGGATATGGGTCAATGATCTCCTATAGAGAGGTTTAATTCAAATGAGAATGTCACATTGGGGTGATTTAGTTTTGTTCACAAGGAAGGATAATGAAATTCTATACCTGTATATCAATTATTTCAACTTGAATATGGTGATAGTGAAGAATTTATACCCTATTACTTAGATATATGTTTTTTTTCAAGCAATTAATATGGAATATTTAGATCTTGAATTTCAATATATGATTGGGATATCATTATATTCATGTAAAGGATGATGGTATAACTAAGACTGCTTTATGATGCCATTATGGGAATTATGAGTTCATTTAAATAAATTTTTGTGTAATTAATTATACATATATATTTATGGGATTGATAAATGTACTTTTTTGATGGTTTATGAACCAGTTCAGTGTAATTTTTATATATGAAATCCTTACGTACTCTACATTTTAGGTGGAGTAAGTAGATCATCTCTGGGATATTTTAGGAGTTCATTGTCATCAACAACTATTCAAGAAGCTAGTTAATTGTGAGTTTTAGGATTTTGAAATTCTATTTAGGGGTTATCTTGTATCGTTTCATGGTTTATTCATGGATCCCTTGATGATTGAGGTGGTTATATCTTGGGAATCCCCCAATAATGTTGTAGAGGTGTGGAGTTTCCTCAGTATTACAGACTATTATAAGAGGTCCATAGCTTATCTCTCTCAGATTAATACCCATATAACAACCTTCATTATAAATAATCATGTGTTCTTATGGGATGAATAGTTTGGGAATAATTTTGAGTATCTAATGAATAATTAAATTAGCTCTCTAGTTCTTCATTTTCTATAAGATGAATTTAGTTTGAGGTCTTTTATGATGCTTCGTATCTTAGATTAGGAAGTATTCTGATGTATCAGGGAGATTTTTTTTCTTATGGGTATCAGTAGTTACAAACACATGAACATAACTATGTCACCCCTAATCTTGAGAAGGAAATGACTGCTATTTTTATGATGTTTGTAAAATAGTATATAATTAGATATTTCTTAGTGGTTTTCACTGATCAAAAAAGCTTGATGTATATATTCTCATAGCATGACATGAACTTGAAGCAATGAATATGGATGGAATCATTATAGGACCATGGAATTAAGATTTCATACACATTGAGAAATTTTATTTTTGTAGATAATTTGGATGTAAGGAATCCATATAGTGGTTATATGCAAGAATCTTATGAGATTTTAGATAGTGATTGAAAATATCTATCTGATTCATCATTATATAAGAGAGGGTGGTGGTGGAGAATGAATTTATCATATAACTGTGTATTAATATTTAGTACAAAATGTCTAGTAGTATCAGCTAGGGCATTCTAATGTGGATGTTTAGAGGGATCGATATTTCTTTGGTGATTTCCCTGATGCATGCTCTTAGTATGATCAACACTAAGTGTTTTTTAGGAAATAATTTACATTCCACTAGTGATGAATTATGTGGTTCTCCATGAGTTTCAATTCATAACCGTAATGTTGAATCTTGGTGTAAACTAGATTTATTTTATACTAATAGTACAGTTTTTTGTATCTTGGGTTGAATATTTTAATTTTAGATTTCTTGTCTCAATGTTTAGTCTACCATAAGGTGACAATTTAACACCATGTTCCCATTGGTTTTCTCTAGCCACAAGATGTTCCTCAATGGAAGTTGGGGAATATTTAAATGGAACATTTCATTGGGTTATTTAAAGATATGGTATATTATAATACTATAAGGTTTTAGCGTATTGTTTAAAATAATTTTCTCACTTATTTTCATTTAAGGATTTGAGTTTAGTGATGTTTTTTCAAAGAAGTATCCAGAGGAAGTGGTGAGAATTCATGGTGACCCTAGGATGATACTCTTTGACCGAGAACCTTATTTAAAATTAAGTTTTAGTGATTTTTTTGGTTTGATTTTGGTTTTATGTTTTAACTCAATTTATATTCATCCATATATGGATGGTCAGAGAGAGTGGACAATCAATACTCTTGATGTTACAGGTCATAATTGTGTCCATGAAATTTTAGGTTCATAGTTGAGGATCCTTCTATTGGCCAAGTTTTCAAAAAAATAATATTTTTCACTCCACCATATGTATAAATCCATTTGAATATTTGAAAGGAAAACCATACTATTAACCATTTTTCTATATTAGGGTCAGAGATTCAGTAATTCTCAAGAAAAATCTGGGGTAGACTAAGATATAAATGGTTCCTATGAATCATGACAAGATAAACGTATTGTTGGATCGTCCCAAGTCCTATACCAACAATAGGAGTATACCTATAGAATTTGAAATTATAGATCATGTTTTCATTAAGGTTAAACAACATCATGTGCATTGACATTTTGGTCATGGGTCTAAGATTTTTCTCTAGTTAGTTGGGCCTATAAAGGTGTTGAAACATGATAGATCCATTATTTACTGGATAACACTTCCATTGAAAATGTTCTAGATCCATGATGTATTTCTTTTTTCATAGATTTCCAATATTATCATAATGATACTCACATCATTTATTAGGGAAATATGGATGCTGGTGGTGATGAAACATTCGGGGAGCGGCCATGGGAGATCATGGATCACCAAAGTATAGTGTTTTGTGGGTATTATATTCCATAAGATCATGTCATGAAGTGACAAGTAGGTGTATAAGAGATCACATGGGAACATGATTCATATACTCACACTCAGTAATCCTTGATATTTTATGCTTATTTCTTCTATTGTAATGATGCATTTTTTATGTTCTCATTTATATATATATTATAAAACAAAACAATCTTCCTTGATTCCTTGTTTATAAACTTAATCTAATTTGATATGTATCTCCTCTAGGAGAGTTTTTTGGAGTTTTTAGTTTGTTTTGTGTAGTTTTATTCCTTGTTAATCTATGTGTGATGGTTGTGCATCCACGTTGGTGAGGTTCATGAGAGGTATCTTATGAGGTGGTTACTTGGGTGACCATTTTTCTTCACTTATCTATGGATTTGGATTTTTATTTATATGGTAACTATTTTTGTATAATTATATGATATAATGGAACTAATCATTGTATCAAATAAATTTTCCTTTTTTATGTGTTAGAGACATTAAGTGGAGTCTCAGAGGAGGATGAAGGGGATTTAAGTAACAATTTTAGCTGTAGAGAAGGATTTTAATGTGGATACTTATCCTACACCATATAGTCCAATCAAGATATGAACCTATAAAGTTTATTTAGAGTTATGGTATAGATCTTTTAAAGGAATCGTATTATTTTTTCATCCTTTTTTGGAGTTAATACATCACTGAGATGATTTTTGGTGTAGCCTTATTATTTAGAGATATAATTTCATAGTGCAGTTGCTTCCCTTATTTCATGGTTCTTATATATATTTATTGGTTCTATAATATGGAAAACAATATTTTTCTCATATATGGATTTTAATAGGAGTGATGCATCATGGTCTATTTCCCTAGACCATAGTTTTATCCTATGTTAGAATCCTTGTTTAAGGGTGTAGGGTCATGTGTCATGGTCTTCTAATATATATTTTCCTGAAAAATTCAAGAACCCTATTCAAACTTTTCTTTCTCCAAATTTTTTCCCTCAACCCCTATCTATCCAATATATATTTTTCAATTTCCTTTGAATCCATTTTTATCAAATTCAACCACTCCTTCAAGAGATCGATCTCTGTTGATATGAGGTTTGTTTTCCCTATTTTCATTGTGTATTCTCATTGGATTGGTTATTTTTCTCCCATTCTACCTTACCATGTTGTGGTATTTCATATCCTTATTTTCTCTTAGAGTTAATTTTATGTCTAATGGTGTATTCATCATGAAACATCCATAGGGTTCATCAATTAATATCATAAAAGGTGAATGAATATTTGTGATTGTTTCTCCATTCTCATTTCAAGAATGATAAAATCCTTGAGGTAGGGGATTCTTTTTTTCTCTGTGTTTTTATGTAAAATTCTGATCTTATCATGCTTTATCACATTATGTAATGTTATAAGCACACATGATTAATAATAAAACATAATTAATGAATGAATTAGTATTGAGTTGTAATGATATCATATTATTAAGGTGTATTAATGGGTTTGATTTTTGAATTATGAGATAGTGTGATTTATTTTGTTTGTGATATGGTTTATCGTGTTTATTATGCTTAGAAATTTATAAATAATGTAAATCTTGCAATTATTTGGTTCTAAATAATAACATGTCATTTTTAATTGTTAATTTTTTTCAATATAATTAATATAAATAGATTTTATTCTATATGAATATTTAAATATATTATATTTTTTTATCGATAATGCCTTAGGTTTCTTATGGTTTTAATATATGAAAAATGAACAAGTTAATTCATGTTGGTAAAAAAATAGTTGTTTGATAAAAAAAAATGTTTGGGGAAGGAGAGCTCATTTTTTATAATGGTTATATGCCTTGTATTTATATCCAGTATGATCTATAAACAATTTCTTGTACTCACACTACCTTGTTTATTTCTATGGATGCAGAGCCATACTATATGACAATATTTTAACTAAGTATGGATGATATTTTTTTAAGATATATAAAGTGATTCCTAGGATTGTGGAATCTATTAGAACTATTGATGATGACATGAATAATGATATATATGGGACCAAGATTGATTGAGTGGGGTGATTCTAGTCTTTCCCATAGTTTTTGTGTTCAAAGATGAGTTTTAGGCTTGTTATTGAATATATATTAATGGTCAGATGGTTGAGTTTCTTGTTCTACTATTTCATTTTTCCATTTCTATATGAATATAGATATCCATTATTTATTCACCTTTTATGGTGGTTTTGAAAAATCCCTTTAGTAATTGGAATTATGGAATGATAATGAACAATAAATGATTTAACCCATGGGGATAAAGGCATCACAGAAAGCTAGAATGATGATAATTCTTAAAGAAACATCATTGAGGTTTTTTTTCTATATTGTGAGAATGTAATTTATTTTTAAATTAGTTATAATAAAAAATTATTCTTATAATTAATCAAAAGTATCTTTAAATGTTTTTTATTATAAAATACAAAATATTTAGTGGAAATAACTTGTTATCAGAGAGACGATAGCTAAAATTGAGTTTATGGCTAGGTAGTTTCCATTAGTATGGTTGTGTGATATATATATATATTTCTTATTTTATGTGATTTTATATGCTACCCCACCCATTTTTGAAGGGATATTGAAATTAGTGGATCTTGGAGGGTGTTTTCCCCAATATCTAGGTTGATGAGGGTGGGTGGCTAACTATGCCCTCTCCCATGATCTCTTCCCTTTCTAGAATTATGTGTTATTGTGAAAAGTGGTTACCAATAAAATATTTTTCTATAGAATATTCTAATAGAATATGGTTATTTATGAAACATGTATCTATGGATATATTAGTATATAAATTATAGTTGGTATCTTGTGTATGGGAAGTGACAGATTGAAGTATAATACATGACATATGGGTTGTGGTGATTCTAGAAAACTACCTGGTTACTCTCATGATATATAGATGATATTAATAAAATTATGTGGCACACAGGGTGAGGTTTGTTGTAATACTTCCTTTGATGCATGGGACTATTTGAAGGGATATATCTCAAAATGTCCGATGCTGGGGTGAGAGTGGAAAACCTTTGTGGATATTTTTGCGGTGTACCCTAATTTAGTATTATGTTGGATATTTTTTCCTTAAAAATATATGATTCATGGAGAGGGATCCATGGTAAGGTTGATATATTATTATACCTTATTAGGTGAAATTTATTTTCACTTTTTTATTCAATAGGTTTCAGTATGATTTCATTATATATTGTATAGGAGGTTCTGGATAAGATCCAACTAAGTATAAATTTTTTTCTTAACATATATTTTTATAAAAAATATTCCAGTCCATAGGTGATTGTTGGTGATTTGGTTGGATAATACTAGACCATGGAGTTGATTAATATCTATTTGGGATCTGAGGTCACTAAAAAGGATTTTTTTGTATATATAGTTTAATTTTTTAATTTTTTTAGTTTGTATGCCATTATATGCTTGTATGGGGAGGAGATGTTTGTTAGTCTTATATTATCAGTCATTCCTCATGTTAGTGTAAGATGTTAATTCCTCCCATTTTTCATGTTATATACCCATGATACCCATCTCTAACCCAAGTATTTTTGGTGGTGGTGCTTGAATATCATTATCTCTCTCCCCTCATTGTATTCCCATGAGGTATACCTTTGGGTGGATAAGTTCATGGAAAATAGTATTACACTTATTATATAATTGATTTAATCATGGAAAATAAGTAAATTAGCTAATGTAAGGGGCTTATACACTAATATTGTATTCATTTTTAATTCTATTTTCATGTAGTTTCTTCTTCAACATTTATGTCCTTCCAAATTAATGTCCAATTTAAATCATCACATTAATTTTTGAGATATAATTATTTGAATATACCATTTATATATATTATAATATCATATGAAATAATCCTTGCTTCTTTTCATCAACAACATTGTGTTACACTACACCATTGTGTGTTAAATAATTCAAAAAGAATATAATTTTTATAATTAGGGAGCTTCAGTTCTATTGGATGATGAGATTTAGATACAAATTATTAGAATTAGGGAATCATGAGGTATTTTTTGTATATGAATATAGACCAGAGACTTTAAAAAAGTTAATGGGTGAGTCTCGTGATATTCAAGTTGTATTTATGAAATTTTGAATTTCTTTATCCCATTAAATGGTAGGCACATGGTTAGTATAATACATGATTCTAAATTGTTCAGAATGGATACGTTCTAGGGTATTGTGCAAAATTTCCACATGATTGTAGAGAAACCATAATGAATCAAAAAATTAATTATAGAGGTGTTTTTCATTGTTCAAGAATGTTTAGAAATTTTTGTTGGATAAAATACATAAGTGGTGTTTGATAATAAAATTTCAATAAGAATGTTTTTGCGCACCATGGAAAATGGTGAATCCAAACTATGCGATGTATTGATTTTTATAAAAAAAGAGAAATTTCTATTTTACCCTATGGGATTGTATCCTTATTTCTCCTTCTATTCATTTCTTGTTTACACATGGTAATAAATATCCTCTCTCCCTTGATTTTATCAACCCCCATCGTTTTTTATAAATTTCTAGTAGATTTATCAATAATTTGTGGTGTGATTGTCCTCCCTCTACATACATTCTTTTCTCTATTTTCCACTCTCATTTTGGTTATCTTGGGATTAGGGTTTATGATTAATTCCATTTAATTATAGGAGAAATAATCTGTCTTCATGGTTGTTTCATGTTGTGTTGTATATGATATCCGAGAAGAAGGTATTCCAGTTTTTTTTGATCAATTTCAATGAATCATGATTCCTCATAGAATTATTTAGTTTTTTTGGAGAATTTGGTGGAAATTTTCCATTGAATAGGTTATTTATTTTGGTAAATTTATGTTTTCAAGGTTTATTCATATCTCAGGTATGAAAGATACCATGTCGATCATGGGTTTGACTTCATAAGATCACATACTGAGTTCTTGATCATTTATTCCAGTTGTGGGTTTTGGTTTTAAATGTTTTATTTATTAATTTTAGGGTTTATACTGATGATATTTTTTATTCTAGAGTTAGAATTGGTTGATTTTATGTGAATGATGTTGGGTGGGAGATGTAGGGCTATGGTTGAACAAAAAATGACACTATTAAGGTAGGTGGACATTAAATTTATATTTTTATTATTATAGTTTTTCATTTTATATTTATGTTCCATTAGTATAATATATTTATATGTCTTATTGACTATGAGATTATTCAATGGATTTGGATTGCCTTGTGTTGACTTAATTTTCAACAAGTACTCCATAGCTTGTTAAACAGATTAATGGTGGCCCTTTTCTCGAATGAGTGTCGATGTCCCTATTTTTGAACTATCTTGTTCGGTGATATGAATTTCAAATAGAAAAAGGAATTTCATTTTCATGTTTTCATTAAAAATAATATTTGATTAAAATTTATTTTTAGGAAAATTGCATATTTTCATGAATATGTATTGAAAATGTATTTGAAAATATAAATCTAATTTCATAATAAATTTGTTGATGGGATTTTATGAAGGTCCTAGTTTGATTAAGATAGATTTTTAATCATTTTTAAATGGTTTTAAAAAATGGTATTTTACTATGTTTTTAATGATTTTTGGAAGGGATTGATTGGGTAGGTTATGGTTCATTTTACCTCATGTGGGTGATACCCTATTTTCATAAGCATGTGTGCTTTTATATGTTTAACATACATTGTTTTACTTATATAATGATTCTTGAATGATGATTCACACTCTTCATTATGTAAATTATTGATGGTTTGTTATTAATGTTACGATTTAATCACTCAAGATGTGATGGGCACAAATAGAGGGTATAGATGGATCTGGGAGACCATAATAGATGTTGAGAAAATTATTACTGGAACAATGAGCTAGGACAAATATCTCAAAATGTGATCGTGGAAACCATATAGTGTGTTCGTGTTAAGATGAGACCTTGGTGACCCTGGTGGATGACCTAGTACTATGCAGACCTTAGAAAATGTTTGTATGATAACATATAATGATAATTTTATGTGTAACTTTAGAAGAAAAATAATTAACGGGAGTCTAATATAAGAGTTTTAGTAATGATGTGTCATTCACTTGGGTGGCTGATCTCAGTTATGCATGATGGCCTTGAGTATAGGTCCAAAAAAATATATTCCCTTATTTTTTGGATGGTTAGGGGTATGCCTTTCCAAATAAGATGTATTTGATACATGGGATGCCTTGGAATAGATCTTTGGATACAAACATCATTCCTCGTATAAGTTTTAACTAATATTGGGAAATCATCCTTAGATTTATTATGAGTATAGGTTTGAGATTCATTAGGGAAATCCACCATTGATTTATTATGATTACTTTTTTTGAATACCATGGGTAAATATCTTGTGGATTAATTATTATTAATGGTTTGGAATTACATGGGGTAGTTCCAGTTAGAGTCATTGAGAATAATGGTTTGGCATGACATAGGGAAATAACCCACAGATTCATCATGATTACTAGTTTTAAATTCTTAGGGAAATACCACATGGTATCATTATGATTAAGTATTTGGAATTAACAAGACAAAATCCTTGGATTCATTATGATTAATGGTTTGGAATTCCTTTGAAATTGTACATGGAGTCTTCTATGAAATTATAAGACACAATGTATATATTCATAGACACTATAAAACCAGTCGAAGAATGTATTGTCTAGAACCGAGGTTGTTCAGTTAACATTTGATATCTTCAAATTTTTGTTTGATGTTCATTGTGTGTTTTTTATGGAGGGATTGTACCATGGGAAGGATAGTGTGAAAACGTATGATTTTATGATATGTTTATCTATAAATTAATTTAAATTCTTTTATATCCTTCTTTATGAGAAAATCTACATCTAAATGAACAATGATATATTATAACTTTTATAACTAAGTTTTTGGATTTATTTATTAGAGTATTATTAACATAATTATGAAATATATATTGAAATGTTTTAAATAATTAAAATTTAATGATTAATTCCAATGAAATAGTCATTATATTTTTTTAATAATGAAATATCATAATGAATAGTATTATTTTACAATATAAATGTATTTTTCATGGTGTAATGTATTTTTACATAAACAAATATATTGATCACTATTGAAGATTAAATTTTATGAGAAGAGTTGGAAATTAAAGAATAATCCCTAATACATTATTTTTATAATTCTTAGGAACATTGATAAAATTATTTAATGGAAAAAAATAAGTTTTCTGAAAAACTTTATTTATGACTATATTGCGTTTTTATCTTAATAAATTAAATTAATCACTATTAATTAAATATTTTAATGAAAGTTAAATATTATATATTAAATGGATTTTTTGGTATATTCACTGAATGGTTTTTACTAATCATGGAATAAGAATAAATTTATTTCCATTCGTGAAAATAATTCTTTCCAAAAACATTTTTTATGAATTATTATTTAAAATTATTTTTTAAAATTCTAGAAATTTAATCTTTTAAAAAATATTCCTTATTTGGAATCATGGGGGTTCAAATTTGGTATATAGGTCCCTTTTCTTTTTGGTATTTATGAATATTATCCATTTATTTTCACCTTGATAAGGGTAAAATCGGTAAAATAGGACTAAAAATATTGGATAATTAATTAATATATATCTATAACTTAACATAACCTTGTTGGATGAGTAGTGTTCAACCAAATCCATCTTAGATACTAAAATATAACAATTTCATGCCACTTTGCATTATTTATAACATTTATATGATTTTAAGAAAATGATAAGTAAAAAATGAAACTCTCTTGAATTTAATTTCTCTTATATGTTTTCATATGGATAAAAAGATCATATCAATGAATCTAAAAAGTGAAATTGAACGTAATTCAAATCTAACTTAGTGATTGTGGAAACGGTAGAAAAAATCTTATAAATGATTCTAAAACATTAATATAAATACCTTTTGGATTAATTTTAGTTTTCTATGTATTTTGTGGTTAATAATAATGTATAATTGTTGGAAAAAAGAGTTTAAATTCTAAATACATTATTATATTTATTACATCAAATTCACATTAAATTAATTGCCCAAAATTTAATTTAGTGATATTTTATGATAAATAATATTTTATAAAATGATTTAAAAGTCACAAAAATCATTGAAGATGATAGGTGGAATATTTAAAAGTCTATAATGTCATCCATGACCATTTTTGAGTCACTTTTAATCTTATAATTAAATGTGTGGCCCTTAATGGAAAAAATGTGTTACCCTGGTTAAGGTTAAAAGGGTTAACAAAGGGGTTAAAATAAAATATATGGATGAAAATGATACATAATCACATCTTAATTTTATTGTATGAGGTATATAGAACCTATAATGTTCTACATTCTAAATCAAGTCCATTTTCTTCCTCATTATAAGATTATGATATATTTTATATTTAAATTATTTATGTAATTCTAATTATTCCTTTCCCCCACATATAAAAGGGAAAATCCCACTCTATATTATTCAAAATGATTGGAAACAATATATCTAACAAGACCAACCACAATAACTTTATAGATTCATCCCCCATTCTCAATATTTTGTTATTACCCAAATAACATCCTAGGTAGGCCTAATGTGTAACCAAATGGGGTCTCTTAAAGAATATGTGACTGTCTTACATGAATCATTCAATGTGTATTTATGTTTATAATATCTATAAATATATTGAATCTATCAAAAATTAATGAATAAAGTATCATAAATATAATGATATTTTATTATGACTTTGGGACAACCATTTCCAGCCTCTTCCTATCATTTTGTTAATGAAAACATCAGTCATGTATAAATGTGGACTACCACTTCCATAGAGAGGTGTGATTAATTTTAATTTCCAATTTACACGGATGATATTAAGGATAGATTTGATGAATATATATGATATTAATTATATAATAATTATTTTATGAAGTTTAATTATTAATTACATTTCTTTTGATCTGTATATAAAAAATTAAAAATAATTTCCCTCGTGTACATTAAAACTACCATCTCCACGAAGTGATGTAACTAATTTTCACCACCTATTTATATTAATGGGTATAAAAGTATATATAATGAATAAATATGATAATTATATCATGATAAATACTCTAGGGAAGATGAATCTAATATAATGTTCTGTAATCATATTCATTGAATCAAAACATGCATAGAAAATAGATTAGTTTTCACTAAAATGTGCTTTTTAATGAAGAAATTATTATTTAAATAATAATTATAATTTATAATGGAATTATATTTTTTGTGTTATTTATAAATTTTATTCTATAATATATATATAATAAATCAATATCAATTATATAGGGGAGTTTTAATGGATATGAACTATGTTGAAAATTGATTTAAGGGTATATGTTATAATCTCTTTAGTGAATATGTTTCAAAATCATTTATCTATAGTATTGTCATTAATAAATTTTAGTTGGTATAAATTATATGTACATTATCCTTTAAACTTCAAATATTTTATTATCCTATGTTTGTTCTATAAATTTCCATGTAATATTACAATTTTACTATCTTTGTTATAGAAAATCACTGTGAAAATGAATATAAGAAAAAATGACCTTATTTCTTCTTTCTATGAAAATATTTTTTTCCAAGTCAATGTTATTTAAATTAATTTAAAGATTGTTTTTTTCAACGATACAATGATTTTTAATTCCATTTCCAACTAAATATTAATTTATTATCATTGGATTTAAAATAAAGGTTTATAATGTTTTCTAAAAAAGTTATTTATGACTTTTTACTAAATAAGTTAAAAGAATTATTGTTTAATTGTATAACACCTGAGAAAATTTCCCTACCAACATGTATATTCATTGATTTGAATCCCCCATTACATGTTTCCATGTTTTTTCAACCAAAAGAGTTTTTCCCAAAATTCTTCTAATGTTTAGTTTTTAAATATACTAAAATAAAGTGATATTTTCTCTTTTTTAAAAGAAATGAATAATGCTTCATTAAAGATATTTTTCATTTAGGTTAACATACTTTAATGATTTTTATTATTAACTAGGTATATGTTCTTATGAAACCACCAAATTTTATTATTTGGTTTTATTATGATTATGGTGATTTTAGGATGGTTATATGGAAGCTATTTCATTCCCGTGGGTTAATTAAGATATGATTAAATCTTTATAAAAAATAATAAATTTCATCTTGATATTCTATTATTAATGAAAAAGTATTTATGAAACAATAATCCTTCCCTTGTATTATTATGTGATGTGTTTATAAATCTTTTACAATATTGTGGAACAAATTTATCCTTTTTATTATGTGACTAGTAGGAATAGAATTATATATCCCACTAATACATTTGTTAAATAGGTATATCTCATGAAATAATATGGATTGGAATAGTGAGTGAACCAAGTTTATTAAGTGAATCATTGCATTGTGATAGCCTTGGGAGTGAGACTAGATTATGTGAATGATGTAATAGGGATTCAACCGAATCCACTATGATATCCTTTGTAGTGGGCTATGGCTATAGAAATTATTTTCTATTCATTATGGTATAAAAAAATTTATATATTTGACTTAGGATATGTACTCATGGATCATGATTTATTATTGAAGATTCTAATGTCTTATGAATTATGTATTTTGTTATGATAAAAACTTATTCTGTGATTCCTGATTAAAATATTTGAATGATTAGATATGTCATTATTATGTTATGATCATGGTCTTAATACACTATGGTTATGATCACTTATGATAATTGATTGATATCTATTCTATTTTCTCGTACTAAGAATTTTATAGAACTCTTTATTATGCTTCCATTTCTCTCTGTTATAAAAAATTATTAAGTAAAAAATGTATATGAAGGGTGTAATGAGAGAAAATTTTAGGGTATGTCACATATACTTTATGAAAAAAGTTGATTAGTCTCCAAATAAATAAAACCATTATATTTATCAAGCATATAGAACTATGTATATTTTTGAATAGTCATATAAAATGACTTAATATTTTTATATGTTACACTCGAGTCACCTCATACTACACTCTATATATATTTTTATCTTGCAAATAGAATTCACCAAAATAACACTAAGTATTATTTAGTAATTGGGGATTCTTACTGGGTTATTTGAATCACACCCAACCCATGTACAATTCATGGGTCTAAATTTACATTGGTAGATCTCTATTCTTTCTCTAGGGGAATAGGTACCACATGGAGTTGGGAACATGAGATAGGCATAGTACGTTATATATTCCTTATTTTTAGGAGATTAGATCATGTGATTTGGGATAGAGGTAGTTTTATTTTATTTATTTTTCACTATGTAATGGATACTACTATGTTTATTTTTATTTGATTGCATGCGATTTGTTTCTTATCTTTTATATATTATTTCATTATGTAGAGATATTTAATTATTTCAAATATTAAATCTAGGGGATCTATTGTGTCTTTGGTTTATGTTAATGATTTTTTGGGAAGTATATTATAATGATGGATGAAGATAAATTTTCAGATAATTCGGTCATGGCCCTCAGGTGATATAGTATATGGAAAAGTCTCCCCAAAACTATTCTAGAACCTTTCCTCTAGTTGGAAGCCTCTAGAATTTGGGGTGGTACACATGAGGTGAAATAGAATCTCCGATGATGTTATATTAAGGTTATCTTGGTTAGGGTGTTAAAAATTAATATCATATCATTTTATGGGATGGGACAGTATTATTCAGAAATAGATATAGATTATCGAGACTATGAAGTTAGGTCTAATGCATGGATAGAAAATACTACATCATTTGAATTCCAAGATTTCAGGGAATCCCAATGTTGTGGTATGAAATCTAGGATGAATTAGGTGTAAAGTTGTACTATTAATACCAATGTGGTATGATTGAAACATGAATCTAATTATAATAATCATCTATAATTACTATATTTTACATGAATCACTATCGTAGCATGTTATGGGCCTGATTAATGTGCCTATGGGTGTTGTTGTTTGACATGATTCATCATTAGAATCCATTAATTATTGAATAAAATAATAATCTAAATTATATTTTCTACCATATATTATAATTTATAATTATATTATTATGTAAAAGGGTCTTGTTTGAATGATTTCAAATGTGATTATTGGCCTCCAATAAGAAATATTTTTTAGGATGATTGGTTTTTTTTATAAAAACCTAGTTTTAAAATTTAAACTCATTTTGTGACAAGATGTGTGTGTAAAATGATTTTGAACGTTGTTTTATGTGAAATACATCATGGATCCATAGGTTTTTAAATGTTTAGGATCATTTTGTTATGAATTAATAAATTTTAGGAATCATGGTTTTAAAATTGGGTTTAAAAATTGTTTTTTGATTAAGAGATTAGTTTTTTGGGATGTGGATGATGACACTGTGGATTTTTTGGGATTCATATTGAATAAAAAAATTCCAATTTAAAATTATTTTTTTAAAAACTCCTTTTAATTTTTATGCATGGAAAAATATTTGAGGTACGTTTAAAATAATCAAATAGTGCATGTGTGAACTAATCTTCTTTAATTTAGATATTTTTATTGGGAGTGACCTAGATGTTTGAATTTTTTAATCATATTATCTATTATATATATTTATAAATCAAAATATAAAGAACGAATTGATGTACATTATTGGATTTGATAGTAGGAAAAATAAATTTGTTCACATATAGAGTTGGTTTTATTAGTTTTCATTGATTCATCGATGGTGTCTGGGGTAGTTGGTTCATTTATTCAAGGGATGTAGAAGGATTTTTTTAGTGTCTTGTGTGGAGATATCATGAGAATAATGATGTTGTGGGATTTAGTAGTCATATATGAGTTTCCTGATTTATGGGTTGGAACCCATAATGTTTGTGTTGATGATTTTGTGGGTTGGACTTCTTAGTGTGTTTGTTTTTCAATAGGTGATTTTGATGGGGGGTGGAACCATTAAATATAATAATTTTCTAGTAATGTAGTCTTATGGGTAAGATAACTAAAAGAGTATGGATATATTGATTGTTAACACTTTATAATTTTACAATTCACAATTTTGGTTGAGAAATGACTTGTCATTGATGATCAGAGTTACAAATTAGTGCTCTAATTAAGTGAAGTGACCACATATCGTCATTAAATTTTGAAATGGATGGTGTTTGGGACATGGATATTGAATGGTTTTGTTAAAAAATGTGATGAATAGGGTACTCCTATGGTGGGAACATTAGATCGGTCATAGGTGTATAAATCTTGCATTAGAATGGTCATGGGAATAGTGAACATAGTCAATGGATGGGTGAAATAGTTGTGGGATTATAGGGATAATTTATTTCTACTATATATTTTTGTGTGTTTTTTTCTAGATAATTTGAATTGGAAACTGATATATGATTGATTTAGTATGACCCGAGAGTATGCCAGATTGGTATGACATTAGTGCTTGTGGATAGAGCATGATGAATGAATAGGTTGGATGATAATTTAAAAATTTAATTACATAGTGATCCAATTTAAGTATTTAATGTTAGTTTCTGAGTGATCTAGAGATTAATTTGGGAGTAGAGGATGGATGTATAGATCATTTAGTGATTCATCAGTGGGTGAGGTCTATCGTTTTTCAAGAGAATTCATTAAAAGTTGGGTGGACTTGTTCATCACATAGAATCATTTGTGGTGAGTTAGATACAAAATTTTGACCATCATTTGGGAAATTATTGGAGTTTTTTTATGATTAGATTTGGATTTTTAGAGATCCAATGTTTCTGAGTGTAGTGGATGAAGTTTCACTACAAAATCATGTTTGTCTTTTGTAGATGGAACATGGCTAGTTAGTAGTAAAATGATGACAATGTTTGGTCGAGATTCGTTGTTGAAGGACTACTGATAATTCTTAGGGATATAAATTCTTTTAGTGAAGAGGTTGTAAAACCCTGGTTCTTTAGGAATTAATAAATTTATATAGTTTATGAATTTTTTATTTCTATCGAATAGATTAAATTGAAAAATAAGACTCAGATCCTAATTCTAAGATGTGGAGCATCAATATATGGCTTTTTTGTTATAGAACAAGCCCTAAGAGGTGACTAGGGTTATTAGGAATATACCATGGATATTCATGTGCAATTTTATTAATTTTTAAGGTATATAACCATATACATAGTTTAAACATGATTAAGATAAATCATGTTGCTAAACTGTAAGTCTTGAGTTTATTTAAGGTTATAATAAATGGATTCATAAAAACCATGATTATTATTAAAGTGAGATTCAAAGTTTTATTCTATATTTGGATCATAGATTGTAAAAACATATTCAAAAAGCCTAAAAGTGAGGATTTATTAGATTATTCCATTAACATAGTTTGAATATAGTTTGGAAAATCATGTTTCCAAATTACGAAACCTATATATTTTCATAAAAAATGAAAAATAACCATTTTTTTCAATTTATTATTTTATCCCTTAACCCCAATCACATATTACCCTATGAATTACTGGTAAGGTAACTCCTCTCTACTTTCTTATTTATACCCTGATTCATTTTTTGTTAATTATTGGGGGTTTCTTTAATAATTGTATCTTAGATTATCCTACTTGTCTAGTTGCTTCTGTTTTATTTCCATTTAATTTTAGTTTTTTTTCTTGAATATGTTTTATAAATTTTTAACCAAATCATTGTGGAAACCAGAATTCTTATTGAGTGTTTCATGTAAAACATGTAGAGGATGTCTCAGAAGGAGTAATTTCATAAACTTCTCACCTGTTTCCTTGACATATGTTTCCATGAGGATTTATTTTTGTATTTTAGTGAGTTTTGGGGAAATTATCCATTGAATTTGGGTTTTTATTTTTGGATATTCCTATGAAACAAGTTTTGTTGTGTTTCAAGTGTGGACCACACCCCGTTGTTCTTGGGTTCAACACTGTAAAGTCACACAATGATTTTGGTATTGATTATTCCAATTGGATTTTTTTGGTATTAAATGTTTAGTAAATTAACTTACTTATTTTTTATAATGTGATATGTTCTCATGGCCTAGGTATACTATGGTAGGACATGGATGAAAATTTTAAAGATATTTCATACTATAGAAGAGAGGAAAACATACTCGATTGAGGAATGTGTCATTTATTATTCATAGTATCTTTGTTTAGTTAGTGATTTTATATTAATATCCCATTAGTATCATATCTAACATCATGCTACATGAATTATATGATTCTTCCATCTATGGAGATGAAATCTCAACAACCTAATAAAAATCATGGAAAATATTTTATGCTAAATGGTTTTATAGTGGATCCTTGGTGGGATGAGTTCTATTATACCTTTTCATAAGTTTCCAAGTGCGTTCTCTTTAATTTAAATGTGAAAAAAGGTTTTTATTATAACGAGATCATTATAATAGGGTTTAATTGAAAATTAATTTAATAAAAAATAATTAATTTTATGAATTGGTTTTGAAATATTATTCAAAAATGAAATTAAATATTCTAAATAATATTTTGATGGGATATGCTGATCGACCTATCATGAGTGTAATGACCTGAGACCCTAGATCCTTTAAAATACATACTATGTCCTATAACAGTATCACACGCTACACCTAACATAAGAAAACAACAAAATATTAATAATACATTATTTTTAAAGCTATATTAAACACTTAGAGGACAATACACTAATATTTATATTTTTGGAATATAAATAATGAATATGAGTTAATATTGAAAAAGTCATCTTCAATAAAATCAATTTTATTTATGTTATATTTTTTTCTTTCAAAAATATAAAATTTAAAATATAAATATTTAAATATGATAGAATAAAATTCATTTTTTAATTTCTCATAATAAAATTACCATATGATGGGTGTTTGGTATTTTTCAATATAATTGGGTTTTAGGTGAATAGTGAAAATTTTGATTTTTCTAATAATGGAACTTTTATAAGACTTAATTTTTTTAATTTTTTTAATCTTAAATTATAAATTATAAATTATAATAATTAATATTAAAATAATTTGTTGACCATATAAAGTTGTCCTCATCATTTTGAAAATTTATGTTATGTTTTAATGAAAATTATTTTTTGATTGTTTTGTTTAATTAATTATAAAATAAAGGAATGAAGTTATATATATATTTTATTATTAAATAAATTAAATTTTAATTAGTTTAAATATTAGAAATTCATTATCATCAAAGGTATTCATAATTATATCCTAATAAAAAAATCCTAATTTTTTTTTAAAAAATGGCATTTTATACAATAAATTACCAACTAGTAATGAGGGTCTAGGGTGTTACCATGTGGAGACTATTACCTATTATCATAGTAATAAAAATATATTAAAATAGATAAATAATATATATAAAAATAACTAGAATAGGGAACAGTTATGTATAAGAAGGTGATAATGAATGAATGTAGTAATGGCACAAACAACCATGCCATACATAAACTAACAACCCATTAGGTTAGTTACGTATATAAAATAGAATAAAATAATGTAAAAAACACTATCTCCAAAAAAATAATTCATAAAACATCCCATGCTCTATGTAAACATCTGATCCAACCTGCTCGATCAGTCCCGAGCTTCAGAACAAACTACGCCTCCATCTAGGTAAATGTATACACTAATACCCAAGTGCAATGGTGGCTCAAGTATGGTGTGAGTGAAAAACTCAGTAGGGAACACACAATTTTGTCCTATCTCTATCCAGTAAAATTAGGATACATGTATGTGAACTACTCAATTGAATAATAAACATTAAACATCAAAAAGTAAACTAAATTTATAATGTCATACCTAGGGCATGATATCTCCCTTAGACCGACCATATCTACTTCACCTAGAGTATAAGTATATATGAGAATGATATTCCACCATAGTTGGATATAAAACCTAACAATAAGATCACCCAAAACCACATTCAATAAATATTTTATAGAATTATATGTACCAACTATACATTACATAAATAAGGCTTCAAGTAGAATCCTAAAACATCGTAGTTATACCACTCAAACTGTGTGAAATCAGTGGAACTAATAAAATATCTTGGCATTTCATATTCTAATTAGATATCAGATTTTTAGATCCGGATCTAGTTGCAATAAATATATTCTAAAATGGAATAAATTCTTACGTAGATGAACCTCTGTAAATATAAAAGGAATACTCTTCTGATTTAAGATGATAACAAGATATCCATTAATCATTGACTCAGTATCCTATTCCAAGACACCTTAGGGCAATGCAATCATGGTGAATCCAAAAATTCATAAATTATATGAGGCATAACTCTAGGAAAACATAATCATCCTCAAGGATATCACAAAAATTGAGTTGTTGGGGGAAATGTGTCCATCTGAAAGCCACTTGAATAACCTATATCCCAATGGGCTAGGTATCATAGATGATATACTAACTAAGATAGGTTTTTGAGATTCACATGGAAACATCCTATTTTTTCCCATGTATAGAGTAATCTCAAATATTCTTTGTATTCTAAAAATGGTAACATCTAATATTGGATCCTAAGCTCATGAGGAATCCATTTGCTCAAAAGTGCTAATAAATTTTATTTCAAAACTTAAATTAATACAATTTAACCTTAATTATTAATATAGAGGAAGATCCCATTTTTTTGGGCATTTACGTTTTTATTTACATTATATCATATATATAAATACACTATTAATAATTTAAATATGACTATAAAAATATAATTCATATTTATTTTTCACATTTAGGATACATGGGGAACCAACATAGGATGTAATAGATAGTTAGTGTTGGTTCCTTAGTGTCATTGGAAATGGTATTTAAAAGAATTTGAGGGAAGAACAACCCTCATACACTAATGGTTCTGTTATAATCATTTGAATCTAGTCAAATTCATTTTTCATAATAAATGAATTAATAAATAACATAACATTATAGGGTTTTATGAATTCCCTAACCCATATAATGTCAACAGACTTAGTGGATGAACTAGTTAGCTCATACATATAGGGACACCCTTGGTTATCACTACCCTTTACTAGTGATCCCTTATAAGGGTCTTAATGTGATCTGGTCAACCTACTCGGGGTCCCCTCCTGGTCTTAGCTCAGGTAGAAAGCCTATTTATAAGAGGAAGAGCTCCTCTATGATATTCCTTACAATATATTAGGTCCCTTACAACATTGTTGAATCTTTATTTCTTATCTTCACACCATGAATGACCCTGAAGGGAAATAATACTTATTCAAGAGCACAAAATTATTAAATAATTCCTCAAAGTCTTCAAAGTCTAGGTGTATTAGGTCTCTCTCACCCATTCCCAATTTAAGGATCCCTTTCAGGGTCCCTTTCAATATAAATAAATGTCATTGGTAAATTAATATCCTATGGTTTCCAAGGAAGGGATTCAATACTTGAGTACTGATGTTTCTCTTATAACATAGCTCTAATTGATTATAAAATCCCTTGAATTATTTTCAAAAATTAACTTCATCACTTAAGCTAGTTAATCAATTTAGTTGAGAAAAATATTTAATTTAAAGGCCTCTCACCATAGTGGGGGAACCTGATCACATCTTATACAACATACATAAAGGAAATTTAACAAAACTTATTGTATGGTAAACCACCTAGATCATTCATAGCTTTCCCAAATATATCCAAAGGTCTGTAGTAGCTTCTATGTCTCGTCCAAGAACATCCAAGACATATGAGGATCTTCGTCATAATGAATCTTACATAAATAATTAATTATAATGATATTATAATAAATTAATTAATTTAAAAATGTTATAAATAATTAAAATATTTTATTGAAATATGAATATTTCCAAAAGCTCTCACTAGTCGCTCTCGTTGCATGAGAACCTCAACCAACCACATGCTAACAACCCATGACATGCTTGCGACCTCAAACATTTAAAAATACTTAACTCAAAGCATAAAAACATTTTAAAATATATTATAATTTAATTATAATTGTTTATAAAAAAACACAATATTATACCTTAATGAAACAGTTCGAGGTGATGAGAATATAAAATATCAGGATGTCCAGTTCCTAAGAAAAGTGGAATCCCCATTTTCAATGTATGATTCCACCATGATTTGGTGGAATTGGAACCAATATCCTTAATTGGGGAAACATAAATGAGAATTATTTGAGAAGACAGAGATGTTCATAAGGAGTGACTTATCTCAAATCATAGTAAAACACTAAATAATAACACCATATACAAGGTTTCCAATAAAGAGTAAGGGGAAAGGAACATTTTCTGTGTGAGAGAAAATTTATAGGGAGAGTTTTCTACCCCATATTATTAATAGGGGGTGCAATTTTACAGCATAAAAAACCCATTCTCTAAAAGGTAGAGTCCACTGTCTTGATGGAGGATTCCACAGGATACACGGTGGCACTAATAAAATATTAGGTTCATCAGGAACCCAAATCCTGTCAAGGATCCTCCCAAATGATAAGATGAATCTTGAGCCTACTCCCCCATGTAAGACTCCTCTCTTTAGGTCTTAAAATATTCTAATATTAATTCAAAATCTTTGTTCTCAAATTGAACAAGCCACTTTTTTGAAAATTAGTTTTTTTTGAATTTCAAAAGCTCATCTTAACATGAGATTATACAACCTCCCCACCTTAATCTTCTATTCCATGATAAGTCTCTATGAGAATCCAAAAGTACATTTTAAACTACATTGGTCATAAATTCATAGTCAAATGGATACATTCTGTATTTTAAAACTCAAAACACTTCCAAAGAACCACATTGAACATACAACACTTGAACCACAAAAAAACAAGAGAACACTCATAACCACTACTAGAACATCAATATAGAACTTACCCGAGACATGTTCATTTTATCATTAAGTTCATCACCCAGACTATGGTATTCACTACTTTAGTTTCTTACATTCATCAATCAATTTCGAGCTACGATGTAGTGAACCATAATTCTATCAATGAAAATTTCTCTTATTATAATTATTTATTATAGTATAAATCACATAAAATAAGATAGATAACATAATAAAAACTTTATAAATGAGGAATGAATGAAATAAGAGGTATTTCTATAAATTATGGAACCTATATAGATGGAATAATAACTTGAAACTTGAAATAGTAATATGACCCTTAGGAATAGTAATACATCCAATAGAATATTTACCTCACCTATTAAATTATAAATAAAATTTATGCATCTTAAACATTAAAATATGATATATTCATATCATGGCATAAATAATTAAATCTTTTAAAAAAGATAAATTATGTATTTACATTTTTTGAAGCATAAATTTTTATTTACAATATTATAATTAACATAATGATTTAATAGAAAATTTATTTTCATAAAACAGATTCATAAACTAATATTTTGTTATACTATTATTATAAGATAATTTTATGAGACCTTAATTAACTTTTAAAAGTGTTATAAAATCAGTTACACTTTTAAAAATGGAATTATTCAAATAAATGATGATTTCATTTAAAAAATAAATTTCTCATTTTTAGAAAATTATATTATTAAAATGGAATCCATTTTTAAATTATACATTGACAATAATTTTAGGGGTGAATTTATGGGATTTTTCTAAAAACGTTTATTTTTTTGGGTGAATAGTGAAGTCCAATAATTTTATAGTATAAGCTGAATACAAGAATTATCAAGTCATGGATGATGTATAGCTGATGTAAGAACCTTTTATTTAATATAACATGCACTAATTACTTTAATTAGTCACAATAATCTACACTATTCATAATCTTGAAGAAAAATAATAAACAAATGAATAAAATAAAAAACACCCATCTCCACCATAATAAATAACACCCATCACCACCTCCTATACTCACACCTCTTAAGCCTTGATACTTTCTAAATTTAAGGCCAATAATCTTCCCAATAATATATCCCATGTCTAGGAGGTTCTGGTCTCAATAAAATACCAAAACTGTTTTCCCTAAGGAGGTTCTCAAGGAGAAGAATTCAAGTGGTAAAATACTTTTTCCCTTTCCTTATTTTCTTTTCACTTTATTTTCTTTTATTATTCTATATTCACCTAATAAATACAAAAATGAATGATAAATCCTGTATCTTATATATTCTGAGATGTTATTATGTTATTTTAAATTTCACCATCAATTCTCTTCTAATCTTCCTTTTATTCTAAAAATGAAAATATAATCCGTGAGGTGTTGATTTATTGCCTTTGAGGATGAAAAGTTTTTATTTTACTTTATATCCTTCAAGGTTGTACCTAAAAACATTATATTTTTTGGTTAATATTTTATAATTTAATTTATAATCCTTTTTATTTTATGAATCTAATTTTATACACAATAAAAAATATTGAAACCAAACTAGTTTTTGATGCTCAAAAAACCACCAAAATATTCTAAACGAGTATCACTAATATTTTATCTAATGATTCATCATCACCTTAAATAAACATATTAATTATATAACCATTTAATATTATGGATGTTAATTAATAACATATAACTTAAATTATGGATATCTATTCCCATTTTACAAGATCTTTTATACATTTACACAAGTGAACCAATCATGAAAACCAAGTAAATGAACACTCTCGAAAGATGAAATTGAATTTTTAAACTCTTTAAAAAGGTCATAAATGAACATAAAAAAATTATACTAACTAACATACATGAATATAATGTTTATAATTAATTAATAAATTTATTTAATTTGATTATCTATTACATTAAGATCTAGTGTAGAATACTTTTGGACATAAGGTAAGAGATTATCTTCAAACCTCCATTTTTCCATTGATTTACGATTTATCTCTCTTTATCCTAATAAAATTATTAATTATTATTATGTAATCTCACTAAATTATATATTTATGTTCCAAAAATATGTTCATATCCCTCTTATTCTTTCATTTATCGGGGAAATTCATGTATTATTAGGTTCCCTTCCCATTTCCTCCCAGAAAGAAAGCCCGATTAAAGGGAACATCCAATGTTCTTACCCATTTTAAAGTGAAATCCATAATATTTTTAAGCCACAATTATTTTTATAAAATCAATCATTTTACAATGAGAAACAATCTTTGTTAATTTCTGGTTTTATGAATAAAAATAGTATTTTTATTCTTTAAACACTCTTTAATATTTTCCTTAAACCACAATAAAATGTTTCATTTTTAATGTCTCTTAAACACTCTTTTTTACGTTTTTTACATTTATTTTCACATAAATTATAATTATATATTCACATTTTACCTCATTAATGTCCATTTATTATTTAAATCCATTATTCCATGGACACCATTACGATATTCCCTTTTTTATGCCTTATGACATGATTGTGATACCCAATTCCTTCCATCGTAACCCTTATGCTTGATTCTACATGTGGAAAACATATGATTGAACATGTTTTAATGGGTTCCCCAAGATATCATTCCAATGCATTGGGTAATTTTTATTCTCATGAGACATCATATTAGTATAGGGAGTTAACTATATTCCTTTATTATAAATTGTCCTCCATGTGCGATGGTCTTGGAAGTTACCCTTGACACATGCTTATGTTATGTTCTGTATTATTTCCCCATTCTTATGATGCAATGATTACATATCCCCATTCTCTAATATTTATGATTCCTTGTTTGTATTCATTTTTCATTCCTGTTTATGTCATCATGTTATTCCTTCGAACCCATTTACTTTTCTTTATTCCAATGTTTATTCCCTTACTAGGATTTTTAGCTCATCCCTTTTGTTCTTGAATTCCCAAGGTTATCCTTTGCAGATATAGTATCTCAAATGAAGTTAAGAGATCTTTATATATGATTAAAATAAATATGTTTTATTCTATTTCCATGTTTTTAGTTTTATGTACCAAATCATCAAAAGATACTAGACTTTATGATCCTTGGCTTCTAATTTGTCGGGTAATTATACTTAAAATCATGTTATAATATGTTTTAATGGATATAGTCACTATAGTTAGTATCAAATTATGGTCTTGTTATTTTTGGATATTTAGAATAGAGAACATAATAAGAACCATAGGGAAAATTATATCACCATGGATAACCTAGATTGAAACTTAGGAAATCACAAGTGAGGACATAATTTTGATTTACAAGTTTATCCTTTTTATGTTCAAAGTTTTCTTTTTTACATGATTATTAGCTAAGTATTCAAGCCCCCTAATTGTAATTTATTTTTCTTAGTCAATGGATGGAAATTATAGAACCTATTCCAACAATCAATTTTATAGGAAATGTGATGATTTGCCTAATGAAATTCTATATTTGATGGGAATAGGAGTTGAAAACCTTATGAAAATACTTACTAAACTGAGTCAAGTTATGAATACTAACTTGAATCTCATAGAACAACCTCATTCTCCTAAACAATTGAAAGTTGTGGTTGAATACTTTATGTATAAAATACTTCCCATGTTTAGTGAATCTTATGATCCCCTACTCACAAAATAGTGATTCAACTCCATTGAGAAGATATTATCTATCCTCTAGTGCTCAGAAGAAGAGAATGTTGTAATGTCAATCTATCATTTTGACAGGGAAACTGATTAGTCATGGACACTGACCAAGAACAAAAAGTACAAGGAATAAATTGATTCCATTTAATGGGAAGACTTCATAAAAATATTTTTCAATAAATATTTTTTATGAACCATCCATCTCAATATGGAAAGAGAGTTCTTCAAACTAAAGAAATAGTAAGAGGAGTCTATCATGGTGTATGAGGAAAACTTTATATGGATTTCATGATAAACATCCAAATTTTTCTTCAAAATCTAGTTCATGGTGAATAACTTATTTAGTGTAATTATTGTGAGTCTACAAAAAGAATTGGTGATTTGAGACTTCAACAGATTTGAAGGGATTTTACATTATGCCCATTAAGTTGAAATAGAGATCAGAGACTCTCAATAGTCTTTTGGGACTAGAGATAAAAAGTGGAAAATGGAGTGTAATATGAGTAGATCCACAGATAAATCCCCTGATGGAAATAAGAACCAATATAACACATATCAAAAGTGTGGGAAGAAGCATCGTTGAAACTATTTAAAGGGAACCAGGAGATGCTTAAAATGTGGAAGAGTGGGTCATATGGCTAATAAATTACAAAGGGATATGAAGAATACAAATAATTAAAAAGACAAAAGTAAGGATTGAATCAACACTTAGACTATACGCAGTGTTTCAAATGTAAGTAACATGCCAATTATGCAAGACATTTCCCTAAGATAATGGTTTTTAGAGGAAATCAACAGAAACAACCTCCAAGGCATCAAGGAAGAGAATATGATATCACTACTGCTGAGGTGGAACCCAAAAATTATACGGTGATAGGTACAGTGGTTATTCATTCAAGAATAGAGAATGTATTATTTGATTATGTTTCTACACATTCATCCATATCTTTCACGTTTAATAGAACTATTCAAACACCACCTCAAAATATGAAGGTTGAGTTATCTATGAGAATATAAAATAGGGAAATTATTGCATCCAATGTATATAACTCATCCTCAGTTAATGTTTGTGGACTGAACCTCCCCAAAAATATTTTCTTACTTCCTTTGATGCAGTTTGATGCTATATTGGGAATGGATTGCCTATCTTCATAAAAACCCAACATCAAATTTTAAGAAAGGGATACCACTCTTCATATCCCGAGGTATCCTCCAATTATGTACTTGTGTAAGAATGAGGATGAATCTCCATCAGAATCAATATCTTTATTGTTTATATTGTTTACTTATAAGTAAAAATATCTAGATCAAATGACTGAGATAAAGGATATGATCATACAAGAAGACATTTTTATTGTTAAGTACTACACTTATGTATTCCCTGTAGAGTTTCTAAGTCTTCTTTCTAATCGAGAAATTGAGTTATCAATTGAACATATTCTTGGATATTTTCCTATATCAAAGACACCAAATAAAATGGACAACATTGAGTTGGAAGAATTGAAAAACTAGTTACAGGAGAATATAGATAGGATTTTTATACTCCCAAGTGCTTCACTATGGGGTGCTCCAGTCCTCCTCATCAAAGATACGGATGGATCAATGTGCATATACATTGATTATCATTAGCTTGAAAAAATAACTATAAAGAAAAAGTATCCCATTCTATGAGTAGATAACATGTTTGATCAACTATGTGAGTCCTTGTATTTCTCTAAGGTGGATCTTCAGTTACGATATCCCCAATTAAAGGTAAGGAAGGAAGATATTCCCAAGACTGCCTTTCAAACAAGGTATGAAAACTATATGTTTATAGTGATTCCCTTTAGACTCTCTAGATCCATAAATTTTGAAGGATTTAATGAATAGAGTCTTTATAAATTACCTTGAAATTTTTGTTGTTGTATTTATTGTTGATATTATGATATACTATAATATCAAGGAGGAACACGAGGCACATTTGAATACTATGATGAAGACTTTTTGAAGGGAGAAACTTTATGAAATTAATAGTAAATGTGAGTTCTATATGGAGTAATTTTCATTCATGGGGTATGTTATCACTAACAAAGGAATATCTATGGACCCTTTCAAGATAAAGGCAATTGAGGAGTGGCCCAGGCCAACATATTTAACAATGATATGTAATTTTATTGGTCTAGCTTGGTATTAACAACGATTTGTGGAAAACATATCACAATTATCAAACCCAATAACCAAGATGCCTCATAAGGGAGTAATTTTTGTCTAAACTAGTGAATATGAAGAATTCTTTAAATAGTTGAAAAAGTGGCATGTCACCAAACTAATACTCAAACTTCTTAAAATTAGGTAACTATTTGTGGGGAACAATGATGATTCAAATAATGGATCAGGATATAAAGAGATTAAAAATGATAAACTGATATCTTATGCCTCAATTCATTTGAAAATTAATAAGAAAAACTATCCCACACATGATCGGGAGTTAGAAGCTTTGGTCTTCCTGTTGAAAATTTGGAAACATTATCTATATGGAGAGAAGTGTTAAATATAAACTGGTTATAAGAGCCTCAAATATATATTCACATAGAATGAGCTTAATAATAAACAGTGAATACGGTTAGATATCATCATGGATTATGACATCTCAATCCGCTACCATCCTGGTAAAGAAAATAATGTGGTACATTTTCTAAGCATAAAGGATCATGCAACATTATTAATAATGAGAATTGAGAAGGATCTAATCTTCTTAGATTTTAAAAGTATGGACATGGGAATCATTAAGGAAGGAACATACTCAATCCTTTCTCAAATTATGTCTCAACCATCTCTCATAGACAAAACAAGGGATTCTCAAAGAAATGATGTGGAAATTCCAAAAAAGGTTGAATCTATTGGAAAAAGGAAATCCTTAGAGTTCAAAATATATGAGGAGGGAGTCAAGATATTTGTTTCATCACTTTCTATACCATAAAATCTATAGATAATAGAAGAGATTTTGAATGATGCATATAAATTAAACTTATATATTCACTTGGGGAGCATGAAGATGTATCTAGATATCCTAGAGTAGAATTGGTGGGACAATATAAATAAGAAGATCATTGAATATACATAAAAGTGCTTGGTATGTCAAAAAGTGAAGGAAAAAAAGGAAAAAATATAAGGGTATGATGTAATAATTACCCTTACCAAGATGGAAATGAAAAAACATCACCATGGAATTTTTCACTAGAATTATAAAGACATATAGAGAAAAAATTTCAATATGGGTTGTTGTAGATCATCATAAAAATAAAGTTCAATTTTTCAAAAATTGAGAGGACTTCTCACTAGATCAACTTTAACAGATATAAATTATATAATTGGTAAGGTTGTATGGATTACCACTATCAATTGTATTTGATCGATATGTGAGATTCACCTCCATGGTTTAGAAAAGTCTCCAACATATTGTAAAAACTAAGCTGAACTTCAATGAGACTTATCATCCTCAAACTGATAGACAGTCAGAGTAGACTATTCAGACACTAGAATATACGTTGAGATATTTTTCTATGGATTTCAAAGGAGGATGAGACCAATATCTACCTCTGGTAGAGTTATATTACAATAATAGTATCCAATAAAGCATCCCAATGGCTACATATCGAACACATTATGGGAAATGATGCAGAACACTGGCATTATAGGATGAAATATATGAATTTAAGGTACTCATACATGAAATGGTAGAAGAATTGCTGGAAATGGTGAAAACCATTTAGCAACACATCAAGGTATCCCAAAGCTAATATAATATCTATGAAAATAATCATTGATAATACATTGAGTTTTAGGATGGATACATGGTATTCCTTTACATATATCTATATAATATGATCATGAAATTTGGGAAGAAATGAAAGCCATGTCCCAGGTTCATCGGCCCCTTAGATATTATTAAACGCGTCGAAGATATGGCCTATATACTAGCACTTCCACCAATGATGTCTCAAGTATATTATGTATTCTGCATATCTTTATTGAGTAAGTATATACCATATCCCTTACATGTATTGAATTCAGAGGTGGTATAATTTGAAAATGATCTGTCTTACGAGGAGAAACCGGTGATGATCTTGGACCATATATATAAATTTCTACACAACAAGAATGGTCACCTTGTCAAATTACTATGGCAGAATAATAAGTATGAAGAGGAATCATGGGAACTACCAGAAGTAATGAAAGAGAAGTACCCTAACCTATTTTGCACTTTGTTTTTAAAATGAAATTTTGAGGGAAAAATTTCATAAGAGGGGAAGAATTTGACGACCCAAAATTCTATCAATTTTTTTTCCTTATTATAATTATTTCATATAGTATAAATCACATAAAATCACATAAATAACATAATAAAAACTTTATAAATTAATAATTAATGAAATAAGATATATTTTATGAAATTAAAGAACATATACTGATGGAATAGTAACCAAACATCTTGATTAGTAATATGACCCTTAAGAATAATAATCAAGTCAGTAGAATAGTAACTTCACCTATAAATTTATAAATAAAATTTCAACATCTTATAAATTAAAATATGATATTTTTATATTATGGGATAAGTAGATACATGTTTTAAAAATTATAAATTATGTATTAATATTTTGTGAATCATAAAAATTTACTTATAATTTTATAATTAATATAATGATTTAAAATAAAATTTATTTTCATAAAATATATTCATAAATTATTATTTTTTATCCTATTATTGTAAGATAATTTTATGATAACTTAATAAATTTTTCACCGTGTTATAAAATCAGTTATAATTTTAAAATTAGTATTTTTCAAAAAAAATGATGATTTTATTTAAAAATTAATTTTCTCATATTTAGAAATTAAATTTCATAAAATGTAGTCCATTTTTTAATTCTACACATAGAAAAAAGTTTAGGGGTGAATTTTTGGAATTTTTCTAAAAAATTTCATTTTTTGGGTGAATTTTGAAATATGATAATTTACGGTATAAGATAAATACATTAATTATTGAGTAATTTATGATTTATGGATTATTTAATAACCTTTATTTATAACCAACATTAACTAGTTACTATAGTTAGTCATAAGAATCCAAACTATTCATAGTCTTGTGCCAAAATAATAAACAAATGAATAAAATAATCAAAAGAAACCCCTCTCCTCCACTATAAATACCACCCCTGAGCACCTCTTCTACTCAAAAATCTAAAGACTTGAAACTTATCCAATTTCTATCTATTCATACTTTCCAGAATCTTCTCTATGTATATGAGGTTCTAGTCTTAACAAAATGCCGAAACCAATTTCCCTATGGAGGTTCTCAAGGAGAATAATTCAAGAGGTAAAATCCACTTTTGTTTCCTTAATTTTCTTTTCATTTTGTCATATTTTCTTATACTATCCTCACCTATTATATCCAAACATGAATAATAAATCAATAATATTATATATATTTGTATTTTATTATTTTAATGGAAAATACACCATCATGTATCTTATCCTCTTCATTTTATTCTAAAAATGAAAATATCATCCATGAAGTGTTGATTTACCACATTCGAGGATAACATGTTTTCATTTTACTTTAAGACCTTAAAGGATGGAAATAATCCCATTAAAATGGTTGATAAATATTATAAAATTTATGTTATAACCTTTTTTTATTTTCTTAAAGTAACTTTTACACTCAATAACAAACAATGAAAAAAACCTAGTTTGTGATGATCAAGAAACCTCTAAAAATAATCTAAACGATTATCACTGACAACTTATCTAATGATTTATCCTCAACTTAAATAATAAAATAACTTATATAACCATTTAATATTATGAATTTTCATTAATAACATATAACTTAAATTTGGGATATCTATTCCCATTTTACATTATCTTTCACACATTTATATAAGGGAACCAATCATGAAAATCATGGAAATGAACACTACCAAATAATAAAATTGAGTCTTAAAACTCATCAAAATTAGTGTAAATGAATATAATAAATTTATAATAAATAAAATAAATATATAAAAGGTGATTAATTAATTAATTAATGGATTTAATTTGATTATCTAGGATATTAAGATCAAGTAAAAAACACTTCCAGACAAAAGGTAAGGGATTCCTTCCAAGCCTCCATTTTTTCATTTAGGTTACGCTTGCTCTCTATTTATCCCATGGTAATTATTAATTTTTTTTATTTTATCATCCTAAATTATGTTTTTACTTTCCAAAAATATTTTACTATCTCTGTTATTCTTTATTTTAAGGTAAAATACATGTTTTATAAGGTTCCCTTCCAATTTCCTCCTGTAAAGAAATCCTAATTAAAGGGAACTTCATGATTTCTTATCCATTTAAAGTTCACTCCGTAATATACTTTAAGAAACCATTACACTTAAAAAATAACTCATTTCTTCATGAAAATCTATCTTGGTTTATTTTTGGTTTTATGAAAATAGATATATTTTTTTCTGCTTCAAACTCTCTTTAATGTTTTCCTTAAACAATACGAAAATGTTTCATTTCTAACATCTATTAAACATTGTTTTTACATGTTTTCACTATATTTTTACATAAATTATCATGATATATTCCTATTTTACCTTATAAATGTCCATTTATGATTTTAAATCCATTATTTCATGGACAACATTATGATATTCCCTTTAGTTATGTCTTATGACTTGATTATGATACCCAATTATATCCATGGGAAACCCTTATGTTTGATTATTCATGCAGAAAAAATATGCATGATCATTCTATAATGGGTGTCCCTAGAGGGACCTCAAATTAATAGGGTTATGTTTATTCTCATGAGATGTTATGTTGGGACATGGAGTGAACCTGATTTATTTATGTGACTTTGTTCCCTATGTGCAATGGTCATGACAGTTAGCCTTGAATCATGATTATTTTATATTTTGTGTTGTTTACACATTCCTATGACTCCATGATTACAAATACCAATGATTTAAAATTTATTATTCCTTATGTTTATTCAAGTTCTATTACTTTTTATGTCATCATTTTATGCCTTCTAACCCATGTACTTTGCATTATTCCTATGTTTATACCCTTACTAGGCTTTTTAGCTCATCCCTTTTATTTATGTATTCCATAGGATATCCTATGTAGATGTAGAAGCTCAAAGGAATTTAGGTTTTTTTATGTATGACTAAAATAAATATTTTTTATTATTTTTCCATTTTTTTAGTTTTATGTACCTAATAATCCAATGAAATTATACTTTACAATCCTTGGCTTGTAATTGGATGGTTAATTATGCTTAAAAGGATGTAAAAATAAGTGTAAAAGTATAGGATGACTATATATAGTTCCTAAAATATGGTAATTATAAAACAAAACATTCCCCTATAATCCTAATAATTCTCTTAGAATAGTTCTCAACTCACTACACTAGATCATAAATGAGTAAGCTTCTCCCAGTCCATGAATCCGATCGAAAATGGTCGAATTCCAATTGAACAATATCAATATTTTCATGCCATTATTTCCTTGAAAATCTATATATGACCCTTTAACTTCACACATATCATCCAAAAAACATTCCTGATTTGGATTATAGCTTCACATATCCTAATATTAATGAGAATTGTAGTCATACCTCCTCCATATGACCCTTCATGATAATGATTGGCCCTATCCTCTAGTGTGTCGATAAAACTCAATCAAAATGCCTTTATCCCAATGCACACCAAGATCAATTTGATAAATAGTCAATAAAACCCACACTAGACTTCCCAGGACACATCCTAGATAAACCATCAACTTTGTATTTCTTTCACCATTCCATAGTGTGAACATGAATTCACTCTTGATCTAATACCGATGGACCATTAAAATACATCCTAGGAATGAATATTATGTTCTAAATCCACCCAATACCATATCTAAACATGTACTTAGCATTCAACATGGAATCCAATAGTACTAGTTTCATTTTATCCACTAACACAAAAAATTCTAAAATAATCGTCCAATGAATGGTCCAACTTCCATAACCCTTATAACATTAAGATCACATACTCATGGATGACATACCACTCACTACATTAGTATTATCCTAATCATCTCACCACAAAAAAATTTCTATATCACAATAACCTATTCTTATACATCACTATATATAACAACTACATGTCTAGAAGTCATTCATTCCAGAGAACGAATATAAATTTCACTTATCACCTATTCCCAACCCAATAGAATGATATTCATGACATTTAATAAATTTTATCTCATAATAAGGGTCATAATACTTGAGTCATTCCAAGGAAGATTTTATTAGAAAACTCATGATGCTTACCATAATCTATGCTTACATTAGACTAGGAAACACTTTTTGTTATCCAACACCTAATAACACATCTCTCAAAAATGTGTGTCAAGTTCCACCCTCAAGTCATCTATTCCATGACACCAGATTCATTTCCAAAATAAAAATCATCACTAAGGAACTTCCATTATTTCCTATCAATCTTTGGGTATCCATGCCCACTATAATTTCATTTTAAACCATATATCCCCCACCTACACATGTCCTTTCATAAATTTTCTATTTAATAGTTACCACATGCAACTAATTCATTCCAAGATCACATTACATAGAGGGTGTATAATCCTATACCACCCGATCTAGCACCAGAATCTTTCTCTCATGAGTTACAAATCATCAATTCCAAGATAACCATTCTCTAGGACACATCATTCTTGACATGAATAAATATCCTAGGGAACTCCTCTCTAATACTGGAACCTCACCTATTCCATGATTTATCAAATGATATATAGACTCAAAATTTTATTCTATAAAAACATATTCTTAGACTCAGTCTAAAGTGTGTATATCACATCCACATTCTTAGTTTCCTTCAAAATCTATTCAAATCATGATCATCTACCCAAAATCTGATTTTGTTGCTAACCAAAAACTAGCTATTCAATAGGGTCCATCACCTAAAGTGTCATACTCATCATAGCATGTTATGATACCCAAGAACCCTAGATGCATCCTTAGAAAACATAGGCATCATACTACCTATGATAAAACACTAATAACCTCCCATGAAATGATCCATATATAAAATCTTGTATTGGTTCTTTTTTTCAAAGGGAACTACGATTCTAGGATAATCCCTCTTATGACATGACTCCAATCATACAAATGGACCACTCTTTAGGGTTTGAGCCCAAACTATGGGGCTCTATATTTTCCATCTAACCCTTATAATCAGATATCACGTCAATCCCATTATATCTATCCAAATAGTCCATAATTCAGACCTCTTGTGAAGGATAAAGACAATAGGAATAATCATTACTATGATATCAAAATACGTGACATTGAAATGACCAAACGCCCACTCAAATGGCCTCACATAAAATGGTATCACACTCTAAATATAAACCACATAGAGAGAACCTACATATAAGTCAAATTATATTTTAAATAAAATTAATGGGAAATAAGAAAATTCCAACATCATTTTTTATATGATATATAACACATATAACGACCCACTGTAATGGAGGAAATTCCAAATGAAGGTAAAGATAATATTGAATTATGAGGGTCAAAATATTCTTATAAGGGTTCAATTATAACTATTTTTAATTCTATGTTATTGTTAGAAAGACCCTATAAGTTTTAATTGGAATCCCATATAATGAAAACCAATTTAAAATCTATCTATTTAATTGAGGAATCTAATTCCCCAATTATTTATGGCATCACTTTCCATGGATTATCCTGTAGGCATAAATACTCTTAGAGCATTAACATAAGGGACTTCTCCATAAAAGGTCATGATATCAACCATGAAAAAGTGATTAACTAAGCCTCATTGGGTGTTTATATATAGTAACAACACCTATAGGTTCTAGTTCATGAATGATAATTTAGTTTTTTATCCACATCACAATGGATGATCTGACTAGATAACACTAATGGAGGATGTTTAAGTAAAATATCTTATCAAGATATATGGAAAAAATAATGTTGATTATTATGATTTTTTATATTACCATTCAAGAAAATTATAAACACATGAAGGGTCTACTAGAAAGGTATGTTTTGCAGACTTCCACCTACAAGGGTTAACATAGATTCATTAAGTGATAGGTCCATCATACTAGGGTCATGAAAATATCCACATGTTCCTATACTATTCACCTATAAATCATTCTATAAGGTGTCACATACCCATAGAATCATACCAAATTCACTAATGAGGTGCTAAGACCTATTTTTACTAACGAGGGATTTTTGAATATCCTATGCAGAAGTTATTGTATCTGCATCACCCTCTCCAAGTCACATCATGGTATATTCCATGTGTACATTCATAAAGTAATGTAAATAAGGTAGACCAAGTAACTGGAATTCCACCAATAAAATATATGGTAAAATAATATTTAGGTGTCATTGAAAAATTAAATAGTTGTAAACATCATCATCATATAAATCAAACACTAACAAGCCTATGAAATTTGGATCCTATGTGCCTGATATGATGCATGAGATGCCTCCTGAATCTATATGCTAAGATATAAATCAACTTATTGGCCTCTTTCCTATGGGCTATGAGAAAAATATTCATAATGAATCCTAAAATGAAAAACCCAAGTTTATTTCTAAATAAAAAAACATACACAAAAATAACATCAATTCCATACACCAGGATACATAGATTTCTCAGTAAAACATGTATTATTGACACACTAGACTGATCTCCATTATTTTATGTAACACATTATTAATACTTATATTTAATATGTACAAAATAGTAATACAATTGTAATATACTTACTTAGATACCATTATGCCATGACCCGCCAGGGATACTATGAATAATAAATAGGTCATGTCACCACATTGACACAATAATGTCTCCTCATATATCAGTGGCTACTAAATTTTAGTAAGGGACTTGGTGGTAACTGTGGGGATACTATGAACTCATATTAGAGTACAAAAAATAGATTAAAATAACTAAACATCATATATCACAATTAATAAAGCAGGTTGGTTGGGTGGGTTGTTCCTGGGGGGGGGGGGTATGTCTTACCTTTAAGGGTTGTATGTGTGCGGTGTGTGTGTCTGTATGAATGAAATTGTACCCCCCAAAACCTTATATAATATAATATAAATAGATAGTAGAAAATTAAGGTAGTAACCGACTGAAAATCATTACCATACAAATAATAACCACCCATTGGGATACATAAATATAAATACTGTAAAAAAATAATTTATAAAAATTATATACACATCATATCAATCCATACCACATAAAAATATTTTTGTACACATCCTAGATGACATGCTCGATTATTCGTGGGACTCATCCCGACTTGTTCCTATAAACAACAGAATGAATTCACAATTACCCAAGAGAAATGGCGTCCTAAGCAGTGTGTGAGTAAAAAAACTAAATTGGGAATAACAAATAAGGTCTCCACATAACTAATAAATAATGGATGTTTGTATGTGAACTAATCAATTAGATAATAAACATTAAACTGGTGAAAAAAAATTAAATGACCAATGTTGTACTTGGGGACTTATGGAATCCTAGTCTTACTAAACATGCTTCATCCAACACTAGTGTATCTATGAGAAAGGTACATAACCATAAGGGACATAATACCTAGCCTCGATATGACATATAATTTCCTCTAATAAATATAAAATATAATAAAATTTACCAACTTGAAATTTTATAAATAAGTCTTTGAGTAGGATCCTAGGAATCCTATGCATACTACTTATTCCATGACTAATCAATGAAATTCCAATAATATAATGAATATCCCTATTTCAATATAATGTAAGTTCCCAGCCTTGGCTAATATGAAATTGAGATATTTTAAACTTGAATGAATTCTTGAGAGGATGAACCTTAGGAAATATTAAAGGACCACTCTCCCGATCTCAAATACAACACCATATCCCACAATAATTGACATTACTTCTAATTCTGAGATTACTATGGACAATACAATCATAGTACGTCTACGCAATACAAGGTATAATCTAAATAATCATTAGAGTTGATTATCATTAGCCTCAAGGACGTCACTAAAAATAAGTTCTTAGGGGAAATGTGGAAACCTAGAAACCTCTAGCGTCACAAGGATCCCGACATGATAGAAATATTAGGTGATATTATATCTTAGAGAGGTTTTTGAAGTGAACACAACAACCACATCTGTTTCTCATTATAAGGATTAATACTAGAAACTTTAGGAATTCCAATAATTTAACATCCAATATTGGTTCTTGAGATCACTAGGTCTCAAACACTTTAAATGAATGAATTAACTTTAATTCAAATGACAAATTATAGTAAATCAAACACATTAGTTAAGCGGTGGATCCTAATATGTCATCTATCCAACTTTTTATTTATATAATTTCAAACATTCAAATACACAATTAATATTATTCTTGTGATTATAAAAATATACATTACATTGATTCGTATCATTAAGGATTTTAGAAAAACAAAAATCCAATAGAATAGATAGGTTTGTCATGGGTCCTATGATTCATTGGATCTCGATCACATAAGTGTTTGAGGGGGGAATGAACCACATGAACTATTGATTCCTATATAATTATCCAAGGCTAGTCAAATTCACATTTTATAATAAAGTAGTTTATTCATTACATAAATCTTTTGGGTTTTCTGAGTTCCCAAAACCATTATATGTCACCAGCCTTAATGCCCATGCTAGTTAAATCATACTTTAGGAGGGAACCCTTGTTTATCTCTACCCATTCCCAAATCTCCCTTACTAGGTCATTGATGTGGTCAGGACACCCAACTTAGAGTCCACTCCAAGATATAGCTCCGATAAAAACCCCATCTCTTAGAGGAATAACACCCCAATGACACTCCCTTAAATACATAAGAACCCATATAGGCTAAATGAAAGTAGGTGGTGGTATTCAATTCATGAATTAATACCAAGAATAACCATATTAATTAAATATAATAACCTTATTAAAAGAATATAAAGTTATAGAGTTATAGTTTTATTAGGTCCCCTAGCTCATTCCAAATTTAAGGATCCTTGTCGAGGTCCTATTTAATACAAGGAAACACATAAATTAAGGTCATAGAATACGATGGTTGATGAAAGGAGTTAATTCTTAAGATACTAAAGTGACCCCATGCACATAGATCTAACCAAAGGGTATGGCCCTTATTTTATTTTAAACCTTTTAACTATGTTACTTAAGATTTTTAATTATTTTAATTAAGTAAGTTTTTTAATTAAAGGTTGTATCACTATTAATGGTATAAATTGATCCCCTCACATACCAAATATGAAAGGGAAATTTACCAAAAGAGTTCATACAAAAGTGGTAATACCACATATATAGCTTGTCAAAATATGTCAAAGAGATGACATCAACTACCAAGGCCCATCCGAGCTCATCTAAGACATCCAATTCCTTACATCTCATCCAAACCACTAGAATGAATTAATTATAATCAAATTAATAATAATTAATTAATTTAGAAAATTTATTAAAAATTAATTTATTTTTTTCAATTAGGAAGAATACTTAAACTTATCACTTGTTGATCTCATGATTCCAAAACTGCGACCAACCTTATACCAACAAATTGAGTCATACTCCCTACATCAATATGGAAAAAATACGCAACTCAAAAAATAATTTTTTCCCAAAATATTATATTTTATTCCAAAATGTTAAGAGAATCACCATATAAACATACCTCAATGAAATAGAATACAACAATGTGTGTACAATGTCTCAGGATGCTCTCTTCCATTGTAGAGCAGAAGAACCATCACTGATTTCTGATTCCATCATGCTATGGTGGAATTAGAATCATAATCTCTAACTATGGAATTAAAAATTATAATTATATAATAAGTAAGAAAAAATAGAACATTTGACTGGGATACTTACCTTAATTCATGGGAAAATATAGAATAAAAAAACCCCTTATAAGGGGACCATGGAAAAAAATGGGGGAAGGGAATTTGGACACATGGGAGACAAATAAGATGGAGAGCGGGTATCCCCTCTAAAACTTCAAGGGGAAAATTTTTCATCCTCCCCCCTATAATTCCATCCATCTAGTTGGTGAAGTCTACATGCTATATGGTGGCTTCAGGCGATGACTATTTCCATGGCCAAACACCATCTACCAGCTAGTGGTTCCTACTAGTTAGTTAGTGGAACTAGTATATCATTGGCTATAGTAGACAACTAACTCTTCCTAGGGATATAATGAACATATTGAATGACTCCATAGAATCATTACCCAAGTAAATAACCTATCTTGAGGCATTCTAATCATTAGAGATCATTTTAGAGTCACCTTTCTCAAAACTTTTCCATCAACTTGATTGAAAATTCAAATTATTCTTTAGTTTAAAAAATCTATCCAAGAAAAGGATCCTAAAAAATCCCCGCATTAACACTTCTCATACTCAATATGTATTTATTGAAATCTAGAAGAATATTGTAACCTACCTCAATTAGGATTACCAGCTCAAAATTCCACTCCCATCACTAAATTCTAATATTCTTCCAAAGTTACACTTCAAACATACAATGTTAAGACCACAAAAACTAAATAAAACTCCCATAACCACTAAATGAAAACCAAGGTGACACTTACATAAGCCTTTCTACTATAAGATTTTTTTTTACTCATCTGGTTCATCACCCATCCTATGTCTATCCCAACCATAGATTCTAACTATCATGACCCGTCCTCGGGGCCCGTGCCATGACTACCCCAAGACTGCCTTCCAAAGGTTAGAGGCTAGCTACTAGAACCAAAGGCGTAATCCTGATAAAAATAGAAGTTGTTTCCTTTAATAAGTAAACAAAACAACATAGTACCCAACTGAAAGTAATCACTAAGTAAAACTATATACAAAAGAAAGTTCTGAAAGGAAAGGGTCAGGAAATACAAGACCAACAGTAAATTACAAACAAGTGTAAAAATAGTACAACTACAGGAAGGTAAAACAGTAACTACTGAGTCATCCTCTGGGAATCCCACCTAAAGGGTGGGTATAGATGGCCTCCTCAGCACCCCAGGTATGTCCTTCTACTCCGTGTACGTCTCGCCAAGCGGTCCACCTCTGGGTACTGTCCATCTCTACAACTCTCTACCTCGATCAGTGCTGTTCGTCATCTGCAACCAACACAATGATGTGCGGGCATAGCCCATGCACGGGTGAGTATAATGATACTCAGTAGGGACCCCAAGACCCCTGGTGTTCTCCCATAATCCACGAAGGATAAACCATAGTATAAAGATACAATCAAGAAGTATTAACCAACCCTACTTAGGTATATGCCCATATATATACCACATTTACCAGTCATAATCCCGACTCTAACTCTCGTGCCCAATAAAAACCCAGTCTACAAAGGAAGTAAAGTCAATCACCACGATGATAATGGTTGAAAGACATGACTCATCTCACATAGGTATAAATCTTTTGTAGAGTGATAGAGATGATCATATGTAGTCACTGATTCATCTAAGCTGTCAGACCCACACAGTATACAGGACCAGCTAAGCTGTCAGACCAACATTGGATACAGGACCAGCTATTATATCAGACCCACACAGGATATAGGAACAGAAGTCAGAACTGTCAGAACCATGGAGGATCTCGGTACAGTAGTCATCTCTTTTGAACCCACATAGTATTCTAGTATAATAGTCGTCATTGTCAAACCCATGTAGGATTCCGGTATAGTAGTGGTCGTAGTCACAACCAGCTCTAGGGTTCCCGAACACAGCACACTCGATTCTGGGTGGGTCCGCTCCTCGAGAAAAGTGTCGATACATCAACTATCACGAAGTACTGATTTGATGTATCCTGTAGTTCCATCTCATCATAAGGAACCCAACGCGACAGACGGCGCGTCAATCGGACACCCGGTCAGAGACTTATTGGCATTTTCGTTCTAGGGGCTTGGTTGGATTTTCGCTCGATCCAAACCCTACCATTTTAAAAATTTGACCAAAACTCACTTAGAGTATCGCAAATGGACCGCCTTGTCGTGATATTCCTAGTGCTGCAGTCGGCGCATTGATCAGACTCACATTCTAAGAGATATTCGTATTTAAGAGAAGGCGGGCCCGACCTGTAAATCCCAGTGGGCTGGCGGGTCGCCCCGACCCGGCTCGGTGGGTCTAACCCAGCTGGTGGGGCTGACCTAGATGGGGGGGGGGGGGTGGCCCAACCAGCCTCTAGTCTCCCTCCATGCAGCCGGCACATGGTCTCCACCTCTGGTCGCCGCCACAGCCACCACCTCCATCCCGTGGTTTTTCTCCGGCGCGGTGTGACGACACCGTGCCATTTAGACTTTGTCTCCGATTTCAATCAACAATAACCAAAAGAGGGGCATCAGGTGGTGTTGGTTCGGCCCATGACCTCAAAATTAGGTGATATCAGTTGGACAATGAAGAACCAAAGAATTTATCTAAGAACGAGGGTATAATTTTATTCATTTATAAATAGTCAAATCCCCCTACCTCGTATTTGTCATTGTACGTTGATGTGTCGCAAAAGACGGGCGTCGTGGAAGACTGATGTCATTCCTTCAACATCGGAGGGAGTAGATCTCGGTGAAGTAGAGTTGATATTATGCCATCGGTGTACTTCGTGGGCAGTGGTGCTTCCCTTCCTTTCTCTGGTTGAAGAAGATAGAAGAGAAGTCCGTCGTTTTTCATTGGAGAGAAATGGCGTTCTTCGTGTTCTTCACGTTCCTCGTTGGATGAATAATTCTCCTCCTCTTCTTATTTCTCCCAACCAAGCTTATGAAAACCAAACTAAAAATAAAATAATAGCCTCCATATACTTTAATGATTCCATGCATTTCAAAAGAATTCAAAAGAATGCATAACACAAAAAATTAGTTAATTAAGGCATTAATTAATCCTTGTGTTGGTACCATTATGTGGGAAGGTGGAAGGGCTCCACCATAAAGCGGGAGTTCAAGAGTTAATAAGGGGGTTCAAGGGGAGTTGAGGGGTTTGAGCTCATCTGGGCCCCACCACAAAATATCCTCCCATGGGAGGTCATGTGGGGGTGGGACCCACCTCTAACTTCCCCTTGGTGGATAAAACCACCACTTAAATAAAATTATGTTACACATAATTTTTATTTAATTTATTAAAAATCTCCCAAAAAATTAACTTCCACACCTGATAAAATGAAATTGTGGTAAAGGTCTCCTTAAGCGAATACCGGCACTGTGAGTTCATCGGTGTCATCAGATTTCAATTCCGAGCACCGGTTCAAAAGATATAAAATCCTGCATGTACGTTTATTGAACATAATCAAACCAAAATTCAAAAATTGATTCCGGGCACACCAGGCCTTGTAATCAAGTGCCGTAAAAAATGGGGTCTCGTAAAATTTCCATGTATTTATGAAAAAAAATTTCATAGGATTTCCAGGTCTTTACATTCTCCCCACCTCAGGGATTTACATCCCTATAATCTACAACACACCCTAAGGGAACAAATGAGGGTACTGAGCACGCATCTGAGCCTCCCGCTCCCATGTTCTCTCCTAGAGGTTCCTGTGCTGCCAGCGAATGCACACAAGAGGAATAGACCATCCACGTAGGACCCAATCTTGTCGATCCTCAATCTCCACTGGAACCACCTTGAATGTTGCCCCATCATCGATGTCCAGCTTCCCATGGTCGATGATGTGGGATGAGTCATGCACGTATCTCCTCAGCTGAGATATGTGGAAGACGTCAGACACCTTGTGCAACTGAGGTGGAAGGGCCAAGCAGTAAGACACCTTTCCTACCCTGATGAGGACCTGGAACGGTCCGATGAATCACGGAGATAACTTTCTGCCTCGGCCAAATCTCCATAGACCTCATCGAGGTGAGACCCGTAGGAAGACGTGGTCGCTATCCTCTAACTCCAGTGGTCTCCGTCTCCTATCATCATAGGACTTCTGTCTGCTCTGTATAGTCTTCATCCTCTCCTGGATGATCTGCACCTTCTCCATCATAGCCTATACCATCTCTGGTCCTACAAGTGCTGACTCCCCTGGGTTGGTCCAGCACAATGGTGATCTTCATGGTCGGTCGTACAGTGTCTCGTAAGGTGCCATGTTGATGGTGGAGTGGTAGCTGTTGTTGTACGCAATCTCCACCAGGGGTAAGTGATCCTCCTAGATGCGACCAAAGTCAAGGACACATGCACAGAGCATGTCCTCGAGATTATGAATGGTCCTCTTAGTCTGACCATCCATATGAGGATGGAAGGAAATTCTCAAGTGAAGCTATGTCCCAAAAGCCTCCTGCAACCCCTTCCAAAGCCGGGATGTGAAACGAGCATCCTGATCGGAGACGATTGTCGATGGAACACCATGAAGTCATAAAATCTCTTGTACATAGAGGCATCCCAATCTCTCTACTGAGCCCTGCTCTCTGATCGGTAGGAAGTGGGCCGACTTGCTGAGTCGGTCGACAATCACCCAGATAGAGTCATGTACTCTGGATGTACATGGAAGTCCCATCACGAAATCCATGGATATCTCATCCCACTTCCACCATGGGACTCTAAGGGATGAACCAAGCCTGCTGGAATATAGTGCTCTGCCTTTACTTGCTGAAAAGTGAGGCATCGCGAGACAAACTCTACTACTACCTTCTTCATACCCGGCCACCAGTGCTGTAATCTGAGGTCCTGATACATCTTCGCCACTCCTGGATGCACCGCTAGAGGGAAAGTGTTGAACTACCTCAATACCTCCTCCTGTAGTGAAACTGGTACCATGGTACATCCTCTGAAGAGTATTACGTACTCCCCACCTTTAGAAAACCCATCAGGTGCCTGCCCTAAGGATATCTGAGCTCACCGTGTCTCAAAGTCAACGTCCCCATGCTGTGCCTCTCTGACTCACTGAAGAAGTGGAGGAGTGACTGTGAGAGACTGTAGAAAGACTTCTCTATCTCTATCCACAAAGGATATCTACAACGTAGCCAGTTTCTCTGTCCCCACTCCTAGAAACTGTATTCTTGATCTCCTGCGGAGAGCATCTGCTACAATGTTCCCCTTCCCAGGAGTATAGACTATCTCGAAGTCATAGTCTTGGAGGAACTCGAGCCATCATCGCTGTCTTAGGTTCAGGTCCTTCTGCGAGAAGATATACCTGAGACTCTGCTGGTCAGAGTAAACTGTAAAACACTCACCCATCAGATAGTGCTGCCACATCTTCAAGGAGAAGACCACTGTTAAAAAATCCAAGTCATGCGTAGCATAGTTCTGCTCATGCTATCTCAACTGCCGTGAACCATACGCGATCACTTCTCACTCCTACATCAGGACACACCCGAGTTCGGTCCCTGATGTGTCGCATTAAACTAAGTACCCTACGACCTCCTCCGGTAGCCTCAAGATGGGTGCACTGGTCAACCTCTACCTCAGCTTTTGAAAGCTCTGCTGGCATCTATCTGACCACATGAAGGGTTTCCCCTTCTTCGTCAATGCTGAAAGCGGTGCTGCAACTCTGGAGAAGTGTAGGAAAAATCTCCAATATTACCCATCTAATCCCAAGAAACTCCGCACCTACGTCACACTCCTGGGTGGCTCCCAAGCAATTACTTCCTCGATCTTTGCTGGATCCACTGCAACTCCAGCCTCAAAGATGACGTGTCCCAGAAAGTGAACCTCTCGAATCCAGAACTATAACTTAGAGAGTTTACCATATAGCTAGTGCTCTTGGAGTGTATCCAGTACTACCTACAAATGGTAGGCTTGCTCCTCCTCAGAAGTCGAGTAAATCAGTATGTCATCGATGAAGACTACGACAAAGCGATTGAGGTAAGGCTGGAAGATCCTGTTCATGAGACTCATGAACACTGCTGGAGCGTTGGTTACACCAAAAGGCATAACTAAGAACTCGTAGTGGCCATACCGACACCTGAAGGCCATCTTCTATACATTCTCATCTTGAACTCTGAGCTGGTGATAGCCTGACCTGAGGTCTATCTTCGAGAACCATAGTACACCCTTGAAATGATCAAAGAGGCCGTCAATCCTCAAGAGTGGGTACTTGTTCTTCACTATCACCTGATTAAAGCGACGGTATTTGACACACAATCGCAAGATCCCATCCACCTTCTTGGCGAACAAAATCATAGATGCTCAGGGTGAAACACTGGGTCAGATAAATCCCTTACCTTGCAAGTCCTCCAGCTGTACCCGCAGCTCACGAAGCTCAACGAGAGCCATACGATATGCTAGAGTAGATATCGGTGCTATCCCGGGGTACATGTAAATGTAGAAGTCTACCTCTCTGCGAGGAGGTAGTCCTGAAATGTCTTTAGGGAAAACATCCGCATACTGATCCACCACAACAAGAAAATGCGGACTTCGCACATCAACCACTCTGAGGATGAGACTATCCAATTGATGTGTGATCGGATTCCCCCTCCTCTGCGTAAGTCCATCCTGTGCTGCAAAGTCTCCCTTCTCACTGGTGAAGGTGAACCTCGTCCCATCTGTGCGGATACACCACACTTTGCACCTAATACAGTTAATCTGGACATGAACTGTGGATAACCAGTCCATACCCAAGATGACATCGTAAGGCCTCGACGCCACTACCAGAAGATACCATCTGAAGCTCTCACCTCCTAGAGTAAGCTCACACTGCTGGTACCAGTGTGTAATCATCGAGTCTTCTCTTGTAGGAGTCTCTAGTTGTAAGGATTGAGCCAAAGGCTCTGTCGTAATCTCTGTGCTCCAAACGAGGGCTGTGGCAATAAAAGAATGACTCACACCTGTGTCTATAAGTACTGTAGCAAGGGTGGAGTAGACACATATAGTACCTTGAATAATCTCAGGTGTGCTGTGGTCGTAGGCCTAGACTACCTGGAGATGAGCCCACCTCTATCTGCCAAATCCCTATAGTCAGGGTGGACCTCCTGGTGGTGGTGGTCGTAGAGCCTCGAAACGTCGTCCACCTCCCGCTGCTCGACCAACTCTTCCACCACGTCTGCCTGCTCCCGGAAGACCACCATGGTCGAACCTCTACCTATGCCTAGGAGGTCCCTCTACTGTCTAATGATCATCTGCATGGTGGGTTGGGAAATCACGAGCCATGTGGCCTTGCCCGCTAGATGCATATCACTGTCGGCTCCTCGTATAGCTGGCTTTGTCTCGTGTTCCCCACACAACCAAACATGTATCCTGGGTTCTCCCACCTAATGGCCTGGTCCGCTTGGACCTCTACATCATCGTTCTACTATCAGATGCAAAATAATCCTCTACGTGTCACCCTGTGGTGGGTCTCGCCGCTGGTGACTGCTCAGCGAGAAAACTCTCCACTAGAAGGGCTCACTACAACACCCCTGCCTGCGTCGGAATGCTGATGGGAATCGTCAAAGCCCTGATCTCATGCTTGAGGCCCTGCTCGAAGGTCTGGTCCTTGAAGAATGGGTCCCTCACCATATCCATGGGGTAGCGTGAGAGGTCGGTGAACCTCACTGAGTACTAAGCTACTGTCATGCGGCCATGCTGCAGATGAAGTAACTCCTAAATCCGCACCACACGAAGGGTGGCTAGAAAAAACTCTGAGCAAAAGAGACTCTCAAACTCTGTCCAGAGTAATGATTCCTTGTCATGCACCTAGAGAATCATGCTCCACCATCTACCTGCTGCTACATGTAGGAGACTCACGACAAGGATCACCATGAGGTCGGCTGGTGTCCCTACCAATCTGAAAACTCTCACGACATCCTCTAGCCAATCCTCAGCTGCATGTGGGTCTGTCTCTCCCCAGAAACTAAGTGGCCTCTGGAGTTGGAACTCATGCAATGCACTCAGAAAGCGTGCACTCTCTACTGCTGGAGTTGGTGGTATTGGTGGCCCAGCAGGTAGTGGTACCACTGGTACCTCTACTGTGATGGGGCCCTGCACCAAGGCCTTGTCGCTCGGTGGGCTACCATCTCGTACAAAACTCGGAACTCTAGCTGGATACCTTCGTGGGGCCATCCTTAAAAGAAATAGGTGCACTATGATTAAAACAGTATACCTGGTGAGCTGACACAAAGTAATCACAAAGAAAACTTTTTAAAAGAAACACACATGAAATCAGTGTTTTCATGCACTAAGTCGGAGATCAGAAGTCAGAGTTCTAGTGTATGGATACATCGGCCGCCAAACCAATACCGGTTTCCCTAAACTGATAACCACACACAAAACACCAAACACTATTTCCATTAAAATAATCAGAGTCCAAGTTCTACAATAGAACTGAATCCTTTGATACCAATTTGTCACGACCCGTCCTCGGGGCCATGCCGTGACTACGCCATGCCCGCATTCCATAGTCCAGGGGCTGGCGACTAGCACCAAATGCGTAATCCCGATAAAAAAGGAAGTAATTTACTTTAATATGTAAAAAAAAACAACAGAGTATGCAACTAGAAGTAAACACCAAGTAAAACTGTATACAAAAGAAAGTTCTGAAAGGAAAGGGGTCGTAAATACAAGCCCAACAGTAAAGTACAAACAACTGTAAAACTAGTACAACTACAGGAAGGTAAAAAAGTAACTATTGAGTTGTCCTCCGGGAATACCACCTGAAGGGTGGGTACAAATGGCCTCCTCAGCACCCTAGGTCTGTCTGTCCGCTTCATGTACATCTCGCCAAGCGGTCCACCTCCGGGTACCGTCCAGCTCTAAAACTCTCTACCTCGATCAGTGATGTCCATAATCTACAACAAACACAATTATGTGTGGGCACAAACCATGTAGGGGTGAGTTTAATGATACTCAGTAGGGACCCCGAGACCCCCGAAGGTCTCCCAGAATCCACGAAGGATAAACCATAGTAGAAAGATACAATCACGAAGTATTAACCAACCATACTTAGGTGTATGTCCATAAATATACCTAAGTTACCAGTCACAATCCCGGATCCAACTCTCGAGACCAAACACAACCTAGTCCAAAAAAGAAGTAAAGTCAATCACCATGATGATAATGGTTGAAAGACATGACTCAGCTCATATAGCTATACATCTTTTGTAGAGTGATAGAGATGATCAGATGTAGTCACTGATTCATCTAAGCTGTCAGAACCACATAAGATATAGGACCAGCTAAGCTGTCGGACCCACACAGGATACATGACCAGCTATTCCATCGGACCCACATAGGATACAGGAACAGAAGTCAGAACTGTCAAACCCCCGGAGGATCTCAGTACTGTAGTCATCACTGTCGAACCCACATAGGATTCTGGTACAATATTCGTCACTGTCGAACCCACGTAGGATTCCGGTACAATAGTCATCACAGTCACAACTAGCTCTAGGGTTCCCGCACACAACACGCTCGATTCTGGGAGGGTCCACTCCTCAAAAAAAACTGTCGATACATAAACTATCATGAAATCTTGAGTTGATGTATCCCGTAGTCCCGTCTCATCATAAGGAACCCAACATGACAGACAGCACGTCAATCGGATGCTCGGTCTGAGACTTATTGCCATTTTCGTTCCAGGGGCCTTGTTTGATTTACATTGGATCCAAACCTGGGAATTTTCCAAATTTGACCAAAACTCACTTAGAGTATCGCAAAAGGACCAAATCATCATGAGGGTCCTAGTGCCGCAGTTGGAGCGTCGATCGAACACACGGTCTATGAGATATTCGTATTTAAGCGAAGTCGGGCCCGACCCATCAAGCCCAATGGGCTGGCAGGCGGCCCGAACAAGCTCGTTGGGTCTGAACCAGCTGGGGGGGTCGGCCTGGCCCGGCTCGGCGGGTCCAACCTGGCTGGGGGGTCAGCCTGGCCCGATGGGGCGCGGCCCACCTTCGGACCCAGCCCGCGCTGCGGGCCAGTTTGATTCGCCCGGCAGCGCCAAGCGGCGCCACCTCCTGCCCTGCCCGGCTAACCATAGTCGGCCAATTCTGCCGGGCGCACACATACCGCACAGCGGGCCACAGTTCTTCCCATGAGGCACCTGTGGGCGCCGTAATTTTTCAGCCCGGCCGGCAGGCGGCTGGTCGGTTCGCCCTGCAGAGCCACCCGCGGATGCGGGACGCAATATCTTCCCCGCGACGCCTGCGGGTGCCGTAGTTTTCCAGCCCGGCCGCCAGGTAGCTGACTGGTTCTTCCAGCCCGGATGGTTATTCTAGTAGATCAGCCCGCGGATGTGGTCCGCGGTCTCCCTCCACGCGGCCCCTTCGTGCGCTGCGACTCTTACACGTGGACCGACCGGATCAGCCGGCCAATTGTCCCGCAGTCCGGGTGGCCCGAGCAGCCACCGGTCTCCTTCCATGCGGCCAGAGCATGGCCATCGCTACCACCGCTGACTCTGATCGCCGACGCCGCCTCCTCCTCCATCTCGTGGTTCTTCTCCGGCGCGGTGTGACGACACCACACCCTTTCGGCTTCACCTGCGACGTCAATCAACAATAACCAACAGAGGGGCGTCGGGCCGTGTTGGTTCGGCCTGCACCCTCTGCATTAGGTGATACCAATTGGGAAACGATGAACCAAAGAATTCATAGAATAATGAAGGTATAATTTTATTCATTTAGAAATAATCAAATCCCCCTACCTCGTATTTGTCATTGTACATTGACATGTCGCAGAAGATGGGCGTCTCGGAAGACGGACGTCGTTCCGTCAACGTCATAAGGAGTAGAGCTCGGTGAAGTTGAGTCGAGATGATGCCCTTGGTGTACTTTGTGGGCAGTGGTGCTTCCCTTCCTTTCTCCAGTTGAAGAAGATAGAAGAGAAGTCCATCGTTTTTTCATTTGAGAGAAAGGGCGTTCTTCGTATTCTTCACGTTCCTCGTTGGATGAATGATTCCCCTCCTCTCCTTAGTTCTCACAACCAAGATTATTCCAACCATACTAAAAATAAAATAATAGCCTCTATATACTTTAATTATTCCATGCATTTCAAAATAATTCAAAAGAATTCATAACACTACAAATTAATTAATTAAGGCATTAATTAATCCTTGTGTTGGCACCATTATGAGGGAAGGTGGAAAGGCTCCACCAAAAAGTGGGAGTTCAATAGTTAAAAGGGGGGTTCAAGGGGAGTTGAGGGGTTTGAGCTGGTGTGGGCCCCACCACAAAATATCCTCCCATGGGAGGTTATGTGGGGGTGGGCCCCACCTCTAACTTCCCCTTAGTGGATAAAACCACCACTTAAATAAAATTATGTTACACATAATTTTTATTTAATTTATTAAGAATCCACAAAAAATTAACTTCCACTCCCGATAAAACGCAACTGCGGTAAAGGTCTCCTTAAGAGAATACCGGCGCTACGTGTTCATCAGTGTCCTCCGATTTCTATTTCGAGCACTGGATCAAAAGATATAAAATCTCGCACATACGTTTACTGAACGTAATCGAACAAAACTTTAGAAATTGATCCCGGGCACACCGGGCCTCAGAATCAAGTACCGTCAGAAACTGCGATCTCATAAAATTTCCATGTATTTAAGAAAAAATTTTCCACAGGATTTCCGGGCCTTTACACTTACATTCAATAACTACTTTTGAGCCACAAGGCCTCCACCATAAGGATTTTCTATTGATAGACACCCCTAGGATTATAACTATTCTCCTAGTATGGTTCTCATATAATATTACATGATTATACATGATGATTAATTTCACATACTAGGAATATGATTGAAAACTATAGAATTCCAATTGACCAAGATCATCCTAGATGTAGGGGATTTTCCTTGGAATGAAATGACTAAACATTGAAATACACTAGTCTCATTCCAATGGAATGATTTATGTGGTTACCAGTTAACAATATCTAGTTACATTTAATATGATATTTAGACAACCTCTGGATGACCTATCCCAAAAATTCTACGATCCATCCTCTTACATGTTAGCAACATCTGATCATGATGCCTTTATCGAATAGAACATTGCATCCATTTGGATATATTTTCACTAAATCCCATATTAGACATCCGGTGACACTTCCTGACCAAACCATAAAATTTCCATTTTCATTATTATACCACAACATGAATACCAATTCACTATTTATCCAATAACTATTGACCTTTCAAACCCATCTCATGTCTGATTCCCAAGCTTGGACTCTACCTAATATCATATTAAAAAAATTTACCTATCATTTACTGAGGAATCTATTAGTATTATGGTCATTTTATTCAATTGTATTAAAATGATAACATGAGTTTCCATTGACATGTCCTAATCATATAAACCTACTTATAGGAGGGTCACATTCTCATGGTCAACATCTGACTCCCCACATTAGGATCATACCCATCATCGCACCACTAAAATAGGTTCTAGATCACAAAATCCTATTCCCCCATCTGTCACCAGATATTATGAATGTCATGGTGATAACATTTTCATACTTGAGAGCCATTAAGACTGCACTTATCACCTATTAAAAACCCAAGTGAGTGGCATCCATGGTATTCATCAAATTTCATCTCATAATGGTGGTCACAAAACATGATTCGTTCAATAGTATATTCTATAATCAAATAACTAAACAACATAAAACAATAAAAACTGAAATAAGAACCAGGCAAGTATAAGTTGGCGATAAGAAATAAATATAATAAGGGCCTCAACAACCATGTTATATATATACTAATCACCCATTGGGCTAGTTACATATATAGTACAAAATAAATGAAAGTAAAAAAAACTAGAAACACAATAAATCAAGCCATATGACATCCTAAGATACCTATACACATCTGAGCCAACTAACTTGCCCAGTTTTGAGCCTCAACCTAACCCGTTTCCACAACCTCTTAAACATATGATCAGGTTCCCAAGAGAAATGGCGGCATGAGAAGGTTATGAGTAAAAAAATCATTAGGGAACCACCAGAATTATCTCATACATAGATATTAAAATCATGGTATGTTTATGTGAACTACTCATCTAAATAATAAAACTACTAAAATAATTTAAATGACTAATGTTGTTCCTAGGGCTTGATAGATACCCTGGAACGACTATACATGGTTCATACTACTCCAAAGTATCTCAAAGTAAGATATGTAACTATAAGATGGTACATTCCCTATCCCCATGATCACCTACTCTTGCCTCCAATAAATTAAATATAGAATTCTAGGTAGAATATGTATGTTTTATAAATATGTATTTGAGTATTTTTCTAAGAATCTTAAGTTTACCAATCATTCTATGAGTAATATGTGGAACCCATACAATGTCTATGTGTTCCCTATTATAGTCAAATGTCATATTCTGATATCTCGATCCATAGGAAACCAAGACAATGGAAATTGGAATTTATTCCTTAAGATACGATCCTTAGGAAATATAAAAGTAATACTCTCCCAAAATTAGGTTATAACTCAACATCCATTAATCATTTCCTCAAAAGTTTATTCCATGAAACCTATGGGAAATGAAATATTAGTGTGTCCACCAAATCCCTAGAAATAAAATTAGCATCAATCAAGGTGATCTTCATCATCCTAAAGATTAAAAAAAAATCCAGTGTTAATGAGAAATGTGGCCATGTATAAACCTTTGGAATCACTAGGTTACTAGAAGGCTTATAATCCTAGGTGCTATACTAACCAATATGGGTTTCTGTGAGGACATCAAATACCACCATTTTTTCACTATATAGTGATGAATCCCAAAAACACTAGGAATTAATCTAATGGAAACATTCAATATTGAATCCTATGATCATGAGGCATCCAAGGCTTTATTCGAACCAATTAAATATAATTGAAACATTTAATTATAGTAAATAAACCATTATTATTAATTAAAAGGTGGGTCTCAATCTATCAATCATACATCGTGTTATTTAATTTATGTCATAAAACCAAAAAAATAATTTATTTAATATTATAAAATTATACATCATGTTGATTGTTCATATTTAGGGTTCATGTGGAATTGAAATATTATGTAACATATAGGAAAGGATGGGACCTAGGTTCCATTCTCACTTGGATGAATAAGTTTTTGAGAGTAGTAAAAACATCATGTAATTCTTGATCAAACATAATAATCTGATTCTAGTAAATTTAATTTTAGATAATATACAATGTAAAAATTTATATGATTCTTGATGGTTGACTTGTAACACCCTGAGATTTTATTAAATATTTTTTTCATATAAATTTTATTTATTCTATAGCATGCATTACATGCTATTTTGAGTTGGGGAAAACCATGATATACTATTAAAATATTATTTTCACATAACATAGGACTAACTAAATTTTTATCATGTAGGGTTTACGAAAGTATAAATTGAATTATTTATTTATAAATAAATTATAAATGAAAATAAGAATAATTTTAAAATAAAGGAGATGTTTTTTTGACAAAAATATTTTTAGTTGTACAATGTATTTTTATTCTAAAAAATTAAAATAATCACTATAGTTTATTTTTTATTGAAATTTATATAATATATTTACAATCAAAAGGTTTATCGTTTATATAATATTTTTATACATATAATAATAATAAATTCATTTTTATACATAAAAATATACTTTTTTAAAGTGGGATTCAACGCATTTTGTGAGTATAAGTTAAAATTGTTTTATTAGATTTATTGGTATTGATTTACATAAAATAAATTATTTATTTAGAATCATATTGTTCAATTTTTATGTATAGGGACATTTTAATTTTCATTAATATTAATATTAGCAGTGGTAATATTTATAACCTCAGAAAAGGGTATATCATGTTAATTTAGGATTAAACTAAGTGATATGGAAATATTTTTTAATCATAATTGTTATTGTATAAATGGAGTTGATCAGCTATAACTTTATTCTTGATTTTTTTTAATAGACACATTCCCATGAAAATGAGCTATATAATATTTAAATACAAGAAAGTTATAAATCTAACTTTCTTTTTTAATATATATTATGTGTTCACATAAGAAAAACCTAGTTATTAACGAATATTTGTATCTATATTGACATTAATGAAATTATTTTCTAGCTATAATTTTACTTTTAATTTCTAGTAATTATGTAATGACTATAATTGCTTATGAAATACTACTATAGTATTTAATTGATTTTACAAATATTACAAGTGATATAATTTGAATGATTTAATGTGAATATTTTTGTAGATATATATAACATATTATAGAGTATTGAAATCATTTTTTACTAATTTCCTATTTTTATAGATATATTTAATGTTAAATTAAGTGAATAGTGTCAAAAATAACATTAATGATATTTGATAATAAATAGTATATTTAATTAAATGATAAAAAATTCAAAAAAATATTATATTAAGAAAAATAAATGGAATATGGTTTTACTAATATATCATTATAAATTATCATGTCATTTTATAATTTATTATAACATTATTAACCCATTATTTGTAGAAAAATATAATATTATAATAATTTTTCAAAAGGGTTAATGAGGGGTTAAATATAAAATATAAGTGTAAAAATGTGATCCCAACTATGCCCAAATTTTATGGGATGATATTATTTAGATTCATAAAAATATTATCATTAAATTTTATCAATTTTGAATTTTTTAGAAATAAAAATTAATTTATATTAATTTAATATTTTACGAAATTCTAATAGTGCCACTCCTCTCATTTATATAAGAAAACACTTAATTCAATTCTTCAGAACACATTGAGCCTTATAGGATTAAAAAACTATACCAATTTATATTCTAAAACTTTCTATAAACATCCTAGAGTATTTTTTCTTCCCAAATGAACAACCCACCAACTGTTTAGAGGAGATCCATTGGATTCTTTTACAAAGAATATGTAATCTCTTTAACCAATCACTTTATTTTATATTTTTTATTTACCTTATTTAAATATTTTATATTATTAATAAAATAATTACATCAATTTCCTTAATTTACTAAAATTATATTATGATTATAAAAAACATTATACACACTCTTTCCCATCAATTGGGAAGTGAAAGTGTCGCTAATGCATACGTACAACTTACTATCTCCGCATAGCGATACAATTAATTTTTTATCACCATAATTGATGGATGGTTATTATGATATGTTCAATATTTATATATTATATTTGTGATACATTTATATTTCTTTAATGATAATTTCACATATATCGTCTTACTATCCAATCATTTGGGAAACGATAACGTCACCCTAGAGTACGTGTGGAAAACTACCTACACAAAGTGATGTGATTAATTTTTCATTTATATGTTAATTAATTGGAAATGAGGTTAAATTTTACAAATATATATGCTATAATAATTATCTTTTAAAGGTTAATTAATATTTACCTTTCATTTTTTACATCCGTTTAAAAATAAAAATAGCGTTTATTCATATGTACATCTTACCATCTCCCTGAACGATGTATTTAATTTTTATATCCCTTAATTTTGTTGATGAATATATATATATGATGAATAAATATGATATTAATAACATTATATAAATTTTTAAACAATGATCAATGTATAAGGACTAAAACTACCAAAGCAAAGCTTAAATTAAAGGAAAACCAATTTTCATACATAATATTGATTTAATAAATAATTGATAATAAACATGTGATTAAACGTTAAAATTAAATAATACATGTCTTTATATATATGATTATGGTTCTAGAATAATATTTATAATAATCATATATTTATTATATTGGTAGTTTGAAAATGTACAAAGGATGTCTAACCTGATGTTAGTGGTTTTTATGTTATAATCTCATTGATTATCTGGATTTTTTATGATTATGTTTTGATGATGATATATTAAAATAAAATGATCAACATACTCATGAAATTTATTCTCCTCTAGTTATGTATTTTTAAATACATGTTTTCCTTTCATTTTTCTCACTATATATACTTATGAGGCCAATAATATGATTTTAAGTGAAATCATATGTATTTATCTTTCCTATCGAAAATTATTTTCCATACATATCCATGTTTTAGAGAAATGTTTTAAATGTTTTCCATATTAACTTAGTATTTTTTAAATTAACTTTTACCAATGTTTGAAATTTTAAAAAATGGTGTGGAAGGAGTTTTACTTTCATTTTAAAAATGGGGTACTTTGTGAATTAATTGATAAAAGTATGGAAATAATGTTTTTTTGACATAGAAGACATCAATTAAATTTATAAACATCATATTTTATCAATATTTTTAATTTTCGTTTAATATTTCCCATGGATATTTTCAAATAAATTTAATTCAATAATAAATTTGTATTTTTTTTGGATTTTTATGAAGTGTTTTCAAGGAAGAAATGTTATTTTCATCAAAAACTTTTTAACAATCTTTTTAATCATCAATGGAAAAAGAATCCTGTATTTTTTATGATTTAATGGAAATATGATCCAATAATACCATCCTTATTATTTATCTAGATGGTTTATGTTTATGAATGAATTATGTTTATGAAACATGGACCATTTGCATGGGTTATTCAGGGATGAACATTTTATGAAATCCATTTCTTCATGTGTTATAATATGATTAATGGTTTATGATCTCATCACACACATATATACTATTTTTATTAAGTGCACGATAAGACCTATATCTCCCTCTAATTAATTTGTTAATGATTAATATATCACGAGATAAGATAGAATAGAATATTGATTTCACTGAGCTAGTAAATTACTTTGTCTACTATGATAGTCTAGGGAGTGAAACCTGACTACTACAATGGCTTGGGTAGTGAACCCATTCCACTATGATATTCTTATCAATTATCCCTAACTACTAAAGAAATTATTTTATATTCTTATATATATGATATAATTTCAGGTCTTATGTATACATTATCCTCTCATGGATCATGTTCATTGATTAAATTATGTATCATGTCTTATAAAATAACATTATTTATTCCATGACTCATGATAATTCTATATGACATGAAGGGTATGGTTTTATAGTGTTAAAAATATATTCACACACCCCCATTCTCTGGTTATGCTTATATGATCATTAATATCCCCCTTTTACCTTTATTGAGTATTAGATTTCACCCTTTCTTATGATTCCTTTCCCAAGTTATGAATAATGGTTTTGTGTATGGTATGTTTAATAAGGGTTATAGTTATGAAGTTCTAAGTTGGAGAAAATGTAGAACTATTTTCAACTTATATCTTAGGTTTCCATGTTTTCAATCACATGATACCTATAAAAATTTAGCACAGATACTTACATTATGAAATAACATTTATCTATATGGTTTTAAGATCTATGTATAAAAATTTAGGTTCATTATAATTGGTATCATAGAAAGGATTAGTCAATAATTAGAGACCAGGTTGGGAAATCATTTTTTATAAATCAAGGGATATGTCTCAGTATAGGATAAATCACATCATTTCAATAAATATCTTCAATGAACTAGGTTTAACTTATGTTGGAATTGAAGAAGGTTTCATGATTTATACATCCTATAAATGATTTATCATGATTATAATGTTTACCAATATGATTTTTTTATCACACTAATATTTTGGATTTATAAAATGGATAGAACAATAAGTAATCCTGTTAGTTCTAAATGAAATGAATAATTAGATGATTTTCCTCCTTAGAAACCGAATTTTATGTGAAATGGAATACATAATCACGTTACTATTCTCAGATAACATTCTTAAGCTATGAAACAAGATATGGTTCAAAATGTGTAAAAGAGGGAACAATGATCTATTGAGTCCTTCATGAGGCAACACCAACTTTATTTTAGTGTTTTAAAATATCCTCTAATCAATTAGAAATGTATTAGTACCAATTCACAGATATTTCCCATTCTCGAGTGTTTAGAACCATAGAAATTTATTATGGATATTTATCATTTGGAAGGTGAATCAGATTTGTGGTGGAATATTAATAAAAAAATTAATCAATATGAAGATATTAAATCTATGGATTTGTATGAGTTTAAAATTTTATTTAACAATAATTAAACTTCTTATTTTAATTGTAAAAAAATTCAGAAGGAATTCAGTTATTTGAAATATAAGGATTATGTATCTGTTATAAATTATGAGGAAAATTTTACAAGACATGTGGTGTACACTTCTATTATTATCATCCAACTTATAAGTATATCTGATTGATTCCTTAGTTGATTAAATCCGGGTCTCCAAAAGAAATTATCTATAAGAGAATTCAATATATATGAATGAATCATTCAGTTGTCTATTATGGTGGAGATGGATATTAGAGTTTACCATCAATATCATGGTTTTTACAATCAACGATTAATGGAACTCAAAAGAAAATTATAAAATTATTCTTGAGAAGAAGATGAAATTTCTTTTATTCTCATAATGTGGAAAGAAAAATGGGTGAAATTTTCTTATAGGAAGATGTAAATTTATCAAATATTGAATGGTTTGTTATTGGGAAATCAAATTCAAAAGTGATGTGTAGTAATTAGCTAATGATGTGAATTTAGATAAAGAACCATTGATTACAACACCCACACACTAGTGTTATAAATTCAAGTAGTATGGGAATTATGATAACCAATGTCAAAATTAGAAGGATAATGATGATGATCTACATAAACTATATGTTAATCCTAGAGACAAAGGGAAATATCAAGAAATAACTATTTCTTATGAGGGGTAAAATAATTATGTATTACAAGGTATATAAACCACCCACTCAATAACAAATAATTTATATTTTAATTCTTAATCTACCCACTATATTATATTTAAATACTTTTCTATGGGTATTTTAGAGTAACCTAAAAAATTAGATATTGAGTTTGGAGAAAAATCTATTTATGATAAGATAATCATATACCAAGTCTATGATTCATATCCAATTGATGACTGTGAGTATGAATATCCTACAAATAATTTTATTAGAATTTAGTTGAATTTGATGTTCTTTTGGGCATAGTTTTTCTTTCATTAAGAAAATTGAACATTAATTGCTGATAAAGGGATGTTATGCATGATATTCCAAACCAACCTATGATTTTAAATCATTATGATGTTAAAAATTAAATTATGATAAAAATTATATTAATCACATGGGTCATGATTGCTATTCAAAAGGGGGTTTTTGTGAGATGGTTAGGGAGAAACTCAATATCAAATATTTGAATATTCTTTGGGAGGTTATTGATGTATTTCTTGAATAATTTCTTGTACTTCCACCAAATAATGAATTAGAGTTATCAATAGAACTCATACCAAGATTTACACCTATTTCAAAGACTCTATATAAAATTACCCTAATTTAGTTTCATTAATTTAAAAATAAAATAAAAGATAATTTTGAATAGATATTCATTAGTCCAAGTGTGTCACCTAATAATTCACCCAATTTTTTTGTTAATAAGAAAGTAAGATCATTTTGACTCTACATTGATTACCATGAACTTAACAACATCACTACCATTACCAAGTTACATCTAACCCATATTGATGATTTTTTTATCAATTAGATAAGATCAATAATTTACCAAGATTTATCTTCATTATAGATACCATCAAGTGAGGCTCAAAAAGGAGTATATACTCAAGGAAATATTCTATAGAAGGTAAGGACACTATGAATTTATGATTATGCCATTTGGTCTTTCTAATTCCACTTCTATCATCATGGATTCAATAAATAGAGTCTTTATAGAATTCGATGATTAAATTTTAATAGTCTTTGTAGATGAAATTATTATATATTCATTTATTAATGAATAACATGATGATAACTTAAGGATTGTGATAGAGATAAAGAGGAATGATATGGATTATAAAAAATATACCAAGTGTGATTTTTTTAGAAATATTCATTAATGGGTCATATAGTATATTGTGAGGGTATATTGGTATATAATTCAAATAAAAAAATTATTAAACATTTTCCTATACCAACCCTTGTGAATGAGAATCGTAGTTTTCATTGTTTAGTTAGATATTATAGGTTCATTGTGGAGAAATTTTCATGGATAAAAAATACACTCACCATGTTAACTTTGAATGTGTCATGGTTTCGTTGGATGATTAAATGTGAGGAATGTTGTAAGGAATTTATAAGAAGTCTAGTCAGCACACCTTTTCATAAACTACCCTACAAAAGAGAAGGGATGGTAATATATATTGATTCATCAAAGAAAGGGACAATATTAATCCTCATGTAGAATGATATCGATATAGATTATTCCTCATGACAATTTAAGGTCCATGAGAAAAATTATCCAACTAATTATTTAGAGTTAATTACGATTTTTTTTAATATTTGGAGGCATTATCTCTATGGATAGTTATGTGACATATAGAATGATCAAATAAATTTAAACCATATCTTCTCTCAAAAAGTGTTGAACATGATCCAAATAATATAGTTTGAGATGATTTAGGATTATTAATTCTCAATACATTAGCACATAAGGAAAGAGAAGAAGGTGTAAATTCACTATGTTGTAAGGAAACTGATAGAAAATATATGATGAGGATAAAAAAATACCTGATACTTTAAGAATTTCAGTTGATGGATCTAGAAATATTGACGTAAGGGGATAAATATTATCTTTCTCAAATGAATGATCCAACATATATCAAGGTGAAGATTAAATAGGAATAGAAGGAAGATGTAGAGATAAAAAATATGCTGAGAAATGTTCTTAAGTTTATCCTTGATTGGGATGGAATAATATGCTTCAGAAAATGTGTATGTGTCCCTTTGGAACAATATTTGAAGAAGGGGATATTGGATGCAACTCATAGTTCTTAATTATCTATTTGTCCTGGAAGTAAAAATATTTATAAAGATTTAAAAGATTATTTTTTATGGATGACATGAAGAGAGTTATTTTATAGTATATTTCTTGGTGTATGGTAAGCCATCAAGTTAAGGATGAGATATATAAATATATTGGTATGTTACAACCACTAACAGTTTTATAATAGAAATGGGAAAGCATCACCATGAATTTTTTTCATCGGAATACCCAAGACATCTAAACAGAATTATACTATATGGGTTAAAGTTGATCACCCTATGAAGTTGACTCACTTTATTTCCATTAGATACTATTTTCTTCCGGATCTAATTGCTCGATTATACATTAATGATGTGATAATAGTTTTTTGTCTACCACTATTAATTATATTTGATCAGGATCTATGTTTTACCTTAATGTTTTATAGAAGTCCTCTGTAATATCTAGATAAATAATTATAATTTAAATTTACTTATCATCCTCAGTAATATGGTCAGTCTGGGAGTTCCATTTAAACTCTAGAAGACACGTTAACAATTTGATATATGGATTTCAATGTTTATTGTAAAAAACACATTGAATTGGTCAATTTATCTTATAATAATAGATTTCTATCCATCATTTATATGCATCCTTATATAGTCGTATGTGATATGATTTGAAGAACACCAACATGCTGGAATGAAGTTGGATTAAGAAACCAATTATGATATGATCTAGCTACTAAAATGGTATATAAATTTAGATACATTGAACATCACATAAAACCAGATTAGATTCAATTAAAAAGTTAGGTTGTCAATCACCAAAAATAACAATAGTTTGAAGATAAAGACTTGGTATTAGTATGAATGTCTCTAAAGAATATTGTGATGAGATTTGGAAAGTGGGGAAATATGATCCCTTAGTCTATCAGTTATTTGGAAATACTTTATCATATCAATATTTTAGCTTATCGATTGGAACTCCCACCGAATCCCTCTCATGTTCTGAATGTCTTCCATATTTCTCAATTAAGGAAGTATATACTTAATTATTCACATTTCTAAACTCATAGATTATACCAATGGATTAAGATATGTGATATGAGGAACAACCAGTATATATTCTAGAATGTATATATAAAGTGATACATAACATGACCAATCACTTAGTCAATGTTTTATGGTGAAACTAATAATTTTAGGAAGCTATATGGGAACCTAAAAATAATAGAAGGTATAAGTATCCTAAGTGTTTATATTAGTATTATAGAATTTATAGGTAAAAATTCATGTAAAGAGGTAGAATATACAAACTTGATATTTTACGAAATATTTATTTTTCAAATAATTATATTTTATTCGATATCAGGAATTACATATTCCGTAAATAGTCCCCTTTTATTTTTTATCAATACGAATAGTATCCTTGGTAATATTATTCACCTCTATAAAGGGTAAATGACTTTAATATATGTTAAAAATATGTGGTAAGGCCATAATTTTTCATCTTAATTAGTATTAAATTTAGTGAATTCGATCATTATAACATTTTTCATGTAATATATTAATTTATTGAACACCTGTGCCTGAAAAATTACATATATAATATTTAATTAATTGAAAGATAAAAAAATTTCAAACTATTTGTTTTGAGAACCTATTATGTGTCCACATAGATTAAAATTAATTTGTGATGGAATATAAATGTCTATTTCAAGAATGATTTAATTTACTTCTTGATAAAAATTTATTTTTAATTTTTAGTAGTTATATAATGACCATAATTGCTTATGAAACATTGATGAATTATTTCTCCATTTAATAAAAAATTATTTTAATAATAATAAAAGTGAAATAATTTAAATGAGTTAATGTATACCAATATTTTTATAGATTAATATAGCATAATATGGTGGTTTGAAATCATTAAATTCTAATTTCCCCTTTTCGTGATGCATTTAATGTTGTATTAAATGAATAATGTTAAAAATGATATTTTAAAATAAATTTTATTTTATTAAATGGTATAAAATTAATAAAAAATTTTACTCTTAAAAAAATGGGATATGGTCCAAAAAATAAAACATGGTCCATTATGGTTTATTTTTCATTTTATAGTAACATTATTAACCGTTAATGAGTAGAAATATTTAATATTACGATAATTATTGAAAGTGTTAATGGGGGTTAAAACAAAATGATAAGGGTAACAATGTAATAAACACTTATCTAAATTTTATTTGATGATATTATTTTCAGTCACCCTCAATATATCTTCTAATATTATCAATTTGAGATATTTTTTATCATAACTTATTTATCTTAATTTTATATTTTAAGAACATCTAAGAGTGGCACACCCCTCAATTTTATATGGGCACCCTCCTTTATAATATTTAATCTAATTAGAGACTCATATACTGACCATAATATAAAAATTTATCTTATAAAATTACCTATAAACAACATTGATATTTTTCCTTCCAAATAGACTAAACCTTTTGAACTTTATAGGTGATCTAAAGGATTTGTTTAAATGAAGTGGTAATCAACTTAACTGAAAAGTTTCTTTTTAATTTTTCATTTTCCTAAAATAAATAAATTATATAATTCATAAAATAAAAAATTAAATTTCCTAAATATACATAAATATTATTATGATTATGAGAAGTCCATTATACACCCACTTTTTCATAAAATGATATGTGAATTTATCACTCGTGTGTATGTACGACTTACCGTCACCACATGATAATAATATTAAATATTTATCACAATAATTTATGATTGGTTAATATAAAAAGTTTAATTTTAATATATTATATTTATGACTTAAATATAATTTTTAATGATATATTATCATGTATTTTTTCTTACCATATATTTATTTGGAAAATGATAATGTGACTTCTATGTATATGTGGACTACTAACTCGACGAAGCAACGTGATTAGTTTTGTATTTAATTTTTTTGGATTGTAATTAGGATTAATTTAATGAATATATATAATATAATAAATATATTTTAAAGTATAATTATGATTTAATTTTCTTTCATTTCATCCTTTTAAAAATAAAAATAGTGTTAATGCGTACATATGGTTAACCGTGTTCGTGAACAGTGTAATTCATTTTTCTATCCCTAACTTTTTTGAATAACTATAAGTATATATATACATATTTATTTTATATGATATTAATAAAATTATTTACATCTTGATATGATGGATATATGATAAATATAGAAGGATAAAAACTACCAATCTAAAACATACATGAAAAACGAAGCAATTATCACATGGAATAGTGATTTTATTAATTTTTTTTAATAAATAGGTCATAAAAGGATAAAAGATAATCATATATGACTTTATATATATCATTATGGCACTTAAATGAGATTTATGATAAACTTATATTTTTATATTTGAGGTAAACAATTTGCAAAGTAAGTCAGACATGAGGTAAATGGTTTTATTTTACAATCTCATTAATTATCATGATTTTTTATGACTAAGTTATGATGATGACATTTTATGATAAAAATATCAAGATACACCTGAATTTTCTTATACTCAAGTTAATTATTGAAAAATAAATATGTTCCATTCATCTTTATCAACATATGTACTCCTGAAACTAAAAGTATGTTTTTATTGTAAATTTTTATTATTTTTCTCATTGAATGAAAAGCCTTTTCCTTCCATATACATGTTTAAAAAAAATTAAATAAGGTTATTACTATTGAAATATGATATTTCAAATTAATTTGAAATAATTTATTAATTTTTAAAATACTATTTTGAATAAAACATCATGTTACCTTTCGAATGATGTACTTTGTGACATTTTTAACAAAAGTATAGAAGGAATTTTTTTTATCTTATAAATCATGAATGGATATTACCACCATCATGGACACTAAATATTTTGGTGAATAAATTCAAATTAACAAATTTTATTTTCAAATAAATTTTTTCCTTATTTTTTTGGAATTATAAGATTTTGAATATGTCAATTCAAAATTGAAAAATTATTTTCCAAAAGAATATTATAATGATATTTTTATTCCTCAATAAAAAAACACCAATATTTCTTATGATTATATTGTAAATATGATAAAAAAACTAGGATTATTCTTTATCTAGATAGTTTATGTTTATGATGTCATTATGTTTATTGAACCTGTACCTTTTCTATGGGTTATGCTATGACGAAATTTTATAAAAAACATTTATTTTCATGTGTTCAGATATGATGAACAATTTATGATATTTTGGAACAAATATATATTATTTTAAAAATGTTATGTGTGGGACATTTATATCCCTCCAATTCATTGGGAAATGATTGATATCTCATGAGATAAGAATGAATGGAATGGGGAGTGAACTCAATTTAGTATGGAATTTTTCAACTATGATAGTCAGTGAATCCATTCAACTATGATAGTCATGGAAATGATCCTAGAAAAATAAGGAAATGATTTTATATGATTATTTATATTCCAAAAATTAATACATTATGTGAATATTATTCTATCATAGCATATATTATTTGATTCCATTATGATTCATGTATTATAAACAATCATTATTGTTTACATGACTCAATATTCTAATCATTGATATTTATAGTTTATGGTCTTCCAATGCCTTTCTCATGTTCTCAATTTTTTTTCTCATTTTATGATTATATTAACATTGATATCTCCCATTTTTATGCTTACTGAGCATTAGAGATCACCCATTCTTATATTCACTTTCCTATGTTACAAACAAAAGTTTTATGTATAATATATCTAAGAAGAGTGATAGTTATGAATATATAAGTATAAGACAACATTGAACTATTATGAATTAGTTTTATATGTTTCTATGTTTCTAATGTTACCAGACCTATAAGGTTTTTATATGGATCATTATGTTATGTATAGAACATTCATTTACTTATATGTAATATCTATATATGAAAAGTTTTATTTGTTATATAGATAAATTCATGAAACCACCATATGTCATTAGAATTAGTATCGGTTCTTGTAAGATCATACTTTAGGGATCATACAAGGTCAGGTAAACCCATTTCTAAAACACACTTAATAGAGACTTAACCTGATTAGGGAACCCCACTTAAAGACCCCTCCAAGAAATATTTTAAGGCTAAATCCCATATCCAAAATTAAGAACAACCCTAGAATATTCCATTTAATATATCTGTATGCTTATAAACTTAATGATATTAGGTGGTTGGTCTTCAGGTAATGAAGAAACACAAAGGCCAACCGTACTTGTTCAGAAGAAAAAAATTATTAAATAAGGCCAGAAAGTGACCTAGGTATCTATGTAGTAGGTTACTCTCATCCATTCCCAATTTTAAGAACCCATTGGGGCCCCAATCAATATAATACAACATATAAAGTAAGTTCATGACCTAATACAGCTAAGGAAAGGAGTCAATTATCAAGGGACTTAATTGAACCTTGGAATATATCTCTAAATAAGGGTTAAAAACCTTGATTTATTTTCAAAAAACAAAATCAATTAATTATGATTTTTAATTAACATAATTTAGAAACACATTTTATTTAAGGTTCTCTCACCATTAGTGGTGGAACATGAGCACACCACATAACACATATTTGATAGAAATTTACTAAAAAATATGGTATGATAGTCCAGTTACATTATACAGATATTTCTTACATATTTCATAGGAAAGAATGTAGTAACAAAGGCCCATACCAGCACTTCAAAGAAATTTGAGGCCCTACATAAAAAAACCACCACAATTAATTATTAATAATCACATTATAACTAATTAATTAATTTAAACAATGTTATTAATAATTAAACTATTTTATTCAAATAATCATAGTGATTAAAATTATCACCAGTTGATCACATCACATCGAATACACAATGAAACCCCTTCTAAAAACATATTGCATACTGATGACCTCAAACAAAGAATAATCTATGACTCATGGAATCAAAAGATTTTCCAATATAAAATAATTTAATAATAAAAGTTTAAAAATATCACCATGAAAATATACCTCAATGAAAATTCTTATAGTGATGAGTGTACAACATACCAAGATTCCCTCTTGCAAAACAAAGTTTATGTGCCTTCATTGGTGACTGATTCCACCATTTTTTGATGGAATCAAAATAGAAATTTAAAATAATGAGATTATAAATTAGAATGGGATGAGAGTGAATAAAATAAATAATATTGGAGAGAAATACTTACCTTAAATCACTATAAAATTCAGAAGAAGATCCCCCTTAAAAGGGTGACAAATTGGAAGAGAGGGGGTGGCCCATTGGCCTCATGAGAGTGGAATGAGTGGGAGAGGTGGGTATTGATTTCCTAAGAAGGATAGGCCCATAAGGAGAACAAATCCCTGATTATCCCCTCTAGGTTTTTCTCTGATCCTCTACTCTATGGAAATGGCCCCTTTCGTCGAATCAGATTCCTCTTCCCTCCACTGTTCCACCCTCTGAATACCAAGAAGCCTCAGTACCTTTATCCTTGAGTGCTATATGGTTGATGTTCTATTTGAGATCGGTGGTCTAGTCCTTATATATTGGGGTTTATTGGTGTCAGAACATGGTAGGGTCTTCCTCGTCCTCTAGGTACATTACACAAACATGGATAGAGGATCTAGGAATTATTTGATTTAACAGTGTCCCATTTTCTATTCTTGTATGGTTTATACTCAGGCTTGTTCTACAATTATGCTCGTTGTATTCTTCTGGTCTAGAGAAAGGTGCAAACGTGGTGGTTCATAGCCCCCTATTTCTTCATTTTCATCCCTATAAATTAATCATATTTCATTATTCACCTCCTTAATCTGTTATTCTTAACGGGTTTCAGCATTCTGGTTTGCATGCACCCTTTCTTCAAAGAAGTTTGGCCCAACGAGGTTCTGGTCTTGTTTTATTGATCTTGGTTCTATCCATCTATGGTCTTTCGCTTCACTTTCTTCCTTGTTCCTATATAAATGACCCCACTCTTGCCAGATTTGATGTTTTTTTGTGATTTTGGATGGTGTCAGTGGTTCTTATGATGGAGATCCCACTCTTGGAGGCTTTTGGTTGTGGTTTGTGGTTAGTCTATTTTTGGCAGTGTTATCGGTGCCCTTTTTGGTGGAATCTTCATTCTCTGTAGTGATGACTTTGTTTTGGGTTCTTGTCCATCGAATTTTTACCTAGGTTCCCTCCCTCATCACAATTCTAGAACTCTTGTTTCCTAGCTCCCAATATGAAGAAAAAATAGATGTTTTTGGGTCGGTGATGGGATAAGTGGAATTAGATGTGCAGGGAAGTGATGAGATGGGTTGGTGTTATCAGGTCTGATATGCTATATCTTATTGATTGGACATACTGGGGTTTGTCTCTTTTTACTTGGCCCCTTGTTTTTTTGGTGTGTGAGTTTTTATAGGTTTTGTTGAGTGTGTTGTGGTGCATAGTGCCAGGGACACTTATTCTAGCTTGTTTGGTTCTCACTTAACCATAATGTGATTTTTTGAAAATAAAAAAAATGAATTTTCAGTCAGCGAGAGAGGTGGATACCCCCCAAACAATAATCAGGGTGAGGGGACTCTAAATCCCTCCTAAAAAACTCACCTATATTCCAGGGATTCCAACCATCTAATTAGTGGTTAAGGTGCATCATTTCCTACAACATCAACCTAGCGCCCCTCGAGGTTCATCTAAACCCTTGATATGACTCCCTAGTCTCCTACCCCATGTAAAAAACAACTATTGAAGTTTTCTAATCTTCAATATGAAGAGAAAAAAATGTAGTTCCTGAATTGAACAAACTAGTTATTTTAAAATAAAAATTATTATTGAATTTCAAAATACATTTTTGACACAAGATCATGTATTTTTAATAAATAATAAATAAGATTAAGAACCCTTATTGATTAAATTTACTTTCTTTCTACTAAAACATTATTTATACACATTATCTATTTTAAATTAATAGTACATATTATAAGATTCAAAAATTTTATTAGTTTAATTTGATGTTAAATTTAGTTCTATAATACTGAATTTTTTTATATGTGTTGTATTATATGTTTAATAAAGCATAAAGTCACTTGTTTAAAAAACTAGTTACCTAGTTTAGTAAAAAATGTGTAAAATGTAAAAATTTAATGGTAAAACAATAAAAATTATATAAAAGATGTGTTAAAACATTTGGAAAAATAATTATTTAAATAACCACACCAAAACCTACACTATTTTGAAGCTCTGGATCCATTAACCTTGGAATAGTTTCATGATATTATTAATATTTAATAGGTGACTCAAAATGTAACATTTTTCTCTCTTATGAAAGCAGATCACGTAATAAATTTCAAATACATACATATTCTACAAAATAATCCTTGAAAAATATGACCTTTTAAAATCTAAATAAAAATCTATCACAAACATATGCCCCTAATAACTCATTTTTATCATAATCCCTTCAATTTCAATATAATTTTTTAGGAAAAATAAATACTCCAATAATAGTATTATCTTTTTCATATTTTTTTCTTATTAATCATACTCTTTCTAGTATCTGATCCCATAATAATATAATTAATTTATTATAATAATTATATTATCATATTTTTATATCAATAAAAAACCCTTAGTTATTCATGTATATATACTTTAAAAAAAAGGAATTTCAATTCTCCATGTGTGTAGACTACCACATCCATGAAGAATTATTTTTTTCTTTTAATTCTACATTAATTATGAAAAAATCTTATAATCTAGTTCAGAATCATGGAAAATTCAAAATAATATAATTAGACTTCTATTATAATGATATTATGTCAAATAGAAACATATTCTTAACCATACTCACCAATCGAGTTAAAGTGTGTTTAAATTTGTGTCAGTTTAAACACCTATAATAATGAAACTAAAAAGAATAATATATATGAAAATGGGGATAAGAAAATTAATTTTAATATAACATAAAAATATAATAATTATTGGTATATTGTTTTAGAAATATTATATTCTTTATTTAAATTATTATTAATTATCTTTTTTATTTATGAAAAATAATCAAAATAAGCCAAAACAAATTTCACTTATGGAAAGATTTAATATCTTAATAAATTAGTATGTAATATATATTTAATTATTATAAATATATTATTTAGGAACTTGGTGCTATTGTATGGGTAAATACATCAACATTATTAATCATACATAATTTAGTTAATGTTATTAACACATGATTATCATAATAAATTATAACTAATTAATTTTATTAGGATTTTAATAGTTTAATATTTATAAGTATGTCTCTGAAATATGATGTTAATTTAGTTTTTTATAGGATTGATGAGTGTGATAAAATATGAAAATAAACAAGGTAGTGGGCTTTTATCTCTATTTCCCTTCATTGAGATGTCATTTATATTACATGATTTTTTAAATAATATTGTGTACATACTACCATTATGATATATTATATATTGAATTAATTCTTCCATTATGGTATTCAATGAAAAATTTCATGTTCATTATCATTTATTAGTTTTTATATAATTGTTATACAAGCTATATTGATTTATTTTCAACTTCCTTTTAAAAATTGAGATCACTCAAATGTGATAATCCTTTTAGAAAATTTTTGTGGTCATTTATTCTAAAGACTATAATTTTATTCTCCTCTATATATCATTGGAAAATTTTAATTTCTATTTACCTCAAATTAAATTTTATGTTTTGAAACCTTTTGGCAATATGGGTTTCCAACAAGGTTTTTTCAAATTTTTCCAATGTTTTTACCATCATTTCCAAAATAAAACTTTCATCATTAACTCCAAATCTTTTTGTGATAACTTTTATGTCTTTTTCAGGATTCTATTACTTAATTAATTTAAAATGAAACTATTTTTATAGTATTCACACATATATTAATGAAGAATTTATTTCTTTTAGAGGTTTCAATAATTAAATATTTTTTTAGAAGTAATTTTTTAAAGTATTTTGACAGCTTGTATTGAAAAAATTATATATTTTTCGAGATTCCATTATTAAAGACTACATTAGAAGAAAGAATTTAAATTTATCTTCACTTATCTATTGTTGAAAACCTTTTCTATTATCATGGATCATTTGTTATGAAGTATTTATAATAATTTTTTCAAAAGTATTCCCTTTAACATCAAAAAATATTTTAATGAAATTTTACTATAATGTTTTATATGGTTTTTTGAAATCATTTTTTTCACATCTATTTACCCCATAATGATTACCATTCATGAAGTGAATTTTTATCTCCTTATTTATGTTATTATGGTATGATTCATTTGGGATAATTATATTTTTGTTATATTATGATTTTTTAAGTTCATAGTATGTGATATTTTATGTTTTTTTTAATAAATCCAGTATTTTAGGGGTTATTTAATATAGGGTCATGAAATTTGTAAGTCTCACATAATTTAATATATGATAATGGTTGGGGTTATATATTAACAAAAAATGAATTGGTTATAGATTTATATCTAATAGTAAAAGGATGTTAATCATGATCATTTATTTTGTTCACAACATGAAGCATGGGCATTTTATTTGTTCTTAAAATGAAGAATTTTCATTTTTGTTGACAATATATAGTGTGAGATTTTTTCTTCATAACATGATTCATGGGAAATTTTTTTTCTCATAACACGAATAATGGTGATTTTTTTATCACTATACAATTTTTTCCCATGAGTTTATGTTTGTTTAATAATTCATTATTAAATGAACTTTCATATTTTAATATGCTGATGATCATGGTATTTTACTACAATTTACTATCTTAAGATTTCAAAAACATTTTCCATGGTATATCATTTGTCCATTTTATGATTTCATACCATTATATCACAAGGACAAAAGATATTGATACTAGTTATTTTTAGTAAGAATTTAATCCCCTATCAATATTATATCATATTCATATAATCTAACCCTTTATGAAATATTGATAATTTTTCACTTACTAAGTGTATTATATAATGCCTTGAAATTTTAAAGTAAGAATACTATATTCAATAGTCTGTATGACATGCAACACCAAACACGTAAGGTAAAATAATATCCCCAGACTATTTAAGATAGTTAGTACTTAAAATAAATTCAATCTATGAAATAGATTTAAATGAATGAAAAACTAAGTTATCTTGTGTCGAACACAATAATGACTTTCTTCAATGACTTCCATTACACAGAAGACTACATTTTACAGAATAATAACACAATAATATGAAATTATTATTTAATATAAGAATATATAACCTAGCATTTAAATTATAATTTATTTATAATATTAAATAACTTATGAAAATATATGGTTTACTCAAATATAATAAGAATTCATAGGTTTCCAATTAATTATAAATGGATATAAAAACCAATTAAATATAAAAGAAATATTTTTATGCTCCCAAATACATGTTGTCATAATAAATTAAATTAATTACAGTTAATGAATGAGATTAATGAAATATATATTTTATATAATCAGTAAAATATTTTTTATATTCATCTAATAGATTTTATAAGCACAATATAAGGACAAATATAACATTTCGCATAAATATCAATACTTTTCCAAAGGCACTTTTACCCTATTTTAATGGAGAATATAATTTAAATTAAAATTTTGCAACTTTTAATTTTTTAATATGTCAAAATAAACTTTATTTTTTAAATGTAAACATAAAAATTCTGTTAGGTTTAAGTTTGGGAATTTTTCTATAAGGTTTCATTTTTTGATGAATAATGATAAATACTGAATTTTAATTCAAAACTGTTGTTTAGTCTAATTTATTTATAAAGTTAAATTGATTTTTTTTCAACGTTTTAAAGTTTAATTATATTAATTATACATCTATTAATTCAATTTAGGTATTTTTAATCAATTTCAATTTGAAATTGAATATAAAAACATTGAAATCTTTTCAACAGTTTACATTAAATACCCACATTGTCATCCTGTCTGTGAGATTAAATTTAAATTAATTTCTGCCACTTTTATGATTATAATTTGGAAAAATGGATTAAATATTTTCAATAAAAATAATATATAATTTAAAATAATTTTGATTTATTTTTTTACCAAAAATATTAGTTAAAGTGATTAAAATTAATTATTGCGATTAAGGGAAACATTTTCTTAACAAGAGACTAAACCATAATATTAATGGATAAAATAAACTAGAAACTGGTAAATAATCCATTTTATAGATATATTTTGAACATATCATCTATTTTATCAAATTAGGTACATTATTAGTGCCACTTTTCCAAGAAAAAATGTGGGTGTAATTCCCTTTTGCAATAATTTACAAGAATACCCATCCTCCCCTATAAAGATCTAATCACCCCACCAAATTCCTCACACATTTAATTTCATTTGAATCACCAAAAATCTGATAAAATAATCTACCAGGATACCTATCCTAAAACTACAATCCTTTCTTTGGGAATAAATCCATCCAAGGAAGCCCTTTGATGCAAACCAAAAGGAGTTACCTAAATAAGAGGTAACATCCTTCCTCAAACTCTTTTTTTCATTCTCCACCACTCAACTCTTCTTATTCCATGATTATATAATAAAATAATTATCCATAATATACTGAAACGTTTTTATTCTAATGTTTATACCTATAATTACACACACTTTTTACTAATGGATAACGAACATACAGTTTCTATGTACGGTAAACTATCACCTCATGAAATGACGTCTGTTCATTCTTCCTTTACCACATTTCATGGGGTTAATTATGATGGAAACTTGGTTTATATGTTATATATATATAATATTTATAATTTCTTTATACTTATTTAATTTTTATATAACACATACATTTATGCATTCAATTTTTTTTGGGATACAATAACATCGTTTGTGGATGTGTGGACTACCACCCCTAAAAGCGATGTGATTCATTCACGCTATACATAGAATGAATTTAGAGATGATTTTATTAAACACACATGACATATATGATATAAATATTATAATATAATTATAATATACACATATATATAATTTTCTTTTCACTATTTTCAAATAGGATAATCAAATGGAAGTAGCGTTTATGAGTTCGTACGATCTACAATCTCCAGGAATAGTGCATTTCATTTCTTATCTATAAACCTTATGGATTATTATAAATACATGTAAACTCGATATATATTATTTTTTAAATCAGGTTTTAATTTATTTATTTTATTAAATCATGATCTATGTAATAGGAACACAACTATTGGGATAAAACATAGCCGAAAAACAAGGCAATTAACATTCGAAATAGTGAAAATATTGAAGGATTATTAACAAACGGGTTGCTATATATTATAAGAGGTTAATATATGATATTATAAATATTATTGTGGTTATTTTATAAGTTATTAACATATCTACAAAAATTATACAATAGGTTTAAGTACCTTCACCTGAAAGTAAACACCAGGTAAGGGTTTTTTGTCTCACTTTTCATTCCATGAGGCATAAGCCATTTTCAGCACATAATTATTTTGTGTAGTATATATAATGACCATTTTGATATATTATTTCATGAATTATTCTATATTCATGGTATTTAATGTTTATTTGAAGTTATCTCTTTCATCAGTCACATGATTTAAAAGTTACTAAGTAGAAAATGGATTTTATCTCAATTTTCATTCTTTGAGATGGCATTTATTGTTGTTCACATAATTTCTTAAATATGTTTTATATAATAACCCTTTGACATGTAATATCATTATTAATTCATTATTCATTATATTTTTAGTTTCAATTCAAAAAATATCATCTATAGGGATTTAAATGAAGTGTTACTAAGTGGAAACGAATTTCATAACACAATTTCTTTTCTTTGGGTTATATTATATCCTCATTGTCATTAATATTCTATGATTATGTGTCTAATAAATTTTGATTTATATTTTTTGTATTTTAACTTATTTTATGTTTACTTTTATTTTAAACTCATATTATATTTATTTATTTATTCCCCCATCAACGTTATAGTCTTATCAAGCGATTAATTCACAATTTCATTTGGTTCAATATTATTTGCAACTAAATCACCATTAAAGGAAATTATTGGACCATTTTTAATAAATAAATTAATTTTAATAAAACTTGGTTATTCATTACTTTTTCTATTAATCATACCATTTTTACACTCTTTGGTGCTCAAAATGTTTTTAGAAAATGTTTTTAAGAAAACCCATGATTAATTCTTTGTGTAGTCATAGAACTTATTTTCTTCTAAAAATATTGTTTTAAAAAAATATTTTAATTTTTTTCTACCATTACAAAATGATTTATTAAATAAAATTTTACCCTTTTTTTATTTTATAAAATTTTTCATTTGAATATTCTTATATTATTCCGAATAAGTAATTTTTTTGAACATTTTACCATAAAAAAGGAATGTTCTTTTTAACATGTATGAGATGTATTGATTTACCCACTTTCGCTTCCCATAAGATTCCTCGGAATGTTTAAAAGGTTATTATTAATGATTTTTATAGAATTAATTTTCAATGAAAATGATTTCCAAATTGTTTTTTCAAAATAAAACTGATATTTTCCTCTATAATGTTTTTAAAATATCTCTTTATAATATTTTATTTAATTATTAACTAAAACACTTTATCCTTACTCCAATTGGGATATTTTATATTTATACCATACTTATTCTTCATTTTGATGGATTATTGTTGATTTTTTAAAGGATATTGTTGACATTCACTTCCTTGATTCCTTTATTCCCCTTGAAATATTCAATATCCTATAATCATTAAACATTGAATTTCCCCTAAATATCCATATCATTTATCACAAATATGATTACTTCCTAAACCATATACCATTCCTACATATGATGTTTATTTTGAATATTATTTTATATCCGGGGAAATTTTGATAAATTTTTATCTTCTACTCAATGTGGATATTTGATAAGGGACATTATTTTTTAATTAAATTGATTATTTGATATACAAGGAATGATTTGGATAGGTACTATATGGGTGAGGGCTGGTTATATATTGGCCCTCAATGCATCAGTAGTCTCATGAGATTAAATTAATTGGTGAAAAACCATTTGTGTTTGATTCCAAAAAGAATAGATTGGTTTTTACCCATAGATTTAAACTATATTGAGAATATATATTGAAAGTTATAGTACCATGTACCTACGAAACATGGCATCAAATAATTAATCATTTCCTTTATTTTTTTACTTATTATTTATCCATGAGATGTTGTGTTGACATATATATGAATGAATTTCATTCTCAAATCATTTAATAAATGTAATGTGTTTAAATTATTTTCCTTTCTATATTAATTATTCCTTATCTAGTTATTTCAATAGAATGTGTTTTTAGTTATTAACTTTCCATAATTTTTATCCATTCAGTTTATTGATTACATGGCATGTATGTTTGGTTATTACCTTTCCATATTGACTATTATAATTGATTAATTATTTCTTTTTATATACATGACCATAATGAGAATTTTATCTCACCCTTATTTTGTTTAACTTCCCTAAGAATCTATGAAGTTTACTAAGAATGATATGCAATAATATTCAAGATGAAATAATGTTATCCTCAAAAGAAAAAAAAATATTCTTTAATTAGTGTATTAATTTTTAATATAAGACTCATGTATATATTTGGTTTACCGATACTAATATACTCTTTGGTCTTTCAGGATTTAATTCCATTTAATAATGCAAATGTAATGGTAGAAGACACCGGCTCTAGGAATACTAGGGTGGGGTCGCTACATTTGAGATAACCTCTTTCTGATGTTTTCATTTTCCCAGGTTGCAAAGATAAGTGTAATTTGTAAGAATTCTAATACTAATTCAATTGAAGTTAAATTATGTATAAAATATTATATATTAACATATTTATTTAGATTATCTATAAGACAAAAAACATTTCATTATTTGGTTTTTGGCCAAGTGTTTCATTTATTGGAAATTTTTTTTCAGTATTGTTTGGCATGCTAAAGATGATGTGGTGATTCTTGGAGAATTTTTATGGATTTAATTTATGGAATTGGATCTCAATCATAGACAACTATCCTTGAAATTTTAACAATTTTGTACTCATATTTATTCATAATATATGGGTTAATAGTGATAACACATTTTAAAAATAATGTTTAGAGAATAAGAGTAATTGAAATAAGGCCAAGAAAAATTTATTTATATGATGAATATATGAGCAGGGTCAGAATTCTGATCTATACATATAATTATTCTATGTTTCTATTATGTTCCATGTAAAAAAGTTACACAACCATAATATGGGAAATGAAAACCAAAAATAGTATTGGGGGACCCTATGAGTTATCCATGTCAGAGGTTGTCGACCTGGCTAGTTCATAGTGGTTGGAGAGGTGAGTGCATACATGGAGCAATAAATGTACATGATAAGGTGTATGAGTGGGTGGTTGGGTTCATAGTGCCCGTATAGTGGACATAATGGGGGTGTGAGAAGGATAGATGGTCGGACCCCCACATGTAAGTGTTTTTATAGTTTATCCGAGTGTGACCATGATTCTATCTCAATGGTGAAGCAGGAATGATAATACTTATAAAGGATTGGTCAACCACTCACGAGTTTGATGTGGTACTTAGAAGTTCTACCCAATAGCTTCACTTAAATAAATATGTACATAGTGCTAACATTAAATCTGAATCGATCCAATGATCATCGAACCTCCATGTTGTTGTCTTCCTCCCTGAGTTATCAAGGGTTTCCTCATGTTATTTATTTAGGAAATTTATATCACTAACTGATCCATGGACCACCATGATCAGGCTAAGTAGAATGTATGAATTCCAAAGATGATGAATTTCCAATGAAATGTATAAAATCATTGTAATAAATATATATTATTATTTTAGATTCATATGATTCAACTTATTGAAAACATAGTTGTAGAAGGATTTTATCATGCATGAATAAGTTTGAGCTTTAAAGGAGAATGTAATGTTCATCTCAAGAACATGATCATATTTATCACAAAGATTCCATGTTTTTGGTGTAAAAATGTTTTAGAAAAATATATATATTCAGTGTTTAAATAAAATCAATGTTAAAGAATAATCATAATATATTGATATCCTTGATGAAAAATATTTATCAGGTTTCAATGGTGGTGAAAAATAGAATATTATTTCATTTAAAAGTAGATTCACTATAATAGTGAGTGTTGTTTTCATAGTATTCATATCGGTAGGATCTCATTTTTATAAAGGAAAAAAAAGAACCATGAACACTACAATATAATTAATTTGATATTCCATGAGCCTCTTTGGCGATGAATAAGAATATATCATGCGAGTAGCTTCTTTGAGCGATCTCATGACCTCCTAAATTTTGATTCATGCACTCAGGGGTTTCACCAAGAACTGGTTTGTGTTAAACACATTTGATATGAAAATAATTGGATACCCCATGAATAATATTTCATGAATAATAGGATCCTTAATACTTTAAATATTTCACAAAGCACATGCCTCATGCATGAGTAATACATATGTTAAACACCAATACCCTACTATAATGTGGAACAATGGGATTATGGAATAAAGTGAGTTACCCTAGGATTAAAGTGAACAATATATTCATTCTGGAATTAATATGTGAATGTATAATATTTTTAGAACCCAATATAGTTGCATATATCTATTCATACTATGGAAAAAGGGATCATGAATAATTAATATTAAGAATCACATTAAAAAAATATATGGAATCTATATGTTTTAGGGTTTATTCAATGCTTATTCATTATCCTCCAATGAATTTTAACAAACCATGATTAACAAGGATCAAGAAATTCATGAAAAGATGTCATTGATAAATAATAATCATTATTTATACACATTTAAGTGTTGTAGGGACTTAAATATAAGATTGAATAATATCCAATTTTTTGTTTTTGTATAAAAAATTATCAATTATATTTGATCATAATTATTGAGAAAGACCAATAGACTCAACCATTGGCTGTTGAAGGTACTCAAAGTGTATGTGAGAAATTGTGATTCAATGTGATCATTGAGGAAGATGAAAGGATCATTATATATTTTTTAAATACTAGATAATAGGTATAATAATATTAGTTTGGGTTGGGAGAAAAGAATGTATTTAAATTTTAGTCATAAGTAGTGGTTGTATCTTATTTGAAGTTAGGAACTCGAGAAGAAGGTTGAGGGGTATATACAAATGAGGTAGAATAGTTGAATTGTGAGGGGGGGGGGAGGGGTAACAAGAATCAATTATAGGATTAATTACTGGTGTATATACAGATTTTCTTCTGAAACCACTATAATTAATAGTAAGTTTATAGTTGAGAATCCTCATTGGGGGTATAACCATCATGGTAAAGAGTAGCTATTTTTATCGAACCATGTAAATATTGTATGTGACTCACTATATTGTTACTATTGTAAACAAGGTGAAACTAATAGATATCATATAGTTGATCAAGAACATTAAAATGTATATGTTTCTGAATTAGAAAGTATATGAATTCATACATCTAGTGTACAACTGATTCACCCCCTCAGGGGAACCTAATATGGTCTGCGGCTCTACAAGGGGTATCAAATCATATATTCCCTCTAATGATCCATGTAATATTTCATAGAGGATAAAATAAGATGTTACTATTGGGGATAATAATCTAGAGGCTTATTCCATGACTCATAAGAATTCAATTAATTAACTATTTGGTATGTTAATTAAGAATCATACAATAAAGGCAGATACACCACCAACCGAAGGCAATCAAAGTGGTCTATGTTGAAATAATTCTTTAAATTATGTGTCTTAAGATAATTCTAGATCATTTCCTTGATAATGAAAATATGGTCATTTTGTATACATAAAAAATTTTACAATGTTTTTAGGGTTTTTAAGATACTCTACAAGAAGATAATGAAAATATGGTCATGGAGTATAAAAATACATTACAAGAATCAATATAAATTCACAAAAAAATGAATAAGTTGAAGGAGGATTGGTTATATAATCTAAGATCTATCGAGAATTATTGAAACTCACTCAATATGAAATGTCCAGAGTTGGAAATGAAATTGAGGAATCAATAATCACCACAATCCTAAACATCCCAAAATACCGGAACAAGAGTTTTTTTCCACACAATTGTGCTTTTAGGATCATGTCTATATAAAGAAAATGTGATCATCCTCTAATCAAAATATTCTAAAAATATGTTGTCCCATGACCTAGAGACTATTCTATATACTAATGTTATTTTAAGTGATGGTATATATTTAAAACCCAACTCTAGGAAAGCATGGATGATAAAACATATTAATCATACAAAAAATTTAAAGTTATATTTGAAAATATGTATGGAGAGTTATTCACCAATAATTTTCCAAATGAGTTATGGTTCCACTCAAAACTAGAAATTTTCAAAATCTGTGAAATATGGATAGGCAACATAAGAAAATAAGGGAATGAGATTCATAATATATTTTTTATTATTACAAGTTAATACGCAAATATATAGAATTTTGTAATAACATGTCAATTCATGAAAATCATATAAATCCATAAGCAAGTTAAAAAAACATATGAAATTAGAAGACTGATATCTGAGAATAGAATTCCACAGAAAACAAATATCTCTATAAAGAATAGATTTTAAATCCTATAAAATAACCATGAATATTGAAATAGAAGTGTTAAATGACATTATAAGTACTGGTATATACCAATAATGCACAGATAATCTATTAATGTGAATAGAGATCTATAAATATGGGAGGTGGGTATGAACTGAAGAAAACAAGTCAATTAAGAAATGAAAACAAAATAAGATGATTGGAAAACAAATTTTGACCAAAAATAATTTTTTTTGCGATCAAATATGCATCAATGATTCCAATTTAGAATATATATGAGATAATAATATAATTTTGTGGTAGATTCATGAAAAAAGGCATGTAGATGAGAAATATGTACTACACTATTTGGAGATATTCCCTATGCTGTGAGAAGGAGAAGAATTCAATAGAAAAATAGGTTTAATTCAACTAATGATATAGAGAATATTTAGATTATTAGAAACTAATAAATACTTATTTGAAAAAATAAAATGATATTGGATATGAAATTGGGGGAAGCTGGAAAACATTCAGAATCTACAGAAAAGAACATGTTTTCAGAATGTGAGGTGAAAAAAGATATTCCACACAAAGATGATGACTTGTGTGGACAATGTGGTAAATCTTTACATTCTCAACACAATTTTATATATATTATACATAATAAATAAAATAAGTATAAAGATAAAATAATGTCATTTGAGTCTTTATATGCTCAAATTACTAAAATTGGAAATTAGATTTAATATAATGGAAAGCCTGAGTTGGGAAGAATGGAGTGTCCTATGTTGGGAAGAACCTATCAGTCTCATATCTACCTTTAAAAAACTAATAGTTCTATATTTATTCTAATACATATATAAATTATATTTTAATAAAATTATGGGGATTGAAGGAGATAGAATCATCCCATGAGTTAGATAATTTATGAGATAATGCTATTAAATTCTCACTACATAGTGAATGTAGAACATAGAATAGTTTTATAAAATTGAAATATGAGGTATTTCAATCACTCATTATTCCCTTATTATTTATATTATTAACCATTTAAATTAAGGGGATGTTATTAGATGGTGATAACATGAAAAAATGGGGAAGTATTTCTATTTCACATGAAATTTCTAATGATTTTTTATAGTTTTTGTTAGATCTAATAATTTATAAATAAATATGATTGCTTACATCCCATAAAAAAAGAATTGATAATTTCTGAGTATGATTTTACTTTCATGGTATTTTATTTAAATCATAGACATCCTTTTTTAAATATTTATTTTATATACTAAGTTATCCCATATAGACATTGAGTTGATTAAATAATGTTTATTTTCTAAGAGATCAATGTGACATCACCCTCTCTTAGTGTTAAATTAAAAACTATTTTAATTGAAGAGAATAGGATTTTAAAATAAAAGGAGATGATATGAGAATACCACCACTTATAATTTTCATTTGACTATTAATAAAGGGGTAGGGGATATTTTAGCCCACATACTGACATTTAAGAGGTAATAAGATACATAAAAAAAGAGGGAAATTGTTGGTCCCAATTCTATATTTTCTATGAATTATCTGGAATTAAGTGTTTTGTAACTTGAAGATGAAGTAGTGATTATTATATAATTTTGGATTCACTTTATGGAATTGGATGTTGTAATCAGAAAATTCTCCTTGTAATTATGATGATTATTGGACTGATCTTTAGTTTGAGAATGTTTTTCAATAATTATGATTGTAGCTCCCCCAGTTTATGGTATGTTACCCTTTATTTATGATCTATAAGTACATAATGTATAAGGATGATGTGTGGGAGAGTTTGGGTAATCTTTAAAGTATTTTTTGGAATTTTATTCTACTGCATGGATGATGCACTTATTGTGGAAACCATGCAACACTTGTAGGAAATTGTGCATAGTGAGATAGGGGCTACAGGTGAGGCATAGGGCTACGCATGGTTTATCCAAACCATGAGGTATCCTAGGAGAAACCATGAAATATGGTGAAAATTTTGGATAAATAGATTCAGAATGGTTGGAACATGGTTTTGAAGTCGTGCGAGCCAACTGTGCGAGGTCTTTCTTAAGACAGAAGTAGGAGCACAGTTAGCACAATGTTTGACTAAATATGCGACTAAACCATACACAGGGACAAAGTAAGATCTTTGAAAAATGGATCTCACTAATTTTACACTTTAACCCACTCATTTTTACTCTTATGCAACCCTAACCTGTGATTGTGATCTCTTAATGGTTGGAGAACCTCTCCCATGAAAATTTGAAGCTATTTAGAGCCATCCCTTGCTGTACTGAAGCTCTATTCTTGCATTAAGGCTTTTCTCTTCATCGTTATTGATGTGTTTTCTTAGATATACATCACCCTTCCTCTATTTTTCTTAGATATAAACCTATTTTGGTTATATATAAGGGTTTGGATGCAAAATAAGTTTAGATTTGGATTTTTTTATGATAAGGGTAGATATCTATGGAATGTTTGTGGAGATTCCACTTGTTTTGTGATGTTTTTCTTGCAGTTTTTGATTTTCTCTAAAACTATCATGGTAGGTGGATTCACTCTCAAGTACTATTTATTGAATTTATTGGTTTAGTTTCAGAATTAATTCAGGTTATTTAAATCTATTATGAAATCCTAGTGAAAATCATGTTATAAATCTTCTTTAGTGAAAATTTATGTTTTTTAGTAAAATTGTGGAATTGTGGTTATTTATTGAGAAAAGTGATTTAGTTTTCACGATTCTTAAATGAATGTTTTAAAAAATGGTTTTGAATGAATTTTGAAATGTCTTGTTGGAAAAAGTGGTTTTCAATAAAAATGGTGTTTTATTGAAATTGTTTTGGTATTATGGTATTGGCATGGTTTTGGGAATACTTGTTGTATGTGTTCATATTAAATTTATGAGGATTGTTTTAAATATGAACTTGTGGTTGGTTTCAAAGGTGTGATGAATCATGGGATATAATTACATTGTGAGGACATGGTAGACCAATTAGAGACCGCTCATGAGCATGGGACTGTCATAACGAGACATGAATGGTGGGTGGTGTGGATATTTGAAATGGAATGGCTATGCCAAAGGAGACTTGTGAAATTGTTTTAAGGTATTTTTGGTTATTTTCTTGAAAATAGATATTTCTGGAAAAATTGGTCGATATTTCAATTGTTTATATTTGGTTTTAAACTTTTTTAGAACTTGTTTAAATTTAGTTTTAAACTATTATAGAAATTGTTTTATATAAACTATGTTGTATATTGATTCTAAATATTCTATCCTAGTGGCATGAGTAGGGAAGTTATTGGTGGAAACCTACTGAGTTTTAGTACTCACCCCTACTTTGGTACTTTCATTCTTTTGCAGATATCATCTACCGGGACATGGGAAATGGTAACATAGCACACTTCAATATCACTACCACATGACACATGGGCTGTTTAGTGAATTTGGAGCATAGAGAATGAGGACCATGAAGTCTTGTGGTTGTCATAGAGTTGTATTAGTTATATTACACTATTTACTTTTCTATTACAGTCTTTTACTGTGGTACTTGGTTTCTAGTTTTATTTTTATAAATTAATTGTTGGGTTTTGTTTTGTGGTTATCATAATTCATTAAGTGGTTTATTTGGTTGCTATTTGTTGGATTAGTTGGTTTATTCGTAAAGGGAAAATCATCCCCTACATGTATTGAAGCCCTTCAGAATTTATTGTCAGCATTTATCTCCTTGAGGATTTCTATTAAGGCCAAGTATCATCCTTCCTCCTTCTTAATCCAATGAGGAGAAGGTGGGATGTTACAAATGGTATTAGTTTTGTGTAGTCCAAAAGGTATGTTGAGACAAATGGTATTAATTTTGTTCAGTTCAATAACTTGGGTGAGATAAAAGGTATCCTCTTGTTCCTTTCCTTGTAGAATATGTAGTCATCAGTTCCATATGTCTTGGATTTGAATTCAATTTTTTTTCCATTCTTTAGGTTGGAATATTATAAAGGAGTAAAATTTTCGAGACTTGAAATGTAGAGCATAAAAATACATAGATAACCATTTTATACAGAACTTCATGTTACCAGGGAGTTGGGAATATAAGTGTTATTGAGACACTTATAGGATTTTCAATCTCATTGTCATGGTTTTAGTCAATGAGACGAGCATGCCATGCATTAGAGAAATGAATTCACACTAGGCATGAATACATCATTTTGAGTAATGATTTATGATTTGGTCTAATGTGTTGATTTTTTAAAAATGTGGAAATGGTTTTCAAATGAAAGATATTGAAAAAGTGTATGGTTGTGATATTTTGAAAATGTTAAGATTTTCAAAATCAAGTTGAATTTTTTTCAAAAATGGTTAAACATTAAAAAATTTGTTTTTTCAAAAACAATGTTGTGATAGTTAATGCGATAAAATTTGAAATGATAAGTCTTTAGTTGGTAGAGAGTGAGACTTATGTAATTTGTTTTTGTATAAAAAATGGCACCTGGTAGGTGTCTTAGACACTAACCAGAAGAAACTACAGAGAATGTGGTTGCACCTGAGCTACAGATGAACCTAAAACTAGTTCGGAGTATCATCCAAGTATTTTAGGAAGTAGACATAGGGAATCTAATGGATGAGAAAAGATAAGTGTATAATTACATCTTATTCTAGAAATAGAATCCACCCATCTTCCAAGGCGATTCTCAACCAGAAAGAGTAGAGGAATGAGTTAACTGGATGAATCATATCTTCGATTTTATTGGCACAGTAGAATAGATAAATGTCAAACTAAAAATGTATATTCTAATGTATATTGCATTCTAGTGTTGGGATCTAATAGTAAAATACAAAGTGGGTCAAGGCTTTAGTTGGGAGGATTTTGTGGAATTGTTTAAAAAAAAATCTATCCTCACAAGTTCAAGATTCATAAGACTATAGTCTTCTTCAACCTGAAGTTGGAAAATCACTCTATCATAGAGTATGAATATATATTTATGAATTTAGTGTTGTTTTCACCTGAAGTTACTACTAGTGCCTCCCTGAAGGAATTCATATTTTAATTGGGGATAAGGTAGGAGATTCAATCAAATATTGTTTTACTCTATATTACTAATTATATAGAGATGGTCAATAGAGATACGATGGATGAAAGGGACATATTAGAAGCTATTTCGGGAGTAAGTATATTTATACCCACGAGAACCAGTAGGGACACTTATATTGGGAGTAAGAGGAGGAGGGACACCTACTTCTTGGGAAGGAGTGGGAATCAAAATCAAACTGCTGGATCAGTGAATCTTCCTCTGAGACCTAAGAATAAAAAAAAGAGTTTCCAATGTGGTTCCTTCGACCACTTGGAGTGAGAGTGTACACCACCACCAAAATCATGCCATAATTGTAACAAGATGGGACATCTTAAGAATTATATTCAATGTTCTCGAAGTTTAGGTGATCAAGACACTTATCAAGTGTTGCAGGCATCATATGATTTGACAGGGAAAGGGTAGTAGAATCAAACTTATCTGTATAGAAGCGATATCGATGGTGATTCTAGTAATATATTGACTCCTACATAAGGTAAATCATAGAAAGGAAAATAAGGAGCAGAGTGTAGCGAAAAATCAATTATATGAAGCTGAGAATGTGACTATGGATGATCAGGCTGTACCATCTATGGTGAGAGGTATGATTCTTTGGAATTATACACTTATGATAGTTCTATTTGATACTCATGCATCACATTACTTCATTTATTCCCATGATATTTATTTTATAAGTGTAAAAATAGAGATGACGCTTTTTTTTTGATAAAACTGCAAACTCCTCTTGGTCCAAGAGAATGTAAAGCCACTGTGTGTAGAACATGTTCTATAATTTTTGATGGAGATGAGCCGAAATGTGACTTCTCTATGTTATATATGGATTCTAATGATTTAATCCTAGGTATAGATTAGTTGAAAATGTTCAAGTATCACATTGACTATTATAATATAATAATTAGTTTCATGACTAAGGACGGTGTTGAGCATCTCTTTAAAGGAGACAGAGTCATAAAGACAGGTTCAACTATTTTTTTGGCAGTAGATGTGGGAATTATCTATTATTAGTTGGTGACATTGTCTTTGAAAACGATGGATGAGAATGAGAATACCCGTTTTCTAGTAGTGGTTGACCAATTTTATGATGCGTTTCTCAAAAATTTATTAGAGTTTCTACCCATAAGAGAAGTGTAATTTACAATTGATCTCCTTTTAGGGACTAGTATGATTTCCCTCCAATCTTATAGGAAGAAACAAAAATAATTATGAGAGTTGAAAGTGTAGTTGGAATATCTAGAAATAATATGATTCATCTAGCCAAGAACATCTCTGTGGGAAACACCTATCTTGTTTGTAAAGAAATAATATAGAACTCTTCAGCTTTGTGTCGATTATCATAATCTTTAAAAAGTTAAAATAAAGAACATATACGCACTTCCACACATTGATGATATGTTTTATTAGTTGATGGGATCTCAATGGTTCTCTAAAATTGACCTACGATCAGTCTATCACTAATTGTGAGTTTGGAAGGAGGATATTCCAAAAACATCTTTTTGAAGAAGATATAGCCATTATGAATATGTGGTAATGAATTTAATCCTTATGAATTCACTAGAAATATTTATGGAATTGATGAATCAGATATTTTATAGATATCTAGAATCTTTTTTTGTGGTGTTTGTGGATGAAATATTTGTGTATTCAAGGACTAGGGTGTTGCAGTTGGTTTCCTAGAACCAACTATTGGTACATTGATTACATGAATATTTAATGCATTTAAATATTAAACATGTTATTAAATATTTTTCATTGTTATTCCTGAAACTAATGTAATAATGTCCTTGAATATTTTCTTCTTTAATAAGGTTATAACAGTTCCCCACTATGATGATAACCTTGAAGTGCTATGAAAATATGTGTAAATATAGTTATTTGGTTGGATGACATACTATGATGGGACACATAGTATAAAAACCTTCAGGTGTGAGTACTTGTAATCATATGAGACTTCTTCTCATGAAGTTCACACTTGGTAATATCTAAAATGGGATATTATGAGAACATACTCACCGGTAGTAATTCTGTATGTTTTCATGTCATAATATTTTCTTATCTATAAGCATGTGTAATGGTCCTTAGTCTTTAAGATTATCATTAATACATGTCATGACTCACATACATAGATTTGGTGATAAAAAAACATCATGCCATATATTGGCAGGATTTAGGGTATGTTGGTTGTGTCACAAATTACATGTTTATAATGGATAAGTCAAGGAAGGATTTTTCCCTTTCACTTATGGAAGTTGATGTGTCAGACATTTGATTGAAATATAATCATTGCCCTAAATTCCATGTACATAGTGTAACAATGAGTTTATTTCAAGTAGTCAAATAATGACGTATCAAGCATATATGATAATGAAATTACCATGAATTCTACTTGATGGGATATATTGACAAAGGGATTATATCACATAGTGAGCATTCATATGTGGATACTATCATTGTGACATTAAGTTATTTATTTAGAGTTCTTTGACCCATTTTTAGATATTAATCTTGGAATTTAGGAAGACCCACCTAATTCCCCCAACAAAAAATCCTAGAGGGTCACACACTAAATGTTTCCTGTGGTCTTGATTAAATTCTATTTGAATTTAATTAATAAAATAATAATTATTATCAGTTATGAGGAATAATTTTATTCAAGTTAAACTAATCAAAATAAATTAAATAGACATTTATTCCCCAGATTGTGAATAAAATATATTTATTTATTTTATTAAACATTTAATATATATTTATTTTCTAGTTTTTATATAAAAATATTTATTTAACAGAATATAATATTTTATTTGGGTGTTCAATAAATGGAATAGGAGTTCGAATGGACTAGGACCATGTCCATTGATAAATTAATTATTTACAATTAATTAAATAATATTTATCCCGTTGTCAAAAGAAATAATAATAATGTTGTTATTATTATGTTGCATGAGATTTCATTTATGGTTCCATTTTTCACATGTTGGAACATTAAAAATAATGGTGTTGTTATTGTTATTATGTGGAAAGAGTTTTCTCTAAAAGTTATAATTGTATTTAATTTTTGTTTCATAATTAAATATTGAAACTGAAACCCCATGTCGATTAATAGGAAGTTACATCTATTGTGCCAAACTTTGATGAATTGATAATTATTGAGCCAAAAATTCTCTCTCTCAACTCCTCTCGTCTCTCCCTCTAAAGAACAAGCGATGAATAATGATCGACACAATAAATTCGTTCCACCAAGCTAGCACCCAAAGAATGAGTGGAATCGATTGGAGACCATTAGAACATGTGTGGATCACCACTAGAGGGATTCTAATTTGGATCCTCGCAAGTGAAATGAAGGAAATATGGAATGGTCATTCCGGACAATCAACGATCTCCATCGAAGAAAGTACTGAAGACCCAAGTATTTAATTTCTTCATAAATTATTAAATTAATTATAAAAATGATGTGGAGGATCCTCTTTCCCAAATCAGGATATTTCCTTCTCTTTATCTAAATAATTGATTTCAATCTATGGATACTTGCATTCATGGTTGTATTGATCCTAGATTAGTGATTGATTATGACAAAAGAAAATTTGGGCCCTCCCAACTGCCACGCTTCCGCTGCATCCAGATGCTTTAAAGGGATGAACATGAAAGACACTTGGAGATAGTGTTGGTAATATTGAGATATCATCATTTTTATTCCAAATTATCAAAGTGTGAATTTTGGATACAAGAGGTATGATTTCATGGCCATCTAGTTTCTGAAAAAGGTGTTTTAATGGATGTAGGAAAGATAGAAGCTATTATATGAGGGAAACTGCCAAAGAATGTCTTTGAAATATGATGTTTTCTTGGACTAGATAGCTATTACCATCACATTGTGAATGAATTTTCATGGATATCCTGGACAATGATAGATTTTACAAAGAATAATGTTCCATTCCAATAGATTGAGTAATGTTAGAAATCTTTTCAATAGTTAAAAGTTATCCTCACATGCTCACCAATCTTAATTTTTACATTATTAGTACAAGGTTATGTTGTGAATTGTGTTGCTTTGGGATCTGGTTTGGGGTATATTATCAAGAAAGTAGAGCATGTTGTTGCTTATGGATTAAGAAAGTTAAGAGTTCATGAGAAGAATTACCCAACACATGAATTGAAGTTAGCTGTAGTTGTACATGTCTTGATGACTTGGCATCATTATCTATTTGGTGAGACACCATTCATTTTTTTTGTATTTATGAAAAAAACCACTTTTTATAAAGTGGAAACCATACAACCACATGATACCAGAAACCAATACAGACCATTTTTGGAAATCACAATTCAAAATTCAAAAAACAAAATGCCCGCCATCATACACCTCGATCCATGAGTCGCATACCATCCCAAATCACGAACCATCCTCGATCTGTGAAATCCACAAAGGACACACCTACCGACATCTTCAGAAACATCAACAGCGCCGTCCACACCGCCGGAGAAGGAAATTGGAGAAAAACTAATGTCGTCGCTGCCTTCCGGTGCCATCATTGTTGTCGAGTCGCCACACCACCATTGAAGTCCATCAGCACACGCATTGAGTCTTCATGAGAAACCACCGAACACCATCGTGATGACCCTCCAGAGGGCACCATCCACACAAGACCAGCGAGTTGCCCAAAGAACACAATGCCAATGATGACCACCGAGATATAAAGCCGACACAAAAACTCCACCGGTCGACGAGAATAACCGAAGAAGCCATCACCGTCTCCCGCCCGGAGCCAACGAATACGAAAAATCCATGAGCCACCGAGGGCCGCTCGAACCCATATCCCAAAGCACCAGAGAAATCACCGCGCAATCCGCCTTGGAGAGAAAGGTGGAAGTATGGAGCCAGAGCAGAGAAACGGATGGACGATGGCCGCAACGGAGCACATCAACAGGCCGCCCAACGTAGACGGTCGAGAAAAGTCACAGAACAAGCCAAAAAAAATGACCTCCATAGAAGAAACACAAAAACCATCATAAAAAAGAAGATTGAAAACCCAAAACAGATCCACTGAAAAACCGAAGCCACCGAAGAAGCCAAAACCAATATCATTCTGACACGGGAGCACCTGGACACCCACGACCGCCAAGCCGCTTAACCCCAAACCACATCATAACAATCGCCCCATATCTGACTTGGAGAGGAGCGATGAAATGCGAGGTTAGAGAGGGAACAAAGCATCCAGGGCTCCAGCAGCCACCATCGATGGGATCGACAACCTCCCTGCAAGAAAAGCACCAAAACACCACCAAAAAGTAGAAAACAGCGGCACAAAGAGATAAGAGACTGGAGAAAGAGAGTGGACTAAAGAGAGGAAGAGAAGGAGAGGTAATGGCACTCAGATGCGCCGCCGACCCCAATGAGAAGGGTTTTGGGGGGAAACCCTACGGGGAACCGAGAGCAAGATGGGGAGATCCAGGGGAGAAGGGCGCCATCTTTTGGTGAGACATTTATTTTGTTTATGGATCATAACATCTTGAAACATATTTTCTCAAAATGATATTTGAATCTATGGAAAAGAAGATGGTTGTAGTATCTCCAAATGATCAAATTTGAATTTATGTATACATTAGGTAATGAAAATATGGTGGCATATGCATTAAGTAGAATTTCATTTGCATAGTTTACAAAAGAAGCTTTAGATGAGTGGTGGTTATTGTTCGTCCTAGCCGATATTCTTATGGAATGTGAAGACCGAGGTGATGATGTAGTTCTTTTCAGTTTCCTTATTACTTTATTTGGTAAATATGGTTAAAGAAAAACCAAAATCTAATGAAAAATGTATAGATAAGAGATAAAAACTCAATAGTCAGGAGACCATTGAGGGACGAAAGTTGGATGAGATTCTAGTGTTGTTCTTTAAGAATTAGATGGTTATATATATGGATTTTTAGGAGTGGATTATTCACGATTACCACCATTTGAGATGGGATATTCATCTGGGAATATAGAGGATGTATAAGGAGATTAAGGATCCATTTTGTTGGGTCAGTATGAAATGGAAGGTGACTGAGTTTGTTTCAATGTATTTAAATTGTAAAAAAGTTAAATTAGAGCATCATTGACCAACATGTATATTTTAGTGTTTAACTATAAATTCTTGGAAATGGGAGAAAATAGTGATGGATTTTTCTATAGGTATCCCAATAATGTGTTGGAAACATGATTCTATATGGGTGATAGTGGAATGGAATACCGAGTTGGATCATTTCATACCTATTTGTGAAACTCATACGGTGGAGGATCTGTCCAAGATCTATATCCAATAATTGGTAAAGATACATGGAATTCCAGTTTCAATTGTAATAGATAAAGATCTAAGGTTCACCTCTCCTTTATAGAATTACTTACATGAATCCATTAGGACTCAATTGACATTGATTATGACATATCATCCTCAGATAGATGGAAAATCCAAAAGGATGATACAAACATTGTAAGACATGTTGGGGGCTTGTTTAATGGATTTTGGTGGCTCATGAGATGAGAACATACCCTTAGTGGAGTTCTGATATAAAAAAATCTATCAGGCCTTAGTACATATGGATCTTTTTGAAGTATTTTATGGGTTTCCTTATTGTTCACCACTTTTCTAGGTGGAAAATTGTGAGACTACACTAGTTGGGATGATCATTGTCCCAGAAAAAATGTAGAAGATTCAGTTGATCATGAAGCGAATGGAGACAACACATATTCATCATGAATTGTATTGGGATCATCGTCAATGACTATTTTTATTCATAGTGAGTGATAATGGAATCTTTAAATCTCTTCAAGGACCTTACATCAACATTTTGGGAAGTAAGTAATGTTATCTTCTCAACACATATGCCCCTTTGAGATAATGTAACAGGATGGTGAGGTGGCATATCAATTAAAATTTCCACCATAGTTTTTTGTGGTACATGATGTGTTCCATATATCTCAGTTGAAAGAGTATTATCCTGATCCTGACCATGTGATCATATGGGATTATGTTGACTTAGATCTAGATAATTCGTTGGTACATATCATTGTGCAGATTGTGGATAAGAAAGGGAAATTATTGCATGCAAAAAGCATCAACCTAATTCGAGTTTTGTGGAACATAATTGGATTTAAGAAGATAATTGGGAACAGAAGAAGGAAATTAAAGACTAATTTATAGATCTATTTTAGGGAAATACTGGTTTTTTATTTTTCTGGGGAACTAAAGACTAATGGTGGGGAGAATGCATGACCCCCCGTTTTTGGTATGTAACACTTTCTTTATGCTAATTAAGTACCTAAAATATAAGGGTGATGTGTGGGAGAGTTTAGGGAACTTTTAAAGAGTTTTTGGGATTTTTATTAAAGTTAATGGGTGGTGAAATATTTATGAAAACTGTGCGAAACTTATAGGAAACTACTCATTGTTAGACATAGGCTAAAGGTGATGTGCATGGGCTACACTCGGTTTTTCCAAACTGTGAAGAATCCTAAGAGAAACCATATAGTGTGGTAAAAATGTTGTACTGAGAGCTTTGAAATGGTTGAAACATGGTTTGGATGCTGTGAAAGACAACCATTTTAGGTCTTTCTTCAGGTAGAATCATGATCACATTTAGAACATGGTTTATTTAATTGTGTGACTAAACAGTGAACATGGTCAATATTAGATCCTAAAAAAGTTGACATCACTCCATTTACACTTTAACCCACTCATGTTTCTTCCTATATATCCATAACTTAGTATTGTGGTATCTAAACAGTTTCAGAACCTCTACCAAGTGAATTTGAAGTCATCTGGAGAAATTCCTTATTGTGTTGAAACCCAATTCATGTGGTAAGGCTTCGTTATTCGTCATTCTTGATGCATTTTTATAGATCTAATTTTACATTCCTATAGTTTTATTAGATCTACACCCAATGTTGGTAGGTATAAGGTTATGTATTCCTAATAAGTTTAGATTTGGTATTTTTATGAAAGTGGAAGAGATCTCAGGTGGATTCATGGAGATTCAACCTACTTTGGTGACGTTTTTCACATCATTTTTCGTTTTCTCCAAAACTCTCAAGGAAGGTGGATTCACTCTCAAATCCTCTCACTATAATTGATTGTATTAGTATCATATTGATTTAATTTATTGAAATTTATTGTTAAATCTTGGTTTAAATCATTTTATAAATCTTCTTTAGTGATGATTTATGGGTTTTAGTGAAATTTTTGAATTGTGGTGATTTATTGAGCAAAGTGATTTAGTTTTCATAATTTTAAAATGGTTGTTTTAAAATATGATTTTTATATATTTTGGAAATGTATTTTTGGAAAGAGAGTGTTTTATTGAAATGATTTTGGCATGATGGTATTGATATGGTTTTGGGCATACTCGATGAGTGTGTTCATATTACATTTATGAGGATTGTTTGTAATATGTCATTGTGCTCGATGCCAAAGTTGTAATGGAACATGGGATATACTTAATTTGTGACGACATGGTAGATCTATGGGATATTTCTCATAAGTATGGAACTTTCATAATGAGACATGCATGGTTTTTTGTAAGGATATGTGAAATAGAATATCTATGCCAAAGGAATCTGGTGGAATGGTTTTAAAGAAGTATTGGATTATGTACTTGAAAATATATTTTGGTGAAAAAATGGTTGATATTTCAATTTTTTATATTTTTTATAAATTTTTTTAGAACATGTTTATATTTAGTTATAAACTTTTTTGAAAATTGTTTTATATAAAATGTTTTTATAAATGTTGCTAACTCTTATATCCTAGTGGCATGAGTAGAGAAGTCATTGGGGAAAAACTATTGAGTTTTAGTACTCACCACTACTATGAAACTTTGGTTCTTTTGCATATTTCATCTATCGGGACATGGGAAAAGGTAATGTGGCACACATATTTAGCACTACCTCATTATATGTGGGATGTTTGATGAAGTTGGAGCATGGATCATGTTGAGCATGAAGTCTTGTGGTTGTCTTGGAGTTTTGTTTATTTTCTTCCACTGTTTACTTTTCTATTATAGTCTTTTACTATGTTACATGGTTTCTAGTTTTATTTTGATAAATTAAATGTTGGTTTGTCTTTCATGGTTATCATTAATAATTTAGTGGTTTTTTGGTTGATTTTTTTTTTGGGTTTGTTAGTTTATTTTTAAAGGGAAAATCATCCCCCACATGTATTAAAGACCCTGGGAATTTATTTATAGCCTTTGGTGCCTTGGGGATGTCACTTTAGGCCAAGTAACATCCTCCCAACTTCTCAAGATAATGCGGAGAAAGAGGGATGTTACAATTAAAAATTGTTTAAAAAAATATTTGGAGAGGAATAAGAATAGAAATAAGGACATATAAAATGTATTTACTTAACTAATACATTATAAATGTTTGTAATTCTACTATATAATTATAATTTTTCTATGCATTTATAACGGGACATATAAAACATGAAATCCAACCATAAGAAATCCAAGGACCACCTCATCCACTCTTATGGGATCCTAGGGACTAACCATGTGGGAGATAGTGGACCTAGGTAGTCTATTGTGGTAGGATATGTGAGTTTGTATAAGTGGAAGGCATTATGTGAACAAATAATTATCGGTGAGTGACTGGGTGTGATACACCTATATAAAATTGGTGGTGGGGATAAAGGTGGTGATAGGGTAAGACTTCTCTATATAAGTGTGTACAAGGTGTATACAGGTGATAACCTAGTGCTGAATCAATGTTGAAGTGGGAATAGAATGACTTAAAGGGTATCACTCAATTCATCATGGGTCCGATGTGGGATATAGAAGCGCTAGACAATTGCTCATCTTAAATAAATACATACATAACACTAGATTTTGGTCTAGAGAGAACCAATGATAACTTAGCCTCATCATCATTGTCTTTGTCATCTAGTTATTGTGTGTTGTCGTATGTGATATCATCTTGTACTGTTGTAAATTGATTAATCCATCCACCAACATTATCAAAAAATTAAATCATAGTTGAATTCTTGGGATGAAAAAGTTCAAATAAAATGCATAAAATTTCATATTGAATTAATATAGCTATTTTATAGGTTTAAGATTCATAAAAATGTAATTATAGTTACAGATTACCCTTTGTGTTCATGTCTGAGTTTGAGCATCAAATAGAGAACGTGACGTGTTTCTCTTGCACATGCTCATTTCATCATGAAGATTCTATGTTTTTAGGCATAAAGTTATTTGAAACATTAAAAAATAATTCATGCTTAAATAGTGTATATGTTGATGAATAATTATATTATATTAACATCCTTGATTTTGTATATTTATTAGGATTCAAAGGAAGGGTGAAGGTGGTGATTCTCACTAATAAAAGAAGAATCACCAAACCAAAAGATTTGATTCCATATTGAGTGGATCAGATTTTTTATTAAATAATGAGCATCATGAGTTACAATATTTTTTTAAATTTAGGATTCAAAAAGACTCTTGGATCATTAATATGATGGGTTAACATTACTATCTTGAATGAGATATCCTGTAGCCTCCGAACTTGCAAATAACACACTCAGGGGTCTCATAAAGAATTGGGTTGGATCTAACTCTTTTCCATTGCAATGTAGAGGATAAAATGTTTATATGTTTTCATTAATAATTTGATATAACCTATACAATATATCTCAATAAGAACACTAATGTTGTGCAAAAAATATATAAGTCAAATTCCCATACCCAAACGTGAAGTGGAATAGCGGGATTGAGGAATATAACGTGTTACCAATGAATAAAGTAAATTGTGTATGCATGCTTCTATGAATACACGAATAAACAAGTATATTAGAACACATGTCAATAAAATCCAAATGTACATATAGTGTACTAAGGGGGATTGATTAATTAATGTTGAAAACACAAAACATAATAATATAATGAATCCATATGTTCTAGGGTTTATTCACTGATTATATATTATCATTGTATGTATTTTAGTAAACTAATACTGATAGGAATAATGAAATTCATTCAAAATGTTCAATTTAGAAACAATTTAAATTAATTGAACTCATACATGTGATGTTAGGACTTCAACATAACAAGAAATCATTGCCCATGTAGTGTTTAACTAAGGAAATAGATCAATTACAGGTGATTAGAAATACTGAGCAAGACTGAAACACTAAATCAATGATTGGTGATGTTACATGAATTGTACATGGAAAAGTTTGATTCAAAAAGCTCATGGATAAATACTAGAAGATCATTATTCAATGGATTATGAATTTAATAAAGGTATAAGTGTCTCAGTTAGAGGTGAGAAAAAATAAAGTCTTTCATTTGGAGTTGGAGTAGAGGTTGTCTCTCAGTTGGAGCTTGGAGTAAGACAATATGGTTGGGGGGTATAACCTATTGAGGCAGATGATTCTGATTTTTTGGATGCATAACTTGAGTCAAATGGAGGATTTATTACTTTAAGGTATTTTCAGTTACTGTCTAAACCATTGTATTTTAAAATTAAATTATTGTCGAGAATCCATGTTGGGTGGTATAAAAAGCATTGAAAGGAAGTGGTCATTATGCTGATCCATGTAAATACTATGTGTTGATATCTCTATTATTTTCACTGCACATGAGGTGATATTGAGAGATATCATAGAATGTATTGATAATATTGACATGTTCAAGTGGATGGATTAAAAAAAATAATTCATAAAATGTGTGTACAACTAATTCACCCCCACTTAGTGTCCTATAATCCATCCTTGGGCACTACATTTGTGTTATGTGACTTTTTATGAAATTTTTTATTTAAATAATGAGGTTTTTTTTCTAATTGTGTTATGATTATATTGGGTTTCTATAGTTGGTATCAATTTTGGGTTTATGTATTTTTGGATACTATTTGATTTAACGTTGATTTTAGGGTTATAAAAAATTACTGAAAACATTTGGGATAAACCTATGCAAATAATGATATCCTAAAACATTGGTGAAGTATTGAGTAAATGGGGTTACCATAAAATTACATTCTTTTTGGATAGTATAAATTGATGCATTATCTAACACAAATGCACCAAAGGGAAATAATGATAAAAATGGTGTTATGGGTATTAACATAATCATCACTTGGAACACAAAAAAGAGGCATAACTACACCACTAGTTTAAAACTCTTGTGGGATATTATTTTGTTTATCATATCATATTTATAAACCACTATAAAGTACTGGTTTCTTAATTACATTGAGGAATTATGTTAAGGAGTATAAAATAACAAAAAATAATGTAACCAAGGTTGAACTAATATTATTATAGGATAAACCAATTGTGATATCATAGAAATAAAGGTATAACTAGTTAAAAGGACTGTTTCATTAGAGATGACATCATAGGAAGAAGATTCCATATCAAATTTATTAATACCATTTTGTATATATAATTTTTCTATCAATAATATAATGAAAATTATTCTTCTTGATGTATGTCCCTATAAAATACTAGGAATAATATTGGGGATAAATAGTTTCCTAGATTTACCATGGTTAAGTGAGGTGGATATCTTACTAAAGGATATATCATTAGTTTCTTATAGATTCATTATATTTTTTTCTTTAGTAAATGATAATTAAATTTCTAAGGAGTCAATTTATTTAAGGGTATAGAAATTAATAATGTGTGATCTTTGATCATTTATAATACATACAATGTTCTATAAAATGTGTCATAGAATACACCCAATGCAAAAAAACCAAAATTATTAAGAAGACATTATTAGTAATGATATAATAAACACTAATATTGTAAGATATTAAATGTTTTAACTTGTATATAACATATAAGAGTTAATATTGAAAATTTTATTCTCAATAAAAGTTATTTCCTATATATCATATATTTATATTAAAAATATATATTTATAATACTTATAATTTTTATTTGATAAATTAGAATTAACTTTTCGATTCCTCACAACATCTGATTAGGATATTTTTTGTATTTTTCTATAATTATTGATTTTTAGATGAATTTTGAATTCTTTTTAAAAAAATACTACCAATTTTATATTAATTTGGTAATTTTGAAATATTTTCCTAAAAATTTTTATATTAAAAATTATAATAAATTATTTTTATTTATAATGTTTAATTTATAAACCTATTCTATACATTCATAAATTTTATATATCATTTTAATGAATACTATTTTTGAGGGTCTGTTTACTAAATTAGAACATGAGGAAATGATGTTATTTATTTATTTTATAGTCAAATAAATAAATTTTAGATGAAGAAATATATTTTAGATTCATTTTAATAAATGGAATTGATAATTTTCTCCTTATCACAAATCATTTGGATTAAAACTATACTGTTTACAAAATAGGCGTTTACACGATACATGTACTAATGTTAGGATTAATATCCACACACATAGAAAGTTAAATTCATAAAACTATTCTCATATTTTAGATAATAATTTTCATAATATTTAATATGGTTAATTTAATTTTTAGGTCTGAAATTTAGGTTACGTGTATAAATATAAATTACAATGATAATGGTAAAAAAATTATTTAAAATATTATTATTTTCTAATATCATGTAATTTATATAAAATATATTAAATTTAAAAACATTAAATAACAAATTTAATATTATATAAAAATATAGAAATTAATATGTTGACACATAATCATTTGGAAATCAATACTAAATAATAATCCATAATCTTAAAGATTTTTTTTCAACTAAAAAATTTTATATACAAATTATCTAATTTGTATTAAATTATAATTTTATAATATTTATGAATTGAATTAGATTATATAATTTTTTTATTTATTTAGAACCCACTTAAATTTATTTATATGTGTTATTTTATATTTTTAATAAAACATAATACAAATTAGATAAAAATTAATTACCATGTTTAAAAGTGAAAGAGTATAATGTGAAAGGATAATTTTAATAACCCGATAACCAGTTAAAAACATTGAATAAAACAATTGGATGAGATTTTCTAGAAAAAATATATCTTAAACTAAATTATTTTGAATCATAATATCTATTGAACTTGGAATAGTTTCATGGTATTATTAAAATGTAAAATGTGTTTCCAAAAGGTTTATTTTTCTATCTAATAAAAGGGGATCAGTTACACCCTTCCAGGTACAAACCTATAATTAAAATTAATCCTTGAATAACAGAAATTTTAATCATCCTAGAATACTATCCCATAAGAATAAGACCCAAAACTCTCATGTTTAGCCTCAGACCTATAATTTCAAGCAAAATTCCATAGAAAAATGAATTCTATAATGTAATTATTATTTCTTTTTTGGGATTTTTTCATAATATTAGTCACCCAAATATATTATCATAATAGTATTTAAATTAATTAATTATCATAAGTTTAATTAAATGTTTTATATCAATTATACATACCTTAGTTATTTATTCCCATCCACTTAGAAAAAAATGTAATGTCAATTGTGTGTGTGGAGAATACTGCCTCTACAAAGAATCATTTTTTTATTTTTATTTATAAAAATTTTGATTAGTTATATAAAAAATATTATAATAATTCTAAAGATCATAAAAAATCAATTTAATATCATTATTTTTTTAATGGTTGGGGCCGAAGCCTTATTTTATTATTAATGCAAAGCAAAGACCTCTTTTAATTGGGTATAGGGAGACCCATTACATAGCCCGAAGGCCCAGTGGACATGTAGCCCATTACATAGCCTGTAGGCCAAATATTTTGGCCTAAGACCCAATTTGTGAATAGTAACCTGTCTGCTATAGTTCCCGCCACCGCTACAGTGCCCTGCCGCCGCTATAGTACCCATCGATCTACAGAACCACTGCTGCTACAGTACCGCTACAGTATTGCTACAGTACCTGCATAAATGATGCTAAAAATACTATTTTGGATGACAGTAAGAAATGAAAACTAATTTAATTATAACATGATAATAAAATAATATTTTTTATTTGTTTTTGAAAATACAATATTAATATTTAAATTATTATTAAGTATATTTTTCATTCCCTAAAAATCAACCAAATAATCCAACACTGATTACACTTATGGAATGATATATGGGATTTATAAATAAATATTACATAAGTATTAAATTATATTATTTTTTTGATGAACTTGGTTTCAAATTATGGGTATCATAATCTATATTATTAAACATCCCTTAAGTAATTAAAGTTTTTAACGCATTATAGTCATAAAATTATTTTACTAATTAATTTAATATGGATTATATAAGGGAAATATTTTTGTATAATGATCTAAAATTGGATATTATCTTAGTAATTTTTGTTTTATAGGATTTTATAGTGTGATCTACTATGAAAATAAACAAGGTTATATATTTTCATCTCAATTCTGCCTTATTGATACATTGTTTGTATTATGTACCAATATTTGAATATGTGTTGTGTATACTTCATAAATAATATATTTTATCATGAATCAATTATTTATTAACAGTATTTGACATTATGTTTCATGATAATTCTCCATTAAGAGTATTAATTTGTATGGCACAATATTTATAAGGATTTTTTTAAAATCCTTCAAAAAATAAAGATATATTAATTATGATAATCCATCAAAATTTTTATTCCAATTAATTATAAATACATAATCATTTTATTATTCTCTTGATATCATTAGAAAAATTTAATTTTTCTTTCCATAATTTAAATTATTTTTTTAAAATATAATATGTTATGTAGGTTTTGATATGTTTATATAAAAATGATTAGAAAGTGTGCCCATCTTTTCCAAAATAAAATATTTATTTTCCACTCCACATTTTCATTCGATGATATTTATATCCTCTTCATGGTTTATTTATTTTATATTATTTTTACGATTAAAATTTTAAAAGGTATTTAAAAATATTTTATTGAAAAAATTATTACTTTTTTGGGTATTCATTATTAATCATTCTTCTTAAATGTAAATATTATAAAATTATCCTCTCTAATTATATTGAAAAAATTAAATCTTTTAAAGTTTCCATTATTAAGAAATATATTAAAATTAAATATTTTCTTATTATTTTAAATTTTCATTTGTTGGAATATTTATATCTTTTAAAGGGTATTTTATTAGGAACAAATTATAAATATATTTTCCAAATATTTAATTTTTTTCACAAAAATGTTTTTGAATGTAAATTACACACGAATGTTTTAAATGGGTTTGAGATTTTTTTTAAATTATCACATCAATTTACCCTCCAAATTTTATCTTTTAGGATGTGATTCTTTATTCTCACTATTTATGTTATTATTATAAGATTAATTTTAGATAACTAAATTTTTTGTTATCTTATTATTTATTATGTCTATGACATGGGATTTTATTTATAGATTTATGAAATCCATTTTTTTCAATGGTTGTTTAAGTTATAATGTTGATTGTGTTTTAAATGGAACACATATGTTCTTGATGATTATGGGAGGAAACCTATATCACACACCAATTAATTGGATAAGTATTTTTATCTCATGATAAATGGATGAAGAGATTGAGATTTATTTCACAATATTAACTATGGGAATTTTTTTTCACACAATATCAAGAATGTGAATTTTATTTGTTAACAATGTGAAGCATGAGAATTTTTATTATTCATAACATGATGTGTGGGATTTTTTTATTCACAATATTAAGTGTGAAATTTTTTTATTCACAACTCTATATTTTCCATATGATTATGTTTGTGTATTAATTAATTGTTATATGACATTCAATATTTCTATCTTCCTATGATTATGTTTGATGACTAAGGATAATAAAGATTCCATATAATTCTTTCAGGTTATATGTTTATTACATTGGATATTACGTTTCAGTATTTCATTATTTAAGGACACATAATTTTGTTCTATGTTCTATTAAATAAGAAACTCCTCATCTTCCTCTTTTTTACCAAATTATTATAGACTAAATATTAATGATATATTGATATGTTTTCCAATACTAAGAATTTGGGCTCACACATTTCTTATATTTTACATTACCTAGGTTATAAAGATAAGAGTAAATTCATGGATTTCAAGAGGAGTTATACATAGAGAATATATTTTAGATTAATAATTGAATGTAGATAATCCTTAGGAGAATAAAAAATTTGGCATTTCAGTTATGTTTATTTTTGTGAGATGTATTATTTTTTTCAAGATATAGTTATTCAAATTATTTCATGTTTATATTGGGTATCTATAATTTTTAACCCGGCATGAGATTCATTTTAAAATGAATTTAAAAAATTATTTGGATATGTTTTGAAAGAATATGGAAGGTTTTTTATGGATATGATTTGGTTTATATTTCCTTGAGAGGGATATGACATATTTTATATTACATGAGTGATTTTAGTTTTTCCCATTTCTATTTATTCTTGTATGTTTATTGTTATATGTTGATTCATTTTTTGATGATGATGAGATATGATTTTTTAGGTATCAATGTTACTGGTTGATCCTGAGAGATATGAAAGACCTTCTTAGAGGGTAGAGATGGGTCTAAGGGGTTATACTAGACATTATGGGATGTAATAGATATATTTACGGGCTAATAATGAGAGACGTAAAAGTGATAAAAAACCCAAGTATGGTTTACATGTAATGGCATGACCCAGGTGTCTTTGGTGGGGTTTATATTAAAATATTGTCAATAAAAAATCTATATGATAGAATAGATAGTGATGATTATATGTGTCACCATAGGACTTGAAGCGCTGATGTGAGCTGTATATGGTTGTTCTGTAGATGAAATATCATGATATTTCAAGGCCAAACTAGGATAATGTTTATGTACTTAGGAAGACGGGCCACCCATGATATTCCCTTATTTTTTCCATGATAATTATTTGACAGTTTTCCTTCTACGTTGTTTTTGATACAAATTATTTATTAGACTAGCTCCTTTGATCCCTCCATTATGCCTAATATTAGTTATTAATTACTTATGTAAAACACCCATGGAAACATTATGATTACTTATCTTCAATTATTATGATTACAGGTTTGGAATTATTTAGGAAAATCCCTAATGGAATCATTTTGAATACTAGTTTGAAATTACTTGGGGTAATCCCCTACAGATTCATTATTATTATTATTATTTTGAAATCCATGGGGATATCCCATGTGGATTAAATATAATTAATGGCATTTAATTTTATATGGAAATCACCAAATAGATTTATAATGATAACCAATTTAAAATGAATTCTACAAACACATTTGATTCATTACTATTATTTGTTTTAAATTCCATAGATAAAATATTTAGATTCATTTATGACACTAGGGGACACCATGGACATGTTCAGATACACCCAAGTGTTGTCCAAGGATGCTAGAGTCAATTATAAAGGTGGTTCAGATGACAAGTGATTTCTTGATATTTATTTTTTATGATAATTACATGTTTTATTTATTGGGGTGTGTGAATTATGTGAATCATTTGAATTTTTATATCTTAAATTCATGTACATCAAATTAATCACATAATTAATTATTATTGATTAAAATTTTGTTATTTTTAATAGTAAATTTGAATCACCTATTGCCCAAGTACACACCTTCAGTTTAGAGGTATATGGGATGATTGTTATTTTTTAACTTAAGTTATGGGTACATTATAGATCTTGGACCATGATATTTGTCTAGTAGACTAGGGGGAATACTTTTCAATAGGTTGGATCATTAAAGTTGGGAATGAGGAAAGTATTATTTTGGTTACCATTCGGCATGTTCAATCATGTGTGTAATTTATTTATATGTGATTATATGTTATATTTTGATAATTTTATGTGTTGTTTAATTTTTTTAAATATTTACAAAATTTTAATGTAGAATCCAGGGGCTATATTTTCTATATATTGTATGTCTACAAGTTATTATTTCCTCTAATATATTAATAGGTTATGCCACATTTTCAATAGAACTGATGATAAACCTCACTCAATATATTAGAGGGAATATTCTCTCCTTGACTATTTATAAAACCCTAAATAAGTGAGAAATCTATCATGTATAGTTAGGGTCACCTAAAATTTATTTATATTCTTGCTAAGGTGTTTTCCATGCGATCTAGTTTTGGAAATTAATTTTTTTTTCATAATATTTATTATAACTATTAACAAAAAATTATTATTCTCATTTTCTTCAATTAATATTCATTATATGGTTTGATCAAGAACTTATATTTTATAATTTATTTGATTCTTGTATATCATCTTTTCAAAAATATTTTTAGAGGCACTATTCTCAATTACACACTTAACATTATTCAATTAATTTTTTTATTTACCTTGTTGATAATATCCTTCCTCTATATCATTATAAAATAATATGTATATGTATTAGGTGGTTATTAAGATTTTTATTTTTAAATTATTGGTTATTTATATCTATTTCAACTTATTAATTAAAAATTAATTATACAATATGATAAATATGATTATTAAGAGAGCACCATACATTTTCATCAAGATTTATCAATGATTTGTTTACGTATTTAAATATAAGTATTATATCCATTATTTTCGATTTTTAAATCATTATTTTGAACTTATAGTAATTTTATAAGTAGTTTTTGAATTATAAAACTATCCAATTATTTTTTAAGAGACTTATATTTCACGAGCTCAATATTTATTAACATGATGTGATTAATTTATTCCACTATGTTATGGATAATTATTATGTGGTTTTCATTTTCCATTATACTTTTATAGTATAGTAGTAATGAATTTACTTATAATTATTATGCCTCATTATTATTTACATTTCATATTAAATATCATCATTTTATGATAGCCTTATTATTATAATTATGCGCATATTCATATGTTGTGATAATGATAGTTAAACACACCCATGAAATCATATTGACTAATGTCTCCTTTTTTCTTTTATTATTTCCCTATTGACTTGGAATTTAAATGACCTGTTCATTTATATGTCCCTCCAGATGATTTTTTATATGTAGAAGCTCATAATGGATCAATAGGTGGACTATAATGATTGATTTATGTAAATATTATGGTTTTTCTTTTTTAATGTTCTATGACCATAATTTTCCAAGACACTAAACACATGAATTTTTTTTGTGTATTATTTTGTATGTTTATCATAGAAATGGTATAATAATCATGTATGTATTTATTGGTCAAAATATACTAGATAATTAATTGGTTGATAGAGTTGTTAAAAAATAAAATGCATGCTGAAACAATGATATGTGTTAAACCTTTATAATACATATTAATATAGTTTAAAAATATAATAATTAATATAAAAATAGAAATAAAGATTTAAATAAATACCAACTATTAAGTTTCTCTAAAAATATTATCATAATAACTACAAGGATAAATAATAGTTTTTTCTTTATATTTTTATTCTATTTCAATGTTCTTCATTTACGTTTTTCTTCATTCTAATTATTTTTTAATTATTTTTAATTTTGTTTAGTTTTTTTCATTAGTAAATTAATGGATTTATTGAATCACATTAATTTTATTTTTTTCATTATCCTATGTTCTTAAATTACTACAAAACCTAAAAAACTCTTCATATGGGGGAAGTTTTTCCTATGTAGTTTGGATCTTAATGTCCTTTCAAATATATTTTATTTTCCTCAAAATAAATAAATGAGTAAAAACATATTTCATTATTTTTGATATTAATATATTTTAAGAGTGGAATGTGAGAAAAATTGTTTTAGTTTATTCCAATGGAATTATATTTTTTTTAATATATGAATTACCTGACTATAAATTATTAATTAAAAGTGATAAAGATAGTTTATTATGTTTTATGTGAGAAAATTTTAAAAATAAAATTTAGTTTCGACATAAGTTATTTTATTGGAAATGTAACTATTTTAAACTATTTTTTTATATTTTAATTAGTTATTAAACTACACTTGTTGATGAGGGTATATTCCACTTCAATTGAGGTGAGTTAATAATAACCATATATTCATTATATGTTTATTTATATTTTTGATTATTAATATTTTAAATTGGAATTTTAATAAAATAAAAACTATAGTTTATAATTTTATTTATCTTCTATTTCTTTTGTAAATTTATTTAAATTTCATAATTTTTTTATAAAATTAATGATTAGAAATTAATTCATACCATAATACAAAATGTAATTTTTATTTTTATTGTGGATGGAATGAATTATTTTAGCATTCTATATACCACACACATTTTTTTCAATTTTAATCATATTATGTGAACATTATAATAATCATTAAATACCACTTTTGTGGAAACCCAACCCTTGAAACAAATTTTATTCTACTCTTAAATATAAATATCTAATAATTACTAAAAATTTATTTTAATGTCATATTGTCTTTGGAAGACTATGTTCATAATATGTAGAAGAAAAGTAAAAAAATGGTATCTTTATTTTATTGTACACCATGAGAAAAAAAATCCATTCGAGCAAACTAAATGGGATATTATAGAGAGTAAATGAATAAAAGGTGTTAGGTTAAAAGATCAGTAAAGGAACCATCAAGATAATAAAGACTAATATATTATTCATAGGTATTACATGATATAATAAAGGAGAAAGTACACGAGTAATCAAGTGGAAGCATAATATAAATAGAATGTTATCATAAGATCATGAAAACATGGGAAAGTGGAAAATTCATAAAACCATAAATAAAAATATGACAAGGCTAACTATCTAGAAAAAAATATCATGGTTGACATAGAATCATTATCGATTATGTTCACTCAGTAATTCATTACATGGCGTATCACGAGACTAGACCATTACCAAAATTATTGGAGGGATATATAATTCTTGGAAAACCATCACATTCATTTAATTTACATGAATATTAATTACACATAAAGATATAAATAATAAGTTATAAACATAAGAATTTCCTATGGAACGAAATGGGTTTGAAAAGCTTATATCATTATATAATAAAAAGAGATTCCTTAAAGGATGAATTTTAGAGATAAACATAAGGAATGTATTACAACCTAAAAAAAGAATGAAAATTCTTGGTACACATGTGGGAGACATATATTAATAATTTTTAAGAATCATATAACTTAAGTTGAGAGAAAGTTAGTTCAAGAGAGAATGGACATATCCTGAAAAAAGGGTTGGATAAAAGGATCCCTTACATTGAACTCAATTAGTAATGTGTGCTATTTATTTACCTGAATAATAAAATAAAGATAATTATTTACATTAATAAGAATAATTTCAAGTTTATAATTTCTTTGATTTTATTCATTATCATATCATATTAAATTAATTATCCATTTAATTTATCATTTGAAGTTTTAAGGATAAATAGTTCATCTGTCAAAAATTAGTTTGGTATATTGGCTATGGTCAAATATATTATTAATTAATAATCTAAAAAATGGTAAAAATTTCATAATTATCATTTTGATATATAAATTCTAATTTTTAAACCATCCATGAAATATGGTTTTGAAAACCGAACTACGTTACAATCATGTAGACAACATGCTATATATAATAATGAGTATCATTTTAAAATTTTAAGATAATGATGGAAATAAAATATCTATTGTTTATAAATAAAATATTATAATTATATCATAAAAATAATATTATTTATTTATATACCCTTACACATCCTATTCATTTAATCTAGTATAATAAATAATCACATCGCTTCATGAGGTGGTAGTCTGCCACACACATGAGCGAAATTTTCGGTTGTTCAATGAATGATATGGTAAGAAATTATATGACATATTACATTTAATTAATTTTTAATAAATTTTGAATATAATATAAAAACAAAAAATCAACCCTTATTACATTTCATGGAAAACATAAATGAAAAATGAATCACATCACTTCATAAGGTGATAGTCTAGTGTACACATTAGAATCTTTACTATATTCTCAGTGGAATGTAAATTAAGAAGTTATATATGAAATTATAATTTAAGAAGTATAATTATATCATAAATATCATATATAAACTTTTGAAACATATTTATATCCAACCATGAGAATTGGTGATTAAAAATGAATTATGCCGGTTCGTGAGGCAGTAGTCCTCTATAAACATGATCAATAGATTTGTTTCCCATTTGAGGGAGGAGGATATAGTTTTTAGATATAAAAATTACGAAAAATAAATATAATTATAAGTAATATACTCTTGTTATTATATAATCATGGTTTTATAATATTTTTAGGAGTCTGAGGAATAAATAATGTAAAATGTTTGGTTAAGGACCTTACCTCTTCTTTAGACAACATCTTCTGGTTTGCAATAAAAGCCTTTCTATGATGGATTAACGACTAAAACATGAACTATTGGATTATGTTTAGTATTATTGGATGTTATTTTTTCTTTTATTTTTTGATCTAATTGGTTTTGGATGTTTTGAAAGGAGTAGAAAGGGGTAACCTTTTATAAGTTGGGAGGAGGGCACAATTTAAATTTTTGAAAAGAATGAATTCCACCCTCATTTTTCTCATTCTAAAAGAATCCAAAACAGTTATTTTTGGAAATATATAATATATAATATCTACATATGACCATAAAATAGGAATTATAAATGTTATACATCTCTTTTAACCCATATCTTGTTAGTTCAATCCCCCATTAAACCCATTTTTACCGTAACAATGCTAAATGTGTTTTAATAAAATTGAAATAATTTTACTTTAAAACAAATTTAAAATATAATTTATTTTTTTAAAGGTTCTAAACAAAAATATCCTTTTCAATAAAAATCAGCAGTTCTCACAATTCATAGAAAAATTAATTTTTTCAAAAAATTATCAAAACATACCCCAAATTGTTTTACTTGACGATTTAAAAAATTAAGTTTATTTTTAATATAGTTTTCTAAAATTTGTAATTTTTTATAAATTATTTGTAAAAATCAGAACTAATATAATTTTTTATAAAAATACAGTTTTTCAGAAAAATTTATTTCTCTTTTGGATGGTTCTTATTTTATTTATATTCATTCAATTTATTTTATACATGTGTAAACTATAACTATATTAATTTAGTTCATCCTATTCATACCTATCAATTTAACAAGTTGGTTATAATATTAATGTTTTAATAATAATATTTTTATAGAGCATTATTCTTTTTTTACCTGGTGTTATGTTCATCAAAAGATATTAAAGAGATTTAATTTATTTAAAAATAAAAAAAATCATAATTCATAGGGAGTTAAAATTATAATTTTTTTACATTATCTAAATGTGAAATTTTTTGTTTAACCACATTATACTACTATAAATTTATTTAAATATGAAAAATAATCATTATTTATTTAAAGATAATTTATTTTCAACTCAATGAAAAAATTAATGACATATAAAAATTAAATTAATAAAAATAAATTATTTGTTTAATGTTTTTCTATATATAAATTCTAAAAACAAACTATTTATTTAAAAAATATTTTGAATGTTATTTATCTATATAGTTTCATTTTTCCCCTTTCGATATATTTTTAATTTAATATATAAAATCAATTAATAAATATCTAAATGCAATGAATATTTGTATGAAATTTGAACTAATATATTCTAAGGAATCATATTCTCTCATTAAAAAAACACAATTCTAAGGACATGTTGATGTAAAGAATATGTGGGAATAAATTTTTTATTTATATGAAATAATATGTAGTTTTATAACATTTTGTATGATCACTGGGATTAATGTTCTGTAATGGTTGACCAGAGTTAAAATCTAGTAAATATATTTTTTGTTTTAGTAGAAACTTGATTCAACATACAATAATGCTTCTAAATAAGTTGTTATATCTTATATAATGCGGATGACGATCCTCTATTATTAATATTTCATTATTTCTCTATATTCAATTGTTAAATTTTGGATAATAATATTTTATGTATTAAAAAAATTCACATTGGTAATTTGAAAAAAAATTCATTTCAAATCCATTTGTATTGGACATTTGTAAATTTGTTTATTTATTAAATGTAATAGATATTATGTAGTTTCTTATGGGTTTATTTTGTAAATGATAATTAATACTGATTGAAATTCTAATGAATTATAATGTCTCATGCTTCTCTAGTTGTGTGAGTCTTATAATATAAAATTATTAAGTATTATATTTCTGAAAAATTATGGGATTATATGTTTTTACAGTATTTTAATTAGAGAAGATTAATTAGATCTAAATCCCGTCATTAATTATCAATAGTTAAAATAATTTATCCAATTTTAGTTGAGTAGTTTCATTTTCATTTTTTGTATTAATCCTTATAATTATTAATTTTAGTTTCATTTAAATTATATAATGAATCAATATAATTTTTGTTAAATTATCTTTCTAGTGTCAATTTATTTTTTTCTTTGGGTTCATCCTAGAATAACCAATTTACAATATTAAAAACTACATGGAATGTGTTTTGAAAAATTTAAATCATTAAGATACATTATCCAAATATATTTTAAACTCCATGATAAATGAAAATGGAATTTTTATTGATAAAATTCAATGGAAGAACAATAACTCCCTTAAATCATGAGATATTTTCAATAGAAATACTAATTTTGGGATATAAAATACATAAAGGAAAAACTATAATTTTATTTACAATATTGTATCAAATCAATAATTGAATTTAATTACTAAAAACCACACATGAATTTTTGTAGTTATTCAATTTGGTTTCGGTTTTTATTATTAACATTTATTTAATAATTAAAAATTATAAAAATATAAAAAATACAAATCTTTATATTATACCTATAAATGTAATATTTCAAATGTTTTTACTTAAGTGAGTCATTATAAAATAATCAACCAATGGTTTATCCACCTAGGTAATTAAAACATAAAGTATAGAGAACCATGATAATATGATGGTATTGAAATAATGATTTGTGTAATGACCTTCACATGCATGTAAACCCTCCTAGGATGGTAGGGAAAATGAGTGTTACCCTTGAAGCTTTCCCCTATTCGGTTACATGTCTCTATCTAGAACCAAGGTTATGAAATCTGGAAATAAGAGATATTAATCTCACATATACAAGGATAAATAGAAAAACACCTAAAAATGATTAACAATTTCAAAAAAAACCTAATCTACAATTCCTTTAGATATCATACATAAAAAGGTTTAAAAAAATTAAATACAAAAATTTAACACCTAGGAAAATTACTCTAGTTGAATCTTCAAGACCATATCTAGTAATATCTATCTATATAACTGAATTCCTCCTCGAATCATATATATATATATATGGGTGATCATACAAGTATACTCAATAAGATCCTCTCCAAAATATCTCTTGAAAATGTGAAAAAATAATTTAATACCTCAATAAAAAAATCAATTAAAACCTACATTAGGTTCACCATTAACCAACCTTATGAAATATATATCACCCTATATCTCATCCATGTACAATATTCATGAATAAAAAAAATATAAGTCATGAAGTGCCCAAAATCTACTTATCTACTATTATAATGTATCTTAAAACACAGAAAGTTATGTCATACACCTTACCCCCTCAATATAACTGTATGACCACATAAACATAACATAATTTCAATATATGAAAACCAAATATTAAAAATGACAACTTCATCACAAACATACATTGCAACCTCATCAACATAGGGTATCATAAAGATGAACATCAACCTTAAGACAACCTCCTTAAATGCACAATACCCACCATGTAATTATAAAAAAACCAACTCACTTGGTTTTCAAGGATTTAGACACATTAACATCCACCTTTACATATCTTATGTAAATACCTATATTAATCCATCATAGCTTGTACTATAGGTGCCAAGGGATAGATGAAGAGGAATTAGTCAGCCATCCATTCCTTTTATAAATTCTATGTTTGGAAAAACACCTAGAACCCATTTCCTCATATGTTAATAGTTAGGTTACCCATATTTTGTGAAGACCCCAACCCTAAAATCTCAGAGTCGGTGCCTTAATTAATTACATTAGTATTAAAAACAAGTGATCACATCCAAAAGGTCCAAATAGTTTAGTATCATTGGATATCTAAATTAAAACATAATTTTTACATTACAAATTTGAAAGTAAAAACAACATATCAACTCCATTGAACATTCCCATAAGCTTCTAGATTATAACTGCAAGTATTTTATAATATAAAACTTTAAATCATGTGAAAAAACAAAACATAAGAAAGGGGTGAGATCATATTCTCAGTAAGGGTGTATAATACAACAGAGGAAAATATATACATAAAAATTATGGCAAGGTGAATAAGTAAAATAATATTCCATTAAAACATAATCATAATAATATTATAGTAAGAATAAAATATAAATAAATAATTCCCTATATATAATCACATAAGATTGAAACGTAACAATTGATATTCTACTAGTACAACAATAACATGGATTATCAATTAATAATATCATAATTATGCAATGAATAGTGATGGACATCTAAAATATACCATCAAGGACTCATCCAAGACATTTGAAAATAAATGGTTAAGGCTTATGCCAAATAAATATTAGAAAATAAATGGGAAAGGACTTGGAGAAGTCCATATCTGTTTTGTCTCATTAGGGCTATCGATGTATCAAGGGGATATAGTCGGACCCTCCATTCACATAAGTCCAATGAACTCCATATATGAATGGGGTAAAATATAATCAACATATACATAACTTTCCCCAATCAGTAAATATAATCACTAACCATTCTGAGTAATATGGTGAGTGATATCAAGATAGCACATCTATGGTAAATTGATCATAAAAACTTTAAAAAAATATGGTAGATTATATCATAAATGATTAATCTCAATTAATCATTGTATCTAACAGAGGTTTTTGAAATAGATTAAAAGTCTCTAATAAAATCATCTAAGAATTCTTAAGAGAAATTCCATTTTTTACTTTCCAATCAAGAGTTCTTTGGGAAAAATCATTTTTATTTTTCATAAAATAAGATTGTAAATATGTATATCCTAGAAAAGAAATGGAAAGTAAAATAAAATTATGTTTGAGGCATAAATAATGTCTAACTCAAGTGAAGAAAGTAAAGAGTCTTTAGGAAACTTTATAATTGGTCCAATTTTGGGCGGTTTAAGGAAAAACCTTAGAGTCTTTAAAGAGAAAAAATGAATAATTGTTTACATAAAACCACAAATTATCTAAGATAGTTTTTTATGATAAAAATCATGATTTTAGAAAAATATTGGTGTCTCAAAATAGATAATGTTATGTACTTGAAAATGGGAAAGAAATTGGAAAGTATCCTTTAACTGAGGTTTCTTATCGAGAGGAATTGAAAATGGAACATTATAAAACATGTTCTCTCCCACCATATAAATATGAAATAATATAGATACATGATTTTATAACATATAAATATAATTTATAAGAATAATATAAAAATATTGAAAAATTATAGTGAGGTAAATATAGAGAAAGCATAACCTAAATGAAAATGGAGGTTTGAGAAGAAACCCTTACTTTATATCTGAAAATGTTATACAATTGAGATTAATATCTTGAATAATTAAATTAGATTCACTAATAATTTAATTTATAACCTATTAAAAATTTATTTTATTTAGTATAATTTTATTATGTTCATTTATAGAATTTTTTTATATGTTATGATATTTAATCTTGTCATTTGGGAGTGTTCATTTCCTTGGTTTTCATGAATGGTTCATTTTTATACATTTCAAAAGATCATGTGAAATGGGAATAGTTATAAATAATTTAAATTATATGTTATTAATGAACATACATAATATTTAATGGTCTTATATATCAATTTTTTTTCGTATATGAGAATGATTCATTAGATAAAGCATTAATGATAACTATTTAGATTATTTTGGAAGTTTTCGATCATCACGAACTAGTTTTGTGCTATGTATTAATATTATGTATATATAATGGTTCAATAAAATTAAATAAGTTTTATTACATATATTTAATTATTTTTTAACCCTAAAAATGTTTTTATGATCATAATTATAGGAAAAATTGGAAAAGAAAAACTCATTTTCCACGAAGGTGGTAAATCGACACCTTATAGATGATGTTTTCATTTTTATAATAAAATGGGGAAGAGAAGAGAATTGATGATTGATGTTAAATTAAAATAATAAAATTATAGTTTATATAATATACTATAGTTATCATTCTTGTTTAGGAAAATGAGTTAATGGAAGGATAATAAATTACAAGAAAAATAAATAAAATTAAAAGAACGGAAGATGATTTTTTCTCTTGAATTCTTCTCCTTGAGAACTTTCATAATGAAATTTGAAATAGTCTTTTGTGTAAGACCATAAGGTCCAAAACATGGGGGATAATTATGGGAGTTGTATGGGGTATAAATTGGACAATATTCAAGGCTTTGTAGGTGTGAGGATAAGAGGTGGTGAGTGGTTGTATTTTTTAGTGGAGAGGGGTGTTTTTTATTATTGTTTTTATTAGTTTATTATTTTGGGTCCAGAATACGAATAGTTTTGATTAACATGAATAAATAAATTAAATAGATAAAGATATTTGTTGATTTTGGTTCTTACATTAGCAATGACATAATAAAATTGTTTTTAACTTATAATATATATATATATATATACCGCAAATTACCATATTTCACTATTCACCAATAATATAACTATTTTTGAGAAATCCCAAAAATTCACCCTATCAATTTTTTCATGTGTAGAATTAAAAAATGAAATTTCTTTTATGAAAATAATTTTCTAAATATGATAAACTTAATTTTTAGTTAAAAATATCATTTATTTGAAAAATACCAATTTTAAAATTATAAATGATTTTATGACACATTTAAAAATTAATTAATGTATCATAATATTTTATTATAATTATAAGAAAAAATATATTAATTTATGAATATATTTTATGAAAATTAATTTTCTTTTAAATCATTATATTATTATAAAATTTAAAATTAACATTTATGTTTCACAAAAATACCATCACTCAATTTGTCATTTTTGAAATATTTATTTACTTTTTACATGATATAAAAATAAAATATTTTCTTTTATAAGTTACCCAAATTTTATTTATAATTTAATAAGTTATTTTATGATTCTATTTTTCATATTACTATTCTTTATGGCCACATAACTATTTCAGTGCTCACATTTAATAGTATTTTAGGGGTTTAAACTCAGTATTGCATGAGGCATAAACTATCAAAGATGGTAACTTTTAAAAGAGAAATACCATAAGATCTTGGGGTGTAACATTATACCCTACTACAAAAATATCTTCCACTAAATTACTAGAGTTTCATCTCAAAAAAATTTGTATAGTTCTTCACCGTAATCTCTTCTAGTTCCCACGTTGACTATTCAATTTTGTAATTTTTCCAAAGTACCTTACCAGATGAGTCATACAATTCCTCAACACCTTTTTTTAGTGTCCATAATTTATATAGTCTCTTCATAGTAAGATAATTATGGTTCTGATTCTATTCGTTCAAAAGTGAGGACATGCATTGGGTCTAGCATGTACTTCCTTAATAAAGAGATGTGGAACATATTGTGTTCTTTAGAAAGGTTTGGTGGCATCACCAAACGATAATCCACATCTCCAATTATCTTTAGGATTTCAAAAGGTCCAATTTACCAAGGGCTTAATTTCAATTTCTTTCCAAATATTATAACATGATTCCATAGAGATTCCTTCAAAAACAAATGATCTCCAAATTGAAACTCCAAATATTTTCTCTAGTTATCAGCATAGCTCCTTTTCCTACTTTTTTCTACTTTAATATGTGTTTTAATGTTATTTACTATTTTATTTTATTATTCCACAAGATATAGTCCTAAAAGATTCATTTCACTAACTTCATCTAGACAAGTTGGTCTATGAAATCTCTTTCTATACAAAGCTTCATTTGGATCCATTTGTATACTTTAATGGAAAATAATATTGTAGGAAACTCTAAAAAAGGTAAATACTAATACCACATGCCTTTAAAGTCAAGTTATTATGATTTAAAAATATCTTATAATGTTTGGATCATCCATTTTGAATTCCCATCATTTTGAGGGTTATAAACAATACTCAAAGGAAGACCCATATCCAATGCTTTCTGAAGACATTTCTAGAATTTGGATGTAAATAATGGATCATTATCAGACATAACTGAAAGAGGTTCTCCATGAAATCTTACAAATTCATTAATATAATGTTTTTAATGGATATCCAGTGGAATATCTTCCCTTATAGTAAGCAAATGTGCATACTTGGTAAGTCGAACAATAATTACCCATATTGAATCATTATTTGGTTGATTTTTTGTTAATCCAATGAAATAATCCTTAGTAATGTTATCACATTTCTATGTAAAAACAGGAAGAGGTTTTATGAATCCTCTAGTATTTTGTCTTTCAGCCTTCACCCATTGAAAGACTGAATATCTTGATACATAACTAACAATTTCCCACTTCATATTATCCAACCAAAAATGTTCCTTAAAATATGTATATATATTTATGCTCCAAGGGTTTATAGAGAAATTAAATCTATGGGAATCATCTAATAATTCCATTTTTAGATCGGGTATAGAGGGAAAAAGTTTTATCTTCTCAAATTTAAGAATTCCATCCCCATACACAAAGTCATCCAACTTCCCATTATTCAGTGCATTAATTTTCCTTTGAAAATTCTCATCTTCAGACTAATAATTTTTAATCCTTTCTAGAAAAATATGGATGGGAAACCAATTGAAAAGTAATTATATTTAAATATACTTGATAATTCCCATATACATATTCACTAGATCCCTGAACATAGAATCCCTTTCCACACTCATTTTGATTATAACTCCATGATTATTCCTAATCAATGCATCTTCTACCTTATTTTTCTTATTTTAGTGATATTGTATTGAAAAAATAATAATCCTTGAGTATCACAAGATATCATATTTGACTCATTTTGAGTTATTTCTAAGAGAATATATATTTCAAACTTTTTCAATCTATAAAATCTTATATATTTCACTATAGAGATGGATACTCTATATCTTTAAAGAAAAAATTATAGATTCTAACTCAACATCATGAGACAAATAGTTTTTTTCATGAGTTTTTAACTAACTTGATTCATAAGTAATTACTCTACCATTATATATAAGGAAACAACCAATTCCTTTCTTTGATGCATTATAATAAATTACATATCCACTATTTCCCGATGGTAGATTCATGATTGGAGAATTCATTAATCTCCTCTTCAATTATTCAAATAATTATTCACATTCCTTTTTAAAACTAAACATAACCACTTTACAAGTAATCTTGGTTAACAAGTTGGCTAATCAGGAAAAATTATGAATGAAACAAAGATATTAACTTTCTAAAATAATTAGACTATATAACATGGTTATGTTCATTGGTGTAGGCCATTACTAAAATGAATTTTTCTTCCACGGATCAACTAAAATTCAATAATAAGAGACAATATGGACAACAAAGAATGATTTTAAAGATGAAATTCACCCTTTCAAAACTTCCAATAAAACTCTTTTCTTATAGGTGTCTCTAAAATATATTCAATTGGTTCTCATGGTCCTCATATCTTTTGGAATATATAAATATATCATCAATAAATAACAAAAAAAATTGTCAAGATATTCCTTAAACAATATTTTCATTAGATCCATAAAACAGAGAGTTCATTAATTAGTCCAAATAGTATTACTGTAAACACATAATTTCTATACCTAGTTCACAATATTTTTATTGGAATATATTCTTTCCTGACCTATAATTAATGATATCTAGATTAAAGGTAAATATTTGAATTTTTTTTATCTCAATTAATTTGATCAAATAAATCCTCATTGTGAGTAAGAGGATACTTTTTTTATTGTAATATCATTTATTAATCTATAGTCGATACATATACCCATTGATCCATCTTTCTTCTTGAAAAATACAATAGGGGAACCCCATGGAGAAACACTAGGGTGAATAAATCCATTATTACTCAACTCCTATAGTTGTTTATTCAGCTCCACTAATCCCATAATGAACATTGAATAAGTAGCCTTGGATATTGGCCTTGAATCAGTGATTAAATCAATTGAAAACTCAACTCTCCTAATCTAGAGGATGTCCAGGTAAATCCTATGAAAATACATCAATGTATTTTTGTACAATAGGTATGTCCTAAATATGAATACTTCCTTCTTTATACACAAATGATTTTTTCTCTTATTCTCCAAGAATTTCAATTAGAAGAGCTACTAGTGGTGGATCTATATATGACTTAGATGATGAAGTCTCCCCTATAAAGTGGAAAAATTACATAACTTCATCATGAATCACAATTTCCTTCTCTTTTCAATAAATATTTTCATTATATTTCAAAATATAATCCATAAGAGATATTATATCAAAATAAACCATAGTTATGATATTGAAATCAATAATTAGGGAACATTTATGTGTTATAATAGGAATTTCACAATGCATATTTATTGCAATATGGTTTCCACTGAGAGTATTTACTGAAAACTCCTTTGTTAAGGTGAATTTGAAATATCTAATTTTTGAAGTAAATTGTGAAGATATAAAGGAATGCGGTGATCCAGAATCAAATAAATCTTTAGCTAAATTTGAAGATATGATTAAAGTAATTACTACTACATAATTTGGAACATAATCCTCAGCTGTTATGATCACATAAACTTGTCTTTTATCCCATGAAATTTTCTAAGACATGTTTCTTTGACGCTTTGGAAAATAATTTTCATATTTTCTAATGTACCCGCATTTTTATAATTGAACATTGGTATCTTGTTATATTCCCTTGAAATCATGATCATGATGGAATTTTTCACCACATAAGAATCATATTTCTCTTCCTTTTAATCAGGAACCGGGGTTTTTTCTTCCACAAGTATTGTATGTTGGAAAATACCCTTTTTATCCTTAACTTTATCCATTCTTTTCTCTACCGACCTCTTCATTTCCTTTTCCCTTAAATTCCTTAGACGCAGATAATTCTTTTTTCTGTCTTGATAGCACATAAGAGTATATCTTCATATGATGATAATATTCAAGATACCATTTCCCTTTAGAGGAATGGTTTTAAACCATATAAGAATCTATCAATATTTATATTTGGATTACACATGTAAGTCATAGAATGCCTTTCTAACCTCATAAATTAGGATTCATACTTGGAAATTTTTTAATCCTATTTTTGTTCTAGACTCATGAATTTTCTCTCCATATCTGTTCACTATTCCTGAGAGAATTATTTTTCCATGAAAATTTTGTTAAAATCCTTCCATTCCATATACAAAATTTCATCTTCCTCATTTGTGTTTTAAATTACTGACCACCACTGGTCAACTTCTCTTAAGAGATTAAAAACTACTATGATAACCTTATCCCTTTAATTACTTCCCAAAGTGAGAAATATCTTCTCTAAAGAATCTATCCATTTCTTAGCTAAAAATGGATTTGTATTCCCATTGAATGATTGAGGATGTTGTCACATAAACTGGTATAATATTGTTACACAATGTTGTGGATTGGGTTACTCTATGTGAGTAAGGTTATTACTCATAACCTGAGTTAGTTATCCCATTATAGTTATAAGTTCATTAACTCTAGTTGCAACTTCTACCATAACATTAATTTCTTTCATAGGATGGGAATACCTACATATAATTCATGCATTGATATTGTTTCAATTAATTCTACTTGGATCGCTTTCTAGAAAAGGAACACACTAAATTAGGTTATGAAACACAACTCATAATTTTTGAAATTGAAAACGACTTAATATAAATTGAAAATTTATTCATAGCTAATATCATAATCCAAAATATGGTTTCTTTTGGGACACATCTACTTTTAAATCCATAATAATTGTTTGTAAAGAAAATATGAATTATCCTAATTATATCCCCTAATAGTGAAAAACCGTGTGCGTATTAAAGCTTATTTTCTTGTACCAGGTTATGCTGAGTCAGAACTGATTCACCTTGTCAATGTTATTACTGCTAGGTACATATGTTCCAAAACCATGTCCACCTTTAATATCCAGAAAGGGATCCATTTTTAGGAAGAGCAAACTAATCCCTACCTTACCAAAATTATTGGACGTTCTTATATGCTTATCCTAATACTATATCTTAGGTTTATGTTTCCTAATATAGTTCTATTTTTTCTACTAAACTTCATATAATACCATCTATAAATACCTCAACCCCAACATCCTCGGGCTAGTGTCTTACATAATTACATTTCTACTAAGAACGAGTCTTTGAATCCAAAAGGATGAAATAGTTTAGTAGATTTTGAAAACTAGATACAAACATAATTGTTACATTATAACGTTGAAAAGAAATATAACATAAAAAATCCCTCGAAAACACCCATAAACTACTAGATTATCCATAAAATATATTCATAATATACATCTTCATATCCTGGGGGAAAAAAATAAGAAATGCGTGTGATCAAATGATCAGTAAGGGTAAGAAATATAATAGAAGATAATAAAAAAAATAAAAAGTCAAGGTGAATTAATAAAATAACACTCCCTTAAAACATAATCTTGAGTATATTATAGAATAAATAAAATATGAATAAATAATTCCCTAAAAATAATCACATGAGAATGAAACTTAACCATGAATATTGTATTAATAAAATAATCATGTAGAATATCAATTACTAATATAATATTTGTGGAATTAATAATGATATACATCTAAGACATACCACCAAGGCCTCATCCAAGACATCTGAAAATAAATGGTTAAGGCTTTGACCAAATCTATATATGAAAATAAATGGGCAAGGCCTCACCCATGTTCATATTGGTTTTGTCTCAAAAGACCTATAGATGCTTTTAGGGGATATAGTTGGAACCTACCATCACTTACTATGTCCAATTCATTCCTTATATGATTAGGTTGAAACATAAACAACATATACATAACTTTACCCAATTAGTAAAAATAATCACTAACCATTATGAGTAATATGGGGAATGGTATCAAGATAGAACACCATAGTCAAATTGATCATAAATAATTTAATAAAATATGCTGGATGATATCATAAACAATCAATCCCAATTAAGCATAATATCTAATATAGAGTGTTGAAATAAATTAAAATACACTAACAAAATCGTTGAGGAATTCTTGAGAGAAATATCTTTTTTCTCTTACTTTGAAAAGAAGAGTTCTTTTGGAAAAATCATTTGTATTAGTTATAAAATCATATTTTAAATATGTATATTGAAAAAAATAAAAGTGAAAGGCATTGAAATTATTTTTGAGGCACAAATTATTTCAAGATAAAGTGAAAACAAGTAAAAATAGTTTTTAAGAAATAATATAAATGGGACACTTTAGTGCGGTTTAAGAGATAATGTTATAGAATATAAAGCAAAAAAAGGCCAAATTATTTACATAAAACCAAAAATTAAATAATATAGTTTTTCATGATAAAAAGAGTGACTTTATAAGAATATTGGTGGCTTAAAAAATATTATGGTGTGTACTTGAAAATGGGTAGGAAATTGGGAAGTATCATTTTACTGGGTATTCTTATCAAGAGAAATTGAAAATGGATCCTTATAAAATGTGTATTATCCCATAAAATATTGATGAAATGATGTGTATAAAAGAGTTTTTGTAATGGCCCAGACCTCTCTGGTCCATTCCTCTGTGGAAATATAGTGTTTGAGGTGTTCTAGGAGGTCAAGGTGACTTATCCCCAACACTTTTCCAAATTTCCATTTCGATGAACAGTTCCAACGGTAGATAGTTGTGAACAGTGCATTGGTAACCTTATGTGAACAATGACATTGGTGACCCTCGATGAACAGTTCCAATGGTAGACATTTGTGAATAGTATAATGGTAAACTTAGGTGAACAATGTTAATATTAACATTCAGTGAACAGTTCTATCGGTAACTTCTAAAGGTAACCACTCTTTCCTTTTCCAAATTTTGAGTTCTGTGAACAGTTCTATCAGTGAAAACTTCTATTGGTGAACACTAATGGTAACACCTTTTTTCTTTTCCAAATTTACAATACTATGATAAATTCTATTGGTGAATAGTTCTATCGGTAACCTCTATTTCCTTTTCCAAATTTCCATTTCTTTGAACAGTTCTATTGGTGAACAGTTCTATCAGTAACCTCTTACGGTAACCCCTTTTTTCCTTTGCCAAATTTATAATTCTATGAATAGTTATATCGGTGAACATTTCTATCGGTAACCTCTAATGGTAAAATCTATTCCATTTTCCAAATTTCCAATTCTATGAACAGTTCTACCGGTGAATAGTTCTATCAATAACCTCTAACGATAACCACTTTTTTCCTTTGCCAAAATTTGAGTTCTGTGAATAGTGTTTTCAGAAAGGTAGGTGTACATTTTTCTATCAGTGAGGCTCTAATGGTGAGGTTCATGAATAGTGTTCTAATAGTGAGGTTCATGAACAGTGTTATAAAGGTGAGGCTCATGAACAATGTTCTAATGGTGAGGTTCATGAACAGTGTTCTATCGCTGAGGTTCTAACAACAAGGTTCATGAATAGTGTTCTAACGGCGAGGTTCATGAATAGTGTTCTGTCGGTGAGGTTCATGAATAGTGTTCTATCGGTGAGGTTCTAACGGTGAGGTTCATGAATAGTGTTTTTCCTTTTCCAAATATCTAGTTTGCGAATAGTGTTTCCAACTTCCAACAATTTCACCCCTTTAATATTTCATTTGACGTAAAATGAATTTAAAGCCTTTTTTAACTACTCTAAGGCCGATTCGAAGGCCATAAATCCTATATTAATTATCCCTAAGACTCGAGATGTTTTTACTTGGTCAAACCATGTGGTTTAATATGATCCGCTTTTAATGGGAAATTAAGTGTATCTTAAACCGTCGCTCCGTTAAATCTTCTAAAGAAATAGGATATCTTCCTCTATAATTTTTTTCCTTGTTCTTAGGAGTGAGATGCTCGAACATCCCATTCCTTATCATAGTAGTTGCACAATCAAACTTTCCTCCTCGGATTGGTTCTGCTCTATTTTGATGCAACCAATCTCTATTGATTAATCTTCGAGATAAGGCATGTTTTATCATCCTTCTTTTGGGGTTCATATTCTCCTGTTTCTCCTTTCCATATTATAGCATGTAATATCAATGCTTCTAATTGAGTTTTCTTGGATTTCGATTGGTACGGTAGTACCGTGGAATCCTCGAGTGGATGTAGTTGTCGTGATAGGAGGATCGTGACCCATTATGTGGACTATTCTCATATAAAGAATGTCAAGAACTATTTGAGGTATGGGATTCGTTGCTTCTCTTTTATTTTATGTGCAACTATATAGTTATCATGTTTTATCCCACAAGATAACAATGAAATTGATATAATAAATATTTTTACTGGATAAATAAATTGATATCAATCGTATGTTATTGCCTCTTGTTTTGCTAGATATTGTGATATCTATGGTTTCTTCGTATATCTGTTCATTCCTGACAGAAATTAGTAAAGAATGTAAACTAGAATTATTTTTTAATGGTTTGGCTAAGGATAAAGTGGAATATAAATGAATCTGGTTCTTCTTGTTGTAATTTGATGTTAATCAAAATGGTGTAGTGATCATATTTAATTATTTTTTATATCTTACTAATTAGGTTTCCTGAATTTGGAACCTAAGAATAATAATCGGTTAATATAAGATGGATTAAAGAACTGGTTGATCAATAAAATATATCTCCTTGTAGGGTTTTGAGTTACCCTATTGTTTGTTAAAGATCTAAAATCCCAACTGTTAAAATGTTTTTTTCCCACTGCTTGGGTTGTGTTGTGAATGTGGATGGCTGTTGTGATATGTGGGGGCATGGAGGCCTATTTGATTGTGGAATCAGATGATTCATAGAGTGGCGAGATGCATGGGTTTATTAATGTGTGTGTCAGGGAGGACACAAGGGATGATGGAATGGGTTGGATGTGAATGTTTGGATGCTTTCTTATTCTTTTGGTTGTTTATGTGCTTTACTTCTCTCCACTGCTCAAGGCAGCTGGTCTTACTTACCCTTCTTCTGAAAGTGGTGAAGAAGTGCGGGGTATTCCATGTGATTTTTTGTGATTAGATTCTCAAGGGAGAATGGGTATACGTTCTTGCTATAGGCCCAAAAGGCTCGACGGGTAGTTTATCTACTCACCGTGTTGATACCCCTTGTGTTTAGTAGCATTGAATGTTTTTCTAGAATGCCTGGGAATATTGGATAGTAATTCTATAATGAATAATTGCATAAATTATGTGGAAACTTGGGGTTGGAGTTTCTAGAACATAATGATGAGGTTGTAATTTTTAAAGGGACAGTGGACTTTGGGTGTGATGCTAATGGAACTTAGTGTGGAATTGTTCAGGGTTAATTAATGTTTAACGAATTAATTAACGTAAAGAGGAACTCATAAAAAAGGAATTAGGTAATCTAATAAATCTATTTAAATGGTTGTGTGCTTATAGGATTCCTAGTCTTAGAAGTGACAGCCTGGAGTCCGAGAGACGTTAGCTGCAGTTGAGTCTAAGACTGGGCTATGCCCATAGTGTGGTTGTGAGATATAGAATATTTTGTGCTTTTGTGTTTCTATATGCTACTCCACGCTATCATTAAGGGAAACTGACACCTCGTGGATTCTGAGCCCTGGGGGGGGGGGGGGGGGGGTGTTTTCCACAACATTCTAGTGGGAGAATGAATGGCGGACTATCCCCTTTGGCCCTTCTCTCTTCTCTTGGTAGATACTTGTTCTGGTCGGCATAGTGGTTAGTATTCCCCATATATGTGTGTAGAGGGATGTAATGGCTTGTGGTTATTCACACACATATATTATGGATATAGTATCCTATGGACTACTATAGGTGTAACATGTATAGGTTGTGATGGCTTGAGGAACCTTACTCGGTGTGTGGGCTGTAATGGCTTGAGGTAGAATACCCGACATATGATACATGTTATGCGGGTTGTGGTGGATCCTAGAAAATACCTAGTTACATTTCTTACATGGAATTGGTGGTTTTGTTACACAAGGTTCATGTTGTGGTGCTTCACCCAGGTGTCTGCAGGCAAGCCTTTTTGGAGAGAGATTCTTAGGACGTGCGGCATTGGGAAAAAATGTCAAACCAGTGGGGAATTAGTTGTGGAGTACCCTTGATATTCTTTGTTATATTATATACTCTTGTATGCATTACTTGGTGGGAGTATCCATGGTGAGGTTGGGAACTTAGTATACCTGTTTAGGTGATGAGTTAGTTTCACTTGTTGTTCAATGTGCTTTAGCATGCTTTCTTTAATTTTTCAAGAGAGGCTTCATGGAGGATCTTACTAAGTATACTGTTATACTCAACCTATGTGTATATAAAATGTTTTCTAGGTCACTTGGAGCAGGTTGGAGATCAAGCTAGTTACTACTAGCTTGTGGTTGCAAGAGCTGTTCGGGCTTGTTGTTGCTGCTCTTTTACTTTCTTTTGGGTACTTTCTGTTTTTCCCCATTCAGTTGTAGTAGTTTTTCATGAAATTTTATATGTGTACTTGGGATTTCATTTATCTTACTGGTTGAGTTGGAGTTGGTTGGTGTATATATTATCTCTCTCTTTGACATGTGTTCTCTTAGAGGGTAATGCCTCCCATTTGTGTGTTTTCTATACCCTCGGTTCCAGTCACCAACCCGGGGCCGACTGGAGGTGGGACTTGGGGGTCAATATCTCCCTTCTCACATTGCCAACCCAGGAGGGGTACTCTTTTGGGGAGTGGGTCATGATAGAGTGGTATCAGAGAGAGGATTAGGAATAGGATAGAGTTTGGAGTTAATGCACATGTGAGGTTTCATGGGTTGGTAGGGAAACAATGTCATTCATGTTTATCAAGTGATGTAAACACTGGATACCGGTTGAGACATAAGAATTTAGGCCCCCCTATGATCTGATGTAAGGAACTTTAAGTTTAAAATGGATATTAAATGAGGTAATACTAGTTGTAGAGTAGAGACCTAGGAAAGAATCATGCATAATTCTTCATTGTTCCTGTGTTTGAATGGGTAGACCTTAGGATAAGTTAACCTAAAATAAATGAATGAAAAGAATTAATTAATTAATGTTGAGTCTTCCATATTCCAGGTTTAGGAGATCTAAAGGTTTGTTATTTTACAGAAATGGCTCCAGGTCCACATCCTCATCAGGTTAGCACAGAAGATTTCTAGCAGTCTGTTCCAGCAGATCCCCACAGGGTAGAGGTTGACGATGTCGACACTTGAAGGAAGACACTCCGAGAGTTTCAGCACCAGAATATATAGAAGTATGAGGGCTCCATTTCAGATGCAGTCATGGAAGACTGGTTAGAGAAGGTTATGTAGGCTCCAGTTCGATCCGTGCTTAGAAGGATCATTGAGTGTCCTTGGTCGTGATGATGCTATATGGAGCAATGCGGCATTGGTGGTTCTTGTTCCTTGGGGATCGTGATGAGTCAACGATCTCATGGGAGTAGTTCCTAGACAAGTTTAGAGTTGAGTTTCTTTCTTTGACTATGAAGGTGTCCAGTCGCCAGGAGCTTCTTACCCTTAGACAGGGGAGCTACAATGTGTGATAGTTTGGAATTCATTTCATGATCTTTTTACAATATTATTCGGACCTGTTACCAAATGAGGAGTCCAAGGCGAGGCATTTATAGGAGTCTTTGTGTCGAGATATCCAGTGCCAGGTCTCCCCATTTATGTTGAAGACATATCTTGAGGTGATCACGAGGGAGGAGGTTGTCGAGAGGAATTTGGCTAGTACAAGATCATAATGAGAGGGGAATCATCATGATTCCTCATGAAGTAGAGCTGTGGTCCGGGGTTCCCATTTTTCAGGGCATAAGAGTTTTCGTTCAGTTGGGGGTAGGTCCCATCCTTTTGCATCTCGTTTCTCTAGAGGCAGAAACTCTCAGTCCTATGCCAAGGGATCAGGCACTTGTTTTTCTTGTGGTGGTCATGGTCATCAGTAGTGGGAGTTCCCAACCTTTCAGAGCATTCATCATGCACTAGGTGCTACGCTCCAGGTTCTTCCGTTGAGGAAGTTCCTTCTGAGGCAGCAACAGCAGGTTGCACTAGCTTTAGATCAGCAGAGGGTAGATGAGGATGGCATAGGATGACCCCATGACGCTCCCTATCCTTAGAGAGCAAAGTGTGTCCATGGTGGTGGCCGTCATCAGGGTCATATAGGCCGTGGAGGAGGTCGTGGTCAGCTTCATGCTCTAGCATTGCCAGCTCCAGGAGAACCAGACATCGTTCTAGGTACCCTTTACTTGTTTTCTACCTTGGTGTATTCCTTGTTTGATTCAGGAGAGACACAATCCTTTATATCACCTACCCTTGTCCATGCTTTGGGACAAGAGGTAGAGAGGCTTCTAGTTCCCTTGGTGTTGACTATGCTAGTTGGAGGTCGATCTGACATTTTTGAAGTATATGTAAAAACTATAAGCTAGTGTTGGGGAAACACCACTCTTGGGGAGATTTCCTATGTTTACGAATTCAACCATATGATTTCATCCTTGTCATGGATTGGTTGTATTCGGTGAAAAATATCGTGGATTTCTTCAGGAACCAGGTCATTTTCTGTGGTGCGGATGGAGATCCGGTGGTGTTTGTTGGTGAGAGAGATCATCAGATAGGCCATAGGTTCGTTCCGTCCTTATCATAATTAATGGATGTGATGATGTTGAATTCTTCAGAGGTTCAACAGTTGGCGTTTCCTAGGGTCATAGAAGAGTACCCTGATATCATTCCAGAATAGGTTGTAACATTACCCCCTCAATGAGAGAACGAGTTTGGGATAAAGCTACAACCAGGAGCATCACTTATCTCTATGTGTCTATATAAGATGGACCCTTATGAGTTATGAGAGCTACGTATACATCTTGAGGATCTGTTATAGCGAGGTTTTGTTCGGTCAAGTGTGTCACTATGGGGTGCAGCAGTTTTGTTTGTGAAAATGGCTGATGGCAGTTTGCAGTTGTGTGTCTATTATCGTCGCATAAACGAAGTAAAAATAAAGAATCGATATCCTCTTCTGCGGATTGATGATTTATTCGATCAACTAAAGAGTGCAAGTTGGTTCTGAAAGATCGACTTCGGTCAGGATATCATCAGATGGGTGTGAAGGATGAGGATATCCCAAAGACTTATTTTCGTTGTCGTCATGGGCAATATTATTTCATTGTAATTCCATTTGGTATGAAAAATTCTCCAGCTCTGTTCATGGGGTTGATGAATACTATGTTCCATGAGTTTCTATACAAGTTCGTGGTAGTTTTCATAGACGACATCCTTGTGTACTCAATATCTTAGGAGGAGCCTGCAGAGCATCTACACCCTATTTTGGGAGTTCTTCGTCAACATCAGTTGTTTCAGAAGTTGTCGAAGTGTGAGTTTTTTGTTTGAGAAGTCTGTTTCTTGGAGAATGTTGAGTCGCAACATGGAGTAGCAGTGGATCCATAAAAGATAGAAGTGGTTGTGTCTTGGGAAGCCCCCAAGACATTGTCAGAGGTGTGAAGTTTCTTTGGTATCGCATGCTACTACAGGAGGTTCATAGCCAATTTCTCACGAGTTGCAACTCCTCTGATAGCTTCGAACAGAAAGGATTAGGCATTCATATGGACTGATCAGTGTCTGTAAGCTTTCGAGTATCTAATGTATAAGTTAGTAAGTCATCCAATTCATTGTCTTCCAGTTGAGGGAGTTCGGTTTGATGTTTTCTGTGATGCTTCTCATCTGGGGTTAGGCTGTGTTCTGATCCATCCAAGATCATTTGTTTCTTATTGGTCTCAGAAGTTGCATCCTCATGAATGTAACTATTCCACTCATGGTCTTGAGTTGGCATTTGTGGTGTTTGCTCTGAATTTTTGTAGACATTAATTCATTGGCGTGTGCATTGTGGTTTTCACTGATTATAAGAGTTTAAGGTATGTTTTCTCCCAGCATGAATCGAACTTACGACAATGTCAGTGGATGGATTTCTTATAGGAATATGACTTCAAGATATCATATACACCTGGAAAGGTGAATGTTGTAGCTGATGCGTTGAGTCGAAAGTCACATAGTGATGTTTTGTGTGAATCCAGTGATTATTGAAGAGTAAGGGAAGAACTTTCAGCTTTACATCTTGATATGGGAGATTTTGGGGGTAGAGGTTGTCTTTTTCAGATGACGGTACAGTCATATCTGATGCAGAAGGTGGAAGAGTCCCAGTTGGGGGATTTAGAGGTGGAGGTATAGAGAGACTGAGTTGTTTATGGCGAGGCCCCGGATGGTTGGTTGGAGGATGAACACCACCAAGTGTTGTATCACATAATGATTTTTGTTCCTTTGAAAATGCATAAGATGGTTCTCAGAGAGTTACATATTTCTCCTTTAGTGGTGCATCTTGGCGTGACAAAGATGTACCGAGCCTTGAGAAGTCAATTTTGGTGGACTGTGCTGAACCGTGTGGTTGAAGAGTTTGTGTATCGATATTTAGTATGCCAGAAAGTCAAGGATGAGCCCTGTGTCCCTAGTGGTTTTCTCTAACCATTAGAGATTCCTCAATAGAAGTGGGAGGAAATCCCAATGGACTTTGTTACTGGTTTACCACGAGCTCTGGGAGGAGATGATTCTATTTTTGTGGTAGTGGATCATTTAACAAAATCGTCCCACTTTATAGAAATCAAGGAGTCGAGCTTAGTGGATGTTTTGTCAAGGAAATATCTAGAGGAGGTGGTGAGACTTCATGGAGTCTCAAGGACAATCATTTCTGATCTAGATCCTCACTTTACTTTTAGGGTGTGGAGAGGTATCCAACATGATTTTGTTTCTTAGATATTCCTTAGCACTGCTTTTCATCCTCAAACGGATGGTCAAACAGAGCCAACCATCTAGAATCATGAAGACATGTTATGCTCTTGTGTTCTGAATTTTGGAGGATCTTGGATGAGGAACTTACCCTTGGTAGAGTACGCTTACAATAATAGTTTTCACTCCACCATTAGTATAGAGCCATTTGAAGTATTGTATGGATGACCTGTCTGTTCTCCATTGTGCTGGAATGGGGTCGGAGAGTCAGCAATTCTCGGACCGAAACTAGTGCAGAATACAACGGAGATAGTTCAAGTGATTCTTGAGAGGATGAAGATAGTGAAAGATCGTCAGAAATCATATGCTGATAAAATGAGGAGACCCTTAGAGTTTAATGTTGGGGATTATGTGTTTCTGAAGGTGACTCCCTGTCGTGGGTAGCGAACATTTGGTCATGGGATTAAGCTTTCTCCCTGCTTTGTTGGGCCTTTCTAGGTGTTAGCTCATGTTGGAGCTATGGATTATCGAGTAGCACTTTCCCCGAAGATGAGTCAGATACATGATGTTTTCCATGTATCAAAGCTCTGTCGTTATCTTCATGATGACTCTCATGTCATCGACTGGGGAGAGATCATTATTGATGATGATGTAACCTTTGAGGAGAGGCATGTGCAGATCCATGAATGCAAGGATAAGGTGTTGCACGAGAATTCTATTCCCTTGGTTCATGTCTTATGGAAACACGACGACATGGAAGAGAGCACCTAGAAACGCGAGTCACAGATACGTTCTCAGTACCCAGATTTGTTTGATGTTTAACTCTTTTCATGTAACGATTTCCCCTTTGTGGTTAGACCTTTCATGTTTATAATTTGATTTTTTTTTCTTCTTGTGTATTTATCTCTTTTGAGAGGTGTCTCAATGGGTGGTTGTTTGGACCCCATTTTGTTTTCCCTTTAGGTGGGTTTTGAATTCTCGAGGATGATAATGTTTTGAGAGGTATCTGATGTAATTTCCTAGACCTCTCTGGTCCATTTCTCTTTGAAAATATGGTGTTTGAGGTGTTCTAGGAAGTCAATGTGACTTATCCCCAACACTTTTCCAAATTTCCATTTTTATGAATAGTTCTAACGGTAGACAGTTGTGAACAGTGCATCGGTAACCATCTATGAATAGTAAAATTGGTGACCCTCAGTGTACAGTTCCAATGGTAGACAGTTGTGAACATTGCAATGGTAACCTTAGGTGAACAGTGTCAAGATTAACCTTCAGCGAACAGTTCTATCGGTAACCTCTAATGGTAACCTCTCTTTCCTTTGCGAAATTTTGAGTTCTGTGAACAGTTCCATCGGTAAACAGTTCTATCAGTAACCTCTAATGGTAACCTCTTTTTTCCTTTGCCAAATTTCCAATACTATGAATAGTTCTATCGGTGAATAGTTCTATCGGTAACCTCTAACGGTAACCTCTATTTCCTTTTCCAAATTTCCAATTCTATGAACAGTTCTATCGGTGAGCATTTCTATCAGTAACCTCTAATGGTAACCTCTTTTTCCTTTGCCAAATTTTCAATTCTATGAATAGTACTATCGGTGAACAGTTCTATCGGTAACCTCTAAAGGTAACATCTATTTCCTTTTCCAAATTTCCAATTCTATGAATAGTTCTATCAGTGAATAGTTCTATCGGTAACCTCTAACGGTAACCTCTTTTTCCTTTTCCAAATTTTGTGTTCTGTGAAAAGTGTTTTCAAAATGGTAGTTGTATAGTGTTCTGTCGGTGAGGTTCTAACGGTGAGGTTCATGAACAATGTTCTTACAGTGAGGTTCATGAACAATGTTATAATGGTGAGGTTCATGAATAGTGTTCTAATGGTGAGGTTCATGAACAATGTTCTATCGGTGAGGTTCTAATAGTGAGGTTCATGAACAGTGTTCTAACAGTGAGGTTCATGACCAGTGTTCTATCAGTGAGGTTCAGGAAATGTGTTCCATTGGTGAGGTTCTAACGTTGAGGTTCATGAACAATGTTTTTCCTTTACCAAATTTTGAGTTCGTGAATAGTGCTTCCAACATCCAACAGTTTCTCCCCTTTAACATTTCCTTTGACGTAAACAATATTTAAAGACTTGTTTTAATGACTCTAAGGCCGATACAAAGGCCATAAATCCTATGTTAATTATCCCTAAGGCTCAGGATGTTTTTACTTGGTCAAACCACGTGGTTTAATTCAATACACTTTTAATGGGAAATTAAGCATATCTTAAACCATCGCTCCATTAAATATTCTAAAGGGATGAGATATCCTCCTACCTAATTTCATCTCCTTGTTCTCAGGAGTGAGATGCTCGAACATCCCATTCCTTCTCATAAGAGTTTCACAATCTAACTTTCCTCCTCGGATTGGTTCCGCTCTATTTTGATGTAACCAAGCTGTATCAATCAATCTTCGAGATAAGGTATGTATTATCATCATTATTTTGGGGTTGATATTCTCTTGTTTTTCCTTTCCATATTATAACATATAATCTCCATGATTTTAATGTAGTTTTCTTGCGTTTATGTTGGTGCAGTCATACCGTGGAATCCTCGGGTGGATGCAGTTGTCGCGAGAGATGGATCATGACCCATTGTGTGGACTGTTCTCATACAAAGAACGTCAAGAACTGTTTGAGGTAGGGGATTCATTTCTTTTCTTTTATTTTATATGAAACTGTATAGTTATCATGTTTTATCCCACTAGATCATAATGGAATTGACATAATAAATATTTATACTGGATATACAAATTGATATTGATCCTATGTTATTGATTCTTGTTTTTCTAGATAGTGTGATATCTAGGCTTTCTTTGTATAGTTGTTCATTCCCGATGGAAATTGGTAAAGAACATAAACTGGAATTAATTGTTAATGGTTAGGCTAAAGATAAAGAGGCATGAAAATGAATTTGGTTCTTATTGATGTAATTTGATGTTAATCAAAATGGTGTAGTGAGTATATTTAATTATTTGTAATAGATTACTGATTAGTTTTTACAAATTTGGAACCTAATAATAATAATAAGTTAATATAAAATGGATTAAAGAACCAATTGATCGATAAAAGACAACTCCTTGTAGGGTTATGACTTGCCCTATTGTTTGTTAAAAGGCCAAGATCACAACTGTTAAAATGTTTGTTTTTCTACTGCTTGTGTTGTGATGTGAGTGTGGATGGCTGTTGTGATTTGTGGGGGCATGGAGGCCTATTTGATTGTTGTAGCATATGACACCTAGAGTGGCAAGATGCATCAGTTTATGCATGTGGCTGTCAGGGAGGACACAATGGATGATGGAACGGGTTGGATGTGAATTTTTGGATGATTGATGATTGTTATGGTTGTTTATGTGATTTACTTATCTCCACTGCTCAAGGCATCTTGTCCTACTTACCCTACTTCCTAAAGGGGAGAAGATGCGTGCGGTATTCCATGTGCTTTACGTTTTTAGCTTCTCAAGGGAGAATGGGTCTATGCTCTTGCTATAGGCGGCAAAGACTTGATGGGTAGTTCATCTACTCACCGTGTTGATCCCCCTTGTGTTTAGTAGAATAGAATATTTTTCTAGAATGCCTGGAAATATGGGAAAGTAATTTTGTAATGAATAATTGAATAAATGATGTTAACCCCTGGGGTTGGAGTTGCTGGAACTTAATGATGAGGTTGTAATTTTTAAATGGACAGCGGACTTTGTGTGTGATGTTAATGGAATTTAATGTGGAATTGTTCATGGTCAATTAATATTTAAAGAATTAATTAATGTAAAGTTTAACTAAGAAAAAGGGAATGAATTAATATAATAAATATCTTTAAATGGTTGTGTGATTATAGGATACCTAGTCTTAGAAGTGGCAACTCGGAGTATGAGAGACGTTAGTTGTAATTGAGTCTAAGACAAGGTTATTCCCCTAGTGTGGTTGTGAGATATAGTATATTATTTACTTTTTGTGTTTCTATATGCTAATCCATTATGTTATAAAGGGAAACAAATACCCTAGGGATTCTGAGCCCTGGGGGTATTTTCCCCAACATTCCAGTGGGAGGATGAATGGCTGACTACCCCCTTTGGCCCCACTCTCTTCTCATGGTAGATACTTGTGCTAGTAGGAAAAATGGTTAGTTTTTCCCATATATGTCTGTAGAGGGCTGTAATTGATTGTGTTTATTTACACACATATATTCTGGATATAGTATCCTATAAACTACTCTAGGTGTAATGTGTATAGTTTTTGATGGCTTGAGGAACCTTACTCGGTGTATGAGCTGTAATGGCTTGAGGTATAATACCCGACGTATGATACACGTTATACGGGCTATGGTGGCTCCTTGAAACTACATGGTTTATTTTCTTATATGGACATGGTAGTTTTGTTGCATGAGGTTCATGTTGTAGTGCTTCGCCCAGGTGTCTGCGAACAAGCCTTTTTGGAGAGAGATGCTTAAGACGTACGACATTGGGGAAAAGTGGAAAACGAGTGGGGAAGTAGTAGCATGGTACCCTTGATATTATTTATTATATTATATAATCCTTTATGAGTTACTTTGTGAGAGTATCCATAGTGAGGTTGGGAACTTAGTATACCTATTTTGGTGAGGAGTTAGTTTCACTTGTTGTTCACTGTGCTTTATCATGCATTATTTACTTTTTCACAAGAGGCTTTAGAGAGGATCCTATTGAGTATATTGTTATACTCACCCTATGTATATATAAATTGTTTTCCAGGTCACTTGGTGAAGGTTGGATATTAGACTGTTTACTACTAGACTGTGGTTGTAGGAGCAGTTCGGGCTTGTGGTTGCTGCTGTTATACTTTCTTTTGGGTATTTGCAGTTTTTCCCCTTTCAGTTGTAGTAGTTTTGCATGAAATTTTATATGTGTACATGGGATTTCATTTATCTTACTGGTTGAGTTGGAGTTGGTTGGTGTCTATATTATCTCTCTCTTCCTAATGTGTTCTATTATAGAGTAATGCCTCCTATTTGTGTGTTTTCTATACCCTTTGTGCTAGTCACCAACCTGGGGCCTACTGGAGGCGGGACTCGAGGAGTAATTATCTCCCTTCTCACATTATCGTCCTAGGAGGGGTACTCTTTGGGGGGAGGGGGTCATGAAAGTTTTGAACATAAAAATATAATTTCATAGAATAATATAAAAGTAATAAATAATTAAATTTGGATAAATAGTAAGAAAGTGTAACCTAAATGAAAATTGGAGGTTTGGGAAGAAACCCCTTACCTTATGTCCAAAAGTGTCATGTACTTGTGCTAAATGTCCAAGATAATGAAATTTGATTCATTAATAATTTAATTAAAAACCTATAAAAAAATTATTTTATTTATTACAATATTATTTAGTTTATTTATGGCCTTTCTAATGACTCATAAGATTCAATTGCTTCGTTTGGGGGTGTTCATTTCCTTGGTTTTCAAGATTGGTTCATTTGTATACATGTATGAAAGATCCTGTGAAATGGGAATAGTTATAAATAATTGAAATTATATTTTATTAATGATATTATATATTATTAAATGGTCTTATATATCATTTTTTCTATATATGAGGATAATTCATTAGATAAACCATTAATGAAAATCATTTAGATTATTTTAGTATTTTTTTCGACAATCACGAACTATTTTTTTCTTATTTATTAATATTATGTATATATAATAGTTACAGAAAATTAAATAAGTTTTATTGAATCTATTAAACTTTTTTTGGACAAAAAATGGATTTATGAATAGTATTTAAGGAATAATTGAAAAATGAAAACTTGTCATCCATGAAGGCAGTAAATCAGCACATCACAGACGATGTTTTCAGTTTTAGAATAAAAAGGTGACGAGAATAGAATTTATGATATATATTAAATTAACATAATACAATTATAGTGTATATAAGATTCTAGAGTTATAATTTATTTTTTTAAAAATTATTTAAGGAAAGGATAATAAAATAAATGAAAAATATAAAGAATTAGAAGAACAAATGTGGATTTTACCTCTCAAATTCCTCTCCTTGAGAACCTCCTTAATAAAATTTGAAATGGTCTTTTCGGTGAGACCAAAAGGACTAGAGCATGGTGGAGAGGTTTGGGAGAGTTATTAGTAATAAATTGGACAATATTCAAGGATTTGTAGGTGTTAGGAGAAGAGGTAGTGAGGGGTTGTATTTATTGTGGAGGAGAGATGTGTTTTCTGATTATTTTATTTATTAGAGTATTATTTTGGGTCCAGACTATGAATAATTTTGATTCCCATTACTAAATATAGTAATGGGAAAATTATAGTTCTATAATATGGTACTTAAATCATTAATGACTCAACAAATAGTGTATTTAACTTATATGGTATATATAATCTAATTCATAGTATTTCAATATTCACAAAAATTCAACTATTTTTAAAGAATCTGAAAAATTCACCCTTATCATTTATTGATGTGTATAATTAAAAAATGAGCTCCATTTTATTATAATATTTTTATATAAATGATAAATTTAATTTTTAATTAAAAAAATAATTTATTTGAAAAATATTGATCTCCAAATTATAGGTGATTTTATGGCATTTTGAAAAAATAATTAATGTCTCATAAGATAATCATATAATCATAAGAAAACAAAATATAAATTCATAAATCTATTTTATGAAAATAAATTTTCTTTTAAATATTTAAATTAATTATAAAATTTTAAATAAACATTATTGTTTCACAAAAATACCAACAATTATTTTATCACTTTTAAAAAATTTATTTACTTATTCCCTGATATAAATATAACATATTTTCATTTATAAGTAAAACAATTTTTATTTATACTTTTATTCATGAAGTTAATATTATATTGGTCATATTACTATTCCTAATGGTCAAATTATTCTAATGGTCATATTTAATAGTTTATTACAGTTTTAAACTTAGTTTTTTGTGAAGCATAAACTATCAAAGATGCTAAATTTAAAAAGATACATACCATAATATCTTGGGGATTTATATCATAGGTTGTGGGATATTTAAAATAATATGAAAATAAAAAGGCTATATTTATGAAAAAAATTCTATACCTAAGGATTATAATATTATAAAATCCTACAAGATTGTCCTCGCCACTACTGTGTCTACCAATGAATTCTAAAATAAATATAGAATAACCAACAACATATATACAAACAATATAGTCAATGAAAGTTTCTTAAGACCCCATTTCAATCACTATAGTAAAGTTCTATATTTAACGCTACCATACATGTTAAACTGAATTATCCAGAATAAATGTGGAACCATTAAATAATATGTTTATATTTCATACATTTCATTATTAATTTACCCTATTTACCCTAGTAATTACTCTAATCATGGTATACGTTTTATACCCCAATTAATTTTTCACTTAACAAAAAAAGTTGTATAAATTATAATCCCATAACCATTGATGTTTTATTTTTTTTCAAAACATATTATAAGATGGTGGAAAAATATTTCATAACCCCACAATAACTAAACCATCACCACATAAACCAAAAATATTACACATGGTAAAAACAATAATATGTGTAATAAAACTACCAATTTTCCATGAAACCAGTACTACCAATCCAACCATAATCATACAATAAACCATAAACAACAATAATAAAAAACCCACACATCATAATTGTAATAATGTATATTAACCAAATATATAACTTCTAGTGGAATTAAAAAAATACCATATATAGAGAAAAAAAATATTGAAACATTTCATCAACTCATACTAAAAAATGTCACCTTAAATATTATTTCATAATTATATATAATTTTACATTCAATGAAAAATACATTAAATTAAATATTTAGACAAAAAAATCATTAATAAAATCATTTTATCAGCCCATTTTTAACGGTGATTCAAACAGACTAATAACAAGAACCCATAAATCTCATGTAAACAATCATAAATCAATCTGTAGAAACATAAAAATCTCCATCAATAAATAAGAAATATCAAAGAAAATTTTAAAGAACATGTAATCTGCCCTCTTTAATTTATATTAAATTAATCCAATTAATTATCCTATTATATTTATTCCATACCAACCACCCAATGAATGAAAAATCATAACTATTCATCAATTAACACATATATTAAAAAGATAAGTTTTGATTCTACTTACTCAACCAAGTCTTTAACAAGTGATGCATGAAATTATAATAAACACTAACTAAACCCCAACTATCACACAATGATTGACCATAGGGCCTCTACATGACCATTCACCATTAAAATAAAAAAAAACAACAAAGAAGAATCATCAGTGTAGTTAGTGCCTCTATATATGAATGTATAAGTATATAATCATAAATAACTAAAGGTAAATTCATATTTTATCCCAAAGAGGATGACCAAACAATGAAATTGGAAGATAACTTCATTAGATGGATATAAATATCCAAAAATAAACCTATGATGTCCTATGGTTTAATTTATATATATTAAATTTGAGTGAATTTAAGATACTTGTCAAATTTGTAACAATTCATGAATCATAATTGATCACAACATGATAGGGATTATCATAAAATAATGATATTCCAATATGAAAAACACTATTCCCTACATCATCAAGTCTCGGAGTAAATAGATAGTAAAAATATTATAAATAATAAATGATGTGACAAATAAAAATAAAAAAATTCACGAAATAAAAACTCACAATAATATTTGGTAAATCATCAAATATTTTTTCTAATATCCCACTATCCTAAAAACAAACCATAGAGGAATGAAGGAAAAAATGGTTCAACTGACCTCAAAAATATATAATAGGGAAACTATCCAATATTTTATTTATATAAAAGTTACAATGATCACACAACAATCAACCTTTGTAGTATATTAAATTAATTCTCAGATAAATAAATCCTCATGTACCAAATTCCACAACCAACTCATATATAATTAATTTGAAAAACCTCAGGATTAACACAATGTGGCCAAAAATAAAATGTGTAACTACCATCACATATGATAATACCATGATATGTAACACATGACTAACCTGATGAAACTTCATAAATTTGAATATCTCAAAAACCTTCATACAGTAACAAAACCTTATCGCACCAAAATAAAATACCCACTTTGTGGAAGAGACACATAAAACTTCATGGATCACATATTGTGCTAAAATATAATAACTATGAAATAGGTCATTATTTCAGGGATCAATACACTAGGGTAGAAATAACCATATAATCTATCCAACTCTTCATGGTGAAATACCTTATGGCTTAACACAACATATCTCCCCCCCAAAATAGAGTTCAACATCAGCAATAACCTTGATATTTTGTGAAATATATTTTTTCCTATAAATTTTTATATTATTTATATAATTCATTACATGTAACATTGATTAGATATTATCTTGATTAAAACACTGATTTTATTTTAAGTTACACATTAAACAGAGTTTTAACAAACCATGATATATTATTAATATTACTATTTAAACATGTCCATTGAAAACAATCCATTAAACATAATAAAATAAATAGTAATATATAATTTTTAAATATTATGTATAATTGTTTTACATAGATATAACATATTGATAAAAAGTAATTAATTTTTAGTATAGTCTATTTGTTTTGAAAATACTATTTTCAAAAAAATTATACCTATTTCTTCTTCTTAAAAATATTAAAATTAGTTTTTTGACACTTCTAGAAATATAATTTGATAAAATGAACCCTATTTTTAATTAATATCATCAATATTATCTTAGAGTGAATATTTTGGATTTTTCTAAAAGGATTAATTTTTTGATTAATATTGAAAAATACAGGTTTTTATTGAAAATTAAATTTTCATTAATTTTTTTAAGGTACATTTTTTATAATAGTTTTAAAAGTAATATTTCTATAATTATATGTAAATTAATCCAATCTAGGTCAATTTAATCAATTTTATATTTATTTTATATATAAAAACGTTTGGAAAATTTGAACACTCTCTTTGAAAACGTACTTCCTCATTGCGTCTATGAGATTAATTTTAAATTAAAATTTTCCACATATGTTAATGTAATTAACCAAAATAGATTTCATATTTAAAATTAAAATAATTTATGTTATATAATTAATTCAAATTAATATTTTACCTTAATGAATAGTAAAATAGTAAAAAATAATTTAACACGGTTAAGAAGAAAATGGGTTTATCAGGATGTTAAACTTAAATGATAAGGGTTAAAATAAAAAACATCTCCCACACTAATTGGAGGGTAATTTTTCTCAATTATATTTTCTTTTATCGATAATGGTACATTTTATATTCTTTTATAATTATAAAAATGTGAGTACATCTTTTTAATTTCAAAAACTACAAGTGTGCCACATACCTCACTTATAAAGGCCACCCCTCTATTTTCTTCTCCACACATAAAAACATTTATATCATCCAAGAATTGATAAAATACTTTCTTTAATTCTCTCATATCATCCTATAATAATTATTTTGGTTATAAATTCCTTATATTAATCTGTTTTCCAAAAAGCTAAATGAAGTTTTCGGAAGATGAGGTAACGTCCCTAACATAGAATTTTATTTTATTTCATCATATTTTTAATTAAATTAATATTAATTCATTATGACATAATGAAATAATTATATTCCATATAATTATATTATTTTATTTAATTCTCAAGACCAATATCAATCTCCTCATCCATAAAATGGGTTACAAAATTGTAATTCATGTGTACGATGTACTTCCGCCTCGTGAAATAATTTTATTCATTTTGAATATCCACCTCTCACTACTAAATATAATGTAGAATTTACTGTTCATATATGATATTTATGATATTAATATTTTTATAGATTCATTTATCACATATTCCTTTTTAATTTATATTATTTGGGGATACGATAAATTTCATCACCTGTATAATGCACTAATGCCTCGCGGAGTGATGTGATTCGTTCAACACATATTCTTTACGTAAAACGTAATAAGGAATAGTTTAAATAAATATATTTATATATATGAAATAAAAAATGATTAATTAATGGTAATACATTATTTACCTTTATTTCTTTTAATCAATTAGGAAAATAGAAATAGGGCCCATGCGTACATACAATATACCATTACTATGAACAATGTATTTCCCATTATATCTTTATATTGTAAGGATTGATATATTTATATATATATGTATATTGAATATATATAAAATTTATATAATTCTTAACATTATGGATATTATAGAACCATGATCAAATTAAGAGGAATTAAAATACAAAATAAAAACATACAAGAATAAAAAGTAGTTATTACAGGAAACAAGACACTAACAAGGGATTTTTTAAAAGGGTAAAACAACATCATGATATTTTTAGTATCTTTAAATATTTTCCTCTCTTGGGAATCATTATTCAATGATATCAAATATGTAATGTCTTTGTAATAAAATTTCACCATTTATCAGTATAGTTTATATTTATTATTTTGATGATGAAATCTTATGATCCATCTCTCAAGAAACTCTTGAATGTTCTTATACTATAGTTATGTCATGAGAATAAATGTATTTCACTAATTTTTATCTATTATTATTGTCAATATTTCAATGAAATGTTTTTATATTAAAATGAATTTATTTCTATATTCAGAAAACCCCTTTCTATCTAATGTAAATGTTTTGGAGAAATGTTTTCCAAAATATTTAAATGGTCACATATGGTTGTTCAAATTAATTTTTAATATTTTTGAAATTTTAATATAAAATTAAAAGTAATATTTGTGTCATTTTCAAACCATAGAAAATTTAATTTTATTAAAAATGTGTATGTAATCATTGTTTTAATGTGTATTTAATCAATATAAATCTTTTTTTTACTTCATGAACATTATATAGTTAAAATAGATCTTTATAAGTATTCAAGTTTATTTTCAGATAAATTTATTTCCACAATATTTTCTGAATATTTAATTTTTAAAAAATTTATTCTTAAATAAGGGATATTTTCCTAAAAAAACATTCAAAGTTTTCTTTCATTCAAAAACATTTTACATATAATATGACATCCATTTATATTACTTATTCCTTGCTAGGTATATCTTCCATGCATTCCATTTGAATTCATTCATATGTTAGTTTATGTTTATGATAAAATTATGTTTATGAAACACATTTCTCTTCCATGGGTTATTCCATGGTAGAAGGTTTATGGACTGAAAATTACTTTTTATTATTAAAAACACTTTTTAATGGAAAAGTGAGAAACCACATACAACCAAAACAAACTATCGGACCACCCCAACCTAGCAAGTGTGCCAAAAAAAATTCTTCACTGATATAGGACCCCTCTGCAAGCAGTCCCGTGCAAAAGCACGGACACAGAACCGATGGAAAAGACATACCCTCTCATACATCCAATTCCAAGAGACCTGCATCAATGAAGACTTAATGCACCAATCCCCATCCGGATCTGATCCAAAAGCATGCTGAAAACAATCATAAACTGAACTGCAAGGAACCTGAAGCAACCATGGCTCACACAACACATTCACTCACTCGAGCCAACCAAAACCACAAGCCTAAACAATGTCGCTAACGAAAAATTTAATATTACCCGTATCTATTTCCCTAAAAAGTTTCCATGTTAAGGATGATAAGATTAATTCTGCTTATGAAATATGATTTTTCCAATGGTTATGTTATGAAGAAATGATGAGATAAATTTAAAACCCATTTATTTTAATGTTTTTTGATATGATGAATTTTAATGACCTTTTGGAACATATATTTTTTATTTTTATCATATGATCATTGATTTTTACATCTCCATCCAATGTATTGGAAAAATATTTATCTTATATGAGCTCAAAGGGAACATGGTAGGTTATCTAGAGCCCAAATTAGGGTACATGGGAAGTTATCCCATGCCTAGAATAGGTGTAACACCCCAAGCTTCTATAGTACACTTCTCTTTGAATAATACAGTAGCGTGTGTTGTACGCAACTTCGAGTTCTAACACACACCACAACCAATCAAACTAGCCATTATGAATAGTAATACCCAATTTTTGAAATTCCATAAATTTTATCTTTCAAAATGGACTTCATTTTTGGATTCAGAATATCAAAATTAGGTTAGGGTAAATTTTTTGGATTTTTCTGAAAATTTTCAATTTTTGATGAATAGTGAAAAACACTGAGTTATATTATGAAACCGAATTTTTATTTAAATAATTATTTATTTTATTTAAATTTATTTTATGTAAAAATAGATACATAATACCTATATAAGTTCAATGTAATTCATTGGATTTAGTTTATAATAATTTTAGATATATAAAAATTTTATTGAACTTTTCACCATCTTTTACCCATCTCCTAGGAGAATTTGCAAATTCACATAAAACTTAATTTTACTGGTTTTGTGAGTGGAATTTCAAAAATCCGAGAGTCATGGTTAATATGAAGGAGTAAAATGTGGTTCAATAAGATAATGTTTTTTTGGGGAATAGTAACATTTTACTTTTATTTACCACAGTTAAATGTAAATAAGGTAATTAAGGGTAAAAATGATATTATTATTACCCTAACACATGTCCTAATTCTATTAGATATATATAATTCGACCAAAAAAAACCTTAGGAATAAAATATGAAACTCTTTTGTCCACCTGGATTAAATTAGGACATTTATTGTTATTTAATTCAAAGAAGAGTTAAAAGAGTTAAAATCAATGTTTAATACCTAAAATATTTTTAATATAGGGTTATACATAAGATAAATTAAATTATAAATATTCATTATAAATATAAAAATATTTTCTATATAATGATATTTTATTTATAATTTTTATACATTATATAATTTAATTTATTTATGACACAATGATTATGCAGTAATCACCTTATTAGTGAAATATTAAAATAATTGATATTATAAATACCCAAATAAATATAATTTGAGACTTTTAATGAATTAAAAGAATTTTATAGGTTAATATGAAAAGTTAATGTTGATTAAATTAATTAGGTTCTAAGTAATAATTGTTTTATGAATTTAGGAAAATCAAAATACAAAAAAGTGTCAAAATTGACATAAAAGAGTTTTTAAAACAAATATTATATTATTAATTGATATTCAATTCCTAAAAATCTAAGGTTCAGCCAAGAGACATATATAATGATAGGTGTATAATTAACGATCCACTTGGGGTCCTCTTGGAAGTTTATAGTAAGTTTATTAACCATATAATATAAAAATACAAAGAGACGTGGTAAATGTGAAACTAATTAACTAAGTGTTAAAACTAAACGATAAGGTTAATATAGTGACCCAAACCTATCTAAAACCTATTGGTTGGGTGAGTTTTTACCCATACACACATTAGACTCAAAATAAGTAACTTTGTATCCATTATAAACCCAATATTAATTAATTATAAAATAATATTCCGAGCTTTTCCTAATGTGCCCCTCACCCCTCTTATAAAATGGCACTCCACCTTCTCTCAATTTCACACCATCAAAGCCTTTTGGCTCGGCCAAAACCTACCCAAATATCCTATCAGCTTCCATAAAATCAACCTAGAGGCTTTAGTTTTTTCATAAATCTAACTTAAGGATCCCTTTTGACCAAATGAAAAATAAGAACCTGAAGAAGAGGTAATGTTTTCACCACCCTCTATCAAGTTCCTTTCTTCTTCCACTTATTTATTCTCTGTTATTTCCATTGTAAAATAACAAATCCATTATATTCTATATACTATGATGTTTTTATAAATATGGTACAACCATATACATTATTCTATCCATCCCTTGGATGCCATGTCACCATACGTGCGTACGTACGGCTTACCGTCTCCATGTCATGGTGTAATTGTTATTCAATACATTATTTTTTGGATGGGTATAATAATGATGTGTAATTGATGTAAATAATAAATATAACAGGATAATAATTCTTTATATATAATACACCATTTAATTATATATTATTTTAATATCAAAAGAATGATATTTTCGCTTGTGCGTACGTATGGACTACCGTCTCCACGAACGTGATGAGATTCATTCCCCATCGTATCCATTTAAGACTAATTTTAATTTGATGATTAAAAATAATGTTTAAGGACTTGATATAATTATATATATGAATAAGATACAACATATGGATAGAAAACACATCTTATGTAACAAAACATATAAAATAAAACGAGTAAGTGAACACCAGAAACAATGATAATACTAAAATATTATTAACAAAGGAATATTAAAAGATCATATATGATATCATATTTAAGTATATGATTCATTTATAATTTAATAACAATGATTTAAATATTATACATGAGGTTAACCTACCCTCTACCAAGGAAAGGTATAATGTAAGGGTTTATTTCACAATATCTACATTATCCGAGGTTGTTTAAACGTAATTATCTACTGGGTCCTCTTTATCATCCACATCCATGTTTCTTAAAAACGTATTTCAAAACATTATTAATATTTTATTGACTATGGTTTAAAGTCATTTATACCCTTGTTTTACTTTTTATAAGATGTTCATAAAAGAATTTTTCTGCCGTTTTCCAAACGAGGTCCTTTTTAACCTTTTCAACAAAATTAAGGTATGAATGTCTTTTTTAACTTATACGGTAGGTGTAGCTATTTTCCACCATTATAAAATCATTGAAGATTCCCTTAAAAGCATATAATAATATTTTCAAAGTAAATGTTTCCTTATATAATTAAGAGACTTTTAAATGATTTAAAAAAAGAGATATTTCTATCAAATTGTTTTTATTTTATCTATGTCAACATCTTTTGATAGATTTTAAGTTTATTTGAAGTTGATTTATTATGACACAAAACTTCCATATTGTATTAAAGGATTTGTGATATGTTTGACTGTGGATGTGTTATTTTTATACCATTCATGGTTTATGGATAAATTTTTGACATTTTATATGCTAATTTCAGTACGAATGTTTATGATGTTTAAACCATTTCATATGAGGAACACACTGGACATAGTAAGTGACGGGTGGAGCCCGGTATAGCTCCTCAATGCATCAATAGGTCTCATGAGACAAACTAGTGTCAGGGAATAAGGCCTTGACATGAACTTATTTGTAGTCTTGGCACAAGGCCTTCACTATGTGGTTATGATAGTATGGCATTATGCATTTCATTATTATGAAAGTGGTTATTGATATTGCATGTGATTATTTTACTAGTAGAATATCCATGTAAAAAAAATTAAATGGAATTATTTCATTTTATATTTTCCATATTATGCTGAAGTTCAAGTTTAAAAGGATTTTGTTTTAGTTATACATTGCCTTAAATGTTTATGTTTGTTTATGAAAGTTTCTGCTATATTGTTATCCTTACTAAGCATCTGAGCTCACCCCTCTGAATGTTTTATTTTTCCCAAGATGTGAATAAGTATTTTATGAATGACCTGCAAGGATAGTATGAGCGGATATGAAGAAAAGATGTTTTTGTATTTTTTTTTCACTTTATAATGTAATTTAATACTTATTAATATATCTAGTGTTTCCAAGGCTACTAAAATAATCGGTCTTTCGAGACTTGATCTTTTTTAATCATGCCAATATTATGTAATAATGCACCAACTCTGGGTAACTGGGGTCGGGGCGTTACAATAGGGTACATGATATGTTATCCCAAGAATGAAAGAGTGTACATTGGAGGTTATAAAAATCCAAATGTTGGTACATAGGTGTTTATCTGAATCCTAACATGTTATGAATGTATTTATGGTTATACTTGGAAAATGATTTTATATGATCATGTATATTCCACAAATTTATTCCTTATTCCAATGTTATACTCTCATAGATCATGTTCTTTGTTTCCATTTTGATTCATGTCTTATTAAATTCCATGATTTAATCTACGAATCATGATTATGATCTATGATATGTAGGATATGTTTTTCATATGTAATTATCACATTCTCACACCCATATGCTCATGTAATATTGATATCTCCCTTCCTTACCCTTACTGACCATCTAATCTCACACATTATTATGATTCCTTTCCTCAGGATATAAATAAATGTATTATTTATGATATTTATTAAAAAGGTGTTAATTATGATGAACTTAGTAGGAGATGACCGAAATAACCTATAAATGAGTTGTTTATGATTTCATGTTTCTAAAGGTAGTAGAACTAAACGATTCAGTCATGGATTATTATGTTATGTAATGAATATTAATCTATTAATATTTAAGATTTATGTATGAGAAGTTTTGGTCTTTATAATTGGTATTAGATTAAGGTTTGGTTATCCTTTTCAAACTAGGATAAGAAAAATATAGTGAGATTACATGGATATTTCTATGTATATATGTAGTGATATGTTTAAAAATAAATATATAGATGATTAAAAGTATTGGAAAATGGATTATTATTTTGTAAAGGATAAAGTGAGTCTATTCCAAGTAATTACATACCTATCAAGATACTATAATTATATGTGGTGCTAGAAGAGTGGTACCCATGGGTAATAACCCCAAACATGGTGTATCGAGATGGTCTTCAACATCACCTAGTGCATGACGATGGGACTTGATGCACACGCATTTTGAAACTCATAGTGGATTTGTAATTTTAATTTACAAAAAATATTACAAACTATAATGAAGGATTTGAATAATGAACATGAAATTCTTAGGTTAGGCTTATAGTGTCATAGAATGAAAATTAGGTTTTATTATTTTGAAATCTTGTAAATTATTTTTCATTATTATGTAGATTTTCACTAAAATCTGTGTTTATCACACTATGATTTCTAATTTTAGTTAATGGATAGAACTAGAAGGAACCATGTTAATTTTGAATTTAATGGATAATGAAATAATTTTCCTCATGAGAAAAAAACATTTATGGGAGTTAAAATTAAAAAATAATTTCTATTCCCACTCAAAATTTTTAAGATATGAATCATTATAAATTTTCAAATGAGAAAATAAGGTAATTTCAGTCTGTTGAGTCCTTTACGAGGCAACATCCACACTCTTTAAGTGGGTCAACTAATCCACTAGTCACTAAATAATGGATCAGTATTACTAAAAATATATTTTCCACTATCCAGTGTTTAGAGAATGAAAAAGTCATTTTGGTTATCTATTATATGGAAGGAGAAGCTGATCAATGGTGAAACCTTATCAAGATTAATAGTCAAGAAGGGGTAATTGACTCCATGGAATGGGATGGGTTTAAAGGGATATTTTTTAATAAGTAATTCCCTTATACTCTATCAACATGGATAGAAAATAAATTTATCTATATAAAATAGAAGGATATTGAATGTATTAAAACCTATGATGATATTTTTTCTTGAATTTCATGGTACACTTCTAGTTTACTCATCCGTCCAAAAAATTGTAATAGAATATTTGGTAGCTTATTAAAAAGTCATAGAAAGGTATTTTTATTGGATTATCTAGTACTATGAAGAATTCATTAAATTCTCACTTAAGGTAAAAATAGAAATTAGAGATATTGATCATTTATATGGCCTTATTTAGAAAATAATGTTTGATTCTAATGATAACTTAAATAAATCACATGGTGGAAAGAAATTTTTGTCACCTAAATTATAATAATTTTATAATAATCACTAATATGAAATACTGAAATTAACCAGTGGCTGTCACATTTTGGGGTGTCCTATCCATCAAGAAAATAATGTAAAAGTGATTTTAAGATGCCAATGAATGAAATTAATTGAGAGATATCTCAATAGAATACACCACCCACACTCTAGTGTTTTATATGCTTGGATTTTGGTTGTTTTGAAAATCAATTTCCCAATACATGGTATAATGAGGTTATATGACACAACAATCTATGAATTTAATGGGAAAAAGGAAATATTATGCAATCACAATTGGTGAAGGAAATCATGATGATTTGGGAACATTATCCTCCTCTCATTTTTTGGGAAGTTCATGTTTGATTTATTATGTATGATCCCTATAAAAATATTATTTTGAAACCTTTAGTGAAATTTTATGTGATTTAAAGGATTAATTATCTCCCACTATATAGATTTTGGATTATTGATATCACATTGTGTTTTGTATCAGTAGAAGGATGAACCCATGTTTTCTATGAAAATGTTTTTGTTTAAGATTAGAACTTATATAAGGAATAATTAGCGAATAAGAATTAAGAAGTGTATAAGTATCTATGTAATAAAAATAATATGAGTTATGGATACAATCATTGGTTTATGAATTTATGTTTGATTATAAGTTCAATGTCATTTACACCCCTTATAATGTTTTACATGATGATAAATTATTTATATTAATTATATTTTAAGAGACAATCAGGGAAAAGAATCCCATTGGTTTTTTATATTATTTAGTGATGAAGTTATTTTATGATGAATTCATTTAAAATTTATGGAAATATGATAAATTTCACTTGTATCCTTTAGGGTTTATCTTATATTTTATATTGAGGTAATCATGGGATATAGTCAATCACCTTATGAATTAATCACAATTCGTTACTACGAGAGAAGATTTTAATATAGATATGATTTCCAAAATATATATTATGTAAGTGGTAAGGTTACATGGATTACTACATTCAATTATATGTAATTGTAATATGATGTTTACCTATGTAACACCTTTATACCTTCCTCCATGTTTTCGTTACCCTTTTTTATTTTACATTTTCATTAGATGCATAGTGAGATTGTAGATAAGTGAGTGGATTTTCTAGATAAAATGAAATAATGTTAAAGTATGAATGTGTAAATGGTTTTAAATGTTTTATTAGGATCAAAGAAACATATATTTTGTTTCTTATTCTTTCTTCAGAGAAATAGGGTGAAGAACTACCTGCTGGAAAAATTTACATCATAAATGGGTTACTAGATGTGAATTTATTGTGAGTTATATTGAATAAGTATATTTTAGGATGTGAAAGTTTTACACACTATAATTAGGGTGCATTTCATAAAATTTTTGAATTTGAGGTTTTTAATCTTAGGCGAGGAATTATTGATAATATTTTTAATATGAGAAATTTTACGTGATGAAAGGGATTCATGATGAGAGTTACTAGAAACTAGATGGTTTAAATGTCCTTATAGGCTTAATATTTTTCATTTACTTCATAATGATTCCCTCTCAGATCTTAAGGCAATTTTAGGTGATCTCCCTCCATCCATATTTCTCTATTCAACATTTCATTTCCATGGAAGTTTTATAACATATCCATGGTAAGTGGTATTTTTCATTCTTCATTAATTTTGTTTGGAAAATTTAATTTGATATATTTTGGAATAAAATCAATGATTTATTCATATAATATATTGATAAATTTACGTTTCATTTCATTCCTTGTCTTTTGAGGGCCGAACAGTGGTTTTCCAGTCTATGTTGTCAAAAGAAGATAAGTTTCCTTCAATCTTATAGAAGGTATTTCTATATAATTGGATAAATATATGAATTACTTATCATTCTTATAAAATTTTACTGCTTTATTAGTTTTACTAAATTATTCTTTGGTTTCAATGTATTTATTTGATGGTTAATTTTTTTAAATGGGTTATCTTTGAAAATGGGGTTTTTATATCAAGTGATTGAATAAATTGTTAAATAGTGGTATTGATTTGGACACTTGTTTTAAAAAACCCAAAATTGAAAAAGTTATATAAATTATGGACATGTTTATTGAAATGTATTGTGAAAACATTGGCACATTGGGAACATTTGGTGCATCAAGAAAGATACATAGGTAACCCTAGTTTGTCTGGAACCAGTAGGGGTTAATTTTGTGATATTGATGAACTATAATAGGGAATGATATAGAATGGTACCAATATATATAGTTTAGGTATATTTTTTTTGTTTAATGTACATTCTCATAATCCAGAGACCAATATGGGGTTTTTTTTTCATTTATGGTTTATTTATTGCATGATGGATTATGTCATGGAATGTGGCTCAAATGTTTTCTCGTGAGGTTGTATCACATGGATTCAAATGATATAATGTTTCATGGATATGCGTTTACTTGATTAAAATATTGTGTATGGTTATGAATTATTATTTTATCACATAAACTCATCATATTCCTATATTTTTGAATTTAAAAATCTTTTATGCCAACCAAAGGAAAATGATTAATCAACAGGATTGTTTTTATCAAAAATAAATTGTAAAAATGTTTTCATTTAAAAAGTTAGAACTATAATATTATTATTATTTGAACTTGTATAGACTCTATGGTGGTATCCTACTGTTATTTTTTCTCACACCCTACATTTTTTTACTTTGGATGATTTTTAAATATTGTATTTTAGTATCTAGGTAAAGGGGAGGTAATCCTATATCATGTCAGCTTCAATTTTCATCATTGCCTTCATAATGTGGTTGTGTAGAGGTGATGATTTTTCATATGGATACGAGTTGGATTATAATTTTCATACATTATAGTTTGTCTTCTTTGTCTTGGATATAATAGTTTTTATTATATCTTTTTTCATATTATTTATAATCTAGTTTAAGGTATTTATTTAGACATATTCTATACTTGTATCAGTTATCTTTTTCATACCTCACCATGTGACAATCAAATCAGGTGAGTTTTTTGTTAGAAAAGGTTAGTCTTTTACAACTTCTATGTTTTGGTGAAGATTTTAGCAAAATCTTAATATAGAGTTGAGATTCAGTAATGTGTATCATCCTTATATAGATGGTCAAAATAAAACAACAATTCCATCCCTATATTATATTATAATATCCTTCAACATGGATTTCAAAGGTGGTTGGGATCGACACCCTTCTCTATTTTAACTTTCATACAATAATACGATTCACTTGAGCATTAAAATAGATCCTTATGAATCCCTTTGTGGAAATTATTGTAGACCAGAATCATAATTGAATGAATTTTTCTAAATAATGATATTGGGGCATGATATTACATATTAAATGGTAGTGAATTATTGGTCCTTTCAGAAACATGTAAGGGAAGATTATAGATCATATAAATGTTATGCCAATAGTGGTCAAACCAATATGGAATTTAAAGTTGATGAGAAAGTGTTTATATGAATTTTTACATGGAATAAAAAATGGAAAACTATGATCTTGGCATATCATTCCCATTGAAATTATTATACAAATAAGGACCATAGTTTATCACTTCCTACTTCTAGAAAACGTCTATTAAGTTCATGATGTGTTCCATTTATATCTCTATATGAAGTACATACCTGACATATCACATGTACAAAAATCATAGGTTGTATGCTAGAGTATGATATTTACTACAGGGAATATTTGGATAAGATTATGGATTACAAATAGAAATTTTAATGAAACAATACCACTCACCTGGTCAAATTTTTCTTGGAAAACAACTAGTTTATAGAAGCTATATGGGAGCCTGAATATGCAATGAGGAATAATTATCCTCGGTTGTTGGTGCCAAAGTGATGAATTCTGAGGGAAAAATTCATTTTAAGGGGGTATAATGTATCACCCTGATACGTTGAGGAATAGTTTTTTCAAAAAAATTAATAATTTCAATATCATATATTACATTGAACACCTATTTTATCTTGTATTTCACACAACACTTATTTTGGCTTATGTTACACTTGCCATTGAGTTTTAACAAACTGTTATATATTATTAATATTATTATTTAAATGTGACCATTATAACCTAGCCACTAAATATAATGATATTATCAATAATAAATATGTATTAAATATTTATTATAATGATTTTATATAAATAAAACATATTGATAAATTACTTAATTTTGTGTAAAGGTCATTATATGTTTCAAAAATACTATTTTTTTTTCAAATGAAGATATTTATATATATTTATGAAAAATAATAAAATTAAAATTTACCACTTCTATAAAATCAATTTTAAAAAATAAACTTAATTTTTAAAATATTCATATAAAAATTATTTTAGGGTGAATTTTTGGGATTTTTAAAAAATATTAATTTTTCAATGAATAATGAAAAATATTGGTTTTATTTGAAATTTGATTTTCATTTATACATATATAAGGTTATTTTTTTGTATTAAAATAGGTAAAAAAGAAAAACTATTTAAATTATATATATATTAATCCAATTTTTTTTCATTCTAATATATTCATAATCGAATTTTAAAATAAAAAAATTATAAACTTTTGAGCAATTTCTCTTTGAAACCACACTTTCCCATATCTTATGTGGGTTGAATTTTAAATTAAATTTTCAAACATATGTAAAAGGAATTTAAAAATTTTTAATACATATTTGGATCATCAAATTTTATATTATAAAATAATTTCAACTTAAATTTTTACAATAATTTATAGAGAAAACGTTAAAAATTATTTACGGAGGTTAAGGTGAAATTGGGTTTACCAAATATTAATCTAAAATTATAAGGGTAAAAAATGACCCAAAATTTTTCCAACACAAATTAAATTTCAATAAATAAATTTTATTTATTATTTCGTCAATTATGGTCAATTTTTGAGCCTTGTTTCAGGATAAAAACGTGGATACACTTTTTTCATTTCAAAAATTACAAGGGTGCCACTCACCTCACTTATAAAAGGCCACCCACTCTCCTGTTATATTCAAATATTAAAAACCAATTTTTTTTGAAAATAAATCAAAAAATATATTTCTTAAATCCCTCATCTCATCATAGGAGCCTTATTTAATTTATAAATCAATCATATGAAGCCTTTTTGTTTTATCTAAAATATGTTGTATAAAGATGATGTAACGTCTCTAACTGTGAATTTTATTTTATTTCTTCCTCCACACACATAATTTGTTATTAAATCTTGATTAAATAATATCCTTAGTATCTTAAGTATATTAATATGTTGTTATTATATTTTCAATTCCAATATCAATTTCTTATTCCATCAAATGGCTTATAAAATCATCATTCGTTTGTACGACAGACTGCAGCCTAACAGATCAATGTTATTCATTTTCCATACCCACCTATAATTTATTTATATAATGATATATTTATTGATTATATGAGATATTTATGATATTAATATTATTCTAGAATCATGATATCACATATTCCTTCTTAATTTTCATTCTGTGGGAATACGATAACATCGTTCATATGTACGATGTACTACCTCGTCCTGAAGCGATGTGATTCACTATTCACATACACTTTACATGGAAGGTAATAATGAATTATTTAAATAAACACATGATATATATATGTTATAAAATCTATTTCAAAATGTTAATATATTATCAACCTTTATTTCTTTAAATCCTTATAGAAAATGGAAACATCATTCAATTCTACGTATGACCTATCGTGTCCATGAACTGTGGATTTGACTCTCTATCTATAACTTTTTTTGATTAATATAAAAAATATATAATGAATTTATATTTAATTAATATCATGATTAATGTTATAGATTATATTTAATGATTATCAATGTGAGAGGACTAAAAATAAAAAAACAAAACTCATAGGAAAAACAATACAATTATCACACCAAGCACGACTTTAACATTGAATTGCTAATAAATGGGTAAAAAAAGGTCATAAGAAAATCATATATGGTATGATATTTATAAATATGGTTCTATAATATATTTTTAATGAACATATATTTATTTTATATTTGGTTTTTATTTGTATGAAGGGATTGAATACATAATGTAAGAGATTTCAGTCTTATATTTTACTTTTGTGTGACACATTCAATATTTACCAACACTTTATTTTATGTGATTTGTATACTGAATATCAATTTATTATGTGATTATTCTTCTGAAAATTATTTAAATTTAAATTATCAATTTAGTATATATATTTCATGGGGTTTAATAATAAAATGTTACCAAACCAGAAAATAATTTTTGTCACAATTATCATTCTTTGAAACATATATTATGTTATCCACCTATATTATTTCATGATATGCATATACAAACCATTTGAAATGTAATATCCCGAATTTATTTATTCTCATTATGTTTTATGTCTCATAATTGTTTTTATTTCATGGGGCTTATGATTTATTATAACAAAGAGGTAATTTCTTTACAGTACAATTTGATCATTTATCAAGTTTGTTTATGTTTATGCTTCCAATAATGAAATTTTATAAACCATTTCTAAATAAAATCCTTAATTTTAATCTCCTATAGTAATGTGTTGAAAATAAAATTTTTTTACATTCAGTTTTCTCTCTTTATGAACTTATGATTTCAATTTTTTTTAAACAAACTATATTTCTACCTTTGTTTAAAAATAAAATCTATATTATGTCTATATTTTCGAAAAAAAATTGAAAATTGTTTTAGATTTCCTCTACGATTGTTTATGTTAGTTTTTTCCATTTTTTATTTTCATTTTTTAAAATTTATTATTTTTTATCACTCTCCCAACATGAACCATTTGGATTTTATGGAGAATGTTAAATGAACAATTTTTTAAACATGTAAGGCATGAACAAAAATTTCCAGACGTCATGACCATTATTTTATTTAAAGATTATTTTACAGGTTTTCAACATTATTTTAAAATTATGGATTTAAAAAATATTTTATAAAATTTTAATTTTTAATTTTTTTCAAAGAAATGATATCTTCTTTAAGAAATGTTCAATGTGATAATTCTTTAAAATTAATTTTTGATCTTAGATGAAGTACTTTAATGTTAATTATTATTTAATAGGGATATGATAAAAGGATACAATTATTATTTTTTGTCTCGATGGATATTTTTTATGATAAAAATATGTTTATGAAACGTGTTTATTTACCACAGGTTATATTTTAATAAAATCCTTATGAAACCTACTTCTTTTTCCACAGGTTATACTTTGAGGAAATGAGGAAATGATTATAAAACACATTTTAGTTCATGGTTTATTATAAGATGAATGTTTTATGGTTTTTTAAAACACATATTTATTATTTTCATCATTTAATGGGTGGTACCTATATCTCCCTCCAATGCACTGGGAAATAATTAATGTTATCTGATCTTAAAGAGTACTTGAGAGGTTATTCCAAGACTAAAAGAGTTTTAATTAGAGGTTATCAAAAGCTCGAAAGAGGGTACATGGTATGTTAAACCAAGCCTAAAAGAGGGTACATCGTTGATTATTCCAAGATTAAAGATAGTACATGGGTGGTTATCTATGGACTAACAAGTTATGATTATCTCGGTGGGTGGCCTTGCAATTTGTTTTATATGATTATGTATATTCCCAAATTTTTTTCATTATTATAATTTTATGATCTAATGTATAATATTCATTTAATCCATTAATATTCATGTATTATGGACATCCAATACTTATTCCATTACACTTGTTTATGATCTATGATATAAAGGGTATTATTTTTATATGTTATTCTTAGGTTATCATACCCATTTTCTCATGTTATATTGATATATCCATTATTTACTCAAAATGATAATTTTATCTCACCTATTATTATGTTTCCATTACCCTATATATGAACTAATATCATATTTTGGATACATCCAAGGGTAATAATTTTGAAGAAGTTAGTAATAGATAGTGTACCTCACTTAAGGAGGTGTTTATTATGTGTCCAAATTTACAAAGGCACTGAACTTAAATGACTATGATGTGGATTTTTATGCTATATAATAAATATTCATATATGAAGATTTAATATTAATTTATGAGAAGTATGTTCGCTTAAAAAATTATTTTTCTCTCCTCTAGGCATAAACCAACACCTATGAAAACAATAAAATGTAGCATTTGAACAAGGACTGAGCCATTACATCAAATAAAACTCTAATGATTCTCATAATTGAGAATCAAAACCAATTCATAAATAAAAAAACAACCGCAAAAACAAATTACCCCTGGGAGATAATACTCAACCAAGAACAACATCATCCATAAATTATAATTCATAACAATGATAAAAAATACCAATCAATTCAGTATAGAAACATGAATATAAATATCATGGGAAAGGAAGGTTCAAAATATCTTAGGATATTGAGTATTATTTTAATAATAATGGTCACATATACTCTCTTTAAATCAATCATTAATCAATAATAAAAGAAAAGGGGGAGCGGCACACCAATGAATCACCTTATCTTGATGATATATAATCTCAAACGACCAATCCATGAACAACATGCCATTTTCATTATATAAATCACCCAAATAAATGACATGGGACCCTTCATGAAGATATAGATGAATATATGATATGTGGAAGGAATTATGGAATATATCCATCTATGGGGGATGTTCTAAAAAAATCAACTACCATGAAAATGTTCTCCAACACATAAAAGGGACACATAAAAAAAGTGGAAATATTTCTTTAATGACTTAAACAACTCTTCCAATAATGAGTATAAACCTTAAATAACACATGATCCCATACATAAAACTATTGAGGTCTAATACTCCAATAAATATAATTATTTTTATGTTCTTTTACTACCTTTATCTATACTAACATCATCTATCCATCTTTATTATACTCTACAACTGATGTAGTCTATGTACTACAGATTTTCCACCCTCGGTCTGGCAATGTAAATGCCTATAATGTTGTGCATTAAACAACTTGAATTTAGGGATATTGATTAATTAATGATTACTTATATTATATGATAAATCATCCAAAAGAACATGTATCACACATGGTCCACATAAATTTAGTACACATCCAAATAACTTTTCATTATGAAACTAAGATTCTTGATATGTCTTTTTATAAGTTTAAGTATGGAGTAAAATTATAAGGACTAAATGAGTGGAAAATAATAGTTAAAACATATCTATAATCATGAGAAATTATATATTTCAATTATATAATATTGTTCTGGGTGTCCCATAAAGCTTCATTATCTCATCCACATACACCATTACCAAAAAATACACACCATGTGACTCCTTAATTACAATGAAATGTGGTAAATTCATTATCAAATCCATGATTTATCTAATAAAATCACATACTCCCTAATATTAAGGAAAAATGGATACTAAAAATACATCTATGTACTGTCACATGAACATGAGGTAATTTCAGGGATGCAACAAAATAGAAGGAAAATAGTTCTCTCTATTTTCCTATTGGAAGACCATGTATCAAAATAAAAACATCGAAAACAAAAATTTCAACCCTATACAATATAACAAACCTTTCAAAGCATGATAAATCACAGATATTACCAAAAAAATTATCAAATGTTATCTATGAAAATATTAATAAGCACCTATCATATCATCGATGATATGAAGAAAATCCCACAAAAACGCAATCATTCATATTCACCCAAATAGAATATAATCCTTTTAAGGATTATAAATAATTACTAATGAAATCATTCGAAATATATTATCAATTAGAACTTGTGATATCTAATGTATAAAATAAACATCAAGGAATTTAGTGCTCTTACATTAATTATAATCTTATCCATAACAACAACATGATCTAATCCACTGAATGCTTCATCCATAGACATTAGAATAGGACCTTTAAGTCCTGATACATCAGGAATCCCAAAAAAATCTCCCAGAGACATAGTAATCAACATAATAGAAAAAAATATTCCATATCATTGAGGTACAAGTGATATAAAATTCATAGCCCTATAAATATCTATCTATGAAATCTTATAAAAATTGAAATCCCAATATTAGAATATATAACTAATTCATTTATTATTTTTGTAGACAAAAAATAATTCACTGATGAGGTAATGCTAGAGGATCTTCAAGAAAAATAACACAAGTAATAACTTGAGAACAAAGGTGGGATAGTTATATTTATTTCAAACTAAAAACCTCAAAGCACATGAGATAAATTCTCTCTATTGCATAAAAATAAACATTATTAATGTTTTTGAAGAATTTAAAAAACCTCAAACATGAAATTTTTACTTTATAGACACAACAATTGGAGAATTGATCAACATCTCTATTCGGTTATTGAAAACATCCTGAAACTAATTAGAAAAATTTGAGGCATATTCCTTCTTGATCAACACTATAAAAGGGATTTTAACCCAAGAAAAATTGGACACATGCCTCCATATATTTAATTTTATACCTACTTACCTATGATAATATTTTACATTCTTGGATACTTTCCATTTAATAACTATATTTTTTCTTAAGTATCGATGAACAATCAATTAAAAGAAAATATATTTCCATGAAAATAAACCTTTATTGTAAAAAAAATACTATTAATGAACCTACCATATATATTGTGGTGTATAAATATTTACATGATAATCCTCATATTCTTAGCATAACCATCTACTAACTTTGAGTACCCAATACATTTATTGATGAGAACTACCATGAACTAAACTAGTAACCCATGAAATATATTTTTCATGAGTCCCATAAAAACAATAAGGGATTTAATGAAACTGAAATATATATATATAAACTCAAATTCCAAAAAAATGATATTGGAAATTATTCTTCTTGATATCATATTCCCTCTACTTCATTTGATGATATCATAGTCATAGATTAATAAAATAAATCCAGTCTAATTCAACTGATTTTATTTATAATCTACACATGGGTAGGGGTAATGGTTCTTGAATTTTACTAGATTTAAATACTAATAGTCTATGGTCAACCTTAAACTAAAACATTTATACTTGGTGAATAAAATCATCAAATCCCATAGTAACACATTACATTTAATGAAACCCTTATAAAATTAATAATTTACCATAATACACGCCTCCCACTAATAAGAAGTTATAAAATTATAAGGCACTATCAAAATCAGAGATACTTTAGAAAAAATACTATACTAAACTCGATATCACATCAAATGGGTAGTGAAATTACAAATTTAGGAAAAAATTATGGGAGCCACTCAATATCACAAGGAATCACATCTATCTGAATCTTTACTAAGAACAACACTAACACAAATAACTGATAAGATATGGGATCCAAACCCCAATGAAATATCTAATGGAAAATATCACAAAACCATACCACCTTATAGTTATCCAAATTAATGAATAAAACACTCATAATAAAGTAATCAATGAATAAACACATAGAACACAACTAATCCATGTTTAACATATCATCTCAAGGTTCTCTTTTAAATAAGAATATATCCCACCGCGGATGATGTTCCCCATTATTGGCTCAAAAACCAGACATGAATTAATCATATTTGACCAAAATTTATCATTCATTAACAACACCAGAGGAATTGGAATACTCTTAACCTCGAGAAAAGTGATGATAATAAATGAGGGAATAATAAACCAATGTAAAAAACTATAATCAATTAATGATAAATCCATTGTAAAAATAATAAATTATAACATTATAAAATATCTACACTACTTGGTGTTGAAATATACATATAATGAAAATTTACATATATTTATTCTTGAACACATAATATCTATTGTAATCTACCAATATAAAAATTAATTACCCTATTTTCCCAATGGAGATGAATGTTATGGGGTTATCACATGATTTCTCAATTTCCCCTATGTTGTTCATAATCATACTAACCTTGTTGTTGACAATGGATTAGGGGTATCTAGTACTTATGATAAATTTGAAGTTGACCAATAATGTCGTTCTGACCACAGAAAACAGTAATACACTAAAACAGATGATGTACATGGCCTACAATATAAAAATATTGTTGAAAAATACTATCTATAGATACATGATAAATAAAACCCCTATATAAATTTTCATAATACTATTTATGTAGACACCATGATAGTTGAAACCATGAACATCATGGCATATGAGAGAAATTATCTATTTTCATACTGTTTTCAATGTTGTGATGAAACCCATACTGAGAACCCTACACCACATAGAAATCTTATCAATCACCATAACCTATTATAGAACCTTCAGATAAGTAGGAAATTAAAATGGGGAAACATGGTGTTTGATAACAAGAGGAAAAACATCATAAAAATTTCTCACTATGTTCCCCTCATCTAGAAATCCATTAGCAGAAAATAGATAATTTCATTTAGTCTACTATGATCCTTTATGTGGATGACAAATAAAATCCACCTACTTTTCCTCTATCATCAAATAATAATGAAAATAAAATTTGAACTATATATGTAAATCATCATAGGAATAATTTAATTCATTATGCTCCATATGTATTATAAACCATCATTGTCACATAGCTCCCCACTACTGACTAAAACAATTTCGATCCAATGTTCCATCCAACATACATCTAAATGAAGATAATTTATATCATATATAATTTGATAATTTTCTCATATTTAGAGACACTCCACTCATACCTGTCCAAGCTCTATTTCAGAATCATGTATTGGTTCATCATTTATGACTCACCATCCTACACTGGGTCAATTCTTTTATGGTTAGCTATATAATTTTTAACACCTTTTAAATTTTAACCACCAAAATATGATGACTACTATCTATATTTTTAAGTAAATAAGGGGAAATTCATGTGAATTGTAAAATTAAATTAATTTAAGATCATTTATTTAAATTAATTTAATCTTTTCTATAATCTATCCCATTAAAACACCATAATATTCAAACATGATGCATGTATAACTCCTACCTATCTAGCCTAAGGGATATAACAGATCAAGAAAATCTTTCAATAAACTTATGGTCATAAATTAGATCATATATATCCCTAATCACATATGTCCAGATTTATCTCCCTTTTTACATTATATAATATGTTTTCAAAAATTCCAATCCATAAAAAAACAATAAATCATTATTAACGAATTGATGTAGTCTCTAAACTAACACTCATCCATATCATTGATACCAAGATTTTTTTACTTGGACCCACTGTGAAGTCCTCTTGGTTTAGCTATGAAGATTAACATGGCCCATGAATGCTTTTACTAGTAGTCTATAGTGAGTAAACTTAAACTAATGATATAAAAAATGGAGTAATTAACATCACAAATCCATGGAATATGTTAAACCAACAATGAAATACATAAAATCAAATCTAATTCCCAATCTATTGGGCAAGAAAATACCATATATAACAAATACCTCTAAAATAATACACAAAAACTATAATGGAAGTGACTATGAGAGAATCAATAAGGGTTAAGATACTGATTTTTACCTCAATAACTAACTCCCTCAATGTAACCAAAAAATAGACTTATATATATATGGTTCAGAAAAAATGTACGTTCATTAGTATCCTTCTTTAAAAATTATCCTAAAAACATTGAAAAGGACTAATAGCGCCACAATGAAAAAACAAAAGATCCTTTAGAACCTATATGAACTTCACTATCATCCAACCTCATCAACTCTTTCTCAACCAATATCACATTAGTGTTGAATAATTATAGTATCAATGCATATTTATCAAAAAGATACACTGCATCAATATCCAAATTGATCTCATTGGTTTTATGCCACATTGACATAAGTCTTTCACTTCAAAAATTTCAGAATAAAAACATAACCACGTCCAAGTATCCACATAAAATAATTTAAATTTTAGATACCTCAATCCTATAAAACACCATAACCAAACATAAAATCATCATCACATTATAGTTTCATAAACACGAAGGTAATCAACCTCGTTCCCTTCTCCAACGATGCATGACACCCACCATGTAACAAAAAAACACATCCAAGTACACTAGTATATACATAATCTAACAACTATAAATTATAACCTCTATATTTATACCTAGATTGGGTATGAATTTCCCATAATATGTATGAAGGGGGATATTAGAAGAGGGAGAATCCATCCATAAATTCTATTTGTAACTAGTATGTAGGGAAAACACCAAAAACCTATGTCTTATATGGGAGCAGGTTAGTTTACCTAAATAAATTTTATGTGGGTAAAATATAACTATAAATAATAGTGGATATATAAATCACAAAAATTACAAGGCTAAGTGTAAACAATAAAAAAACCATCATAAAAACCCACAAGATACACCAAAATATCACAATCATGAAAAAAGATTACCATTATAAATAGAACACATCAAGAACTATCCATCTACACAAGACAACAAGGATATGAGTCTTAATATATGATTTCATTAATTATTATTAATTTATATATATAATGTAACCATCCTTGTTACATTATATTTTCCATGGTTAATTTTAATCTATTCACTAATAAATATTTTCCTTCTATCAATCAATATTTTTTTATCTCATTTTTTCCATCCATTATATTTAATTTTCTACATTTATTTTATCCATAATCAATTATCAAATAATAACACACTATTTATATCTTTATAACCCACCATTTCATTTATTTAACGAAATTACATGCCATCACAATATAATAACATGAACCTATAACAACCAAACCATCATCACATTCTGTTTCATATTTCAAAAAATATATTTTTTTACTTATTTTAATTTTTTATTTAATTATTAATTGTTTTCTATCAATTCAATAATAATGAGAAATATCCATCACAAATAATAGTACAAATAACATGATAATATCTTCCACCAGACTATCAATTTATAAGAAATAATATATAATTTCAAAAAGAATAATCAAACAAAATTCATTGAATAAATATCATTCATTATAATTCCCTATTTTATTTAGTTTTATTTATACTATAAACCTAATGTATGAAAAAAAGATTAATCATAAATTCACCCATAAACAATGAAATAATTTTTTAATCCTTTGTGTTAACTATAGATTTTACATCATTTTCACAAGAAAATATATAAAATCTAACTGAACATGATACAACACACATGGGTTAACCATAAGGCCTATTAAAGAATATTCCTCATAACAACCACAACACAATTAAATCAATATTGACTTAGCACAATGACCACCTTCTCCTTATAAGATATGATAAATAGGGAAAGAATATATGAATAGAAATAGAATTCTACTAATATCTAAAATATGATTAACGAATAATGGCAAGGGAAAAAATAATCAAGGGATGACTATGGATATCTAAAAATTTACATGTTTTTTTCTTAGAGTTTGATGGATGTTGGGGAAATAAGAAATTATTTGTGAAAATTTAGTAATTTTTAACCAGTCCTGAAAATTAATGGATAAATGTGTGATAGTTATTACCATGGGACAATGAATCACCATTTCAAAAATAAGGTCATGTTATATCCCTAATTACATAGTAAAGAAATAGAAAAACTAATATTAATTTAATATATTAAAACATATGGATTGATACCATGGTAGAACACGAAATACCTTTAGAATCAGGGATCAATTCCCTAAATTTACCCCCACAACTAAAGAACCACAAATCAAACACAAACATAATGTAACTAAACACTATACCAAATACATCAAAGAGGAAAAATAAGAAATAAAAAATGTGGTTATTTATGGAATAATGAGAGGGGTCATTTCTCAATCATCCATAATCAATTATTACATGAAGTATCATATATATAAAACCTCAAGGACCAAATATGACAACCAAGAATAATTTGATAAAACCAAAAAATATCATCACCACAATGTCATAAACCTACCCCACCAAAATATCTATCCACATTTACCATAAGATCAAAATAAATATTTTCATATTAAACCAATGATTGATCTCATGTTATAATATTTAGCAAATCTTCATGTTACAACCAAACCCAATAAAAAAATAACAATTTTCATACATTGATATATTGAGAAACCAAAATATCATTACTAACACATCACACCAAAACTCAAGAACCACATAATATCTTGATTCCTCCTCAAATTACACACTAGACTAAAAACATCCATCAACTACAGAAAACACCCATGGTAAAATGCATAAGCACACACAATAATACATTTACCTAGCTGAAATTTTACATTCAACACAATTTTCCTTCCTCTATACAACACCAAGAACCTATAACATTCCAAATACTCAATGTAACTTTTAGAAGGTATAATCCAATATAATTTATATAGAAGAATATTCAAAGGTAGTGTTGGTCACTATATAATGTTTTAGTGGTTTCCTATTCATGTGTTTTGAAATAACATCGAAATTGATCATTACAGACTTGAATTATATAATATGATTTTTAATAGAAAAATTGATCTGCAAAGAGTTTAAAATTATGAAATTAATTGACTAAAATTATAAAAAACAATTAAATTTTGTGCCACATGTTACAATAATATATATATATATAAAATATTCATATGATTATTTTTTGACAAATTTAGTTGTATTAGAAGAATTAATTTTGAATTATATTCTTTGGTTTAATTATTTTGAACAATAATGTAATTTTTATATTGATTTAGATTTTATCTAATTTAAATATCTTCAATCTCAGTATATCATTCAATATTTTCCCTTAACACCAATGTTTAAATTATCTATCGATGAATATCAAATCCAACCTAATGGTACTTTTATTAAAAAATCCAAAATAATATTAAAGGATCATTGTTTTTATTTATTTACTATAATGGTTATATATTATGATATTGTAAATGGAAATAAAAATATTAGAAACATAGAATAGTGGTATATTCTTATTTATATTTAATTCAATTGAAACTACTTATTGGATCTTGATCTAAAGAGTGCTTAGGGAGAATTTTCACTTTATTTGGTTTTGAAATTTCATTAATAAAACGAAGTAGTGGTATTGTAGTTTGCAATATCCAAACATGAAATGGATACTAAAACATGAAATTGAGGTAATTATGAATTTTTCTCATCCCAAAGTTCCAATCCACACCCACAAAATTATGGATATATAAATATCACCACAAACTTAAACTATGGATAAATGGTATTTACATCGAACTCAGAAAACATTTTCATTAATATAAAATAACAAAAATCAAAAACCAATAATGACGATACAAATAATACAAATAAATTTTTGTATCAAACCTATATTTAGTTCCCTATTATAAGTGAAACCTTATGATAGAAACTTGACCTATCTCCAAATGCAGCTCATCCTACAAAACTCTTTACTATAAAATACTTTCGTCATTATCTCATCAAATGAAAAGAAAATATTGAAACATATAAATTATTATTTATAATCTATATTGGAACCACATTTATCATAAATGTTTATGTGAAACACCATGTAAGATTTCCTAAAAAATTCCCCATACACACCTTCCATTTGAAAATCAAGTAGAAGATAAATTATTTATATAAATCATTCCAAAAACCCATGAAATTTTTGAAAACTAAATTAAATAACATTAATAATAAAAATTTATGTACTAAAATGTATAACATATATAAAATATAATATGAAATTCACTTATAACTAATGAAAAAACATCAAATAAATGAAAACAAAAGATCAAAAATAAGAAATTTCCAAAAAAAACAAAAAAACCCATATGACAACCAAATATTAGGGAACCTTAAGAAATTGAGTGATATTCAATAATGTGAATCACTAACTCATGAGAAGATACACAACCCCCAAACCTCAAATTTTCATTACCAACAATATCCCCACAATAATGTGGGAGATTAGGACCATGCCACCACATCATGACTAATTCAGACCCTACAAAATTAATTTACATTAAAAAAATAATATATAATACCTCATTATAACAAACCATGAGTTTAAAGGTTATTAAAATTTTGAATAAATTTATGTTTGTATACTATATTTGGGTTATTTTTTCATGAATTGTGATTTAGAACACGCATATGATCAACAAGACATATCATGGAAAGTTTTTTTTATGGGGATCAAGTCCTGAGAGATATTTTGAGTAAACATAGTAGTGATAGAGATATATCTGAAGGACTTGCTAAAATGACAGAACAATTTTTTTATATATAACCCATAGGGTTTTCTACGATGGCCTGTTTTAGGATTTACTCATATGGGAGTCATGGTGAGTTTTATATGGTTTCATGTTGATAGATGATGCATTGGGGTTAGGGATGTAGTTATGAAGGATGGAACCTATTCCTAAAGGGGTGTATCATAACAACACCCATATTTTTTATTATATAATGGTGGTAGGATGAGGTATAACCTTTATTCTCAGGATTTAAAACTACTATAGTGACCTAGGATTAATATAAATGGACATTTAATCATTTTATATGAATATTTAATACATTACAAAAGTACATACCCAAGGACTATATCAGTTTAGTGTCTTTGGAAACATGGAACAAAATCTTCTAACATGGTGAAATATCTTCAATGTTTCCTATAAATATCTTCCGCTTTAGTAAATTTACTTAAAAGAATTATATATAACATGGGGAAAGGAAACATAAGAATGGGTGATATCATATTCTCATTAAGGGTAAATAAAGAAGATGTGTATTTATAACATGATTATAAGATAACGAGAACATGAAAATAACATTTGAACTTTATACACTTCAAATCGAAGATCATATACATGAGTTGTGGAATAAATAATGGAAGTTCATAATATGTGAATCATAAGGAAATAAATGAATAAGAGTCACAAGAGAATAAATTTTTCATAATACATAAACTTGTGGTAGACACATAATAATATAAAAGCATTCACTATAATTCAAAGCTCATTGCCAAAAATTTTCATGGGACATCATGGGGACAACAAGAACTAGATAGGAAACACTAGCATCCCTAGTAACATTAATTTCCTTATAATGGATCATGTTACACCTACTTACTATTGTGTAATGAGTTTACCCTTCTTACCTTAGTGGATTGGGTTTCCCATTATTCTCATAGTTTATTAGTGTTCACTGTATTTACTTTGCAGATCAAGATAGTCGACTTGTTTCCCATCATTTTCTCATGAGATATAAATCTTTACCCTATTCATTGGAGGGAGATAAAGGTACCACCAATCAAAAAATGGAATCATACAAATGTGTGTGATAAGAGACTATAAAATTAACCATATCAAGGCTTATAATAAGAGATGTGTTTCAGAAACATCATAACATAACCCATGAAATGAAATGGGTATCATAAACATGTCATCATATCATAAAATGTGGAAAATAAAGAGGTTTCTTCATCATTTGAACAATTCATAACCTACGAAATATAGCATGTTTCATAAATATATAACCCATGGACGAAAAAAAGTGTCCTAGAAATCATGAAATCAAAACATAAACCATTTGGAGAATGACTATGAATGATACCCTTGTATCATATCCCTAATAAATCATAAACTATATCAAAGGATAACAGCTTAGTTGGGGAAGGATTATGAAATATCACATGAAAAATTTCTTAATTAAAATAGTATTTCTTTGAAAATAACTTTTTAAAAAATGAAACAATTTCAAAATACTTTTCCATGAACAACATATTGAATTTTTTTTAGTGGAATATTTTAAAAATTCATTAAAATATTTCTCGGGACAATATCCTTTACTCTTTGAAGAATTATATTTAAATCATAATTTTTTTAAAAAAATTTCTTTTATAATTAACTATAAAAACATTTAAAGGAATCTAAAAACATTTTGAAAACCATTTCTTTGAAAATAAAAATGAAATCTTTTAAATAATTCTTGAAAATGATTTGAAAATCATTTATTTTAAAATAACATTGAAAACATATTTGAGAAGTAAGTAAGTATTTTGAAATCCATTTATTTTAAAATAACTTCTAATAATTAAAATGGTAGCTTTACAACTTTTCTAAAACCATTTCACTGAAATTTACTTTGAAAATTCATAAATGGATATTGAAAATGTTTTTAAAACCATTTATTTTAAAATAACTCTGAATAATTATAAGGGAATAATTGAAAGACACTTTAATTTTTTTAAAACAAAAAATATTTTTGAAATCATTCTTTTCTAAAATTATCATAAAATACAACATAAAATAATTTTTTAAAACATTTTTAGAAAACAAGGCTTTGGAAGAACATAGATTTCTGACTAAAAATACAACTAATGTTAGATATTCTAATTTTTTTTCATAATTATCATAAGTATAAAAGAGTTTAAAAATGTTACCATAACATTAATATATCATGAATAAAAAAAATAATAATAAAATTCATGATAATTCACGAGATATAAATCATAATATTTTATTAATGGAATCATAATCATAAACAATCTTCATAAACGATGATATTGTAGCTAGAAACTGTTACCACTATAGTAATATTGAAACATATTCCACATGGAAAAATAAAATTACATGAAACATAATATATCATTAAAGTATGTAGATTTATTATATAACATTTCAATGGGGTACTATATACCGCTCAAAGAATAATATAGTAGCATAACATGACATGTGACTCAAAGATGTCCAATTGAGACAAAATTACTTTACCGATTTGGTAACATTTGAACCCTAAAATAAAAGAAATAAAGATACTAAAATGGAAATGTAATTACCATTAAATTAAAGAATAATAATCATAGAATAAATTCGTGTTAAGTATATACTCTACAAAAATGAAACAAGTGGTGAATACGACATAAGTCTCACATAAATAAATGTGATCCTAAAAAATCCCCTCACCACTTGAGTATCTTTTGAATCGTGATATCTGTACAAGAATATAATCAATTGAAATATTTAATATCATTAAATAATATATATTCATGATATATAATTTCATATTTCAGTATATACATCACAAAATAAGAATAAGTTGGGAATATATCATATATGTCACATAAATATAACTGAGATGAGAAAACCCCTGCTTTAAGCCTTGAATTTCTTGGTACATGTTCAAACATACTATATAACAAACATAATTTTACTATACATATAAAAAAGATACATATTTTTATATATAATACCATATATTATTTACTTATGACTTTACAATTTACCTTTTATTAACAATTCCATGTTAAGGTAACATTTTAGGTAATAACCACTTTGGTTTTCGTACATGTTTTGACTTGTTATTATTGATCCTCTTACATATATTATGGTTTACATATCTCCAAAATTTAAAACATTATTTATATATCATATATATTCATTATATAAATATATATAAAAATATATAAAATATATAAATATGAAATGAAATACACCATTCAGGGAGATGGTAGGCCGTATGTTCGCTTGAATGTTGTTTTTTTTTCTTGTCGAATTGTAAGAAATAACATTCATAATATATATATATATATATATATATCTGTGTGTGTGTGTGTGTGTTATTAAAATAATATTTTTATGAAATATATATCATATAAATTTAATAATATCATCCTTAATACATTTCATGTAAATTTTTAACGAATCACATTACTTTGAGGTAACGGTAGTCCACTGGTCAATAAATAATATTATCGAATTTCCAAAAAAAAATGAAATAATGAAGGTATGTGATATATACTAATTAAAAAATAATAAATAAATAATATATATAATATAAATTATACAAAAAATAAATTTTATCATTATTTCCAACTTTGGAATATGTTAGTGGAAGAATGAAGGATATCAGTTCGTGAGGTGGTAGTCTGTTGTACACACGAACGATGATTGTGTATCCCATTTGATGGATGTGTGTGTGAGTTTTGGTAATAAAATTATTCTTAAAAAATATCAGTATATTTAGGACACTTATTTTATTAAATAATAACAAAATAAGAATAATTTATGGGATAGAGAATGAAATAAAACAAAAGTTCTTTTTGAAGGTGGTTACCTATTCTTTGGGTAATTACTCTTGGTTTGAACCAATGAGATTATTTGGTTAGAATTAATCACAATGAGAGGAATATAAGATAAAGAGAGTTAATATTAGATATTATTTGTGTTTCTTCTTTATGATCCAAATGTCTTGATTGGTGTGAATAAGTGAAGGGATGGGGAGGGGGTCTTTTATAGTAGAGGTGGAGTCACATTTTTTTAAATATGAAAAGGTAAATACTATTGAGAAGTCTCCCTTACATAATGTGTATCCAATAAGGGTCCATTATATGTCAAATGTATTATATGGTTGAAATATGGTCAGAAAATGGCTTTTGAAGATCTGTCTAGGTTATTCCCCCTTAGGATAAAGATTAACTTCTAAGTAAACACGTTTTTACCTCAATCGATGTAATTAATTTTAATTACTTTCACTAATTTTTTTATATAAAAAACCAATTTTACCTTATTATAAATTATAATTTATTCAGATTCAAAATATTTAAACCTTTTTTTTAAAATTATAAACACATAAGTGGTGGAAATTAATATAAAATTAATCTAGCATACGTGTTGCGAAATCATATTTTTAATGTAAAAGGTTCAAATATTTTAAATGTGTTTATTTCCATTTTTAATGTAAAATTTTCCAATTACATAAATTGGGAATATTGGTTTTTATAATTTATCTAATTAAACTTTCAAACCAAATTAACATATAATTTACTATAAAAATAAATTAGATGAAAAAGCAGTTTTTATTTATGATTCAATGTTTTTCAATATTAATTAAAAACTGATTCTTCTTAGAAAAATACCAAAAATTTACCCAAAGTAATTTTTGATTTTCCATTTCAAAAGTATGCCTTATTTTTTAAAATTAAAATTATAAAATTTTAAAAAATTATTTTTAAAATAGTTTCTCCCTTAAAAGGTGAAAAAATTACCTTTTCGAAAAACACATCTTTTTATTCATAAAATTGAATTTTTATTATATAATACGTATCAAATATATTGAATTACAGTCATAAAAATTTTACTAAATATATAATATATAATTTTTAATAAAACAATTCATCAAAAGTGGGTTTTTAATTTATTTATTTAAAATTGTGTGTGTACATTAAAAAATAGTTTTCAAATAAAAGGAAATTATTTATATATATATTTGTAAAAAATATTTTCACAATATATTTAATATTATTTTTAATGTTATTTCAAATGGATAAGTGGTAACTATAAAAATATTTTTACAATAATATTAATATTTTATTATAGTTTAGTAAAATCAGGCCTTTCATGTTACCCAAGCTAATAAAGAAAATCGAAATTGATAGTAACACAATCCAAACATAGTTTTCCATAAACCTCAAGATAATATAGTAGTTTCATATAATGCTATCATAACATGGTGTTTCTTTAAATTAAATTCGAAATTAGTTCATTTTTATAACACAAGCCATATTAACTGTTCTGTGAAATGTCAAATATTAAAAAGATTAAAATAATTATGAAACAAATTTCAAAAAACATCAGGGTGTTACATTCTACCCCCATTAAAATGATTTTCCTTGAAATTCATATGGGTTATGAAAGTCTTAATAATTTAATGTTCCATTAATATAAATCCACACCATAAAAATAAATAATGAAACTTTGTTTAAAAAGAGAAAGATGAAAACATCACGGTTACCCAAAGTAACTATCAACTATATTTCCACATAGGAGAACATAGGTGGAAAGGGAAAACATGGACATGGATAAATGAATAAAAAGCATAGAGATTGATAAATATCACTAATCATAAGAATGTGGGTGATTGAGAGAAATTTACAAATCACATATTCATAAATCAAAGAAGCATGAAAGCTTTCATCGATATCATAGAAATTAATGATAATATGAATTTTTTTATTACAAATTCATTTTTCTGATGTTGAAGAATTTTCACAAGAATATAAACTTACTTGATTTAATTCCCTTCTATATTCATAATCTCACCTTCTTGTTGTATCTTGATCTATTTCCACTTCATCTATTACTCTATGAAATGAAGGTGAATTAATTATTTTTGAAGTAGTAATAGATCATAAAATCTATAGATCAAGTGATATAAAATCCCTTTTATATTTTCTTATCATTAATGAAATATGGTTTGAACATGTTATCCATTATGCATAAATCCTCATATGGCGAGATAATACTTTGATATATAAAACATCAACCAAAGTATAACACAAACCATTTCATAAATGGTTATCCTTACAACCCTTTTAAAATAAGAAAAAATACAACACTTTAAGAATGTGGTCACTAAATTTCTCAAAAATAGCCTATCATTGATCTCAGGTATATAATAAAGTAGATCTTATTTGTCACATAACAATCATGTGAATACCTTAATCATTTAGTCTCTTGAAACATGGTAATAACTTGAAATACCACAAATCCTTATTGGAAACATTCATGTTTCATTATTCAATAGTTATTTGGATACATTTCTTAAATCCAAAAATTATATAAATTCCATAAAATGATAGAATAAACCAATCTTTAAACATAACCTTCACCAGTTCCAAGGTAATCATTACCATCAATTTTACTTTATCCAAATATCATTATCTTAACATCGGGAACATATTAGGGGTTATATTTTCCGTAATTATGTGTTTCTGATGAATATTACATTTCCATTAAAGATATTTTCTAGATCACTATCACCATTAAATATATAATTTTAAATAATTAATGAAAAAAATAAACTAAAAATACTTATATACATCATGATTCATATAACATGAATTTTGAATTCCAAAACATATACACTTCAACCATAAAACTATTTTCTTAAACAGTTACTCATGTATCATCATATAATTCCTTAATACCCTTTTCCTAGATTATAAAATATTAATAATGTATTAAGGTTCGTTAACCACAATATAATCATGATTCAAAAATTTAATGTAAACAATACTTTTAGAACATCCCATACCTTTCACATGTATTTGTGGTCTCTTTATCATCAGCAGTATAACCAATACTCGTACCACCATCCTGATTCTCTTCATCAAATTTCCACTTAAGATATTGATTTATATAATTCCCATATGTCCCACATCTAAAAGAATAATTTTTAAACCAGTTCTTTCTAGTTACCAATATTGATTTAGAAAAAATTCATAGTGCGGCCAATACTTATCTAAGAATAAAACCATACAATCCTAAAAAATTTCATATAGGATTCCAAAATCATGAAAACTACTTTTAAATCTATAAAACCTTAAGGTTATACTTAAATAAATCATTATATATGTCATTAGAAATATCTCTAGAGCTATCACTAATGTTTTCTCATCCTATTTTCCAATGGTTGACAAAGATATTTCTTTGATATTGATAATAGCGACCCATGATTTACATATATGGATATTTCATAATTTTAGATGATGATTCAACACATTAAAAAAGTACATTCCAAGGACCATAATAGTTTAGTGTCTTTGGAAACATAGAACACAATATTCTAAGTTGGTTAATGATCCACAATGTTTCCCACATTGATCTTCCTCTTTATTACTTCAATATAAAATCAATCATCATAAACTAGGGAAAGGAAAAATAATAAAGGGTAAGCTTAGATGCTTAGTAATGGTAAATAAAATAGATATGTATGTATAACTTTAGCATAAGTGTAATAGAGTGTTATAGTAACATTTGAATATAATACCCTGTATATAAATGATAATATACTAGATTCATGCAATAAAGATTGAATATTCATAAGACATGAATCATAAGGAAATCAAATAACATGCATCATTTGAGCATAAAGTTTTCATAAAACATAACTTGTGGAATACACATACAAATATAAACACAATCCCTACAAGTCAAGGATTATTTCAAAAACATATTAGGGAACTTAATAGTGACTAATCCTACTATGTGAGATGCTCCACCATCCCTAGTCACATTTATTTCATTATAGTTTATCGATACACCTTATTCATATAGAGGATCAGGTTTCCCCTTATTCCTATATTGGATTGGGTTTCCCCTTCTTCCCATAGTGGATGAAGCCTATTGTGTTGTTTACCATCATTATATCCTGATGTATAAATATTTAACAAATGAATTGGATGGAGATATAGTTTCCACCCATCACATAATGAAATTATACATACGTGGGCCACAAGATAATTGAACATCCATCATATCATGACCCATAAAAAGTTATTGGTTATATAATCATCATAACATAACCTAGGAAATAAAATGGGTATCATAAAAATGTCATCATATCGTAAACTATAGAAAATAAAAAGGTTTCATAACCATTTTATCTAAGCATAACATATGAAATGTAAGAGGATTCATAAACATATAACATGTGGATGAAAAAATAGTTTAATATACATAATTCTATCATAACATAAACTATTCATAAAAACAATATGAATGGAACCATTTCATTACATTCCAATTGAATCATAAACTATATCAATGGATGACACATTAGAAGGGGAATGATTTTGAATGATTACTTGGATCATTTCTGAAGGAAAATGAGCTTACATTGAAAACAAAATTTTAAAACATGAAATAATTTCAATGTATTTTTCTTTGAAAACCACTTTGAAAATCATATAATGGAATCTTTTAAAACTACATCAAAAAATCTCATGAGGAAAATATCCTTTATACTTTGAAAAATTATTTTTAAATCATAATGATTTTGAAAACAATTTAATTTGAAAATAACCTTGAATAAATATAAGGAAAATTGAAAACATTTTGAAAAACATTTCACTGAAAATAAAATTCAAATCTTAAAAACGAATCTTGAAATCATTATAACACCCATTTCATTGAAAATAACATTGATAAATTCTATTGGAATCATCAAAAAATTTTCAAAACCATTTCTTTAAAAACTACCTTGAAAGATTATAACGGAATATTGAAAACATTTTAAAAACCATTTCATTGAAAATAACTATTAAAAAGTATAAAGGAATATTCAAAAAATTTTGAAAACAATTTCATTAAAAATAAAATTAAAAACATACAAGGGAATCTTTGAAAACCTATTTAAATACTTTTTTAAAACATAAAATATTTTTTAAATAATTTTCTGTGAAAATGAGCTTAAAATATAATTTTAAAAATTTTTAAATAGTTTTATAAAACGTACTTTTGGTAGGTCAAAATTTCGGATTGAAAAGTGAAATAATATCCGATATTCTAAAAAAAAGTTTCTCAATCATCTTAAGTACCAAATAATGAAAAATTGATCCATTACATGAAGATATCATGAATAAACATAGTATAAGGATATTTGGTGTAATTATTGAGATATAGATTGTAATATTTACTCAATGTAAGTATAATCATAAATAATCCCAATAAACGATGACACTGTAAAAATAAATTATTACCTCTATGGTTACAATGGATCACAATCCCCATGAAAGAATTACATTACATAAAACATAAAATATAATGTAAATAATTATATTCATGATATAACTTGTCAAAAGGACATTATATACACCTTTTATAAGAATATAGGTTCATAACATGTCATGTGTCTCAAAGAAGGAAAATTGAAACAAAATTACTTTAAAAATTTGGTAACTTTTGAACCATAAACCCCATTAATGAGAGGACATACAATGAATATTTAAATACCCATAAATATAAGGATAATAATAATTGAATACATTTAAGAAAATTATATACACCACACAAAAGAAAATATGTAAAGCCCCGACCCTAGTTACCCAGAGTCGGTGCATTATTAAATAACATTGGCATGATCACAAGGAAATCATGTCTCGAAAGACCGATTAATTTAGTATTATTGGAAACAAGATTCATACATTAGTTCAACTTTACATCTTGAAGAGAAATACAATACAAATATATTTCATTAGAAACATCCAAGACTCCTAGATTATGCCTGCAGGTCACTCATAACTAACTTCTTCATATCCTGGGAAAGTGAAACATAAGAAAGGGGTGAACTCAAATGCTCAGTAAGGGTAAGTAATACAATGGTAAATGACATAAATATTAAGCATGGTAAATAATTGAAACCACATGAATTTACCAATAATAAACTGGAATAATTTTATGGAAAGAATATGAGTTGAGTAAATAATGCCAAAATAAAACATAATCATGGGTATTCTACTAGTCGAATGACCACATGAATCATCAATATTATTTCCATAATGAGGGAATGTATAATGCCAGACATTCTGAAACTTTTTGTCAAGGCCTTGTCGAAGACGTCTAAAAATGATTAAGGCCTCGGCCAAAACCATGAATCAAATTGGGAAAGGGCCTCTTCCAATTCCACATCTAGTTGTCTCATGAGACCTACCGATGCATCGAGGAGCTATAGCGGGCTCCACACGTCACATACTATGTCCAATACATTCCTCATATGAAAAGGTTTAAACATATTATAAACATTCATATTAAAACTAGAATATGAAATGTCAATACTTTAACCATAAATAAAGAATGGTATAAAAATAGTACATCCACAGTAAAAAATATCACAAAACCTTCAATAAAATAAGGAAGTTTTGTATCATAATAAATCAACTCCAAATAAACTTAAAATCCATCAAAGGATGTTGACATAGATGAAATCAAAAACCCCTTTTAGAGAAATATCTCTTTCTATTTTGAAATCATTTAAGAGTCACATAATTATAAAATAAAACATTTACTTTGAAAATATTCTTATAATCTTGTAAGGTAATATTAGATGAGTTTATAATGGTAGAAAATAGCCACACCCATCATATAAGTTAAAAAAGAAATTCTTACCTTAATTTTGTCGAAAAGGTTAAAAAGGACCTTGTTTGGAAAATGAAGGAAAGATTCCTTTATAAAAATCTTATAAAAAGTCAAAAAAGGGTATAAATGACTTTAACCCATATTCTGTAAAATATTAATAATGTTTTGAAATAAATTTTTAAGAAACATGGATGTGGATGATAAAGAGGTCCCAGTAGATAATTACGTATAAACAACCTCAGATAATGAAGGGATTTTGAAATAAACCCTTACCTTGTACTTTCCTTGGTTAAGGGTAGGTTAAAATCCTGTATAATGGTTAAATAATTGTTACTAAATTATACATGAATCATATACATTAATATGATATCATATAATATCTTTTAACATTGATTTGTTAATAATATCTTAGTATTATCATCGTTTCGAGTGTTAACGGATTCATTTTTCTTTATATTCTTTGTTATGTGAGCCATATTTTTTTTGGGTGGTATGTATATTATTCATGTCAAGAATTATATCAAGTCCTTAAAACATTATTTTTAGTCATAAAATGATAATTAGACTTGAATGGATATGATGGGGAATGAATCTCATCGCGTTCGTGGAGAATGTAGTCTGTACGTACGCACGAGCGACAATATCATTCTTTTGATATTAAAATAATATATAATTGGATGGTATATCATATATACAGAATAATTAACATGTTATTTTTATTATTCACATTAATTAAACATCATTATTATACCCATCCAAATAATAATGTATTGAATGACAATTACACCACGACGTGGAGATGGTAGGCCGTACGTACACACATATGGTGATATGTCATTCAAAGGATGCATAGAATACTGAATATGGTTGAACCATATTTATAATAACATAAAAATACATATAAGATACTGGAGTTATTATTTTAGAATGGAAACAACAAATAAATAAAAAGTTCATGAAGAAAGGAACATGAAAAAGGGTGGTGAATACATTACCTCTTCTTCGAGTTCTTGCTTTTGATTTGATCAAAAGGGATACTTAGGTTAGATTTCTGATCAAACTAAGGCCTCTAGTTTTAAGTGAGGGAAGTTGGGAGGATATTTTTTTAGGGTTTGGTCGATCCAAAAGGCTTTGAAGGTGTGAAGAATTGGTTAGAAGTGGTGTCCTTTTATAAGGGGGAGGAGGGTCTGTTTAGAAAAAACTTAATGTTTTAATTTATAATAAATTTATATTAGTTTTATAATGTCTCCAAAGTGTATTATTAAAAGTCTAATGTGGGTATGGGTCGAAATAATTTCATCCAATATACTTTAGACAGGTTTGGGTCACTATAAGAACCTTATCATTTATATTTATCTCTTAGTTAAATAGTTTGACATTTACCATGCCACTTTGTATTTTTATATTATATGGTTAATAAACTTACTATATACATCTAAGATACCCCCCAAGTGGTCCATTAATGATACAATTATCATTATATAAGTCATTTTTCCGAACTTTAGATTTTTAGGAAAAGAATATCAATTAATAATATAATATTTTTTTCAAACAACTCATTTATGTCAATTTTGACAATATTTAATAATTGATTTTTGTTAAATTCTTAACCACTTTATTAATTCAAAAAAAATACATTTAATCAATACTAACATGTCATATTAACCAATAAAATTTCTGGATGATATCAAAACTTTCAAATAATATTTATTTTAACATTTAAAATACTAATTATTTGATTCTTTCATTAATAAGGAAAATACTACATCATTATTGTGTCATAAATAAATTTAATTATTCAATGTCTAAAAATTAAAAATAAAATACCATTATTTAGGAAATTGTTTTATCTTTATAATAAAAATTTATAATAGAAAATATAACATATATAACCCTATATAAAAATTGTTTTTCTAGAATATATATGCTTGTGTCATTTTTGTATTTACTTTAACTTAATTAATATAAAGTGTCATTATCACTTACAAGTCGATCCATGGGATCCCAAAATCAACCCAAATATGCCCATGGTCAGACATGTATCAACTAATAGGGATAGAACACGTTTTAGGGTAATTTATTATTATTATAATATTATTTATTACCCTTATTTACTGGATTTACCCTTTAACCGTGGTAAATAAAATATTTACCAAAGTAATTATTCAAAATGTCTAAAAATAAAAGTTACCTATTTACACAATTTTGACCTACTGATTCTAAATATTCAATCCATTTTTCTAAATTCAAAACACAGAAGTGGAATAAATTAATTTAAAATTAATTCCTGCCGTGAAAACAAAAAGTGTGTTTTTACGAAATAATAACTAACAAAAGATTGACACTTGTTTATGTCTGGTTTAAATATGAAATTACATCCAATGACCAACATTGTATTAAGTGGTAAAAATATATTCTAAATATACTTTAAAATCACTCAAATTCATAATTTATCACTATTAAATATTTCAATTAAAAAATTTGTTTTTAATTAAAATTTATTTATTTTTACTATTCATCAAAAATTGAATGTTTTCAGAAAAATACCAAAAATTAACCCTAAGATAATTTCAATATTCATAATCAAAAAATAATGTCCATTTTAAAAGATAAAATGTATAAAATTTTAAAAAGTGGGTATTACTATTCTTAACTGCTAATTTGATTGGTTGTGTTGTGTGTTAGAACTCAAAGTTGCATACAACACATGCTACTATATTATTCAAAGAGAAGCGTATCGTGGAAGCTTGGGGTGTTACAAAATATTAGTGAATACAACATAATTTTCTCAGAAATTAAAGTGAGACTAGAAATACTCATACAACTTGAGTATCTTTTGAATCGTGAGATCAATGAAAAAATAACATTGATTAAATTTTTTAATTTAATTAAATAAAGGATAATAATGATATAACATATCATATAGAATTATAAACACTACACATTAATAATAAGTTTTGAATATATCAGATATCTTATAGAAATAAAAGTGAGATGAGAAAACCCTTACCTAAGTCATGACTTTCTTTATACATGTTCAAACCTACTGTATAATAAATATCTATTAATTATAAATATAAAAAAACCATATTATTATATATAATACCATATATTATATAAATATGATTTTATATTTCTCATTTATTAACAATTCCATGTTAAAGTGATGTTTTGGGTAATAAACGCTTTGTTTTTTGCACATGTTTTGACTTCTTATTCTTGATCCTATTACATAGATCATGATTTAATTTTTTTTAAAAATTTGAAAAATTATGAATATATAATATATATTTAGTATATATATATATTTATAATAATCTATAAAATATTGAAATATGAAATGGAATACACTATTCATAGAGACGGTAGGCCGTACATATGCATAAACGATTTACCATTTTCTTGTTGTATTGAAAGAAGGAAAGTAAATAAAATATATGTAAATATATATAATTTATTATTCTAGAATAATTATTATGTCATATATATAATTTAATTTTAATACCCCCTTAATGAATTCCATGAAATGTGTAAACATACCACATCACTTTAAGAAGGTGATAGTCTATAAGTCCACAAACGAAGTTATCATATTTCCAAAAAATCGAATTAATGAAGGTATGGGTCATATAAGATTTCTATAAGAATAAATTCATAATGGATATAATATTTATCATATAAAACCTGAAATTAAATCATTATTTACAACCATGGATATAGGAAATGGAATAATGAACAACATCGATTTGCGACGTAGTAGTCTTCCATACACAAGAACGATGACTACGTATCACATTTGATGGAGGTGGGTGAGAGTGTAGGTAATAAACATAATGTAAAAAAATATCAATAAATTTAGGACATTTATTTTATTATATAATTATTTAATAATAACATATTAGGTAGTGGATGATGATATAAAACAAAAATTCTTGTTGTAGGTGGTTACCTCTTCTTTTTGTTATTCTTCTTCATTTTCATCAAACAATAACTTGTTTTAATTTAATGAAAAAGTGAGGCCTATAGTATGAGATTAGGGAAGTTGTGAGAATGTTTTTGTAGGGATTTTATGATCCAATGGTCTTTAGAGGTGATAATAATTGAGGAGGGACTTCCCTTTTATAATGTAGTGGGTGTGGTATTCTTGTAAATGTGCAAAGGTAAACACTATTGAGAGGTCTTCCTTAAATCACGTGTCTCCAATAATTAATTTTTTTCCATAAAAGTGTGTATATGGTATAAATATGTCCACAAAATTGATTTATTTCATGTATCTAGGATATTTGGCCCCTAATGTTAAAGTTTAAAAACCAAGTAAAATCATTTTTACCTTAATTTCTGTAATTAATTTTAATTATATTCACAAATATTTTTTTATAAAAAATATATTGTACATACTTGAAACTATAAATTATAATGATTCAAAATATTTAATATATCTTTCCGAATAAATAATACAGAATTGGAAGAAATTTATTTGAAATTAATTCCATATAGGTGTTGAGAAAGAAGGTTTTTAAAGTAAAAGATTCAAAATCTTGACATGTATTTATATCCAATTTCAATGTGAAATTGATTCCAATGACATAATTTGGATTAATTTATGTATTATTGAATGAAGTAATCTTTAAAATAAATTTAAAATATAATTTAACTATATAAATAAATTAGATCAAAATTCACTTTCAATTAAAATTTAGTGTTTTCACTATTTATTAAAAAAATAAAACTTCACCGAAAAATACCAAAAGAACACAAAAAGTAAATTTTGATTTTCTGATTTTAAAAATGAATTTTATTTTTTCTAATAAAAATTATTACTTTTGAAAAAATTATATTTAAAATAGGTTCTTCATTAAAAGGGGTTAAAATTATCTTTTATAAAAAATACATATTTTTATTCATAAAATTAGATTTATTCTTATCTTATACCTGTCATATTTCTTGGCTGAGTGTTAAAAATTTTAATTTATTATATAATAAACAAATTTTATTAGAAAAATTCATCAAATGTTGCTTTTTAACTTATTTATATATAATTTTGTTTTTTACATAGAAAATTAATTTTATTTGAAAAGGAAAATATTTATTTTCAAATAGTACTTTCTTCTATTTATAACTAATTAATAACCAAAGGAATAAATTTTTTTATGTAATTAATATTTTAAATATTTAGTTAGATTATTTTCATCTTAAATTAAAATAGAAATTTGAAAACTATACTAATATATTTTTTAAAATATTCGTAGTATATTGCAGTTCAACAAAACATAGCCTTGTGGGTAACAAAATATCTCAAAGGTACTTGAAATTGTGTGTAACGCAAGCCGACCATAGTGTTTCATGTATCATATGCTAATATAATTGTTGAGTTTATTGAATTATTAACTTTGTGTTGTTTGAAATATAATCCCAACATAGAGCTTTTCTATATCACAAGAAATATTTAGTGTCGTGTGAAATAAAAAAATATTTCAAATATTAAATTAAATTGAAAAAATATTTCACAAAATCTAAGGGTGTTACAACCGCAAACCATTAAAGATTCACTATGACCTTATTAATTGAATGGAAATGTCTCATTGTGACAACCTAATCATTATAAAACTAAGGAATCTATGTTTTTTTATTAAAGGTAAGAAAAGAAATTTACTAGTCAACCACCTTCCACTTAAAAGTGGATTTAAACACAAGGAGTCCCATTTTAGTCAAACAACCCCTATACCATCCATAATTAATTCCCCAATGGACTATGATGGTTATGAATGAATCTTAGTTATTTTATAATGTTTTATAATGTTTTTTAATTTTGTTCTTATATCTAATTTATTAACCAATACTTTTGGAAGATTTAAAGTACTATTTTATACCTGATTCCATGTGTGCTTAGTCGAATCTGTCAAGAAGATGGGGAGTTAATGTGGCCATGATTCTATAAATATAATGAGGTGGACTGTGTATTGTTGAGTGTATTTTTTGTTCTATGAGGATTCATTATGAGTTTTTTAGGAAAATATGACTTTCAAAATAATTTAAAATTTTAATTATGAATTTTTATAATAAATTATTTTTATTGTATAGACTGTGGTATGTCATTTTATGTATGGATGGACATGGATGAGGTGTGACATAAATTATATATTTTTTAGATCTTATATCAAGGCATATGTCCCCAATGAAATAATATCTAATCTTTTTTATGCACGAGAAAGAATTATTAAATTCTATAATGTGTTTTAGTTAGATAATTAGGTACTGAGATTTACTATGTTATAAGTAATATAATGGAATTGTTCCTACAATGATATAAATATGTTCTCTTCAGAATAATAGTTAATTGGATCACAGAAGGACTACATATGTAGTGGGAATATGTGTCGAGTTTATTAAATTTAAGTGGAACATTTTGTATTCCTAGGGCATGATGAGAATTAAGATAACCTATTTTAGGTTTCTACAACTATCATGTAAGGATTTGTGACTAAGGACAAGTTATAATAGGAGATATATTCATACAGATTAGGATTAATTAAGAACACCCCTAAGGTTATATTATAGTGTTTATGTTTTTAACAAAAGAGAAAAGCCATTTAAAACATTAAAAATGTGACACAGAGGGACTTCATCTTGGTGAATGGATGAAATATTTCCCTTAGGATATGTGAGATAAGATATTTATACATGTTTCTTGAATTTCATAAAGATAAGGATTTTGAATTACATAGGGAATTTTTATGTTTAATTTGATCACAATAATTGAGTTAGGGGATAATATGAACTAATGGGACATGAAATCACCATGGGGTAAAAAATATAGGTTAATGGTGGTGATTACTAATGTGGTTATAGGTATGACATGAGATACCCCTATAGATTAACTACTGAGTTGTTTGATGAGAAATGCGAAAAAGTTGTTATAAAATTAATGTTATTTTTGATTTTATTTCCCATCAATGAAATATTAAAACTTTTTACTATATAGAATAAGGATATTGATGGATTAAGTGGGTTTATAGTAATATAACCAAAAAAGAATATACTCTTAAAATATCTACACACTTGAAAGGAGGGAAAATAATGAACACCAATCCTGAGGTATGTAATTTTTTATTACATAATTATAGTATAGTGGTTAACCCTAATTAATATCATGAAGTGGAGTGCATAGAATATAGTTGGTCACCTTCAGTTTTTTAAGAAAAATATATTTAAACAAAACTAAAGAAATGAAACAAATGAGAGTTATTATAAAAAGGATTAAAAAAATAAAAACACAAGTTATTGAAAACTATGATATGACAAAAGTGATAATATTGGGTTTATTTTACAAATACAACTCTATCCTAGTTCAAATTTATAAAATAATCTTCAACTAAGCCAATTAAAGTGAGGTTCCATGATAAATTCCTCTCACTCCATTTTTCAAATGGTGACAATGAGAGTAAAAATTTCCAATCACTTGTTTTTTCTAATATCCTTCATTTTGTGAGAGATTTATATTAAATATTGTCAATTTACTTAGGAAATAACTGATTGGGTCTTCTTTACCCAAAACAATCAAGAAAATACACTACCCTCCCACATGTTCTGAAGACCATTAAGTACATAAACACTAAGACCTAGTATATTCTATCATATATAAACCATAGCCTAGTGTATAGAGAAAATATTTATTAACCCATGAAAGATCAATAGCAGAATAAAAAATTAAATACGATCATGCTTGATAATAAAAATTGAAAATTGAAAATGAAAGAAACATCACATAAGAGTGAAAGAAGTTTTATTCAATAATGCATAAGAAATCAAGAATTAAAAAAAATTAAAATCCTCCCCTTCCACAATAACTCATATGTTCTAAACTAACTTGTGATGGGTAACCAAGAATAATGGGGATGAATAAAGCAATAAATAAAATAATAAGTATTAAATAGGGTAAAAGAAAATAAAAAAAAATATCCTTAATAATATGTTTTCTGAATTACTACTCCTGTTATGCCCACCAGAAGGCCAAAAATCTCCATGAGTCCTTATAATTTGTAAAACATTGTGTTTTCTATTGAACCCAAAAATTTAAAATTCATTATACAATTATATAAGAAGTTATGTCACAATTAATGAGACACACTTCTTCTAGTTGATAATTCCCTAAATCATCCTTCAATTTAGTGCGTCCAAAGGCCATATTAATGAGAGAGTATCTCGCTTATATTTTCTAGTCAAATTGGTAATAGAGTCTAATTTCTAATCAAGATAGAATCACCTAATTTTTATGTCTTTAGCCTGAGTTTTTCCTTATTTACCAAAGTAGGGTCCATTATTCTTTCTCGAAATAAATTTCCACACAATTGATTTTTCTAGGCCTATAGAATTTCAAATTAGTTCTTGGTCCAAAAGATGAAGTTCAATCCCATGAAATAATAAATCCTAGAAAAAAATAATCAACCAAAATTTATCAATATTGTGAAATTTATTCTGGAAATTCCAACGTGATAAAAATATTTTAAAGTCCCAAAATTAAATAAATATTCACATTTTAGCCCAAAACACACAAAAAATTAAAAAATTATGAATAAAAAATTAAATTGAAAGATTTGAATGGATTAAATCATCAAAATACATATTAAAATGAATAGAATATTATATATATCAATTTAATTATAACCTGTAATTCTATATTAGGAATAATCAAAATTAAATCAATGAAAATTCAAAACACATACCCATGAGATTGAAAAACAATTTAACATAAAACTAATGATATCATGCCTCTCCAAAAACCATTATTTCATGTTATCTATTAAAATAATTAAATTAATTTCCTCTTATTATCTCCTACCATTCACACAAAACATCTACTTCAAATGAATTTTCTTGCATCTCACAAATGACAATTTTCAACAAGTATTTTCTTATCCACACCCATGAAAGAGTAACCATAAGATTGATAAATTACTTTATTTGCACTCTATGTGAGCCAAGGAATTTTTTTTATCATGATTTATTTTTAGGTATATTGTATGGATTTTGGTTTATAATATTTAAATGTAAAAAATTCTAGGGCCAAATGAGGAGGGTGTTAATATTTTTTAATAATAATCGTATGATTCTAATTTCCACTCAAATATTGTGTCCTCGTCACTTTCCATTGTATAAAACCAGAACAAAAATAATATCAAAATTTGTTTCATGGAAATATTATACATTTTATTTTTATTCAACTTTATAATATTCACTAATTAAAAAATTTAGGTTTTTTAAAAGCACAATATAGGAACAAAATTATTTCTTCATTAGGAGCTCTAAAAAGGCACAATGTCTTTTTTCAAGAAAGCTATATAAAGGAAAAGATTTCAATAGAATTAATTTTTCATAAGTAAAATCATCTCTTAAAATTTTTATTTTCCACTAAAAGTATCACCTAATGAGGTATCACAACACAAGACACATTCTCCCAACACTTAAGTTCAACTACATCAAGAAATTTCACTTTAAGAGAATGTTGGATTGGTATAATTGTCTTGTAATATTTGTAAACTAATAGGTATATCGTATATTATATAGGATACAAGGATTAAATGTAAAATATATGCCAGAATAAAAATTTATCAATTGAAAAGGGGTCTCTGAAACAAATAAAATTTCTCAATCATTTAAAACAGAAGTACCAAAAAACCTTATGTTTTTAATGGAATAAATCATATTTTAGTTCAATAAATCATGGTTTGGTTCAATAAAAAAGTGAGTTTAATGTAAATAATATGTCATAAATGGGATCATGAGACTCATGAGAAATGAATTTCAAAGATAAAGATCATGATATGTGTCATGGGATTCAAAAAACTAGAGGCCTTTTCATGAAATTATGATTGTTTTGAATATGCAACAATGTAATTATTGATATTCATTTAATCTCAGTTTCATGTGATAAATTATTTTACTGATTGTAATAAGTTTAAAAAATGGTAAACATATTAAATTTATCTCAAATGTTTCAAAAAAACACATAAAATGAAAACTAAACACACAAAAATTTTAAGAACACACTTTAAAAAAAATAAAATCCTAAACTATAGATGTTCCCTACCCAATACTTAAATGTTTTGTTTTCCTCAATGAATTAAAGATTATTTTTACAAGTAATAATATTTTAAATTGAATAAAAGTAGGTAAGAATGTTTTTAGGAGAGGTATTACTCGATGGATTTTATTAATAAATAAGTCGGTGGAGTATGATATCCTCCACTCGCTCTGATAAAATAGCCCCATGGAATTTCTTCAGCCTATGTCTAATAAAATTGAATGAATAATTCTCTACATCATTCATAATCTTCACATCACCTAAAGTATATACATGAGTAAATATAAATGTTCCTTCCCTACTAGAATGACGTTTAACTAGCATTAACATGAGTCTTAAGTTGAAAAATAAAACAGTGTCTCCATGATGTAAGTCTTTTGGTTAGACCATCTTGTCAAAATAAACTCTTGTAATCTCTTTGTAAATTGAAGAATTTTCAAAATAACCCCTTATACTTTCTTACCAATATTGAAACTATTATATTATCTCTTTTTGAACTCTTTCAGGATCCAAATTCATCTTTCTCATAGCTTATTATTCCATATTCTCAAATTCCATAAGAACTTGGAAACTTTTCCCATAAACCAACCTATATAGAATCATTCCTATTATGGTTTTTAGGATGTTTTGTAAGATCTAATGTGTCTTACAACCTTTGGATATAATTATTTCAATTATGTTCAACAATATTTTCCAAAATAACTTTGATTACCATGTTCAACACTTCATCTTGATTATTAATATATAGATGATATGGAGTTAATATTTTATGATGTACCCCATAATTGTTCTATAAATACTCTATTATACTATTGATAACTTGATTCCATTGATCACTAATGATTTCTAGGGGCACTAAAGTCCTACAAATTATGTTATCCCAAAAAAATCACAAACTACTATAACATCAATAGTCATGATGACTTTTATCCTCCACCCATTTTGAAACATAATATACTGAAAGAAATATATAATAATTTTTGAAATGAAATTATGAAAGGGGACATAAAATCTATCCCTCATATTTAGAAAACCTCACAAATATTTAGTGGATTTTGAGACATTTCATGTTATATTGAATTATTTCCATAAAACTAAAAATTCTAACACCTTTTTTAAAATTCATAAGAATCATTAAAAGGGTTGCCAATAAATTCTAGATTCTAAAAAAAATTTCTATCCTTTTAGGTGTAAAGTGGCCTCTACAAGATAATGTTTAGAAAAAATCAATGAGAAATTGAATTTCAATTTTAGGAAAGCATATTATTATCGATTTTTAAATACAAAATTTTCAAATAAATATATATTTTGAAATTTAATATTTTGATTTAGTTTTTAGTTTTTGAATTTGATGAGAATTTAATTGAGACAGGACCTAATATGTTAACAGATAATTCACTATTTAAACACAATAAGGCACTTATCATTCAATAAAGTACAACTACTCTCCTAGAATGTGATCATTTAGTGGTTCTTTATTTGTAATTTTATCTTCAGTAGTGTTGGGAAGTCTACTTAAGTGATCAACCAATTTTTTTTTGTTTCATTATTGTATTTCATTTCAATTCTAAGACTCTATAGTAGTAACATTCATAACATTATCCTTGGTGTTTGTTCATCTTTCTTTATCATGTACTTAAGTGTGGTATTATTAGAAAACTTATTGAATTTAGTTACAAAATATATGATTTAAATATTTCTAAAGAGAAGAAAATTTCTAAAAAATATTTTCACTTGGTTTTATAATTTTATTTTTCCATATTTAATGTTATCAAGGAATTTAAAATGACTTGTGGCCTAACCCAAATTCACTAAGAAAGTAATTCTCCAACTTCTTGATTAAAATCATCAGAAAGTATTTTGAATGATTTTTTCCAATTTTGTGGTTGTATCCCTAGTGGTGTAATCCTTATCCTCGTAAAATCATTAAAGGAATAAATATATGCACCATTGAAATGAAAATAAATATCTTTCTAATGTAATTTATATATAGGGAGATAAATCATAATGAAATCTTTTATAAACCTCCTATTAAATCCTTAATTTCATAAAAATGATCTCACATGTTTCACAAAAGTGGGGTAAGGTAATGAATTTTTCAATTAAATTTTTGATTTATTCAATTCAATTTATTTTTTTTGAATTTATATTATAAAGGAAAATTCTTATCTATACCATGAAATGAGACTTTTCAAAATTGAAAACATGATTATTCTCAATATAGGTTTTCAAAAAGTTTTTCCAATTTTTTCAAAAATTGGTAAAAATGACATCCAAATACTTTGAAATCATCTAACCAAATAGCCAATAAATCTTAAATGTGATCAAAAAATATACCTAACCCACACTAATAAAATGTACTAAGAGTATTACATGATAAAAATAGAATATTTTAAATGAAAAAGTACTAAAGGGACAATTGAATATAGTATTCTCTTGATCCTCGAGAGTAATAGGCACTTAAAAATAACCATAAAATCTATCAAAAGGAGATAATTATTTCTCCCTCTCTATTTATTTAATATAAGGTAAATTAAGTAGATAGGGAAATGAAATTTACAACTGACCTGATTTGACTTCCTCAAATCTATGAACACTCTCCAGTAATTCATAATTCTTCTAGGGATTAATTTATTCTTTTCATTCCTCATTGTGCTTATGAATTTTTTTTGAAATTACATGAATATGGATAACACATTGTGAATACTTAATGGGATAAATGATCCTAGATTCCAATATCTTCTCAATCAACTTCTTCACAACCTCCATTAAGGTGGGAGTTATCCTCCTTTGGGGTTGTTTGATAGTTTTGAAATCGTTATCATGATGAATTATATGTGAGCTTATTTTTAAGATTATTTCTAGGATATCACCTAAGATCTAACCAATTTATTTTAAATTATTTCTCAAAATCTAAATAAAATATTCTTCATGAGTTTTAGAAATATTATTAGCATTTATAACTGGTAATTTATCTCCCTCCATGTGGTTCATATATTTCAAATTTTTAGGGAGTGGCTTTAATTCCAAATTAGAGGGTTGATAAAGGGATAAAATTAAATTATTCTTCCCAAATTATACTTTTTGGACATCCTAAACACAATAAATAACATCATAATAATCATAATTTAATAAATAATCAAATAAATCAAAATTTACCACTTCTTCCCAAATTAAATCATAATCTCCAATGTTTTGAAAAATCTACATGTTCAGTGATATTTTTAATGGAAAAATTCTATCAAAAGGATAATAATGCATGGGAAATACTTGATTCTTCAATTGGTTTAGTAATAAATTCCTGAGAGAGTTAAAATAGTTAGTGATCATCTAATGGGTTTGTAATGGATTTCAAAATATTGAAGTGGATAATGCTATCTAAAAACTCCATGGTGAGTATCCCTTCATGAAAATTTAGTATGGTTTGACCATGTTTAAGAATGTTATCCTAAAAATGATTTTCGAGTTTTATGGGATCATATTTTTATCCACATTCAAGACATATAATTTTATTGTTAATAATACATCTTTCAATTTAAAAAGGGAATCCTCCAGAACACCTATTGAAAAAATGGTGGGTATATTTGCAAGCTATACCATAACTCAAGTGGGATTCTAGTCACCATTATTAAACAATGTTTTTACTAAGTTTGGAAAACAATTAATTTAAGAACTTATATAACATAAATAATTATATAAATTTAAAAATATAATGGTTCATAGAATGGAAAAAATCTATGGATCTTGATATTTGGGTGGAAACTGTGTTGTGATAAGGGGTGATGCACTTTTCTAAGGTTGATCCTCTCTATGCTTTGAATTATTCTCTTCTTATTGTAAATATCCTTCATAAATTTTTCATAACTTTATTTTTTTTAATTCTTTGTGTAGGGGAATATTATTTTCCACTTACTTATAGTTGTCCAATTTTTTATATAGCTTCTTTATACAATCTCTTTGAATCAAATTTTCAATGATTTAAATGGTGAGTGTAAGTTTTTTATTTTAAATTTGTTTCCATTGCCGTAATGTTTCTTGTATCTAACTAATTGTCCTATCTTTCTATTACTCCTCATTACTTTCATCTTAATTATTCATTTTCAGAAAAATTTTAGAATTCACAACAACATTCCCTCCTAGAATAGGTGGTCTTGTTTCAAGTTATGTGGTGGATAATTGTCATAGTCCTTTTCTAATTCTTGATCTTATCATTCTGAAATTATTCTTTGGGGTTGGGATTATATAATAAGGTATATTCCTTTTATTTTTGGTTGAAAATTCATTGATAGTATCATTCTTGCTTGAAAAATATGTTATGGTTTCTCTTATCCCATCAAACATATATTTTTCTGTTGGTTTTTAATTGGATGTTAAGAACTTGTGGATTTTTGTTCATAGGGTCTTTAAAAAGTTGTTGGTTAACTATATTTCTATTTGTATGACTATTTTTCAAGTTTTTATAATGGTGGGGGGGGGGGGGGGGTTCTAATATAATTATTTTTGGTAGGGAGGTTGATTAGCATACTTGTTAAGATGAAAATATCTCTCTTGGGTTTTTTGGTTTTCAAATACTTTCTTGACAAGGGTTGACAAGTTTGATTATGCTAGAGATATGTTAGTTGTAAGGATGTAATGCGTCTTTATATCCCATTTATCATATAAAACTGGTCTATATAATTCATTTTAGAAGAACATAAACCACATATGTAAGATAAATCTTGTTTTCCACTTTCTTAGGTCATAGATATTTGTCATAATAACATGTTAAGGTAATCATATTTGGTTTCATTAAATATAGATGAATCATATTTTTATACATCATTCATCCCTTGATTCTTATACCTATCATTTCAAATTATTTTTATTTTTTCTAATTCTTATAAAATATAAATATGAAAACTATAGTTGAATTTTCATTTAGGGCTCCTCCGGTTGTGAAATTTTGTAGATTTAAATCATTCCCGAGAAGTCCTTGGTATAAGAACATAATGAATTAGTGTTCCACTATTTCATAATGTTAGTATCTAGTAAATAAACTCTAAAAATTCTACCAGTACTATAGAGGGTATCTCTAGTAGATTTATTTTATGAAATAAATATTCTTTTTGATAGAGATGATCCTGGATGTGGGAATGAATATTTTATGAAGACTAATTTTATGAATTTTTATTCACTGATATCCTCAGATTTAAGATTTTACATCCATTATTTAGATGCCCTTTCGAGTGAGAAGTATAATTACCACCACAAAAATTGGTATTCAGGTTTTCCTCATGTTCAAATGTTTAAGAAGATGAATTTGAATTCTTGAATATAACAATTTGGGTTTATCCATCAAAACCATGAAATTTGGGAGGCACATGAATCAAATGGGAAAATAATTAAAAATCATTTGGTATAGTAGGAGCAATAAGTTAGTTATTTTTAATATAAAATTAAGGTACACAAAGATCATGCATGGTTGGTTTGGATTTCAAATTTTTTTTATAGGTTCCGAAGGAATAATAAAAGTTTCACTTGAATTTTAAATAGTTATTTATTTAACGTATTATTTTAGATTTAATTTTATTATTTGGCTTATATTTTTTTTAATTTAGGGTTAAATTCAAATAATGGCTTGTTTGAGTTTTGTTTCATTTAGTTTTATATTTTTTAAGTAGTTTGGTGGAACTAAATCAGCTTCAATGGTTCCAATTTTTATGGAGACATATCATAGGGAGTGGAAAAATGGGGTTTTTATTACCTATGTATATTGTAGTAGTTAACCCTATGTAATATCTTTAAGGTGAATGCACACAAAATAGTTTTTCAATTTTGGTTGAATTTAGGAAATATTGAATTTGAAAGCATACTAAAGAAATGAAATAAAAGATACTAACTCAGAAAATGATTGAAATAAATTGAAAAATTATGTTATTGAAAACTAGGATATGATAAGGGAAATTAGGTCATTGTTAGTTTTCAAAATTCAATTCTATCTTAGTTCTAATTTATCTAATCCTCTTATACTAAGACGGTTAAAGTGAGACAATGGCATCCTCTCACCCCTTGGTCAAGGGGTGATAGTGAGAGTAAAATTTTCCACGATCCTAGTCTTGTCTACTCTACTTTAATATGTGAGAGAGTTGTAGGTAATAACCTAAATTGAATTAGGAAATACGAGATAAAGACTTTTTTATCCCAAATAATCAAATATATTAACTACCACTCCCATAAATACTGATGATCATCTAGTATTTCTCACTAAGACTATGTCTATTCCATCTTATATAACAAGAACTGAGTAGAGGTATATAATGATCCCTGGACAAAGAAAAACCTATAACGTAATCAAAAACCAAAAATAATCATACATTATAATAAAAATTTCTATTACAAAATGAAAGAAGCTTTATATAAGAGAGAAAAAAAATTTATTCAATAATGGGTAAGAACTCAGGCATTTAAAAATATAAACCCCTTTACCCAATCAATCATAAGTTATACCCTTCCATGAGAAGTGTAATTGAGAGTAATGGGGATGAATAAATAATTACAATACTTAGAAGAATAAAAGGGTGAAATAAAAGAGTAGAAAAATTATCCTCCAGAATTTATCTGATATAAGATTTCCCCTATTATTCCCATTATATGACCAAAAAAAATATGTTTTATTCTTATAGGTTGTGAAAAATTGAATTTTATATCGACCCTATTAATTTCAAAGAAATTTTATTGGTATGAAAAATTTTATTTCATAATTAATTAGTTACACTACATTTGGTTGTGGATTACTAAAATCGTCATCAAATTTACTGCATCCAAATGTTTTACTAGTGAGAGAACCAATGCATTATATGTTATGATCAAATATAGTCTAGTGTCCTATATCATCTATATAAATAATAAACTCATTTTATGTTACTTATCCAGAGTTATGCCTCCTTTACTGATGTGGTGTAAATTTACCCATCAAGAAACATTTTTCAATTTGATTTATTTTTTTAGGCCTCTAGAAATTTGAATTATCTCATGGTCCTGAAGTAGAAGATGAATACCATGAACTTGAGAATAAAAAAAGGAATCACTCTAATTTTATCAATATTATATATTTTATTCTCAGAATAGAAAAGTGATAAAAATATTTAAAATTTTAGAAGTAATTAATTTTCACATTTTATCACAAATCATACATAAAATGAAAAAAATATAAAAATTAGATAAAATGTTTAAGTTGGAAGGATTAAACCATATATATACATATAAAAATGATGATAATATTATATATATTAGGAAACCATTAAAATAAAGAATGAAAATGAACTATCCTTTATGGACCTTCAATCAAGGAAGCTACAATCAATGTTCTATTCATGCCATAAATGGGGAAATTCCACTTGATTGTCCATAAGCATCATAAATTTATGAATATTATGATACATGGATAATGAGATGGTGATTTGATCTTGTAGAGAGTTTTGGATAACAGAAGAGTTAGTTTCAACCGAGGCTAACATAATAATATTATAATGACATATCTCAACCACATTGAGAATGGTTCAATCCTCTGTGAGGATGGTGTCACATCTTTCAAAAAAGGAATTAAAGGAAATAAAAATAGATCCCTTAAGGTCCTAAACAATTACCCACCCTATATGACCGAAATATTTCATGGTCCATTGATATTGAGCTTAAGGCCAATGTTATGGGCATTCTAATGTATCTAGTGACCTTATAGAAGTGGTCTCTAAATTGATGGGTAGGATACCCTTCCAATAATTATCTTCCTCGAAGAAGGAGAGTTCCCCCATTATTTCAAGAGAGTTTCCAGTTCATCCACTAGAATTATGGTCCAAACCACTAGATAAATTCTTTGGATTGGGTATACATTAAGAAAATCCTTATTCCTTGAATTCCAAATACATCAATAACTAGATACAAATAGTATCTCTATCCCATTCCAATCATGTTTATTACTTCGCACACAATGAAACTATATCTGAAAAAAATATCAGTTTTAAACTCATTAGAGGCTATCCAAGTAAACTCTCTAATGGAGCACCACACCTAAGCTTCTAACTCTCCTTCACATAGTAGATGAGAATCGATTTCTCTGCAAATATTATGGAAATATAGAAACTTAATATTAATATTAAACAACATAAAATTAACCTTCTCATACATAGCTATATAATGGTTACATATTCACCATAATGTTATGTTATACTTTGAGGTTTGTATTTTTAAATGATATATCCAACCCAACTATCATGTTCCCATTTTTCATAGAGCACATGGTGATAAAAATTAGTTAAAATGATCCTTAGTGAGGATCCTATTGATATAGAATGGTATTAGTAATCCATCGTCGTGATATTTTTTAATATATCAGGATTTTTCATGTTCAAGATATCTTGAATAAAGGTTGGATGGTTTCCTTCTTTCATAAATGATATATCTGGATTTGAGTACTGCAAGAAGCGAAGTGTAACTTTCATCCAATTGTGATTATAGAAGTTAATCTCTCTACATCGAAAATATCTAATGTGAATGGAATTGGAGGTCATATATGGTCTCTTAGAGCCTGTTATATAAACTAGTAGGCCTCTCATTAGGAAATTTTAGGTCATACTCATATTTTATCACAATGAACTTCTCTTAAAGGGACATTCCTTCCATAATCACCCACAACAAATTAGCTTAAAAATAATGAATAATTTTTAATAAAATACTCAGGTTAATAACACTTTCATATTCCACATTATCCGACCTAACCCAGGATTCCCAATGGTGTCTTTGTTATGAATTAGAATCCCATAAAAAATAATGTATAATATTTTCTAAATTCCTTAATACTACCTTCAGCAACATAAGAACAGATATAACATCCATGGGTATTGAAGTGTGAATTCCATCGATAATGTTTATTTACATAAAAAATAGAGGAAATTATTCTTCCATTTTTTGATGCAATTAGAGTTTCATATGATTGGTAAAAAATTAAATTTTGGATGATGTAGCTCTTGAAACTTGATACCAATAGTAGTAAGATGGTACTTGATGTACTACATTGAGTGATATGCAGTTATCATTTTCATGAATCTTGGGCCAACCATGAGTGATATGTCTTTTCTTAATGCTAATTTATTCTCACCATAAATTACACAATTTTCCATTAACCATTTGTTTGGAGAGAAGGATGTGGAAATAAGTGACATTTTTACATGATATATGATCTGATGGTCAAACTACCATTGGTGATATGGGGTCCCATTTTGATGTGGTGTGGGATTAGAAGATTAGAAAACCATTATTGAGATGGAAGGGACTGTAATTAATGAACTATATGATATACAACCTCACTTTGAGTGAGATGTTGTAGGAATATGACTTCCATCAATTAGAATGTGAGTTTGGGACTTGTAAAGAGGTCCTTAAACTTCACCACTGTGTATTTGTCTATATTTTTATATTCCCTAACCTGATTTATGCTGTATAGGTGAGGTTACATGTTCAATTTTATATTAAATTTATTAAATTATTAGATATTACTAAAGTATGTATCTTTTGTGTCATGGTGGAATTGCTATCACATGATGACTCAGAAGGAATGAATGTATCAAGTGGTTTCATGGTGTCATATTTAGTTCACGGTTACTCAAAACTCACATTTATTTTATATATTTTCTTTTTTTATGCAGACACATGAATATGACATTTAATGTTAGTGGTTATTTAGAAGAGCCTATTCTAATGTATTTCTCACATCATTAATGGGATCTATGGTCCATATAAAGACATTATGGCTTCTTTCATGATGTTCACATGTTGGGAAAGGGATCAAGATTGAGTAGATATATTGGTATTTTTTATTGAAATAAGGTGAGTCTTGATGATGTTAGTAGATCATCTTGTGGATTTTATATCTATTTTTTTATATTTGATCATCCTAATGGATGATCTTATGTTTTATCATTTGTATGAAAACATAAAATCTTTTATTATTTATATTTTTTTATTGATTACGCATGTTATAATTCTTATATATGAATGATGTTATTTATTTTACTGTATTATACACTCATATGAGGATATAATCTCCCCAATTAATATGTTAGTCCTTCTTCCCTACTTAGATTCCTCTGGTATGCTAGGAGTTTCACTTGAACTCTTATAGATCCTAGACCCATAGAACTATCAAACCCATACCTAATAAAGTTATTAAAAATAGCTAAGAAATATTGTATTTCCTATACTACCATTTTTTGTTGTTGATATGGTATTTGGTTGTGTCCAATAATTTAATGGACCATAAACTTGAGCACTGTTAACATTATTCAATCAGAAAGCATTTTTAAAAAGGGTTATGAGATTATTAGAGATTTGTTTTGATGTTTTGGTTGACATAATTATTCAAATATGATGAATTTTTTTTATAATTTTATTTATCAGTTTAGATATTAAACCATTGATTCTAGATGTATGATGGAAAGTAAAATAATATAGCAGACTGAATTGTGGTTTTAAAACAAAATAACAAATTTAATCTGCTATATGTATTATTTTGTAAGATTTTTCAATTCGGTATCAAATTAAATATCTATGTAATTAAATTTAAAACATATTAAATATAGTAGTAATAAAATAAAAAAATATTAGTAATTTAATAATTATCAATGAAATATTTATCACAATAAAAAATTAAAAACAAAACCTAGATTATTGGTTAGAAAACCCGGCCCCCATTTAAAAGGATATGGTTAAAAATACACATTTAAACCAATATGTAATGTTGATCTATTGATTGAATCCATATTTTCCATGATGTTAAACATATAATAAGGTATTGCTGATATTATACTGATCAGATGGTTTGTCTTCCTTTACATAGAATCCCATAATTTAACCTATCAGTTGCATCTCACTCAACCATAAAGAATTTCTTTTAGAAATTTCTTCATAAACAAGTAGTACCTTAATTGGATGATTGAAAATTACTATTTAATCTTATATATAAAAGTCCTTGATCACAATAGATCAAATGATGAAAAATTAAAATGAAAATTTCTAAGAGGATTATAACACAAACCTATAAATGATAGGTCATTAAAGAACAATGAAAAATAAAAATATTATACTGATCAAAAGTTCTCTAAGAAATAAGAAATTAAAATTATTTAAAATAACAAAAAAATTTAATGAAAAGACCATATAATCATTCATGAACTTATGATTCTATAAGCGAGACTATATTTATAGGCAAAATTTTAAAAAAATATAATGTAAATATTCCTCAAAACATAAGGTCAATTTTAACTACACATATAATAGTTTATTTATCTACAAATGTATATAACAAGATTATTCACCTACTAATGAGTTAGATAACAATTACATCATATATTCAAAATCTGGGGGATGTAATCTTTCATAATGCTCTGTATCACATTATTCTCATAAAACTATTTTAGTTCTTTAATATTACTATTACCAAAATTTCATTCAATATAAATATAAAAACATAAAAGAAACATTAATATAGGTTATTTTTATATAATGTGTATTATTATTTATGAAATATTTAATAAATTGGTTCATTGAGTCAATAATATCCCCCTATTTAGAAAATACTTGACACATAAGTAAATTTAAAGATAGAAAAAAAATAAAACTGAATTGCCTTTATATTTTTCATGATAGAGTCCTTCTTTGCCATTTCTTTAAACTAAGAATTCAAAAAACCTTTTTAGAAGAAAATATTTTCTCCCCCTTTGATAAGTATTAATAAAAAATATATTTCAATATATAAACTATAGACAATTATAATTTTCTTCAATTTATTTCCCTTTGAAAATTTCATAATGAAATATAGAAGAAATAAAAAATACAATATGAATTTAGAAAATTAATTTATTTTGGAATTAATTTATGATGTGTTTTGGAAAACATTCATGGTTATGAAACCCTTTATATTTTCAATAATAATCATTTTAATATAGAAAATATTCCTTATTATTTATTCGTCATTTATATTTTGACCATACATTCTTATATGTAATTTTTTTATAATGTGAGTTAATGTCGAACATTAATTTCTACACTAGTCTTGAGGATCTTATGATGAATATCCATAAAATAGTAGACATGAATTTTCATTTTAATTCTTTGAAACTCACCTTCTTTATTGATAATGATAGATATTGATCCACTACATCTAATGATTTTAGTACTTTGGAAAAGGACAATGTAAGCTTTATAGTGGTTTTTTCTAAGGTTATTCAGCTTAAATCATATAATGATACTACAAAAAATATTAGTATAAAAAAGTGATGTTAGAATATTTCTATGTGATATATCATTGATATCATATTATTTTTATTAGAATTTAAGATTAATATCATCAATGAAGATATTCTTTGATGTATGAGTGGTTATAAAATAATTACACTAATTGTGAAAGTATATAAAATATTTCATAAAAATTATTTTAGTTATAAAATTTAATATTTATATAATTAGAAAATAAAAAATTTATATTTTTAAATTTAATAAAAACTCCCCATATTAAAAATAATATATTTTATAATATTTTTAAATATCATCCTCTATGTTTAATAACAATATAAAGGTAATAGTAAAATACATATTTTAAAGGAATACTTATATAATAAATATATTCCCAATTTTTCGGATGTGATTCCTCTTTTATGGATGGTCGAATAGAAAGTATCTAATTAATTTAAAACCATTACAAAGAAAATGATAAACTGTAAGAATTTAAAGACCAATAATTTTGAAAAATAGATATTTTTGAAAAACATTTTAGTTTAAAAAATAGATAACCTCAAAAAAATCACCAAATTTTTACTAGAGAAGTTTTTTTAATTTAAGGATATGGATTAAAAAGAAGTAGATTAAATATAACATATGGTTGATAATTCCCAACATATATTTAATAAATTTTAATCTTAAAAAATAAGAGGTTTTAAAAAAATATCATCATGTTGTTATTTCATTTTGAGAGAGTTGAGAATAATGTCTTATTATTTATTTGTGATATCTAAGAAAAAAAGTCCTTAAAAATTTACATTTCTCAAGAGTGATTATATGGGGTTTTAGTTCATGAAATTTCACTAGTGTCGTTATAATTAATTGGAAATCAATGAAAACTCAAAAAAAATGATGAGTGTGTGTTTTATCCAAGACACTTGAGCACAAAAAACATTTGGCTAATAAATATTACCTTTAGTAGTAGAATTTAATAATTAATTTTTATTATTAGTGGATAAAGAGACTAAATATTATCAAATTAAATGATCTATTTTTATGTTTATATTGTGTCTCACTTAAACCGTATAAAGTCTAAATTTGATTAAATTTTGAAGAAAAAATAATTTCTATAAGAATAAAACAAGGTATTTAATGATGTTACTTTAAGGTATTAGAAAATGAATTTTCCACATTAAAATGATAATTTTTGAGTTTTATGGACATGAAAAACATTAACATACTTAGAGCATTATGTTTGGTAAAATTGAAATAAGTGATGAAAAAATTATTATCATAATTCTATAAATTTTATGATATTAAAATTTAGTTGTTTAATTAAGATCAAGTTGATTAATATTTCTTATGCACTAAATATGATTGATTAATTTTTTTAAAAAAATAATCTGAGTAGATATTTTATATAATTATGTTGATGTAAAATATTTTCATTCAATTTTATGGATATTTGAAAACCATTAAAATTGATTAGTCCTCCTATCCTTATCATTTAAAATAAAATTTTACTTTTATAAAAAAAACTATTAGAAATATATTTTTCAGTTGGAGGAAAAATAAAATAATAAAAATAAATTGAATATTGATGGTGATTGTGAACATTTTCCTTATGAACATAGTTTTATCAACATTTATTTTAAAAAATTATTTTAAATAAAATATTCGGTATGTCTATTATACCAAGATCATAGGGATTGTTTATGTCTATATAGAGTTTTATTAAGTTTCTATTTAGTATACTCATGAGTAAATTTTGGTTTATTATTTTCTTTATACATATGAGTTACATATGAACCTATTTCCTATAGAATAGGTAATGTTTTTTTACATTTTTTGATGAATTGAATTTTTTAAAATTTTATAGATTCTATTTTCCCTCTATTAATGAATTTTAATAAATATATATTTTATTAAATATGAATTTAGAGTACACTCTATAATTTTTAATGTATTCTATGTTATGATTACCATTAATGTTTTTTCATTCATTGGAAAATTTAAATAGAAAAAAATTATTTTCTGACTTACTATTATACTGTCATCCATTAAACCACCTTAAGATCTTATACATTCACTAACACTCTAGGTATCTAACTATTTTAATATTTCCATTCCTCATATTTTAAAATAAATTATTGGATTTCTATTTTTCCCTTTAGTTTTGGGAATTCATGTCTAATATAACCTTCATTCATTTATTCCCAACACATAACATTTTAATATTTATTATTCTCCTTTTTATTTTATATAATTATAGTGAACCTTCATAAAATTTGAATTACCCAAAATCCTATTCATTCCATTTGAAATATTATTATTTTCACTGTTATTTTCTTCTAAATCACATTGAGAATAAATCCTATATTTCCTCTTTAAAATATTCTATTTAGAAATTTTATCAAAATTATTAATGTTAACCTAATTTGTTTTACCAGAATTTGAAGTGAATGCTTTTCAACCTTTCCTTTTATCTTTTTTGAATATCATCTAAGTCATATCTCAAACTAAAATGGTGATCCAATTAATCTATTTGTTGATAATTTTATCAAATATTTAGTATCATCATTGCATTCATCTTCGAACCCATTTATTAATAATTATTTCAATAATCTTTTCAATGACTTGATCTTTCAATAAATCATTATTAGGCAAGGATTGAATAATTTTTACTACAGTCATAATGTTTTAATGTATTTATGCTATAGATACTATAAGAAATATGTAAATGGATATATTTTTAGATAATTACATAGCGCATGAATTTCTAAAACATTAAATATTCTAAAATGTGTAATCTCCAACTTCATTAAAATTACACAATCACTTTTAGATGATTATATATATCTATAGATGATTTTTCTTATAAAAAATAATAAATTATTAAGAACATTATGGTTTGAATGATATTATAGTATTTCTTCATGATGAAATTAAATGATATCCTTATCGGAAATTTTATAATTTCTTATCAGCAAGAAACAATTTATACACATATATCAGTGATATTGTACTTTCTATGATCATGAAAGTAATAATTATTAGATCCATAAAAAAATGATGGACCAGTTAGATATATGCTTTCATGTGTTCCCACTAGTACTCCTTCCATCACAAAATATCTTTACTCTACCAACATGGATAGTGTAAGGAAGCTATATTTGATATATGATATACAAATGTGAATAAATGTTAAAGAAATTAATTTAAAATTATTCTCTGAGTCATGGTAATGAAAACCTTTGATACCAAATATTTTCTCAAGGTATGATGAAAAATAAAATATAAGAAGGGATAAATAAGAGTTTTAAAATAAACATACAATTTCCATCCCCTATAATTATTATATAGATAAATCTTTTGAATTAATGATAAATTCAATGATTAGAGTAATATAATTATAAATTGTATGAAATGTAGTTAGTATACTAGAAGTAAATTGATTGGTATTTTAACTATTACCATTGAATGGGTTAACAAATTAAAAATTTAAAAAAGAAAAAAACGACAGGTTATAAAATCAAGTACTTATTTAAATGTACATTATTAAAACAAAACAATTGAAAAATATGTGTAAGGGGATCTATGAAACATATCATAAGTATCAATGACATCAAAACTTTCATAAAGATACCTAATTTTATAACTATAAGAAGTTCTATCTTATAATCCCTTCAAGTCCTTGACTAAGCCTATTGGTAGTAGCTGACTCCCACACACTAGATGTAAATAATATATATATATTCCTAGACATAGATTTACTTAATCGAATGATCATAAATTTCTTTTTACTCCCATCCCAAAAATCCTTGATCACACAAAAATAGGCAAATAAAAAATTATTTTGGAAAATTTTAATATCTTTATAACAAATACCATATAATAATAAAACCTAAAAGAAACACTCATGATGAATAAGATTAAATTATTAAAAATAATTCTTTGTAATAATAAATTGAAAATAATAAAAATTATTTCTTACTTCCACAAAGGTCGATGTAACTAAAAATTCGTGTACTTTTAAATCATGAGGTGTGGCTTTATTTTTAGGAATTATTGTGACATATAATAGTGGTTGAATTCATCAAAAATGAGGTCCAGTTGTAACATAATTGGTTAAAAATTATTCTTCAACACATGAACTCTGTATATTGAATAATCTACCAAAGTGATAGATCAACAAGGCTATTGTGATTCTAAATATGATAAATTTAATATGTCATGAATCAACATATCATCATATTTTTATAAAAAAATACTAGTTATCTAGTATTTTAGTTACGAAAAATACAATCTACATGAGAATAAAAACATTAATAATAATATAATGCCTGATAACTTTTATACAGTGTGCAATGTGGTTTTTTAAATAAATAAATAATTGATTCATTGACTCAATAGTCTATTTATGGGAGGCCTGTGTTTCAACATTATAATTTTCATGTAGGTGTCAAATGAAATATATGTGATTCTATTTGTGGATAATCGTTTTTCACATGGGGATGCAAATATTCAATGTAAATTACCTCATGAAATAAATAAGTAAATAGAACATACGAGAATCTAGGATTTATCTTAGGCCAACCGACATGCACACAATCTGTGCACCAAGAAGAAATTTCAGGCCCTACCTCTATGGTATATAAAGGGGATCCACCTCTACACACGACATATGCACACAAACATTGTGGGATTGACCTTTATAGAAATCCTCCTTCACCCAGGTTCCCATGTTTGAATATAAATAGAAACATAGAGATCCTTATTTCAGATGATTGAAAACCCTTAAGAAGACTTGAAACTCTGGTCTCCCTAAAATGACACTCATACCCTCAAAAACTTCTAGGTAGAGTTACAAGACATGAAATAAGAGGTAATTATCAGGGGTTGTAGGATTAAATTTCCCCTAGTGGTTTAAACTATGGAACACCTTCAACTTTCTTAACATTCTTCTACGTGAGATAGCACATTTAATAGATTCACACTAGTGTTTTTTCACCTTCTGATGAATAGGACGTAATAAATAGTCATCTAAATACACCTTAGGTGACCCTTGGATCCTAGAGTATGAATTGATCCATGTTTGGTCACCTAGGATGTCCACTACCCATATATCTCAATTTTTATCCAATATATTCCCTTTATGATTTATCATTATCTCACCTAGTTCTTCCATTCATGAGACATATTTATCTCTCTTATCCCTCACCAACGTGATTCATTCATTTATCGACCATATTCCATTTGTGTGGTCCTATTTTGTGATCACTTCTCATGCCACCAATGGATGGGAACCTCCTTCTTTGAGAATCCCATATGAGGGAGGCCAAAAAAATCCTCCATTTATGACACCAAACTTTCAAAACCATGATAAAATTCACACCAACATGTCTCCCAGATGGTTATGAACTCCATCAGTAAATGAGTCCTTCACTTGTCCTACCTAATGTTTAGGGTCCTCAGGGTGTGTAAAATTTTTTGTCCCTTTGATTTTGGGGACCCCGACCTTAGAGGATGTTACAAGGACCTCTCGGTCTCAAACATGAGAGTTAGGTTTTTTCTACACCATATAATCTATGAGATCAGTGACCTCCCATTTAAAATAATGAGGGGGGGGATCATGATTTCTTTTACCTTTTAGGGACAGTGTCTTATCCACCTAACAACTTTAAACTGGGAGATAGGGCATGACTTCTGGTGTAAGACCCTGGCCTTTCCTTTGGGTCAAAGCCAAATGGGTAGCTAGATATTACTATCATGGTTACTAAATGAGAGAGGACATGGGAACATCAAATCCCTTTATTCTTTCCTCATCACCCCATACTTTTATACATGGGGGTGAGGGGGATTTTATAGTTTTCTAGATTATTTTTAACCTCTTATTTATAAAACCAATCAAGACACAAATGGGATTATAGGTTTGTGATGATCATGACATCCCAATGATTAGATGCATGTATTGATGGATAATATTTTTTGTGATATTCCTCTCACCATTATTTAGAGGGCCTCCATAGGCATGGGTCCTCAAAGATAGGTTTAAAACCTTCAATGCGAATCCTAATAGATATAAGCCCAAACAATACTGCTAAATCACCATGTGTCGAGATACTCTTCATGAATCTAAAACCATGGGCCTCATGTTTTTATATAATTCCCAACCATTTTGTCACCATATCAATGGGTCAAATCTCATGCAAGACAATCCTTTAGAGGGACTCTATAGATGTGGCTCCTCAAAACCAAACAACATTGGATTTGATAACCATCTAAAAGGGATACATATGAATCCTTCATAAGGTATAAACCCATCCCCAAAAATAAAACCTAATTCTATTTAAGACACATTTTGTGTGGGGTAACATCCATCATAGGAGCCTTATCCCTTCAAGGTTACATAGTCTATTTCATAGTAAGTACCTCCCCATCCCTTTGGCTAGGCACATTTGGCCTAGACATAATTTTCTCATAATGATAAATTGAATTATCTTTTCCATTTCATCTGACTTTAAAAGGTATTATGTGTCCAATTATGTAGTACTGGAATACATGGGTTATAATCCCTTTCATATGGATATGTAGGAATCCCATCTCATGGTATCAATCCTGAAATTAAAACAACTCTTGTCTCTTTGGATGATGATAAAATCCATAGTTCACCACTGGGTGGCTTAAAACCCGAATCATGATAATAAATAAAAAAATATTCTAAATCCCATTACAAAAGGGTACCATCAATTGGGAATCTCAGATAAATAAATATTCCTTAATTGATGAAGAACTATGGATACATATAAATGATTCTAATGTTCATGAATTATAATAATTATTTTTTATTTCAAGGGTGACCCTGGTAAAACATGTTATTTAATAAAGTATTTGTGAATATGTCTTATATCAATAAGAGAGTATAAAAGAATGGAATAATTACATTCAAAAATTTATGATGAACCTATCCTCCCATTCTATTGACCAATAAAAGTCCCTATGAATCATTGGGACCATTTAGCATTGAACACTTGCTTTTGGAAATATGTTCTATGAAACATTTATAATGAGGGAACTGTTGGATGTTTCTTGCTCCATGAAAAAATATATTAGAAGCTATTAAAAAAAAATGGTGAACCGGATGAGAAATATTGTCAAACCATTAAAACCCCCAAAATTGAGATTTTGAGAAAGAAATCCACACAACACCTTTTATTGGAAAAAATGGTGAACCTGACATGAATCCTTAACCAGGATGACTATATTACCCACATGCTAGGCCCCTATCTCCCCTAAAATTAAAGTGGGCTAATAAAAACAATCATTTATCCGTGACTTTATTAATTTAGTTTATTATTTAATATATATTTCTTATTTTTTTCACATATATTTTAGTCAAATTCAAATAGACCCCCTTCAATAAAAATGGCATCATAATAGTTCCCACAGATGCACACATCAACTATAACTAAAATTGGGTCCTCCACCAAACAAAGGACACCATCTCCCACCCAGAATCTTCAAAAATGTGTCTCAAATGATATGGGTTGGAAGTATATATAAAAATTATTTGTCCTGACCATAGTGGATTATTTATAGGCCCTTCATATTATGAGTCATCACCAGCCATCCGCTCAATGATGGTTGGTGTCCCATAAGAATACAACACCAATCGATGTCTTAGACCATTTCAGGATAACATCCCCAAAATGTATCAATAGGATCCTCCATTACCATAAAGAGACATATCAAGGGGACACTGAAATTATTATATATCTAGAACATGGGTTCCTATAAAGGGCTCATACAAGTACCATATACATCCAATGCCGTGAGGTTACAAACCGTGAACATTATAGGGGTTTATTCCTAGAGAGATCTTCCATCATCACACAGACCATGGGAAACATGATTTATGACCGGGAGAAGAAACTATACAAAAAGATTAGGTATACACCTCTATTCCCTCCAAATTTCTCTAGTCAAATTATGCCAGGAACTGTGAGAATTCATAAACACCTACCCACACTATCCATGATTTCCGGAACAGTTCAACAACACCCAAAGAATCATGCCAAAAAAAATAGATGTAATATATAAGAAGGAAAAAACACATTCCATATTCAATCATTATTACTAGACAAATATGGTGGAAATCTATGAGTAGGAACAAGAACCTACATGAACTAACAAATCCATTAAGTCAAATACATCGGTAAACCAAGAGTGGGCACACAAACCTTCCAACACCTATCAATATTGTCAGCCCAACCTAGTATGATTTTAATAAATCATTAGGAATTTCTTGGAAAGAAACAAGAGGTTAGAACCATATTTCTTCCACCACACTGGAGTAAAATCAGTACACTTTGGTATGATATATGGGGAAGGTGCAAGCACACACCACTGCTCAAGACACAAAATAAGAATATATTCATGTTCCTACTGCATATGTTATCAAACACATCTTAACAATGGTGAAAGGTAAGAATTGTATTTTCCAACATCTCACAATCCTTCTAAGATATAATAATTGTAGTTCCAACGGAAGAGGGATGAACACAATAATTTATCCCCAAAATTTGGGTGACTCACTATCACAATACATGAAAATTTCAAAGTAGAAACAAGTATATTATTCTATCATGGAGGTTTTTGGGGAAAAATTCCCTAATGATATATAAAGAAATTTATGGAGCCCATATCCTAGTACCAACTGGAGGTAATCGGTCTATCGTAATAGCCAATCCAAGGCAGGCACAAACCCCTACCAATATTCTATAAACCTATCAAAAAATTATATCATCAACATGATTTCTAATCAAACAATCCATAGTATATGAAAGCCACATTCCCTAGTAATCAGTCCCAATCATCTGATAAAATGAATATAAAATGAATCCACACCAAAAGAGACTGGAAAATGAATAGATAATCTATTATTATTCTATGATTAATTCTAGTGAATTTGAATGCCAATTTTTTTATCTATGGTAACTCATGGCCATAAAAATTCAGTACTATATTAAGAAAATAGTAGTTGCAATTCCAGAAGTCCCCCTTTAACAACATACCATGATTTTTTTCTTCATTTTAAAAACCTGATCAATCTCAAGGGACCAACTCTTGATGAGTTCTACAGTATCCATCTACATGGCCTAAAGGTCAAATATAAAGAAGGCCCCTTTCTATTATTAACTCAAAAGTTATTCCCCAGGTTATAAACTATAAAAACTCTCCATACAGTAGAATTTAAAACCATGATGGTAATCCTGCCCATGATGGTGTTTATTGTGAAGGTCCCCCCATAACAACATTTCACTTCACCATAGTGGACCTTCAATCAGCAATTTAATGATGATAAATCCGTCCTACCATAAAAAACTTGGTAATATTATTCCATTAATTCTTGATGCATCATCATTGACAAGTGATATCCTTTATCATTTATAAGACAACCTTAGTGAATGGTCATTATTGTAACAAACCATGTATTACCATCCTTCTAATATGACAGAGGAAGTCCCTACTGATCTTATTGTTTATAATAAATTAGTTGGGAAATTTCCAATTGATCCGATCAAGTGGATGGGACTCCAGTTAAAGATGATTAATATATATTGAACATGAGAAGAATGTTGGGTAAAGATGATATACCAATCCAAGTTTTACCCTTATAAACTCCCAATAATACATTCCTGTGGTGTTTTTGGATTACTATGTGTATGATATTTTCCAAAATTTATGGAACACTCTTCATCACTTAAAATAAAAAGTATTACCATACAATGAATATCCAAGTCATGTTAGGGTAACAAAATGGATTTTCCATCAAATAAACATGGTGGTTCTCTTGGATGCCTGGCACCAAGAAATGGGAAATCTGTAAGGATCCCTTTAACATGCATGTCTTGGTTTGTTAAAAGGGATTCATCAATTCATATATAATGATACATCTAGTGTTTATATCAAAGGATTGGGAAAACATATAAATTTGCATTTCAATGCACTCCCCAATTAGAAAATCCTACCAAAAGTGACATCATGAAATGTCAAAACCTCATGTCCAGTTTAAGAAAAGGTCTCTATTCGTAACATATTGTATGACTATAAAAAACCATCCTGAACCGACACCCATAAATTCTAGGATAATAGAGGGTGAGAAATTAAATTACTCATTCATCAATTTTCTGAAAATATCAATCAGGCCTCACACTTAAGGGAAGTCAATTATTAAATAAGGAAAATGCCTCAAATATATTTGGAAGAAGGTGGTTTATGTCAAAAACATATAATGAACCAAAACCATATTCAAACAAGACTTTTCAAAATAATAAATGTTTCTATGGTAACAGAAGCAATGAAAATCTAGGTGCAACCCCAACCCATAGGGCTGAGTTATTCTTTAACACATCCTTTGTCATTAGAAAATCAAGATCAAATGATTTTGAAAATGAAACAGGAAAATCCCCAACCCAAATGGAAGGGGGTGTTTTCTCCAATATCCTCATAATAAACAAAAATAAATCTTTTACCCACAGGGTTAAACATGCAAAAAATAAATCCTCTTAGTTTGTTCCATCCTATGGTCTTGTGTCCAAATTAGAGCACACATTAAATAATTCCATAGAGATTCTATTCAGATCGCTGACTCAAAAATAATTCCCAGGGGCCCAAAAAAGGAGAGGAAGATTCCTCTTGGAGGGTAAAAATAAAGGTGGTCCCTCAAAGAGACAAATAAAATTCCTGTAATGAATTACACAATGGTGAATTTTCTTAGTACCACCCCTGTAGATACTACTGAATGTGAGGAAAATATGGAGGACTAGAAGAAGGATTTTCAGTTCATAATATGGTTCATTCCAAAATAACTGAAGGTGTTGTGAGTACCCAAAAACAATATTATTACCCCAAATTTGGGGATTCCCTCTACCACTCCATTGGTACCTCCTTAGTGATTTTCTACCAAATAAAATGGTAAAGTAAAGGTTGTGCCTCACCCAGCCCCAAAGAGGTTGAAACCATCATACTCATGGAATTATTAGTTAATTATAAGGAATAGATGGAGGATTTGAAAAGACTCAATATATATTTACTCTGAGGAAACATTCCAATCATATATGTTTTATAAGAGAAGCTTCTACTCGCACTCCTTAATGGTGTACCTAAAAAAAGAGGCTTCACCCTAGAAACTTAAATAGAACCATAAAATCTTCATCAAAGTGTGGGAAAAATGAAAAATATGTTGAGACAATTTAATAATGAGATATTAGGAGTTATCTCCCCTGAGGACACAACCATGTCTTGGTTAGATGCATCCTCATGGACCAACTGATGCAGGATACCCACCAATGGTACAAATAGAACCACAAAAAATGGATCCACCTATTTCAACTCCTGCTCAAGCCCCTATTTAACCAAATAGACCTCAATGTAGTAAAAATAATATTGAGTCATTACAAGATATATTAGAATCTATTGAAATGTGTTTTGAACCATTACAATAAGTGAAGAGGCCTTTCCCTAGATTGGTGTATCAGACCCCTCCCCCATCAAATTTTGGGAACCATGCATTTAAAAAATTTATTTGATTGGGGGATCCAGATAAAAATTTGAAATATTTGGTGTCACACTTTGTTCTCATTATGGTGATCCCTACACCACAAGATATAATTAATCTTTTATGATTCGTACATACATTGCAAGGGTCTGCCATTATTTGGTACACTAGTTTACCATCTCATTCAATCATGAGATGGGAAGATCTATATCGATTGTTTCTATTTAAATTAAAATCTAAACTACATAAGATAATATTCCGCAAACTCTTGATAAAAAAGTGGGATAATGAAAGGCTTTCATATTAAATTTCTCAGTGGAAATGGCTGGCTTATGCCTTAAACCTCCAACTTAATCAAGAAGACTTGTTTTCCATATATATATATATATAATCTCTATGATGAGTTCTTTACACCAATCATCCCTGTGGAATACATAAAAGTGTTTTGGGATCTCATTTTAGTGTGTAAAATAATTTAAGATTCCATCTTGCAATCTAAGGCCAAGTCCGGAGTAATTCCATCAACTTAAGGGAATATAACAAGGGAAGAAGAGGTTTATGATTTCATGATTAATACAACCACTACACCAAATCTAGATTAAAAATACATACCATATCCTTTGGAACCCACACTAATGTTCCAAAAATAATGCCTTCCTCAATGGGATGAGTATAATGAGTAGATGAGAAACCAATTTAAGGAGATAATGATTTTTTTATTCACAATGTGATGAATAAGTCCATGATCATTCATTAAGGGCATGTTAAACAAAATTATCATGTTTTCAAATCCCGAGAGGCCCGATCATTTAGGTACTGAATATCTCTCAAACAATTTCCCCTTCGATTGGGAATTGGGTCACACCATCTAGGAATGCTTCATTTTCAAATACTTTGTAAAAAAATAGTGGAATCTTGACATAAAAAATCTTGGAATACCACCCAGATAGGTAGAAATTGTTTCTATCACATCTCTAGAGGAATACAGTGAATGGGAGGAAGTTACTAATAATGGTATAAATATGTTCAATGACTATATGATCATAAATACAATCATATAGACTCATGATATCCACTGATCACATTTGAAGTACCCAACTACGCCTCCAACCATTTCTACTATAGAACATATAACTCCATCAACACCAATATAACCCAAAGTAAAGTCTACAAAAAAAAAACATTCTCAAAAGGGAAAAAAGAAAACATGGGAATATGAACCTTTACCAAGGTCAAAGTTATCATTTACTCCTTTTGACATCAGGACTTATTTCATTGAATGATTTGGTGTCGCCATCCCGAACAGTGTAATGAGAGTTGACCCATGAGATGGAATCCTCATAAGAAGTAAAGATGGTATTTGGTTCCATTATTTTTATTCACTTAATGGATCATTATTTTGATGATTATTATGGTTATAACCTCGTGATTGCTACATATCAATAGGGAATTAGGGTAGGAGGAAATAGGGGATGTGGATACTAGGGAAGATGCAGTAACATCAGAAATCAATTCTCTATCAACATCCCTTATAAGACTATATATGCTTCCAAAACTCATGGTAGATACCTCCAATAGATCTAGTAGGAGAATTAAATCTCCTTCAAATGTTATAATATTTTACATAGCACGGTCATCCATATGAAGGATTGAGAGGATACCGTCATCAAATCAACCTCAGTGCTTAGGTAGACCTTATCGACCTAACCCACCAAGGACAGAAGGAAATTCAACTCCAATCATAAGGACTGATATTCTCATGTAATGTACCTTAGTCCCAATAGTTCCCACAAGAGAGTATCATAATGTTATAAGTGAATATTTTCATCTAGAAAGTATAAAATTTTAAAGCAACAATCCTTGGATCTATCCATGTTGTCATTACTAGATAATATATGTTTATCAAAATATCATCAGAATGTTCTCAAATAGGATTTTATAGTCCCTTGGGAATTTGAATCTAATGTTGCAGCCAATAAAACACATCATTCTAAGATTGGTCCTGTATAATTTCAAACAATCAACAAATTCACAGTGTAGTGAAAATATTTGATTATATAGGGAAAAATTAAACCCTTATTTGTGTGCGGTAGGATAAACAACATTTTTATATAATTAACATTAATTTACAATGTATCAGAGGTTAACCTCACTTAAATATAAAAACTAAATTGGCTAGGTTATATAAATGCTCAACTATCCCATTCCGCTCAAATTATACATGATTTTGAAAAGATGGATAAACATCCTCTTAGAATAATCAAGACCAGGTCTTAGTTTTGGGACCTTGAATGTAACATATAATTTTCATTAGTTACCATGAAACATATTTCACCATTATTCTAGTAATTACATGGTTGCATCCACATTAGAAATCCTCTTTCCATACCACCTATGTCACAAAAATTGAATTAATGTTCATATTGGTACATTTTATGGTCATATATCCCCATTCAAAACCTACAAAACACCATAAATTAATGTATGATTCTTCAAAAGGGAAATAAAACAATCCATGACCAACATTTCTGATCAGTACACAACTCTAAATTGTATATAAATGACCTTGGACAATCCTTTAAAAAATATAAATGAATAATATGTTCTACAAATCTATCAGATTGAAGGAATGGGTGAAATGTTTTGTACATTTCAATGACCTTAATGATATTAAACCTGATAAATAACCCTTACAACATTGAAGAGAATATTAAGTCACAAAACCATAAAGAAATATCATTTGAATTTTCTGTCATTACATCCCATGAGCTTTAGTGTATCCATGCCTCATCATTTGAGACCAAAGAGGATGTCATTTCACCAAGATATAATGAATAAACTCTTTCTCTATCACTCACTTCATCCCCATAGAGCTTTAAAGATACCCCACTTTGTCAATTGGTTTATAGGAAGTACCTTCATCTTTTATATTTGAAAACATTTATTCCACTCCTAAATATTTTGATCTCACTTCACTACTTACATCCCCTAAGAGTATGGAAGTAGAGGAATAGGGGGAAGAGGATGAAGAGGATGACCTAATGGACACCCCTCCATCATTCAAGGAAGGTGTCTCAACCACCATTGATAAAAACAAATAGATATGTTTTTACATGAGAGGAACTATAGTCCACTTTGATTAGAGGGACCATGTATAACAACTAAAAAGAGTAATGTACCTTATTTATGAGGAAAAATTATGAATTGTTCTCTTAAAATTACAATGATATTCTAGGCCTCAATCCTAAGGTTTCCAATTACCACCTAGGATTTCTAAAAAACCATCAGTGATATAAAAATGTAGTTTGAAGGACACACTTGACACACATTGCAAATATTGAGGCTAAAGTTGAAAATAATATGATATAATATTTCATTTTGGAATTAAAATATCTAAAATGGCTATCTAATATCATCCCAGTGAAGAATAATAATGTGAAAATTAGGGTATTTATTAACTTCACAGATCTCAACTGGAACTATCAAAAAGATTATTTCCTATTCCTGATCACCTAGTTACATACTGATTCTACAACCGAATATCAGAAAATTTATTTCATGGATGACTATTAATGGTGAAATCAAATACGAATTTCCCAATAATATAAATTTTTATCCAAATTTATTTCTCCCATTGTGTATTTTTATATTTTTTGTTTCCCTTTGGCTTGTAGAATTTTAGTGTTATATATCAATGTGTTATGAATCACATCCTCAATCCCTTATTTATAAGTTTTTTTAAATGATATGACAATGCCCTGGTGGTTAAGTCTCTATGATGTGTTGATCACCTTGGTGATCTTGAGACTGTCTTCAACAAACTACGGTAGGATAGACTGAAGAAGAATCCCTTTACATTTCCAATCAGGGAAACCTTTGGGAAGTTTCTTAACTTTATCAAATTCCATCATGGATTGGAAGTCAAACTTGATAATACAAAGGATTTACTTAATATTTGACCATATAAAAACATCAATGAATTTCTTTCCTAAACTTGATTATTTATTGAAAAATTTCAATAAAATTCTTTCCTTCAATAAAATTATGAAGAAAGGGGTCACATATCCATGGAAAGATGAATTCCGAGAATCATTTCATAGCCTTAAGAAATTTATCTTGTGTACACTTGTGTTCATGCCCTCATTGAGGGGAATACACTTATTATGTTTGTTACATCCCCGGAGTGATCACTGGGTTCATTCCTCATAGAAAATAATGAATATAAGAGTAAAAACAACCTTTATTATCTCATTCAAACAATGATCAACACTAAGACTCATTATTCAAATATTGAGAAGAGCTATTTATAATTACTCTACATGGTTTAGAAGCTGAGTCACTACCTAAAACACCATAAGGTCCATTTGTTCTCTTCTAATAACCCCCTAAAAAATATCCTCAACTTCCCTATGTTGAATGTATGTTTTACATGGTGAGTGGTTTCATTGAAGTAGTTTTACATTCATTTTATTCCCAATAAATTTGAAAAATTATAGGCTTTGGTAGATTTTCATACAGAACATCCATTTATTGAAACAACATGATTGAATTCCAAATTTTCCAATAAAGTGATAATCTCAATTCAAGAGGTTCCCTTGGTGTGGGAGATGTATTTCTATATAGAATCCAGAATCCCAACATGGATGAGAATGGAATAACCCAAGATCAATAAGGCCTGCTTAAGAGTCATGTTCATCTCTCCAGAAAAGGAAGTTTTTCCTTACTCCATCTTATTTTCATAAGGTTTCAAAAATATTGAGATGGAATATCATTCCCTCATGAATGGGCTCGAATTATTTCTTCAAATTACCCTATATCACTTTAAGGTGAATGGCGATTCATAGTTTGTAATCAAACAGATAAATGATAATTATTCAATCTAAAAGGGATATCAAACCCCCTTTTTGAATATGTTTGAGGACTAATGGAAGAATTACCCTTGAATCCAATATCGACTCATGTCCCATGATAATAGAATTCTTAGGTTAATGCATTGGGAAATACATCCTTGGTTCTAGTAGATCTAGATTGGGATGAAATAGTCATCACATTTTTGTATCACCAGATGGTATCACCTTTTGTTTTGTCAGCATGGAAGAAGTCAATGAAGTTATTCCCATCCCCCAATTACATGGTCCTATAACCAATTAGATGGTTCCCATTTTGGATTACCTATAAAATTTATTGATATCATTAGACATGGTGGAAAAAGAAGAACCCGATTAAAATAATTCCACATTACTCTTTGTGTAGTCCCGAATCACCCAAAATTACTCTATAAATGATGCTTTGAGGGAGTCCTTCACAGATGAATTGGTGGATAAGAAACCATTACTACCATGAAATAAGTATATATGAGAGGCTATGATTCCCACAAGTTAGTGTTTTGTATTTCCAATAAAATGTGAAATATTAGATATTTCTAGAAATTAATGATGTTGGATTGAACAATATTAACTAAGAAGTGTCATTATTTCCTAGTGCATGATAACATCATCCATAATCCACTATAGTTTGTACACACAAAAAAATAATTCTAGCTATTTTCCATATGGGAAATAGATGTTGTAAGGATATATCCTCAAGTTACAACCAAAAATATCAAACAAAAATTATCTACTAATGAATTTTCCCAAAATGGGTTGAGGAAATACCCAAAAATGATGTCGAGGATAAATTTATTATTAGCTTTGCAAAATACAGAATCATTTCTAGATTTTGTGTCCCTTGGAAAATACCAATGAACAATGGAATCATGTTTTTTTATGAGAAGCTATAAAAGCAATATTATGTATATAATATCAAATCCAACCATTCATCTTACTCTCATAAAGTGGCCAACGGACAGATAGAGGCATTCTAAAAGACTATATCAAACATAATCCATAATTTTTTTGATAAATATAAAACATCTTTTCCTGAAAATATATTTCATTCCATGTAGGACTGCTATACTATTACCCACACCACCAAAAAAGGAACCCTATATTCACTTATATATTGGTTTTAATTCATCTTACCTATCTGGGTCCAATTTATGTCACTCTACATTGCCAGTTGTGATCAACAATATAAAGACGAGCAACCCCAAAAATGATGGGATGAATTGGAGTGGATTAATGAGAGGAGTATGTATACCTTTCATCACTTTCAGTTTCATAAAATCTTGATATCATGGGATTTTAACAGTAAATTACCTATCCTATAATTTCCCAATGGAGATCTAGTACTAGCCATCCGGGTCATGATGATGTCAGGGATTAAACCTTGAAAGAAAAATACAATGTTGGGGAGACCTTATTATATACAAAAGGTCACCTCTAATGAGCTTACTACCTAATCTCAGAGAATGGAGAGATCATTATGGCCCCTAAAAATGAAATATTTCTCATGAAATACATCATGAGATATATACAAATGTCATCCATATCAAAATATGAAAAACTATATAAAACCATATTACAAATTGTATGATGTTAAATTGAATGATTCTACCATCTTCTATAAATTGATTTAAATTGTATAACCATATAGACCTAGATCGATGAACCTAAAAACATTTCATGTTTTCCCAGTCATACAACCTAAAAATACAAGATATCACTGTCCAAGATGTATGACTTTAATCTACATATCCTAATATCATAGTCACAAGATGTTGAAATTTATGATAACATCCTTTATATATGACATAAAACCATATGGTTAACTTTCACATTTCATGATGTAAAGCTGCTAAACGTATCGATCCATACTAGAGTGGATCATGATATTTGGTGATGGTATCACACCACACAATTGTTCTAGAACTATATGTGGATTGTTTCCTTCCATCATAGGATATGTAGTGTTTCCAATATCTCTAATCATGGGTTTAGTCGCAATATTATAACATACCCCCTCCCTTTGAATTAGTCAAACCTTTACATGGAGTCTTTCTATAACTATGCGGGTCTTGATTCCATATACCACATGATACATAGTTATGCCAAGATCTTCTATCATGTTTCCATCCATGATGAAAAAAATGACCCAACTCTTTTAAAAAATAGAGATCTATGCAGGATACATTAACCCGAGTTCACTCATTCAGAAATGCATCACGGAAATCGAAATATCACTGTACCTCATTTAAATAAAATCTATGTATGGGACATAAAACTACATGTCCAATTCTGGTCAAAATTCTTCCTTTATGCTCAAAACAATTCCTTCCCCACATCATACTCATTATTTGGGTTAGTTTCAAAACACCATAAACTTTATATTAACATTAGAGATAGGATATAATATTCTTGAGGATTACTTTGTATGACTATACAGTAACATGCCCAATTGTCTTTTCATAAGTCACCCATTAAAAGGCCTTGTCATTTAAAGGGTTTGATTTTTGGACTATGCAGTAACACACCCTAGTTATATTTACATAAGTCACCCATAAAAAGTCCTATCAACAAAATCCATATTCAACCCTAAGTTATACTTCATCTATATCCATAATCATTGAAAAAAGTATTCTAGGAACTACTTTTCAGACTTCATCAATGGTAATTCCTTTAATTTTGTCTCATATCACTCACCCTTCTATGAGAACCTCCAAGATCATGTTTTACAATTTCATTCCTCACATACGATGTTTTACAAAAAATACTTGGACCAATATGCCTTGTTTCACTCATAATTTCTATGAAATAGGATCCTAGATACATGATTGAAAGCTATAAGACTCCAGGTCATTATAGTCCCAGGATTTCAAACTATACAAGAATTTTATAGGCACATGATGTTAAAAGGTATTATTTCCCTATGTAAGAATAATAGGATTCCATGGGAAACTAGATCATGAGGAATCATATCACAAATATGGTATTTCTCCCATGACATGATTTTCTAAATGTCTAGAAACCATCTATAATGATTCATACCATCTTTTCCACATTATGTAACCTTCATACTTTCCACATGAAAATAATGTTCTTGGATAATGTCATCACAGCATGACACAAAACTGAAAAGTTTTCAAGAACTACATATTAATTGATTCTCATTCCAATTAGATATAAATCAATGCTCAGATCCTAAATTATGGTTCAACAAGAACAACATTGAAATTCTCATGTCCTTCATTTTTTATATCCTTTATTGGTGGAATAAAGCTTGATCACTCATTGTTTCTTACACTGAGAGTAGATAATGACATTTTAGGAGTTTTGGTAAACGATTCCCCACATGATAAATGCATACTAGTTTACATAAGGGTAAATATTTTCCTAGATGAAAGTCCTTAAAATGAACTCTAGATGTCCTTACCACATGACATTACTGCACTATTGATGTCTCTCAAATGATGTAAATTTATGAACAACGTGTGGATTGATTTTCGCTTTGAAAGGATAAGCAGAGATGCCTAAAACCTATACCTTGATCCAAGCCCCAATAAATAAATCCACTTTTCCTAGGTATGGGTTAGACCTATATAGGGAATTAATTTCTACCCATTTTCTATAATTTTGATAAGAAATGATCACTACATATTTAGGCACATTACCTCTATAAACAAAACTATTTGTATGTGGAAATACAAATCTCCTTAAACATTATCTGTCCATTAGTGATATATCATCATATTCCTAAGGATTCTATTTTATGAATTTGAAATAAAATACCCTGTTTGGATTTTCAGAAGTCTCCCACCATAAAGGAAGTTTTTTCAGAGGGTTCCATTGTTTAACTATGTAGTACTAGACTCATGTTGGCCTTGAAATCATCACCCACAAAAAGGTCCTATCAATCAGAAGAAGATTCTCTTTCATAAAATACCTCTTTAATATATGTATATCCCAAACACCCTTATATTGGAAACACACTTTTCAAAATTTGGTTTGTGTACATTCCTTGAAAATGTTTCCCGCATCACTTGATGGATCAAAAAACCACAAGATTACAACATACAACCTTCCCACTTTATATTTAAATATGATATAGAATTATTATATATATTACCATGGATGTGAGGAAATATAATCTTTCACTAGATAAAAAATTACCATAAACTATAACCCATAACATCCATACCATAATAAATTAAACTGAATGGTATATGTCATGGTCACACGACATTAAATTTTACAATGTTTTAACTCTTTTAAGAGAGGAAAATTTTCTACTGATATTGTTCATGCAAAAAATAACCCCAAATAACAATATACAACATTTTTTTCATCATCCAAAGTCATTTAGTGATACCTAGATTCTCCATTATAGGCCCAACTGCCACAAAATACAAAGTATTAATTTTCAACTATTCATGGACCCAACCCCAATCAAGGGGGGGGGGGGTTCTATACTTCTCCCAGGACACCATATTTTCCCATATATGATCTAAATGGAATTACCCCTTAAATACACAAACAAAATTTGTGTTGGGGTCATTTTCACATTAATGACTAGTGCCAACATAGATTCTCCCTTCATTCCCAGACACATTTCCCTCATAGATAATCCTCCATGGACTTTAGAAATTATGATATTTATAAACTCACCATCCATTATTAATAGACTATCAGTTTCATGAAAAAACCATTGTTTTGACTATGCATTGATACTCCCAGGTTTGTGTATGCATAAGTCAGCTATAAAAAGGTCCTATCAACCAGAGGTACATTCATTCCCTAGAGATATGTCTTATGTCTCTATAATCCCCAATGAAAACATTTTTATGGAAAATGCCTTTTAGATATGGTCCACGATCATTCCTTGTATTCTATCCTCAAATCACGTTTTAGATTCATAAATCAAAAAATTGTGACTCAAAATTCCCTAGTTTAGATATATCAGAAATCTTGGAACATTCTCGACCAACAAAACCTACATGGGTTATCATTCCATAACTCATGTTAAATGTTTTTCAACTTAAAACACTTGTCAAATTAGTTCGGCAAGTTGGAATCTAAAATAACACTAGAATATACATAGCACTCATCCATATGAAAACCCAATAAATGGAACACCAGGTAAATGTCATGTCCAAGCTCACTAGACTGACACTCTGTGTCCTTTAAGAAAAAATAGATCAGTGAATGAATAATTCACAAAATTTGACAGGCTTAAAACATGAACAAGGAGGACTAAAAAAATATCAAGTCTCACCCACTATGTTATTTTCATTTTGACTTACTAAAAAATTTAGGTGATGACACAAAAGACACAATGTTCATAGGTTCTATTATGTGTCCCTAGAAACAGTCAAACCATGATATCTTGGTCACAAAATAAATAAGAAATTTTTTAAAATGATATCATCCTGTTCACTGTCATTGTAGAAAATTAAAAAAATAATATTTAATAAAATTACACATTTTTAGTGTTGTATATGAATATGATGATGACGAAAAAATAGAAATAGATGATCAAGGATAAAAAAATCATTTCATTCATGTTTTTAATTCAGAGAAGCTTCCATAATTTGGAGTCTATTAGTCAAAGATTACCGGTGTTCCTTGATATAGTCCTTGAGTTTTTAGACTATGGATCGAGAATTATCCTCAGCATTTCAAAACCCATCCAGTTGTTTGGAAGTGTCCCTTTAAGAAAGAATGTTTTTTTTCTTTTCCACATCCATTGAATGCTTGCCTTTTCCAACTCCCTATTCATGAAATTTTGGATCTAAAAGATCTCTTATTTTAGGATTTTAGTTATTCTTAATGTTGTACCATTTGGATATATTTATCATCAAGATGACACTGATACTCCTCCACCGTTGTGGCATGGATGATCTATACCTAGGGTAAAACAACTATGAGATCCTCAAAGTAGCATTCTATCTATGCCTCAACCTGCTGTGACAAATTTTCATCTTCCTGTTATAGAATGATTGACTTCAAAGCATGATGGCAAGTGTGGTAATCAATCTTTCCAAACCCCAGAATGGAAAACAATGTTGGTAGTTGATGAAGTCCTGATGAAATATCTATGAATGGAATCTATGAGAATATCACCCAGATCTCTATCCAAATGATATGGGTGTGGGTTTAAAGGTGTCCTATGTCTCCATGTCTGACATGGAACAACTTTTTATAGGGAGAGGTATATCATGGGATTAGAAAACTCAATGAGGCACCCTTCTCCACTCTTAATTAAACCATATCAACCACACCTTTTTCTATTTGTTGACTTATCAAGGAAGATTCTCCCTATGGAAAATATGTATTCGTCTATGGAACAAGATAACAGATGGAACCCATCATTTAAATTAGGTTTTTAACAAATAGAAAAGGTATTCAAATAGATAAAGTAGTTGGAAACACTCACCCATTAGTACATCTATTGCTGGAATTGATTCCTATATGAAACCCTCGATCTCAATTTTTTGAGAAGGGATTTTCTGTTATAGAAAATCCTTTTTATTCCACTCAAAACCTAGGATGGATGGATCTTGGGAACCTCCCACATTAGGTACTTTAGCTGTTACCATAACATATGTGGGAGTAAAATGAACATGGACTCCTTGGTCATGAATTTCCATGGAAATGTTTTTATGGGAAATGTTTCAAAAGTCTGTCTCGAATGTATGAAATCAAATTTAAGGTGTCCAACTATGTCTGAAAGAACAAGAAATAGAAAACTCACATCCTTCCATTTCCTTAATAATTTCTTGGAGCTCCTCCTAAGAGCTGGTAATATTAATATTTTTTAACCAATTCTCATTTTATGTAATTTTATTATATATTTATTTGTGTATCATGACATACTCACCAGTAAGGGTACCCAAGACACATGGATCAAGACCCAATTTGGATCTATCATTGATTATATCTACAAAAATCCAAGTATGGGAATCATATTCAAACCCCACTGAGTCATATACAACACTGAAACCTTCATCAGGACATCTAATATCACTTTCGACACCTATTAGAAGTAAGAAAATGCAAGTGGTGGTTGTTGCAGGGTCCTATGGTGTAAATGACATATCTAGAGCATCAAAATAGGGAACATCATTGACCAACGCATGAAACCTTATGAAATGAATTGGAAATTAGTAGGACCCTCCTTTCTCTCTAAAATAATTTGAGCAGAATTTCTCCTACATTCCTCAAAGGGTCAATATTTTACCCCTTAGTACTACTGGAAATCTGACCTTTCCCAACGCTTCTATACCAACGGTTCATAAAAACCGTTGGTATAGGTTCCCTTTACCAACAGTTTGGTTAAACCATTTGGAAATCCCACTTTGAGTCCACCTTTCCCAATGGTTTGGCCAAACCGTTGGGAAAGGGTATGACTTTCCCAATAGTTTGGCCAAAACGTTGCAAAAGCCCACATTTTTTCCACCTTTCCCAACGGTTTCACCAAAACGTTGGAAAAAAGTCCACTTTGTGGACATCTTTCCCAACAGTTTGGCCAAAACCGTTGGGAAAGGGTATACCTATCCCAATGGTTTTCCAAAACCGTTGGGAAAGGTCCCCCACAAATCAACCTTACCCCAGAAACAAAATTCAGAATCAAAATATATACCAACGGTTGTCAAAACCGTTGGTACAGGCCTATACCAACGGTTTTGACAACTGTTGGTATATATCCATTGATTTTTATCATTTCCTCTTACCCAGAACATTATATAAATAAAAATTTAAAATCATTATGAGAATACATATATATATTTATGTAATTATATTTACAAAAGTCATTTTAGGTTAGTGGTTAAGTCGTTGAATAATAAACTAGGGGTCCTGGGGTCAAATCCCAGCGAATGTTTTTTTTGAAATACATATACCAACGTTTCCATAACCATTGGTATATATTTTCATATTAATTATACCAATGGTTTCCAAAACCGTCGGGATAGGTCTATACCAATGGTTTTGGGAAAACCGTTGGTATAGAACTATCCCAACGACTTACTTGGCAACGGTTCTCCCAACCATTGGTATAGGCTATACCAACGGTTTCGAGGCCTATACCAACAGTTCCAAACCGTTGGTATAGGTTAGTTTTCCAGTAGTGTAAGGGAGTATAGTAAAGAATTTTATAAAAAGAAAACACAATAAAATGGGTATGGCAGTCGAGTCACAATAATAAATGATATAAAAAAGACTTTCTGTAGTGTATATTTCCATCCTATAACTTTTACCACTTTTTTTCTTCCCTTGATATTAAGAGTGGACTGATTCAGTCCCCCTAAGTTATATAAACTTGTGGTGGATGTCAAGAAGACAATCCCACCATATCCTATACCATCATCCTCTAATCTGTGGATAGTTTTGATAATTTAGGTTACTCAAACTCAAATCTGATAGGAGTTCCCATCATCAAATATTTTGGTGAGACACGTTCAATCCTTTCAACCCCTTATTCTCCTATGAAATGAAAGATAAATCCACTAAAAATTAATAATGATGGATGGGGAAGGAGATGTTAAAGGGAGAAGTGGAAGATAACTCACTAGTGTCAACATATTTATCCCATTCCTCATTAAAATGTCATGATATTGCATTAGTATTTTCTCAATATAGCATGCCAATTACCAGATCTGTAGTGGGGACCCAATCATCAACAATGTATATCAAAATCTTCAGCTCCAAGATATAATTACAAACCTTAGAAAAATTATTATCATGTTGAAGATCATAGGGTAATCAGATATCCCCAAGATCTAGGATGTGAATGAAGGTATGGAGAAACACCCATAAATCATAGATATCCTATGTCTTGTCCTTCCAAAAAAGGATTTAAAAAGTCCTCAAGTAATCCAAGACTTCCAAAATCAGCTTGAAGGAAGAACCGAAATCCTTTGACAATGGATCCCTCTTATGATTCACTTCTCTAAATAGAGACTAAGCCACTTTTTATTCATTATCCTCTCAATGGTGATGACTATACCATAATATATCGAAATATGGGTTCTTTTTAAGCCCAATATTTTATTGTGGATTGTTACCAAGACCCCTTTGATGACATTTGAGCTTCAGAATCATCACCCTCCAGTCCAAAATTCAAACCATTCATGAAACACCCAGTATTCAATATATCCTATACTCAAGGAATACTTTATTTCAAGACCCCTTTAGTTGGTAAGAAATCCAAGAACTAGAATACCCATATTGTAGCATGATCTATTCACTTAATGGAGGTAGTTTGATAGATGTGTAGGATACCCACAAACCCATTAGGATCCAAAATTTTTAGTTTACCTTCAAGCACATCTAAAACCATGAATGCTTGGTGGTAGAGACTAATGGATATTGTAGACATATGAATCCGTGGACAAATAAATATGAATCATATGACTCACATAATATTTCACTGTCAATATGGGTCTCTAGTACACTGTATCTGAATGAAATCATGTATAAACAAAGATATTCTAAATAATAACATTTTTCAATGAATGTCCCAATAGTTTGGTCACTATATAAGAATATTATGAACTCTCATGTTAAGATCATGCTTCATAGGGATTAGTTACACTTCAGGGGTAAAATATGGATACCATAATCATCCATAATGTATTGGAGAAACATGAATTTAAGAATTTGAAATCTACATTGTATGGAATAAGAGTTGGGGAGTGCTAAAATTGTCCCCCAAAACAATTGAAATAGCCATGAAGCCTCATATGGGGCCTTCTCAGTGTACATATGTAGTAAACACTCATATACAATTTCCAAAACTGGGGTAGTGAGTCTGATGTGGATCCCGTTTGATAATTTGGTTTCTATCGTGAATGTATCTATCCTCACACCACGGTTAGATTCATGGACTAGTATTAGGTTGCAACATAATCACATTTTAATAAATTCATCTAGACGATTCCTTATAGGGACCTCACAATTGACCTTATTTCCCCACTGATTATACTGGCCTTACTTTAAGGTTGGCCAGAATTTTATAGGGATACACTTGTTCTACAATGAAGAATATATGATTGGGAGATCATATATAGGACAATATCCTCATGGATTTAAGAAGGAATTGATTATAGACTATGAATGGATATCTCCAAAGGTTGCAGTTCTTCTTATACACCTTCTAAGACAACGTAAAAAACTCGTGGGATGATGTCGGCATCCTATCAATATCATCTCACTTAATATTTAGTGTAATGAAGTCATCATTCATATACTGAAGTATAGGATCTCATAATATCATGTATACATCCCAAAGGATGTTGTCAAATTCACCATGCATCAAATAAAAGGTGTTTGTCAGAGAGATCTAGTGGCTCAATAGCATAGGGATAATGTATGGGTTCTTGTAAACATTTTTACATGCCACCCAAATCACCTCATAGATGCAAAAAATTTAGATCTTGGTTTTATATTATATGAACGTTTGGAACAACCAATATTTCCTTGAACATTATGGACTAACCCCTACTTCATAGAGAAAGTTTCAATCCTCATTTTATCCTTTTGATATTTCTATTTTGGATGCTTGAAAGATTGATGAGTAATAGTGAGGTTTAAATTATGCTACATGAGGCTTCAGATCTGGGGCACACAAGGTGTGGTTCAGGAAACATGTTATCGGAACTATTCATTGATTTATAAATACACCATTGGAGGAGATTCTAGTGGGGAGGAAATGGGTATATTCAAAAAACTAGGACATTAGAAAGTGACTATAGACCATTGGAATGAATACACCCATCACAATCTCATGAACATAGAGTGGATGATAACCACTTCATTGGTACTCATGAAGATACTTATTCAAATGATTTTCTATTTCTTAAAGGGTGGAGTAACACATGTCATAGTAATCAGGTCTGATAGCTTTGAGTGTCTATAAATCACATGCATCATCTTGCCCATGTGAATACATTGGAGTTGCCCTTAAAATTTCTACAAGAATACATTGATATTTTTATTAAACTTAAATATTAATTGTTGAAAAATTATCACTTTTTGAAAATAAAATGGCTCTTGTAGGGAATGTTCAAAAGATCCATGCTCATTCCATTGACTAAAATGCCTCACACAATCCACTTTCCCATGTGAGTCACAACAGCCACTCGACCAAGTGACGCCATGCACATTGGTCACTATATTAGCTATATAATCTGCCTATATGAGAGGATTCTTCAGAAGGTAACACGAACCACTTTCATTATGGATGTAAAAGAAATATGTATGTGAAAAAAAGAACCAACAAGAGGTAAACAATACTTATAAACATTGTTTTCCTATTTTATTTACCTCCACGAACAGCCTGAGCAGAGTGCATGTGTGTCCAACCTTCACAGATGACATGAATAGAGTTCTTACATGGACTAACTAATTAGATGAGCTTTGTATCTCACTTGAGATTTTCACCCCTTTAATTCAGTGTCAAAAACTCTTCTTCTGGTCATATCCAATCCTAGGGGGGTGTAAACAGTCATTTTTTCTCACTTGGAGAGGTAAATATAAAATGGAAATCACATTAGTAAATAAAAAAGTAAATTAAACCATGGAGAATCAAGGAGTTCACCTTGGAAAACCTATGAAAACATAGCATGTGTTCCAAGAGGCTCATGCAGGACCTCCCTACACAAACCATATGGTACAACCACATATATGTGCGACACTTGTATGCCACACTTGTGTGATGGACCTATTTGGAAAAACACTTTCACCAAGGGACAATTTTTTCTTATAAATAAGACTATAGAGCCCCTAATTTCAGATGAATAAAAAACCTAATATGGGTCGAAGCTCTTCTCTCCCTAGTTATTATGCCAGGAACTCAACAACATCTAGGTAATGTTCTATGACTAGAAATAAGATAGAATAAAGAGGGATATTCGGATTAATGTTCTTATATAATTTTAAACACATGAAATCCTCCACTCACCCATCTTTTATTTTCATGAGACACACCACTATGATACGAACACTAAGGAAAAGTCACCTTATCGGGATAGTGGCATAAGTAGTAGTCATGCAATTAAATATGAGGAGACAATTAAATCCTAGAGAAAGGCCTCTCCTAAGTGTTGTCACCCATGTTTTCAATTTCCTAGAGATCTCATCAACTCACCTTGGTCGTTTCTACATGATTCATCATAAACCCTCCCTAGTATTCCCTATGTGAGTTATCTTCATCTCTCTCAACCTTCACTTGGGTGATCCATCCTCAGCTCACCTAGACCTCACTTGTTTGATCCTATTTTTGGGACCTATCTTCTTAAAACCAATGTGAAGGCACCTCCCCCCTTGGAATTCCCGTATGTGGTACATGAAACATAAGCATCCACCATATTCTCCAGACATAAATGACTATGGTGAATGATATACCAACGTTTTTCCCATTTATTTATGCATTCCATCGGTTTGAGGTGTCCATAACATGTCCTACTAGATGGGTAGGGTCCTTAGGGTGGGAAAAATTGTGTATTTATTTAGAAAAGGGGACCCCAACCTTGGGATAGTACTAGGTTCCTCCTAGTATAAGACATCAGGGATATGTATTCATCCTCCCTTTCTTATATCTCATATCGGGGACCCCCCGATTCAAACAGTTAGGGGGGTTACACATTATTTTACCTTTGAGGGTTAGTGTCTTATCATAATATCTTCTATGAAACTGTTAGATAGGGGATACCTTCTGGTGTAAGCCAATGTAATTTCATATGGGATGTATCTAGATAGATAACCATATGTGACAATCCTACTTGTGAAACACAAGAGTATACAAGAAGATAAATTCTCGTTCTTCTTCTCTAATCTACTAGACATCTTAAACTAATTGAAAAAGGATGTTTTTTGGTTTTATAGATATTTTTATTCCTCTGCATCCTCACACCTATCATGATTAACATGTGATTATATTTTAGTGATGATCATGACATATTCACCAATTGCATATCTAGTAAGAGAATCATTTTTCAGACCGTATGCTCTCTTTTCTTCAGATAGTCTCTATAGGTGTGGGTCATTAAATCAATATTTCAAACCATTTATGAGCATCCTCTTAAGTAAAATCCCCAACCATACCTCTAAATCAACATGATTGGAGAGACTCCTCATGACTCTAGAACCATTGGCCTCTTGTTTTGTTATAAGCCCTGACCATGTTATCACCATATCAATGGGACAAATCCCATGCAATAAAAACCTAAATATGTCCCTCATAAGAAAGGGTCTTTATAATCGAACTGCATGAGATTTGATTCCATTCCAAATGGGATACGTAGGAAGACCCCCTAAAGTACAAACCCAACATCCCATATCAACCCTAAGTTTCATTTTGGCCATATTCCCAATAGGGTCACATCTATATATAAATACCACATCCCTTCTAGGTTCCTGTAAATACCTTGAAACTTCATTTAATTTTTTCAATTATATGGGAATTTTATGAGTCCACAAAAATTGACGGCACTTGATTTCAAGGCTCAGTGTCCCCGGAATGAATTTTTGAACTTTTTTTCGGGTACGTTCAGAAAATGTACGAGCGAGATTTTGTAACTTTTGAACCGGTTCTTGGAATTGAAATATGAGGACATTGTTTAACTTGCAACACCGATATTTTCTTAAGAATACCTTCACCCTGATCGTAGTAGGTTGAGGGTGAAACATAATTTTGGGGTTTTTCCTGGAAATGAATATAAAATAAAATAAACATTTATTTTATTTCTATTAAAACATCTCTAAATGGGTTTTGGAGGTGGGGACCACCTGAAGTAAAACCTCCATTTTGAATTCAAAGGTGGGGACCACCTGAACCACTTTAATGAGAGGTAACACTTGAACTTCCTCCCATTATTTAATTATGCCAACTCCCTATTAAATTGATGGAGCCAACTAACATTTAATGAAATGTGTCATAATTTTATTTGTTCCAACATAATTAATCTATGTAAGTTAAATTATATTGGAACCTCATTCATTTGGTGGGAAAAGGATAAGGGGAGAGCTTTTGGGAGAATTATGCTTCGCCAATTAAGAACACCTCTCAATGAGGAAAGTTCTCCAACGAAGAACCACCTCCATCGAAGAGCGATTATCTGACGAATAAGCCGGTGATAGGAGGCGTGTTCCAGGCATGAAGAACATCGACATCTTCGACTTCTTTCTCATGCTAATACCATTAAATGAATGAGGTAGAGTTTAGTGTTTTAAATACCTCCCTTACCCATTCTTCATGTTCTTCGTGATTCAAAAGTTGTGAATGACTTGCTATCGCACTAACACAGAGGGTGTGGGACAAATGAAAATGGCTCGATCCCTCCATTGTTTTCATGGTTTTTGTATCCTATGCGATGGAGAAAGGTGGTGGCCAGTGGAGGCTGACCGCATGATGGGGTGGCGGCGCATGTCCGTACCGCTCGACAAACAAGGGTCGTGGCTTGTCCCGCGACGACGAAGGGGAAGGCGGCTGACGTTCAGCCAGCCACGGAGAGGCGGCGCACGATGCGCCACCATTGGATCAAGGGGTTGCGACCCTCCTGGATACGGAAAATGGTGGAGGTGCATCCGACATTTGGCTGGCCTCAGAGTGGTGACACATGACGCGCCACCGGGAGGACCCAAGGGCTAGTCGAGCTGGACCGAGCAGGACCCACTCAGGTCCCGTGTACATCTAGAAACCGAACAGCCGATGGTAATTCAATGATTGGGGTGGGGGCGCATGATTACCCCTACGTGCGGCCATGCCGGGCCGCCCAATGTGGGTCGGGCCGGGTCAGTCCGACTGGTTTGGACCAGACCCATACTAGCTCTGACCCATTTATGCTCTTTTCGCGATAACTTCGGCACTGAAAGTTCATTTGACGAACCATCTACGGTGTTGGGAACCTTAGAGTGGGATGACCCATATTGTATACCCCACTTATTATTTGGAAAAATTTGGGGTACGGTCGGGTTGGATTGAGCACGAATCCAACCAGGCCCTCCAGACTAAAAGGCTAATAACTTACAGACCGAGCATCCATTTGACGCACCATCTATCACATTGAGACCCCTATGACGTGGCACTCCTTTGGGTTAAATCTTCATGGGAATTAATGGACGATGTAGTATTGACCAGTGTATTGAGGAGTGTACCCTCCCGGGGGACAAGTGAGCTTTTTACGGGAACCCTGTAGCAGGCTGTGGCGAAGTACATGGATCATGTGTTGGTTTGACGACATACTAACGATGTACTATGATCTTGTGTGGGTCTAACGACATAATGAATAAGTATTAGGATCTTGTGCGGGTCTGACGATGTACTGACAATGTACTAGGATCCTGTGTGGGTCTGAAGACGTACTGACGATGTACTAGGATCCTGTGTGGGTCTGACGATGTATAGACGATGTACAAGGATTTTGTGTGGGTTTGATGAGGTACTGACGATGTACTAGTATCATGTGTGGGTGTGACATCGTACTGACGATGTAAAAGGATCCTATGTGGGTATGACGACGTACGGATGATGTAGTAGGATCCTATGTGGGTTGGCGATGTATTGACGATGTACTAGGATCATGTGTGGGTCTGACGATGTACTAGGATCATGTGTGGGTTTTCAATTTGGGATCCTTCTTGGGTCTACCTCATAATAGAGTAAGATGATTCAGTAGTTCATATAATCATCTATAATACTATAACTAAGATATACCTTGTGTGAGCTGAGTCTGTATCTGTGTGGTACTTTCCTTTGAGGTAATACCTTGATGGTATTCTTCTATGTGGCGTACCTATGTGGTACTTACCTTCTTGGTACTCCTTCCTTTGTGGAACATTTGAGCTTGGGATTTTGAGTTGGACTCTGTGTTTCCTCATGATTGAGATGGGAATACATGATAACTTAGGTATATGTATGGGAATATACCTAAGTATGGTTTTCAGTTGATTTCATGCTTTGTGGTGTATCCTTTGTAGATTTTGTGGGGCTTTGAGGGTCTTGGGGTCCCTACTAAGTATCGTTATACTCACCCCTGAATGGGCTATGCCCCCACCTTATTGAGTTAGTTGTAGACGATAGACAATGCTATCTGAGGAAGAGGGTACCAGGACTGGAGGTAGCTCAGAGGTGGACATTAGACGAGGTGTACCATAGAGACGACCATTCGAGAGCTGTACCTACCCTTCAGGTTGGATCCTTGGCGGGAATTCATAGGAGCTGTCCCATTTTACTTGTACTTTTCAGTTGGGCTTGTATTCTGGCCTCTTTTGCTTAATGTACTCACACTTTTACTATTCAGTTCACTCATGTTCATATTTTGTTGTATTCTTGGTTACATGTGTTTACATGATATAAAGGAAATGCCTTACCATTTTTAGGGAATACTCCTTCGGTGCTAGTCACTAGCCCCTGACCTATGGAAGCCGGGATTGGGGTAGTCATGACATGGGCCTTGAGTAACGGGTCATGAAAAATCGGTCTCAGAGGATTCGGTTTTATCGCTGAACATAGGAATATGATCATCCTTTTAACAGAAATAGTGTTATGTGTAGTGAGTGTGGTTATCAGTTTAGGGAACCCAGTGTTGGTGCGGTGGCCAATGTATCCACACACCTAGACTATGAATTCTTATTTCTGACTCAGTGCATGAAAACCCTGATTTCATGTGTGTTTTTCAAGAGTTTTATTTGTTATTTCTTTGTGTCATCTCATGAGGTATAACTAATTGATCGTGGTTAACCAGTTTCTGTTTAGGATTCCTCCACGTAGACAGCCAGCTAGGGTTCTGGTTATAGGACACACTGATAGCCCACCGAGCGATGAGGCCTCGGTGTAGGGCCCTCTTCCAGTAGAGGCACCAGTGGAGGCACCAGTGGTACCAATACCCATTGGGCCACCGATGCCACAAGCCATAGTAGCAGAGAGAGAACGGAACATAAGCATGTTACATGAGTTCTAGCGCCAGAGGCAACCCAGGTTCAGGGGAGAGACGAATCCATAGGCAGCTGAGGATTGGCTAGAGGCCATAGTGATGGTCCTCCGACTGGTAAGGACACCAGCTAATCAAATGGTGATCCTCACCACCAGCCTTCTACAGGAAATGATAGGAAGATGGTGGAGGTTGGTGCTCCAGGTTCACGACAATATGACTCTTTTCTAGGAAGACTTCGATAGCCTGTTTCGGGAAGAGTTTTTCCCAGTGACACTTTGCGAAGTGCGCATATATGATCTTCTTCATATGCATTAAGGAAACATGACTATGGCTCAATACTCAACGATGTTCACTGACCTCTCACGCCACTCCACTGACATGGTTAGGGACCCTTTCTTCAGGGCTTGGACCTTTGAGTAGGGACTCAGGTGGCATATCAGGGCTTCGATGATTTCTCTTAGCATCCTGACACAGGGGGGGGGGGGGTGTCAGAGCGATCCCTCTTAGTGGAGAGTTTTCTTACTGAGTAGTCTCCAGCAGCGATACCCACCATCAGACGTCATGTAGTGGAGTCTTCTATAAATGGTAGCAGATAGATGTCACAGAGGTCCAAGAGGACTATGCATACAGGTGGATGACCGCAGGATTCCGGATCAGTTGTGCGGGGTACTAGAGACAGATCCATTCATGCGAGGAATAAGAAGTGTTTCACTTGTGGCAGGCATGTTCACATGGATCTTGTATGACCCACCGTATGGATGATCAGCCGATGGTCAAAGGACCACCCAGGAAGAGACAGAGGTTCGACCAACAAGGTCTGCAAGGAGCAGGCGGACTTGACAGATGAGCTGGAAGTGCAGTTGGCAGTGGTCAACGATTCAAGATGTTACTGCCACCAGCACCAAGTGGTCTACCCTGACCATAGGGAGCAGGTGGATAGGGGCGAGCTCAGTTCCATGCAGTTGAGTCTTACGACCATGGCGCTCTAGAGATGATATGAGGTACGATATGTGTCTACTCCACCTTAGCTATAGTACTTATAGACACAGGTTCCTGTCATTATTTTATTTCCAATTCCCTCGTTCGGAGTTTGGAGATTCCAATGGAGATGTTGACTTGATCCTTATGTCTAGAGACTCTTACGAGTGCTGATTCAATGATTACGAACTGGTGCCAGCAGTGTGAGATTACTCTAGGAGGCAAGATATTCAGCTGGGATCTTCTAGTAGCAGCGCCAAGGACTTACGACATCATCTTGGGTATGGAATGGTTATCTACATTCCATGCTTAGATTGACTATATTATGCGCAAAGTGCGGTGTGTCCGCACAGATGGGACCATTTTTACCTTCAGCGGCAAGAAGGGAGCCTTTGCAGCATAGTATGGACTTACTCAGAGGAGAGTGCAGCCGATCACTCATCGGTTGGCTAGCCTTACCCTCAGAGTGGTTGATATGGAGAGTCTTAGATATCATATAGTGGTGGACTAGTACACGGATGTCTTCCCTATTGATGTTTCGGGTCTACCAACTTGTAGAGAGGTGGAATTTTACATTGAATTGTACCCCGGGACGACACTGATATCTACACCAGTGTATTAGATGGCTCCCATAGAGGTTTGTGAGATGTGGGTACAGCTGGAGGACTTACAGGGGAAGGGATTCATTCGACCCAGTGTTTTACCTTGGGTGCCCCTGATTTTGTTCCCCAAGAAGGCGTATGGGATCTTGAGACATTGTGTTGACTATCGGCACCTGAATCAGATGACCATGAAGAACAAGTACCCACTCTCAAGTATTGACGACCTCTTTGATCAGATGAAGGGATCATAGTGGATCTAGAAGACAGATCTCAGGTGAGGTTATCACCATCTCAGATTGCGAGACGATAATGTGAAGATGCCGGATTTCAGATGTCGGTACGACCACTACAAGTTCTTGGTTATGCCATTCAGTGTGACAAATGCTCCATCAGTGTACATAGGACTCATGAACATGATCTTCAAGCCATACCGTGATTGATTTTTGGTGGTATTCATTGATGAAATTATGATCTACTCAGCTACCAAAGAGGAGAATGCCAATCATTTGCAGGTAGTACTGGACACACATCCAAAGCACCAGCTTTATGGTAAGCTCTTGAAGGGCTAGTTCTGGATCTGAGAGGTTCACTTTCTAGTACATGTCAACTCAGAGGCTAAAGTTGTAGTGGATCTAGCAAATATTGAGGAGGTACTTGCTTAGGAGCCACCCAAGAGTGTGATAGAGTTTCCTGGGTTTTGCTGGAAACTACCAGAGATTTGTGCCAAATTTCTCCAGAGTTTCATCACCTTTTTTAGCATTGAAGAAGAAGGGGAAACACTTCATATGATCAGAGAGATATAAGTGGATTTTTCTAGAGATCAGGAATAGGATAACTAATGCCCCCATATTGAGGCTTCTATAGGAGGGTGTAGGGTACACAGTCTACTACGACGCATCAGAGACCGGGCTCAAATGTGTTCTGATGTAGGAGCGAGCAGTTATCACATATGGTTCTTGATAGTTGAGAAATCATGAGAAAAACGATGCTACCCAAGACCTGGATTTAGAATCCATGGTATTTTCCTTGAAGATGTGTCAACATTACTTGATGGGAGAGCGTTTTACAGTCTACTCGTATAACAAGAGTCTCAGGTATATCTTCTCAATGAAGGACCTGAACCTAAGACAACAACGTTGGATTGAGTTCCTCCACGACTATGACTTCAAGATAGTCTATAATCCTGGGAAGGATAACATTGTAGCAGATGCACTCAGTAGGAGATCTAGTATACAAATGCTAGGCGAGGTGATAGAGTAGCTGGATTCTTTGCATATATCCTTTGTGGATCGAGATGGAGAAACTTATCTTCAGTCTCTTAGAGTCACTCACCCACTTCTTTAGTGAGTCAGGGAGGCGCAACATGGGGACACTAACTATGAGTCTCGACATGCTCAGATATCCATAGGACAGACACCTGATGGATTTTCTGATGGAGGGGAGCATGTCATCCTTTTCAGGGGACGTACCATGGTACCAGTATCGCTTCAGGAGGAAGTTTTGATGGAGTTCCACACGTCCCCTCTAGTGGTACATCTAGAAGTGGAGAATATGTATCAGGACCTCCGATGACAGCACTGGTGGGTGGGAATGAAGAAAGCATTACCAGAGTTTGTCTCTCGGTGGCTCACTTGTCAGCAAGTGAAGGCGTAGCATCAGGTACCAGCTGGCTTAGTTCAACCTTTAGAGGTCCTAGAGTAGAAGTGATATGGGATATCCATGGACTTTGTGACATGACTTCCACATACATCCAGGGGTCATGATTCTATGTAGGTGATCATCGACCGAATCACCAAGTCGGCCCACTTCCTACTGATTAGAGGGTAGGGTTCGATAGAAATCTTGGGATGCCTATATGTGTAGGAGATTTTGCGGCTACATGGAGTACCCTCAATGATTGTCTCCGATCATGATAAATGTTTTACTTCCCAGCTATGGAAGGGGTAGCATGAGGCTTTCTTGACACAACATTATATGAGAACCTTTTTCTATCCTCAGACAGATGGCAAGACTGAGCGGACCATTCAGACCCTTGAGGACATGCTGCGTGCTTGTGTCCTCAACTTCGGTCATAGTTGGGAGGAGAACTTTCCCTTAGTGGAGTTTGTGTACAACAATAACTATCACTCCACCATTGGGATGGATCCTTTTGAGGTGTCGTATGGATGACCTTGAAGATCACCTATGTGCTGGACTGACCCAGTGGAGTCAGCACTCGCGGGACCAGAGATAGTACGGGCTAATGCAAAGGAAGTGTACGTCATCCAGGAGCAGATGAAAACTGCATAGAGCAGGAATACGTCTTATGCTGACAAGAGATAGAGACCTCTGGTGTTCGAGGATGGTGAAAACATATTTCTACGGGTCTCACCTCGATGAGGTTTACAGAGATTTGGACAAGGTGGAAAGTTATCTATGAGATTCATTGGACCCTTCTAGGTCCTTAGCAGAGTTGGAAAGGTGGATTACGCTTAGCTGTTCCCCCTCAATTGCATCAGGTGCATGACGTCTTCTGCATATCCCAGCTGAGGAGATATGTGCACGACCCTACCCACATCATCGACCACATCGAGCTGGACATGATGATGGGGTGAAGTTTACGGGGGTTTCAGTAAGGATTGAGGATAGACATGAGTGGGTCCTTTGTGGATGCTCGATACCTCTTGTGTGCATTTTCTAGAAGCACAAGAAACTCCAGGAGAGTACATGGGAGTGGGAGGATCAGATTCATTTTCATTACCCCCACTTGTTTCCAAAGATTGAGTTGTGGCTTATGGGGACGTAAAGCCCTGAGGTGGGGAGAATGTAAAAACCTAGAAATTCCATGTAGTTTTTTTTAATTATAAATAAATTTTATGAGTCCGCAAAAGTTGACAGCACATGATTCCGTGGCCCGGTGTGCCCAGAATGAATTTCTGAGTTTTTTTCAGGTACATTCAGTAAACGTATGAGCGGGTTTTTGTATCTTTTGAACTGGTGCTCGAAATTAAAATATAAGGACACCTTTGAACTCACAACACCAACATTCTCTTAAGAATACCTTCACATTGACTGTAGTAAGTGGAGGGTGAAAGATATTTTTGGGGTTTTTTTATGGAAATGAAAATAAAATAAAATAAACTTTTATTTTATTTCTATTAAAACCTCTCTACATGGGTTATGGAGGTGGGGACCACCCGAACTAAAACCTTCATTTTGAATTCAAAGGTGGGGACCACTCGAACCCCTTTAATGATAGGTAACTCTTGAACTTCATCCCATTATTTAATTATGCTAACTCTCCATTAAATTGATTGGGCCAACTAACATTTAATTAAATGTGTCATCATTTTATTTGTGCCCACATAATTAATATTATGAAGTTAAAATATATTGGCACCATATTCTTTTGGTGGGGGAGGGAGAAGGGGAGACCTTTTGGGTGGATTACGCTTCTCCAATGAAGAAAACCTCCCAATAAAGAAATTTCTCCAACCAAGAACCACCTCTATCGAAGAGCGATTATCCAATGAATGATCCCAAGATCAGAGGCGTGTGGCGGGCACAGCGAACACCGACATCTTCGTCTTCTTTATCACACCGACACCAATGAACGAACAAGGTAGGGTTTGATGTTTTAAATACCCCTTAACCGTTCTTCATGTTCTTTGTGATTCAAAAGTTGTGAAATTCTTGCTACATCACTAACGTGGAGGGTGCGGGCCAAACGAACATGGACCGATCCCTCTGCTATTTTCCGGGTTTTGTATCCTATGCGGTGGGGAAAGGGGGTGGCCATCATCGGCCGAAAACATGATGGGGTGGTGGCAGGTGTTCGCGCCGCCTGATAAGCTAGGGCCGCGACTTGTGTCATGGCGATGAAGGGGAAGGAAGACGACGTTCGACTGACCGTGGAGAGGCAGCGCACGATGCACCACCATCAGAACAAGAGGTTGTGGACCTACTAGCCATGATGGATGGAAGAGGCCCGACCAACATTCAACCAGCCATGGAGTGGTGGCGCACGATGCACTGTCGGTAGGACATACGGGTTGACTGTTTCAGCCGGCCAAGTTGGACTGAGCGGGACCAGCTCGGGTCCCACGTACAGCTGGAAACGGAATGGACAAAGGGAATTCAGTGATTAGGGAAGAGGGTGTGCGATTCCCCCTGCGTGCGGCCAGGCCAGGTTGGGCTGGGTCGGTCCAACTGGGACGGACAGGACCCGGACCATCTCTTACCCATTTCCGCTCTTTTGGCCATAAATTTGGCACCGAGTGTCCATTTGAAAAACTGTCTACAGCGCTGGAAACCTTGGAGTGATACGGTCCCATTTGGTATATCCCAATTGAGATTTGGATAAATTTGGGGTATGGTCAGGTTGGATCGAGCACGAATCCATCCGGGCCCTCAGGACTAAATGGATAATAGTTTACAGATTGGGCGTCTGTTTGATGCACCGTCTATTGCGTTGAGAACCCTATGATGTTTCGGTTCTTTGGGTTACTTAATCATTGGACTTTGTAGAAGATGGAGTATTGACCAGTGGATTGAGATGAAAACCCTATTGGGGGACAATCGAGCTTAGTGCGGGAACCCTGTAGCTGGCTGTGGCGAAGTACTAGGATCCAGTGTGGGTCTGAGGATTTACTGACAATGTACTAGAATCATGTCTGGGTCTAATGACATATTGATGAAGTACTAGGATCTTGTGTGGGTCTGAAGACGTAATGAATATGTACTAGGATCCTGTGTGGGTTTGACGACGTACTGGTGATGTACTAGGATCCTATGTGGGTCAGACGACGTACTGACGATGTACTAGGATCCCGTGTGGGTTTGTCGATGTACTAGGATCCTGTGTGGGTATGACAACATACTGATGATGTACTAGGATCTTGTGTGGGTATAACGAGGTACTAACGATGTACTAGGATCCAGTGTGGGTTTGACGATGTACTGACGATGTACTAGGATCCTGTGTGGGTCTGACGACGTACGAATGATGTACTAGGATCCTATGTGGGTTTGATGATGTACCGATGATGTAATGGGATCCTGTGTGGGTTTGACGATATACTAGGATCCTGCGTGGGTCTGTAATTTTGGATCAATCATGGGTCTACCTCTTAACAGAGTATGATGATTCAGTAGTTACATCTAATCATCTCTACTACTACACCTAAGATATACCTGGAGTAAGCTGAGTCTGTACCTGTGTGGTACTTTCCTTTGTGGCAATATAATGGTGGTGTTCTTCTGTGTGGAGTACCTGTGTGGTACTTACCTTCGTGGTACTCCTTCCATTGTTGAACAATTGAGCTTGGGATTTTGAGTTAGACTCTGTGTTTTCTCTTGATTGAGATTGGTATACTTGATAACTTAGGTATATGTATGGGAATATACCTAAGTAGGGTTTTCAGTTGATTTCATGATTCGTGGTGTATCCTTTGTGGATTTTGTGAGACCTTGAGGGTATTGGGGTCCCTACTGAGTATCGTTATACTCACCCCTACATAGTATATGCCCGAACGTTGTTGTGTTTGGTGCATATGACAGACTGCGCTGACTGAGGACGAGGGTACCTGAACTGGAGGTAGTTCAGAGGTGGACATTAGACTAGGCATACCGAAGAGACGACCATTCGAGAGTTGTACCTACCCTTTAGGTAGGATCCTTGGCGGGTGTTCGTAGGATCTGTCCCAGTTTACTTATACTATTTAGTTTTCCAGTACATTCCAGTTGGGCTTGTATTCTGGCCCCCTTTGCTTACTATACATTTTACTAATGTTTTTATTTTTATGTGTTCTTGGTTGCATCTGTTTACATGATATAAAGGTAATGCCTTCCAATTTTTAAGGAATACGCCTTCAGTGTTAGTCGCCAGCCCCTGACCTATGGAAGGCGGGTTTGGGGTAGTCACAACACGGGCCTCGGGGAACAAGTCATGATAGTTCCCCTTGTCCATTATAGTATAAGTCCTTCACCAACCAATTTAATAGGATTTTTCTTCCTAGAAATACATTCTTCATGATGCTAAACTACATGGGTTGGTACACCCAACATTTACATGATAGGCATCATGTGTCCCGTTAAGTGGCATCGAACTATGTTTTTCAAATTTCTTTCTAAAGTTTATTTATGGAGCTCATATCATGGGTTGATATCAAAATTAAATCAACTATCATATCCTTGGATGATGAAAAATTCCAGGTCACCCCATTGCATTGCCTAAAACCATCATCATAAATGTAAATGCCAAACAAATTATGTAATCTGATCATAAAAGGTACCATTTATGGAGAACCTCATATACATATAAATGTCTTAATCAATAAAGAAACTCAAATATGAAAAGTTATTTCTAAAGTTTATTCATGATAATAATTAATTTCTAATTTAAGGGTGACATTTTTCATACTTGAGATTTAGTAAAGTATACAAGAATATGACTTAAGTATTTATTATAGACCTGATGTTGGGAATAATTCCCCTCAAAGGTTTTATGAGCATGACCTCTCATCCTCTCAAAAAATATGAGTCCCTAAGAGTCATTGGAGCCATTTACTAATTACCACTTGCATTTCGAAATAATCTTCATGAAACATTTTTAATGAGGTAACTATTGGGTATTACTAGCTCAACATTGAAAACCCCTTTTAAACAATTCAATAATGGTAAACCCAATGTAAATTATTTTGAAACCATTCAAACCCACAACCAATTCATCGATCATAAATTCAATGCCAAGAATTTTCATCAGAAACATTGTGTGATTGATTTATAGGTGAGAAGTACTATTTTTTATAATTTCAATAATAACATATATGGAATTTTACACTATATTAGGTATTATTCATTCTAAAAAATAGGATGGAGATTTTCAATATAGTGTATTTTTATGAGGGTAGGATGTTTGGATAATATGGTGAGAGGGACACTTATTGTGGATACACTTTCCCTTATATAAGGGGTATATAGAGACACTTTATGGGTCATTAAATTTAATGAATGTATGGTAGATGATCTGAGGATAATAATACAATTCCCCAAGGTTGTGGATATATATAATAGGGTTAAGGAATGGGTTGTGTAATTCATGGGGCATAATAGAAAGGTTGGTTTTTCTTGGGAATGATCTACAAGAAGATTGGACCTATTAAATAAAGATGCACTTTTGGTGGATATTTGGGACTATGGGTAAATTCTTGTGGTTTTTGAATAATTCATTAATGGTGGGTGAAAATGATATTAGACATGGAGTAAGTGAGATTCTATGTTCTTGTTAGGAGGGATTAACATGCCCGATGGACACTATTTATGTTTTTGGAACATATCACTAGTTTTGATTGTATGTGAATCACTTGAGGATTAGTTAGGGTCTATGATTGGGTTACAATTTACCATTAACTAGTTAGGTATGTGTGTGATTGAGTTAAATTCTGGTTTAAAACCATTGAGAGGGTTTTTTGGAGGTTCACAGTAGCTCAGAAAGAGGTCAATGAGGGTTTAAGTGTTTTTCAATGAAATTAACATTGAATGTGGATAATAATGTTATGGTAACATGTTTTGAAATTTTTTATATGGACTTATGAGTATCCATGTGTAGAATGAGGATTAGTAAGTTCATTGAGGTACCTACTAGCATTGTGTCACATGGTCATTGTGAATATAAAAGGAGTCATGGATTTGAATGATGGGTAAAAGTGGATTAGGAAGATAAAAAAATGTGTTGTTTTAGTAAATGTTCGATGTTGTGCTAAATTATTGTCTTAAGTGTTGTTATGTGGTAGGGAGAACACCGTCTTCCATTATAGGATTTGATTTTTTTGGATGAATTTTTCTGATATTGAGAATGAAATTCCTTGTGAAGTAGGAATAAATGGAAGTTAGAGTTTTGTACATGATCTTGCAAATGTGATGGATAAACATACCCAATAATTAAATTTATTAATAGATTGATCATGTGGTATAGAGATAGGATTTTGGTTTTTTATGTTGAAAATGAAGATACTTATATATCAGGGATAAATAAGTCAATCACAAGTGAACTCAACTCATGTTGGATGGGTCAATGAATTGGGAGTCTAGTTGATAGAAAGTTGAAATTTAACACAGATGTATATGGGATGGAAGATATGATATCATCTTGTTAATTTTATAATACATAATTCTATATTTGAATTTGGGGTTGGATATAGTCTATGTGTTGGAAACGGGGTAGGGTGTACTTCATGTGATTTGTGGGTGACTTGGAATGGGGTTAAAATAGTGCTCATTGAGATATCATAGTGTCTGGTGCGGTTGGATGATGATCCAACTATGGAATTACACCAAGGGTTGCGTTTAGGATTTGGTGGGGGTGTTCAAAAGATATCATGATTCCTTCAGGGATAAAATTATTCGTATCAAACTATGTAGTAATGTGTTAGCGGTTGAGGTTGATTGTTTTTAAGAGAGGTTGATCTCTAGAGGAATATGTTTTTTATTAAATATAATTAGATGAAGTATTGTGGAAATAAACTCAATAGAATTGATGAAACTAAAAAAATGAATTTTTAGTAGCTGAATCTAATTAGAAGGAGACCCTTTATTGAAATAATTTTTTATAGGATTTTTTATAGTGGGGAGAAAATCATGATTCATGGTAAATTAGTTAATAAAAAATTAGTATCTCAGGATTGATGAGTTTTGTTGAATTCTATAATGGTGTTGGTATTGGTAGAGAGCTAGTGGCATAGTATTTTTAAAATTATGTTCTATGGTGGTTCAAGTTTCCTAGCAGAAGTACATTCATCATTCGAACTGAGGATGTAGTTTTGTAGAAGTTAATTGATGAAAAAATGAGGACATGATTAGTGGCTACAGGAATACAATGTCTTATTAGTTATGAGAAGTGTAATGGGGGAGGATTTGTAATTGCCAATGGATTCAAATGTTATTACATTTTCGATGAAATTTTAATTTTCATTCCAAAGGAGGGTTCATTTCATTAATTGTGAGTCAGATCCAAAATATGAGCATAGGAAAATCTCACGGGGATTTATTTGGATATGTATCGAGGTTTGATAGTTTTTTTGGTTGATCGGATGTTCCTCAGAGCATGTATTAATGGCCTTGATGAAATACTATAGAAATATCTTGTAGTGCATTAACCTTTAGGTTAAAAAATGATGAATTATTTTCACAATGTTCCATAACTATATTGAAACGTGAGGTGTTGGTTTTTACCATGATACAAGTTATAAAAAATAATTCCCCAAATGATAAGTATATTGTGTCAAGATATAGGATGTAGTGTGGGGCATCTCGTTGGAGGGGAGTCTCATTTTATGACCCAACTCATTCATTTCATGATGGTGATGGGCCATGGGATTACCCCTCTTTCTAGTCAGTAGCACCATAACCCAAGAAAAATTCACCACATACCGGATGAGTATTGGGTTTTATCTCATAATGAACACCTTAACATACATCAACTAAGACTTGGGTAACAAACTTATCAGTGGTTCACATGAAATTGACTAGTCTGACCACTAAAATTCTAGGGGATAGTAAAACATGGGGAGATTCATTTCTCCAGACACTCCAACCTTCCTCCTTTGAATCCCCTATGACATCATGTGATCCTTGATGAATTTAATTGGTGGTATATGTTTTGATATTTTTTGAAACCTCTATTATTTTTTCCTATCAGTTGGACTCTAATTTTGGACAATTTTATCTAGAATTTGGAGAATGATTCCATAACAATATAAATGAATTAGTTGACTAAAATTTATCTATCATGTGGATTGAGAAGTGGATATACCATAAGGTTTATCAATTGTTGTTTGGTTCAGTTTCAATTAAGTGAATATTCATAGATAAAATTTATATGAATGTTTCAATAAAATTATTTTCAATAATTATTTTAAAAATTATTATTAATTAAATATTTAACAAAGAGAGATATAGGTGCTCAAGAGTGTTGAAGAATTTGGATGATTTTTAATGAAGCTAGGAAAGGGGTTAATTCTAGTGTTAATTTCTGTTACCAATATGATAAAATTTAATTTATATTTAATTATACATTAAAGTGATTACCTACATTTAATAGTTAGACTGAGCTATACCATTAGGGTTCAATAGGACCCTTGGTATATGAGATCAATTGGATTTTGTCTTTCTATATATAGAATAATTAATTTTAATATATTTGATAAGGGAATCACCTAGAGAATTATTCAACAAGGGCCAGAATGGTCGAGTGGGTTAATGCTCTGGGAATGAGTTGTATATAAAGGCCATGATGAGATGTGGGTTAGTATTTTTGAGGTTATAATGGATCTTGGTTAGGAATGGGGGGCTTGAGGATAATTTATAAAGGTCATGATAATCATACTTGTACTGCGTGATTATGAACTCCCTTCAGAGGATATTGGAGAGTTTTCATGTTAGTGAAGAGTGTATTTTTTCAAATAAGACTTGATTCATGTGATTGATAGGGTCTTCCTATGGAAGGATAGATGAAAGGTCCCACTCATGAGAAGTGAGATGAGTCTCAGGTATTGGTCCTGAAAATTTATTAAGAAAATGGAATTGATTTTAAAATACAAATTTGGATGATGAATTTGAATATTTCTATTGAGGACATGGGGGGAATGAACCTCTGAGCTTTGAGTTCACCATTGGGTAAATGATGTAGGTTAGTTACAGGTTTTTGAGAAAAGTGTCTATCTCTAGAGTGAATAAAACCCTGGGTATGAGATGGTGTGTAACAATCAGACTCGGGATTTGGTCTATCACAATACCTAACTAAGCATATCAAAAGGCCTCTAAAGGTGCTCTTGATCCCAACAGCAAAAAATACTACTTAGTCATCACAAGAATCCCTTTGGAAATGATTCCACCTCAATCAAGGATAGAAAATAATAAAAAATATAAATAAAAGATCAATAAATGAAAAAATTAATAGGTCATAAGCAACTACAGTGATCCATCCCATTTCTATATTAATAAAAACCTTTAAATCTGGAAACACATCTATGAATAACAGATAGAATACTGTCTTAAAAAAACTAAAAACCAAATCTAATCGAGCCCCCACCTTCTCCAAGAAACCTATTATTGATCATCACCACCCAAATAACCCAATTTCAGTCACAAAGAACAAGAATGGGTCCACCAAGAACCTTAAACATGAAATATATTTCCATGAGAAAATTACTTTTAGGTCACCACATCACACCAAATATATGTAATATGTTTCAATAGGAAATTTGGTGATTACATATTGAAAATCAAGGTATAAATATATCATTACACACATATAAATTTATTGAAATGATTAAAATTCTATATAAATCTTTAAAAACATTTCTAGTTGTTTTTCAAAACCAAACACTTTCATTTTAAAGAAAAATACATCGGCCTAATCAATTTAAAAACCATAAACACCATTAAAATTTATAAGAAACCCCTATTATTTTTATCTTAACGAAAACGGTCAAATTTAGACATTCAATCCTAAAAATAAATTTAAAAAATGAAATACCTATTTGGAAATCCACATCCAACACTCAAAAAAGAGTCATTAATTTCAAAACACTTTCTCCATAATCTTTGAAAACTCATTTTCCAAAGAAAATGACCCAACACACTTACAAAGGTAAATCATAACTAATAATCACAATATATCACAAGGAAAAAACCAATATAAACCATTTAAGGTTCTATAAAATGAGAGAAGGGGAAATGATACAAACCAACACTAAATTAACCTCCCCTAAATCAATAAATATCAAAGAAGTATAACATTTCAGTGGATCTACCCTATGATTCCTAAAGTGTGAATCATCTAACCACATATGAGTTTACCACTACAAACTAGATACTTTCATGCACAGATGTTCAACTGGGAAGTCATCTAATTATTTGAAAAAAATCCATATTGTGGTGAAAAACACCAACCTAGATTATGTGACAGGATGGAATGGGATACAACTATTCGAATGTGATCCAACTGGAGAAATAAAATTAGATCCTCCACATTGAACTCAATATCTAATTACCAAAAGGGGAATTGAGTTGTAGGGACTAAGAATCTCTGTCTAACACACATTGAATAGCCATATCTTCCTATAACCCTAAAACCAAAGGAAAATTATCCCCAAAAATGAAATTTACCCACAACGTATCAAAAATATTACCACAAAAGGGTATAAAAATCATCTCTTACAGATCAAAAACCCAAAAGGGGTAAACAATAAAAGGGAAATCAAGGAGTATATTTCAGAAGAAACATTTTAAAACGAGAGTGATAACTATTAAATTGACAAGAAATCATGGATTTGAATACCAAGCCCCTAAAATTTTTACAATACTTCATATAAAACATGATTTGGAAAATACTGGAAATCACCCAGTTATTAAAAAAATTATGAATCCACTCTTTAAAAGCTTGTCCATTCTTATTAAAAACCAAAATCAATAAAAGGCCATCCACTTTTATCAAAAAATTTAATAGGTTCCATCATGTAATTTCCAAAATGGTTAAACCAAACACACATTTTAAATAATCATTTTAAATCCATTAAGTACCCCCTTTTATAAATTACATAGAGGTCCAAACCTCACTTCAAAAACAAATTCCCCATAAATCATAATTTTCACTCTTTGAAAACAAAAATCTTTTTAAACCCCATTATAGAAAATATAAAACATTAAAAAAATCCATATGATTATTTCATAAAAACTTCACACCATCGAAGATTCCACGTCAATTTTTAAAACATAGATTTTACATGAAAAATCAATTATTCCACACTCAAAACACCAAAAAATGGTTGAAAATCACTGAAGATATATCACATATATGAATAAATTCATAAAAAAATAATTTATAAAGAATAATTGAACCTTTAATTCCAAAAAAAACATTTATAGAAACAAAAATCTCAATAAATGATAATCAAGGTGGAACTCTTCAAAACATGATGTCTTCAATGGAGACAACATGAAAAAGAATAGAAAATGTGTCTGCAGACCCTAGATGTTAAAAAACAGTCATTCGATTAATAGAGAACCTTAAAATCATCTATGTGAGATATAGGGTTCCTAAGAGAATCAAAAACCAAAATATAAGAGATGGAGAAGGAAAGAAGAAAGGAAGATGGGTGGAATACCATGACTCTACAAGAAAAAAATTAATAGAGGGAAAGAGTCAAGAGGTGGAAGATAATAGATCTCATCCATGTCTCCCAAGGATTAGATGACACTGGTGGGGATAAATGGTGGTGAAAACCCCTTATTATTGAAGAGGGGTAATCTTGATAAAAACATAAAAATATTAAACACTTGGATAAGTCACACAGTTTGGCCACATGATTTACCTAACCTAGTTCCAACCGTTTGATGGCCACTGACTAGGACAAACACCATCATTAAACGTTATTCCTAGGTGACATACGGTTTGGAAAAATATTGCACATCTACCCCCATAAACCCTAATCCACATACAACTTCTATAGATGTCATCATAGTTTGATTAACCATGCCAAAACACGAAAATATGGCTCTATAAAAATGAAAGGACCTCTTGCTCGACTAGTACTTACCATATGGGCTGACCATGATCCTCAAAAAAATACTCTAAAAACATTTCTTTTTAGCATCCAACCAGCCATAACTATAAACTACTTATGATGAGATAATATAATACAAAATTAACAACACCATAAAAATGGGGGTTTCACTAACTCCACACCATGACACTTTATTTCTCCAGAAAGTCCAGTGTAGAAAATAAGTGAATATTGAATATTGATGACCCAAATGAAACCTTACCCAAAATAACAACTCACATAAAAAATACATTAAGAAAACATCTAAAATCATCAAAATGATCAAATCAGTCAAATATATGGTTTTTAAAAATATCTAAGTTACAATGAAATAGATCATAAAACATAAAGTCCCACAAATCCTATGAGACATAACATGGTCTCTCCACCATTGATAATTCCTCAAAAATAGTGGAACTAATGAAAAACTACTAAGAGATGAAACCCTTAAAACAATAAACAATAAGAGAAACTCTCTCACAATATCTAGTACTTTAAAACCCAATATAAGGAAGAATAACCACAAACAACATCAAAATAATGACATGATATATCACCTCGGTACATGATACAATTGGATAACCTAGGGTCAAAACCTGAATCACATATGCATGGAATGTTCAAATGACCACAACCTGATAAAAATTAGAATACCAAACTCATCTATATAATCACATACCCTAGTATCAAAATCAGGAACATAAGGCCTCTATCATGTTAATACAATGAGATCCTTATATGTTAATTAAATGAATATTATTAACAATGACTCTTATAGTTGGTTCATTCAGACAATGGGGCTCAAAAAATTGAACTCATGTCCAACCATAACAGAATGATACAAACTTTATCATCATATTAAAAATCCATACCCAAGAGAAGGTGAATGCATTCCACAAGAAAAAAGTTATTCCACAATGATAACTGCCACCATCATATAAAAGGTATCCAAAAAGAGAACATCCACAAGATTCTATCAACCATAGAAGAGGCTCCAAAAACCAATACTACAATAAACATGGAATGATCCAAAAAATAGATAAACCCTTCGTAGGAAGATGAAATTCATGACCACATTTTAAATATCATATAAAATTACTTCTAACTATGACCCAAATGTCCACATAAAAAAACTTGAGAATATTTAAGACAGGAGGGATTATTATACCCTAGATCCCCATTCTAGGAGTATAGAAAATAAATTATGTTCCCATGTGAAGGGAACTTTTCTCATTGATTTGGATTATCCCACATATGATCCACACTCACTAGGAAATCCTTTTGTATACAAGATGGAAATAAGGAATAAACCACTAATGGATTCCTAGAACGATCAGCTTCCATTTAGAAGAAATAATTGAAAACCTCTTAAAAAGAGATAAAACATGATGTAAGTAGGTATGAACCAAAATAATTTGATATACTACATCTAAATAAATTATCTTTCTCAGTATCTTCGATGATCAACATTAGAGAGATGATGACCAACATAAAAAAGTGTTTAATGTAATCCTTCATAGATCGGTAACCTTGATGAAGGATAAAAAGTTAAAATGTTTGTTTAATTTAAAAACATGTGGAATGAACCCTTAAAGAATAAAATCAAAAAGAGTTCCCATGAAATAGTTACAAGAAGTGGAGGATGAACCATCAAATCCCACCAACCTAGTCTAAAACTGACAAACAAGATCTTAATGTATCTAACCTGATAAGATTCAGGTGTTCCAAGAGAGTTTTGGATCACCTAAACCTCTTTTAAACACCCCAATATTTATATTGAACTTTGATCACCACCAATAAAAGTTAGATATTGATTCAAGAAGTCTAAAATGTGTTCCAAGATTAAATAAGGTTCCATGTAAAACACTAAACTCAGATTATGGGTAGGCATGAAAACATAAGAAACCATTTCAACCATTATGAGGGAAAATAAAAACAAAACAATACCTGAACATCATCAATATATTAAATTAATTAAAAACAAAAAATTCCATCAATTAAGGAATCGATCTAAAACAACAATCCCTTAAAATAGCCACAAAACATCTATTCCAATATAAGAATATCATTTGAAATCCCCATTGTCACCAATGAATTTTGAAATCACACTCCACCAAGGTGTATTCTATAAAACCAAGACATCCCAATAATAAATACAGAACAACCATAGTGGTTGTCACAAAAATTTACCCAACAAGAAAAATAAATATAAAACCCATTAAAAACATCATTTCATTTTAAAAACCATGTTCCAGATGAATAACCATAAACAAATTTCCTTTTTGAAAACACTTTCCTCTAGTATTTTTTTTAAAAAACATTCTATAAAACCTAGTTTGAAAGTGAAATTTTCACAAAATCCTTTCATTTTCACTAATAATATTTTAAGAAAACTTATACAAAAAAACCACCACACAAGAATAAAAACAACATTCACACAAACCATATATAAAAAGGACCCCAAAACACTCATCATTCCACCTCCAACAAGTGAAAATTGGTTTTGGAGAAACCTATAATCAATAGGATTCCAAATAGGATAATTAGGGAAGAAACATTGTTCTTAAAATTTTGGCGACATGATTGGGTAACAATGTGCTAATTGTGTAACAAACCCAACTAAGGAGGCATAATTGATTCCATAGGGGACACATGGTTTCCCAATCCATGGGTACTAATCACTCATCAATTTTTTTATTCCTTTCCACCCAAAGACCAAGTAGTATACCACAATATCACTTAAAAAATAAAATGGGGTCCATAAACCACAATTAATATTATAAGTAATTGAAAAAATGATTTCACAATTCAAAAACCAACATCCCCTAGAATCTTGAGGCTTTAGATGGGAAACAGATTTATAGACTCTTCTCACCCATAAATTCATGCTCTAAAAACCATAATATTCTTTTTAATAAGATATCCCCAACTAACATTGGTTACATACGTATATAAACCCCAAAACACTCTTGACACTTTAAACGGCTCATCATAAGGCCTAAAGGGTGTTATTGATCCCCATAAGTTAAAAAATAGTGATTGGGAATAATTAGAATACTATAGGGATTTATTTCACATAAACCAGAGATAAAATAAAGAAGAAAAAAATAATAAAAGAGTTAAATGTAAAAAAACTTTCCAAGAACTCATAACCAGGTACAATGATCCAATGAATTTTTTTTAACATAATTGAAATTAAAATAAAAACTCATCTAGTAATAAAATATATAACAATAATTGAAAATAATCTCAATCCAAGTAAAAAATATCTCCAAGAAACCATTGGTTTCTTAACACCACCCAACTCATCCCACATCTTCCTTTATAAATAAGAATGGGTCAATTGATAACCTAGACCATTAAATATATCGGAATGGAATAATGTTCTAGTAGGTCACCACAACCCTCCAAATCTATGAACTAATTTTAATTATGTAGTTTTTTAATTCTAGTTTTCAAAAAACTATGGAATGTAAGATTTACAAATATATAACATTATGGAAATCAGAAAAAATTCATAAAAATATTTCAAAACTTTCATTTATATTTTCTTGGGCCGAAACAACACATTTTGAAAACAAATCCATTTTACCCATACACTTCCAAATGAGTCACACCATTAATATTTCTCAAAAAACACCATTTTTTATCTAAATTAAAAAGGTCACCTATTTTCATTCAATATTACAAGTTCATTTAAAAACCAAAACCCCCATTTTAATATCCACATCAATAACTTATAAGAGAATATTTAAATTAAAAATAGGTTTTCCAGCACCATTGAAAACTCATTCACAATATTTATCTGTAAAAAGTAGGCACTATATATCACAAGGTATATACAAATATAAACATAATAAGGGTCCATATAATGAGAGAAGTGGAAATTATCAAAACCAACAATAGATCAAACACCCCTTAATCAATTACTAACCAAGATATCAAATGTGTTACAATATATTCTTTGGGATTACTAATGTGATAAGTATAAAATTGTGTAAGAGTATAACACTCATGATCCCGATACAATAATATACTACATTTCACCCCATAAGTCATTCAAATATCCAACATATGCCTATTGTGATGTCAAAACCCCACATAGACACTGATTCTGGCATGACTGGTGGGAAACTAGCGGTGTGTGTACTGACTAGAGGGCCAAATTAGATCTTCCTATTAGTACTAGGTTTCCCATGACCCAAATAAGAATTGTGGAATTGGTTAAACCATCCAAGTCTAACACATAGTAAATTACCCTATATTACTTCAACCCTAACACAATATAATGAATTTCATTATAAATGAAATATACCCATTGTGTATCATGATCATTTTCATTGAAGAGGAGAAAAAATAATCTCATAGATATCTACTAGTCACACATGGGTTAAACAAAAAAGTGGAAATCAAGGGGTTTCATTCAAATACATCATTTTAAAATAATTGTTACAACTATTTATTCAACATAAAGAAATGTATTCTAATTTCAATCCCATTCACTATTTATAAAACATGATTACAAATATCTTTTAATAAATTATTGAAATCACCCACGCATTAAAAACATTCCAATGAAACACTTTAAAATAAAGGAAACTCTCATTGAAAACCAAGATGGGGCCAAAGGAAATGAATTTCCATTAAACCATTCCCAAGGACCAGTCATGATAATTTCAAAAAGGTAAAAAACCCAGGCATTACTAATAATCATTTTAAATATATTAAATAACCCATCTTATAAATCACATAGAGGTCAATACATCACTTAAATACCAAATTCCTATGAAAAACCAAACACCTCACCCCGGACACATTCCAAGACCCAAATGGATTCTAGGGATCTCAATATGGTTTGAAAAACCATGATAAATCCATGAAATATAGCTCTATAGAAATGAAATTGCCTCCAAAATGGGAAACACATTGTTAATACTAACCATGTAATCTAAATTTTTCTTACCTAAAAGCCTCCAAAAATAATATTTTTTGGATTAAATTCATATAAAACTCAAAAATAAATCATCAAAGATAAAAAAATAAAAAATAAACAACATCATGACATGGGTGGTGTATCATGGTTAGTTGTATCACATACTATAGGTGTTGATTGATGGTTCACGCACAACCATGATAATGAGATTCTGATATGGGACCAATTCCATTGTGGGTGATGTAGATCTGGACATCTTTCCCTACCATGAATGAGATATAGTTGGTCCAAAATGTATGAGAGATATGGAGTCAATATTCTATATAAGGTCTATAAAAAACAAGAGTGAGATGGTTTCTATAGTATAAAATTAGTCCACCACACCAAGATTTTGACATCGATATTTTGGAAATCAAACTGAAATATGGAAATAAAAACCATTTTCCAAAAACAGATATTAAAACTATATTTTTAATATAATTTTTAAAAAACAATCATTAATTTTTTATTTTCACAATTATTCCTAATAAATAATTAATTCATAACATTGGTTTGATTAAAAAATGATGCAAAATGTCTATTTTAAAAATATATATTTTAAAAAGTGATGTTAGAAGTCTGAGGTTAGATTTTTATAAATATTTGAATTGGTAAATTTCAATTTTATCACATCACCAGATTTAAACCTTTCATTTCCGTCCAAAAAATACATCACATGGATGAACCTTTTTTTCTCCACTTAAAAATTATTCTTAACAAACACTATTATCTAATATTTTATAAGAATTCACCAATCATGAATTTTGAATTTCTATATTTAATCTCATTTTTTATTTCTTCTAATTAAAAGTGGTAATATATATATATTTTAGTTATTAGGATTATTATTTTTCATCAGTTACCTTTTTATATTTTGGAACAATATTTTTTGTTAAATATGACTTATTCAGAAATGAATATTTTTTTTCAAGAGATCTAAATGAAAAATATCAATATTCCTCATTGGGTATTCATATGGAAAAAAATATATATAATTCTTATAGAGTTTTTCATAAGGAGGAACATGAACATCAAAAAAATATTTCTATTGTCATAGTCAACAAGAAAATGAATGAGGATGAACACAAAAAATTAAGATTTTATTTTTATTTAGTCAATTTTTTTTTAAACATTTTTGAAATTGATGTAAAGTTATATGTATATAAATAGAATTAGAAAATTAAAATATACCACATCATTTTTAAATAACATATATTCAAATTAACTTATAACAATATTTTTTACAAGAAATGGATGATATAAGTTAGTTATATGGGATTTCCCAAACAATTTATTGAAATAACCGATATGAAAACTTACTTATAATGTATTTTTTTAAATAAAAACAACATTAAAGACTAATATTATTAAATTAATCAACATGTTAAACTTTTCCACATCAATTTTGTATAATTTATTTTGAAAATATATTTTCAACATTAGTGGAAATTACAATAGAAAAAAACATCATAAAAATAAATAAAAACTTATATTAAAATGAATGTTTCTTCTAGAGCTTGTCTTGATACTAGTTTGTATTCACCATGATTCAGAAGGTGTTTTCATGGAAATTTTATTTAATGAGATTTTAGTGGTTAGGGGAAAGTATGTGTTGTGGTGTAAGAGTATATGGTCAAAATGACATGATAAGTATGGATTAATGGTTATAGTGTAACGAGGGATAAGATGTTGGGACTACCAAGAGATAGAAGGAATTCCTCATATGTGATTTTTTACTAGATATATAACTTTATATTGAGTGAAAAGGTGCTGAAAAATGTCTTCATTAAGTGAGAAGGTACTTCTAAGACATCGATGCAGGGCACTACCCTGAACATTTTGGTAGTGAATTGGATCTAAAGATTTCGTTCCATGTGTCATCGACTACATGATATTTAATGATTTTGATGGTATGATTCGATAATCGGATTCATACATAGATATAAATCATGTATTATTTGGTTTAATGGTTTCTTATTTAGAACAAAATTACCCAATCCGACATGTATATTTCACCAATGGTCATTGGGGCCTCGTTAGAACATGATGTCTTCATATTCGTGATTGTTTTATATATTTTATTTCCTCATGCATACACAATAATATGAAAGAGTTTAATAAGGATTCCTTGTGATACTATAGTGAGATTTATTTATTAACCCATGACCAGTCACTCATGTGTGCAAGTAAACTTCATGTATACTTTCAAGGTGTGAAGCGGTTATATGGGATGTGGATAAATTTATAACCTTTTTTATTATTTTTAATTTTTTATATTTGATTTGTATATTAGATGATAAATTGTGTTTTGTTTTTATGAACTCTACAAATAATTTATTTTATATTTTAAATAAGGAATTTTCAAACTCATGTTTTTTCTGAGAATGATGTTTGGTTATTCATTTGTTATTTTAGATTTCTTTGTACTTTGATTCGGAGGAAAAATTTCCTTAATCCATATTTTCCCCCTTAACTATTTTAAGAAGACTCTCTCATATGAGGATGCACACATGAAGACACATAGCTCATCGACTTAGGGAACTGGTGGGTGGCCACCAAAATGGGATATCACAAAAAATGAAACACCCCGTGAAAAAATTAAAACATAAAAGGATAATTTTTATTAACCTTTTCAAAAAGGGGAACCATTCATTTTAGGATCCTTTTGGATAAAAACTAAATAGTTATGCATGCTTGTGTTGAAGTAGTGTCAAGATTGGTGAACTCCTAAGATGATTCTCAACATTTATTTGATTGAGAACAACACACACTAAAATAAAATGTCATTTAATATGAGGTTAATAAATAGTCTTCTATGTGAACTCAGTGGGTATTATCTTGTGGTATTTCAGGAAGGCATCCATGGTAATAGATGAGATCCAGGGGTTAAATGTCTATGATCATGAATCGATGATTTTGAGTCCACAATAATTAAATTGAAGCAAATACCTAGCTATATGTATAGTGAAACTACAAAGGATTGAGGTTTTTGGTCCATAAAAAGGATACCATAACTCCACGAAATTTTAATATACGACTTCCTTCATATATGGAAAATGTGTTTAACAACATTCTGTACATGTAACATAAAACTAAAATGAATGAACAATATATTTAGAAAAAATATAAATATTGAATATGAAAATTTAAACCGAGATATTAAATTAGTTATAATTAATTAAAAAAACCACAGTATGAAAGATTTATAGAAATAAAATAAAGAATAATTTTAATATGAATGACACTAAATTAGTATAGACAAAATTACTAATACCATCATTATAGGCTTAGAAATATATTTTTAATTGTTTCGTTTCAATAAGATTTGAATTATTAATTGAATAGAAGTATGATTAGTGATGATAAATTAAATTTGATATAAAAAAATGATTAATTAATATTTAATTATTGAATAATATGAAATATTAATAAAAATGGTTAATATTTGATTTTTTTAAAACAAATTTTCATTGTATCTCATATTTTTATTTTGAATATAAATTTTTATAATTTAGAATTTGAATATTATTAAATGGAATTTTTTTTAGATTAAGCATATTAATATTTTTTAAATACATTTTATTATTTTATAAAAGGACTATTTTTCATGGAAATATGGGTTCTTTATAAATGACATTATTCATATGACATTATTAGTATATAAGTATGAATTGTAAATTAATGAGATGTTACTCTAGAACCAAATATATATTTTATGTGTGGATTAATAATTTTAACAAATAGATTTAATTTAGAAAACCATATCTTATATTAGATAACATAAGAAATATTGCACCAATTTTTTTACTACATTATATATTTATATTTAAAAAATAATATTAATCAAAGTTTTAAATTAAATAAAATGAAATGGACTTTAAATTTATAATCAGTGGTTCTATATTATCTTACCAGGACAACTTTATTTTTGGGAAAAACTATTATGTTATGTTATGTATAAAATAGTTACCATAATAAAATATACAATGGTAAAAGAAATAATTTAGGGGGAAAATGGATTGAAAATTGGTACTTATATGTATACAATTGAGTGTATTATGTTTTTATCAAATGTGTCTCTCCCCCAATCTATTATTTCTCTATTTTCAACCAAAATTACATTTTTAACATTTTCTACATTTTTATTAATTTTAAATATATACAAAAAATGAGTTTTTCCCAATTATATAAGGGGCATCTATAAAACCCCTTATGGGACTCCTGTTAAATTTGTTCCCTCTTAAAACAATACCTTTTTCATCCCTTAAATAATCATATACTCTCTATAGATTCCATATATAAAACCATGTTTTATATACTTGATTATTTCATCATTTTTATGATAAACAACACAATAGTAATATATTCATGGATTGAAAGGTTTACTATATTGGGAAAATCAAGCTTATACATCACATGTACATAATAAAAAATATATATATTTAAAATCCTTCTTATTTATAAATCTTAATGTCCACACATTATATTTAGTGTATGTAATCACATGGGGATATAAATTAATGAAATGGTTGAGCTAAATCTCTAGTACAGGGAGTAATAAGGGACATGAATCAATAGTGTATGTATAACCATAAATAACATGATAATATCATAAGAATAATGCCATAACCATAATTATGTGTGGAAAATTTGATAAATTCATGACATGTGGAATATTCATAATAATGAAACATTATGAAAATTTAGTCAAATACCAAGCATAGTTGTGAAACATTCTTAAACTATGTTCATACATATCATATTTGCATAAATCATAACATAAAAATTGTGAAAAAATATATCATCATGTTTCTTCATAATAATAAAATTATCCTTAGATATATCACATTACCAAAATAATTATTAAGATATATAATTCTTATCCCACCCATAACATTGTAAAATTTTCATAAACATACATGCCACAAAAAAGTAAAAAAATCATAATCATGAAATAAACCCATGGAAAGGAATGAGTTTCATTGAGGTTTCATAAAGAATTAATTCATTTACAACATTTTAGAGAACCTTTTCCCCTTTGTATGTATTATAAATATATATAGAACATTTTTTGGATCCAGGTACTTAGACGATGTGAAATTATGAGGACTAGTGTTCCCAAAATTAATTTTATTAAAAATATTAAAAATATTTTATATCACATGTGCATGATTTCATCAAGAAAAATAGATAACTCATAAATGGAATCTATGTTCATAAATATGATAACAAGATTTATTTTGGAATGTGAGGTTTTCCCAAGGAACAACGTAAAATGGGTTGATATAGGATGATCAAATAAAAGCATTCACCGCTGGGCGCATTTATTTTAACAAATAATTACATAAAATTATTTATATAAATTAAATGGACTAAATTAATTTATAAATTAAGAATTATTGTGGGTATGTAGGGTTATATTGATAAACGTAGAACTATTTTGAGGAAATATTTTCCAACTTCTCATTTTAAATCAGAATTAAATGTTAACAAGCCTCCGAAACTAGGCCGATCAACTCAGATCGAATGTAATGACTCATATTCTTCATCAGAGAGAAACTTTTTCATCTAAGAACAATAAAATTCAATGTAGGACTTGTCAATATTACCATTCCCCAATTTATTAATTATATTGAGCTTGATCAACCTTTTCCTTTTGGCTATGTCAATTAAAAGCCTTTTCATGTTCCCCATACCAAATTCCCATTGTTTACTAATTATATATCTATGATGTCTTTATTTTTACCCAAATCCCACAATTTTTTATTTTTTCCCAATATATCATTTCCAATGATTATTAAACATTTATTATTGTGAATTTCCCCAATCATTCTTTATATTGTTCACTGATTGGCCTATGAGGTCTTTGTTAAACATTTCCCGGTGGGACCCAACCTGATTTGACTCCCATATTAATGGTAGATTCACATGTGAGGAATTTTTTGAAAATTTAGGGTTGTATATATAGGTTCTTCATCATATAGGTGTTTTCCACTAAGGATCAAAATACCATTGAGGTGCTATGAGTGACCGTTGATGTGAACGATGCAAGAACAAGTTAGAAAAAAACATGGAATCTATTTTCCAATAACTAGATTGATGGAAACTAAGACCAGAAACCTTACCCACTAATTTTGTGAGGCCTAAATAAAATATATGATGACCCGTGACTAGATTTGTAATGTCATATATATATTTAACAATATTTGAAATACCTAACTATATGGAACGTACTATGATGAACAAATTCCACTTAGTGACCCTTTGTGTATGGTGCTAGTGTTTCGAGAATGATAACAATGACATACCATGTTGATGGGCCACATTCTTTGTGACTCTCCATGGTTAGACATCTCATGTGGTAGGAGCACACATGCTAGATCCCTTTAGTTAAGACTTTCCCTGTACCAGAGTACACAGAAACAAGAATCTTTATAGTAAAATGTCCACGAGCACAACCATGACTGTGGGTAGATAAGGCTTGTCGATTAGTGCTATGGGTTTAGTGAACCATGTACCAAAAAGGACAAGATAAGGAAATAAGAAGGGACCACATACCGTGTGGGTGCCCTTACACACCGTGTAATATCTTTTAATTTTTTAGTGAAACATTGAACTGTTATATCTATTTCATTTGGAAGTGGATATGGTATTTTGAGTACCCTATCGAGATTGTTTTTTCACATAGAATGAGATGGTTTCCCCTATATTGGATTTTAAGATATGATGTGAGATATTCTGGGTGTGACTCATATTTAGGCAACGCTCGATGATGGAAGTGATCTAGATAGATTATTAGAGTGATACACCTCTATGGCATTAGGGAAAGTGTCTTCTATCCATTGAGTTGTACCCCCTATGTAAATTGAAAACAATTACCCTATCTAATGAGTGGTTACCTCATAACATTAGCTTGTGGGTCCCATATCTTTTGTGTGTTACCCCCCATGAAATTAGGGAATATGCACTCTATATACCGAGTCGTACCTCCTGAAGTACCTGGACACATGTCATCTATCTACTGTGTGGTACCCCTTATCAAATAGGGTGTCGTTATTCCTCACACTAAGTGAAACCCCCATACATAAAATGGTGTGGGTTGTATATCTACGACATTTTACTCTTATCATATAGGGCGTGGGTCATCCTTATATTTAGTGGTACCCCCTGCTAATGCACAAGGGAATATGTCCTTTACTCAGATAGTGTGTCACCTCAACTACATGGAACAATGGAGAGGAATGGGCCCAATGAATGGTTAATTAAATGGTAAAACATGTGAAATAAAGGGCACAATTTATGGACATTTTAAACTCTTGGCACTATATAATCTGATGGTTTGTGAGATGGAGATCCCCATTCTCTCTCATTTGGGAATATTTTTTTGGGGGACACACACACACACATATAAGTGTCTACATTGTTATATTTTTTTACTCTCTTAATTTTAGTTGAGTTGTCTATCTATTAATATCATGTATCTTACTGCTCACCAGTTAGCTTTTGAGATATCATACTGGGTATGTATATACTCACACTTATATATGATTTTCCAAAACGTATTGTTTTTTATGAAGATGGTAGACATGTCATTGGAAATTATTGTGTAGAATAGGGATATATGGTGCATTTGAACATGTATGGTTTTCAAGTATTTGATATTTAGTGTCAGGCACTCTCAACATTTTACATTTCTAATTTTTCTAGGTTAGGAAATATTTATCATTGGGAATTTATTTTAGCACCTTACATTGCATTTTACACTAGCGTACACTTTATAATCCTTAGAGGGTTATGATGCCTGATTATTACTATAGATGTTTCATATTTTTTTTTATTTATATACAATTCTGCATTGATATTGTCAATTGATTGTGTACATGTTCATTTGGAAAAGGCCTCCCACAACAGTTTTTCCTTATGTAACATTTCTCCCACCGTTGGACTATATAAGTATGCTTAGGGTAGTTGAGATCTAGCCCTGTTGGGACAGTGTGTGACATATTGGTATCAATATTGTTTCTTTCCTTAGGGGGATGTTTAGAGTAGTCCCCTTATGAGTATTTGGTTGGGGTTTATGGAAAATGTGTCAAAGTGTATCGAGTATGGATTTCATGCTGGAGAATCCAATATTGGTGTGGCAGTCGACATATCTATTCACTAAGACCTAGACTACCTTTTTTTGTACTCGACATATGATAGAATTTGTTAAATGACTTAGTGGTAAACGCATCATATATGATTTTTTATTTGATTTTACTTCGTCAATGAGATAACCATTGTATATATTTTCTCATCTGACTGTGGTATGTCATGATTAAATTTTCAGGATACATCATAGACAAAAACATGACAGGTTTTTAGTTATTTCTTATGATAAATATCTGATAAGTGATGAGGCCTCAATTCAGGGTCCATCCCATGAGATCATTCTTCTAGGTGTAGAGGTAGTAGAACACCCAACTATCGAGTAGAAGAACATACCAGTAGAGTAGGATGATGATGATTGTAGGATGAGAACACTACTTGAGTTCCAACACCATTGGCCGTTGAGGTTTCTCTATGATCCAGAACCCCAAGTATCAGAGGATTTTCTAGAGTCAGTGACCAATTTTTTAGGCCTTTGTGGAAACTGGCTATTCAGTTGGTTTTGTTTGTTTCCATAACTTTCTATAGAGTAGTTAGCTGCTGGTGGATTCATGTTACACAGATGCATGATGAGTTGACTCTAAAGGAAAAACATCCAGTAGCTACTATGTAAGAGGTATTACCCCTCATGATTGCACTTATATCAGATTTTAGTTCTTTTAGAGCTACATAAGGGATGGAGTATAGTGACTAAGTATGTCGGGAGGTTCACAAATCATACACATTACACCCTTGATATGTCTCAAGATGGCTACATACTAGAACATATGTATGGGAATGTTCTCTACAAATATATATGTGGAAGTGTAGTAACCTTGTGAATTACCACCCATGAAAGGGTTTTTGATATTGAACTAGTAATGGACCTATTATTGTCAAAGGATTCTAGGTAACTGGAGATGGAAGTGGGAATTATAGGTCTGAGTCTTATTTAGCCACTAACATGCACCAGTTGGGAGGATATCAATTAAAGAGACCCCTCTATAATCATAATTAGGCACATTTCCATATGTAATAGGGACTAAACATGAGACCGTGGAATCTCCGAGAGGGGAGGTTTTTTATATTTGATGGGCAAGGTCACATGGAAAATTATTTGCCGACAAAACATGTTGAAGAGTGTAGGTAGATAACAGATATACCACCATGGTAGAGGAAGCACCATGATCAAGGATCTCCTAGGTGAGGGCTGGGTGCGCATAAGTTCATCATATTTGATGGACTTTTGGAACTGTTGGCACTATTCCTTGGGCTCGATTTTGAGATGGAGATCCCATTTTTCTCTCATTTGGGATTATTTTATATGATCATATATATATATACATATATATCAATATCTATGTTGTTATAGTTTTTCACTCTCTTTAATTGGGATGATATATCTATCTATTCATATCTTGTCTCATACTTCCCCCACTACATTGTTAGGGCATCCCACTGGGTATGCATATACTCACCCCTACATGGGCTTTTCCCACACATTTCATGTCTTATAAAGATGACAGATTGGATTGTGGATATTGTAGAGGAGATAAGAGATACATGGTTCATTTAATTGCATATGATGTTTTGGGGATGGATATCTATAGTGATCCTCTCTATTTTGATTAATTTTCTAGTTTTTTCAGGTTGTAAAACCTTTCTAGTTCAGCATGTGTTTTCATCATTTAAATTTTTGTTAACACTTTCATTATCTTTTTATTCCCAAGACGTTTTTCATGCATGGTTATTAACCTATATGTTTTGTATCTTTATTTTATTCCTCCAAACATCTACATTGTGATGGTCATGTGTGTGTACAGGTATATTAAGAAAATGTCTCATATTTTTGTTATTTCTTTTGGTGCTTGTTGCCAGCACTAAGAATATGGAGGTGGTATTAGGGTAGTTGCATCATGAGCCCTATTGGGGTGGTTCATAAAAAAGATTATGGGTACCAAAATTCAAAAGGAAAGTCATATTTTGGCATAAAAACATCTTCATTCTTGACTGGATAAGAAACAACTAAAGTCATGTAAATTTTATATTTTTGAAATTTTAGTGTTTTTGAAAAGGTTTTTTAGTGGATTATAATACATTTTTAATTTGAAAAAAAATTATATACCAAAATATAAGAGTTAAATAATATTATAAGGAAAGAAAAAATGATAATGTGGGGAGATCCAAAAAATGAGTTTGGGTTTGAGAATCCCCTTTCTATAAATCCCATTTTGTTTCATCGTTGTTCCACCACCTAAATAATAAAAATAAAATTATTAAAACACAAAACCTGAAGTGAATTATGAATTTTTTTTCATTCATGATCACTTATAACCATTGTATTTTATTCCTTAATTCCCTTTTATAATGATGAAACATTTTTATATCATACCTTTTTAAAGAAATATTATTTATTCTATTTAGCTATTTTTTTCAAGTCTGTTAATAAATAAGTAAAATTATTTCTAAAAGATAAGAATACATATAATTAAATATTTATTTATTATATCTATTTCATACTATACATACATGATGGTGGAGGTGGTAAATTTTTTTCAATGTTTTTTAGGTGGTTAACTGATCATTGTTGGGATGATATCTAAAGTGGAGAAAAGAGAAGTTGAACATATTTCTAAGATATAAATTTTGAAATAAAGTAGTTTAAAAATGTCAATATAATATTTTAATACTAATTATTTAATCAAATATGTTTTGGGTTTGATAAGACTATAAAAAAATTAATATAAAGGAAAAATTTGAAGAAGATTTGATAAAAACATACCCTTTTCATGGTGTTACTTCTTCTCATTGATAATAAAATACTTTAATTATTATAGTTTAATCACCATAAAACATACTTGAGAATTATAAGAGTATTAAGGGAAATAATTTTGTTAAATTTGATTCTTTGGGGAGTGAGTGAAGATTTCATTTCCTAGGGAGGGTTGAGGGGTTATTTATACTTTAAGAGATGAGTATTTAAATGATAAAATATTTAATAAACTCTTATATCCTTGGTAAATCATTAAAAAATATTTTTTTTGTCATACTGAATCATATATAAATAAATATATTTTATCTAGTACTTAAAACACCTTTATTAACCGATTAACTAGTTCATTAGAAGGGAATGTGTTAAAAAAATAAAATTTGTTTTTAAGAGAATATTTTCTTTTTAGACTTTTAAAAAATAAATTTGGTTTGGAAATCAATTTCATTATCATTAAATGACCCATTGATCATATTATATAATTTTTTTTATCAAAAACAGTCTTTTTATAATTATTACGTCAAAATTTCAACATCATTTTGTAATAAACACATGGTATTTGAACAAGTATTTTTTACTATTCATGTAAAATTTATGTATATCAGAAAATTTAAAAAAAATAATCCATCTTAAATTTTTACACGCTAATTCTAAAACATAAAATGTTTTTAATAAAAAATATATTTCCTACTTAGGTAATTTTATTTTTTAATATAAAAAATAAATTTTTTATAAAATACATTAATTGTTTATTAAAAATGGGCTTATATTTTTGTTGAGTTTTTTAATCATGATACTTATTGTATGGAACTATAATATTTATATTTCATAAAAAATATAATTTATATTAAAGATTATTATTTTTAGTATAAATTACCATTATCAATTGATAGGTAACTATTTGCAATATCAGGGTTACTATTCCAAATGGTCTTATTGATATCCATACAGTCATGTTACCTCCAATGAATACCACATAATTCCTTCATTATCTATTCACTAAAATTTTTCACAAGGTTCTATTTTTTATGTTTTCTAAGGTATTGCGTGGTTTACTAATAATATATATTTTTCTATAGTTTTTTTTCATAGGGGTGATGATTATAGAGGAATTGAAATATCCTAATTTAGCCATTCTACTATTCATATTTTTTATTTTTTGACCAATTGTAATTTTTGGAATGTTCATCGGATTATTTTCTAACTAAAGTACTGATATATATTATTTAAATAAATCTTTGTTGGTTTATCTATGAGTTTTTTATTTATAATACTATATATTATAAAATATAACACATATATATATTCCCAAAACAAATATCACTTATAATGATTTGGTCATTACATTCTTTCCACTGTTATAAATTTTGTCCCTTAAATTTAAACACACATTGTTATTTGAGAATAGATGATAGTACTTTTGTTTCATCATTTCCCCCAGTTCTCATGTCTCATATTCATATTTATAGTTCCTCCATATCAATTTAACAAGGTTATTGGTCTTTTTTTGCATTGAAAACTATCTCTATAGTGCAATTTCGTCATTGTATGCTCCCCATAAGAGAGTCCATTATCCAATTTTACCACCATGGGATTAAATACATGTGAGGGATCAAGTATAGAATTTATTAGGTTATATATGTAGACCAAATTAGGAACATTATCCCTATTTGGAGGAAATTATTGTGGATATAAAACTACTTCAATAGGTTCTAGGATCTAAAAGGGTCCAATGTACCAAAGGATTTGATTGTATTTCATTTTTAATCACATAAATCTCTTCCATGGTGATATTTGAAGGAAAAAACTATACCCAAATTCATACTCCTTGTCTCTTTGATGGTTTTTAGCATAGATATTCTACTGACTCTAAGTTGATTTTAAATGTGGTTGGATAACATGAACATTATGGGCTATTTCATGCAGAAGATCAGGTCCTGATAACTTACATACACAAACTTCATCCTTGTTTGAAGGAGTTATATATGTCTTTCTATGTAGAGATTTATATGGATCCATTTGAATACTCAGGTAGAACCTGATGTGGTATGTGAACTTAACTAATACAAGATGCATATCTCATCCCCCATTAAAATACATTGATCATAACCTCAACATTTTATGGATTGTCTGAATGGTTATTTAAGATTATCCATATATATAGGGATCCTGAATTTTCATATATTAGAATTAAATATTTTTACATAAATATTTAATTCATTTCACAAATACATTCTTGAGGACTGCAAAGGTGTATTTACTTTTGATACAAGATACACAATCTTCTTATTTCATAAATAACTTCAATATATTCGAAAAATATTTCCCCATTTAGTAATCTTCATAGACATTCCCTTACCATTACTAATATTCATAACGCGTGGATAAGAATAATAAGGTAGTGTGAGATTAGATGATAATTAAGGGTAAACATGAGAGATATCAAAAAATGATCATATAAAAGTATTAGATATGAATAAGGGTACAAGATCATGAACATAACATAAAAAGTTAATCACCAATCTATGAGCGATCATAAACATGAGTCATGGAATAATGAATTATCATTTTAAAAAGAATTAATCAAATTTTTAAGAAATAATTATAAATAAATCATTAACCATACATTCAAATCATAAAATTATGCCACCATAATTGAGTATATAAACCATTTCATATGTCAAGGTTAACTACCGAGACAATAAAATATTATTTTATTACAAATACATGCCTATTTACCAAATTATGATGGATCAGGCATCACCACCTACATCCATTAGTTGACCAAGGATATTGGATATTTTCCAAAAAAGTGGATCAAGTTCATCTACTATGATACCATAATTATCCGATGAGATATAATACATTGCCCAATGGATTAGATGAATATAAAATTTCTATCCAACCCATCATTTAATTAAATCCCTGTAAATGATGTAACATATAATATTTTTTATGTATTATTTATAAATATTATATGGATTAATATCGAGACTAGGTTCTTAGATGGTGTGATATTCTGAGACCCAGTATTCCCAGATTAAATATTTCAAAAATATTAAGTATATTTCAAAGCACACATACATGGTTTTCCTAAAAAAGAAGAATAAAAAATAAACGAGTACTCATATGAGAAATTTGAGGTCACCATTGAGCACAAAATTGTGGTTTTATCCTAGGTGCGACTTAAACATTGGTCAAAATGGATCATTTCTAGAAACGTTTTCATGAGCGTTTAAAAAATAAAATAATATAATAAAAATTATTTTGATACAGTGACCTAGTTTTCTTCGTTAAATAAGAGGTTATGGAATCTATCTTAGGGTTGGCTACATAAAACTGGAAATTATGAAGGGCCATTGGAGAGATAGATCTAGATAATTCCTTCAGGAGAGCGACGAATGATCAAGATACAATTGCAGATCATTGCACCAATGGAATTTTTGGACCTCATCAACAATGGAAAAGCTATATTTTCATTGAAGATCGATCTAAATCAATGTAAGATGTTTTAACTTGGGACTTCAATCCCATTATTAATACCTAACAAATGAGGAAAAACTCAATAGACAAGAATTGATACGTACATCATTGGTAGATTTCAAATTTTTGGATTTTTTTTGTTCTTTGATTTAACCCTCTTCTTTCATCCCTTCTATGATAATGAATCGACTCTAAACAAACAACGACCAAGGTTTGTTCCTAACATTTATGTTTTGTGGATTTATCCCTCCATTATCTACACGTTCATCATGGTTGATTACTTTTGGAACACAGTTCGATGAATACCCAATATTTTATTGTTGTGTGACCATTCTTTCCGAAATAGTTTGACACCACAAGTGTGGTTTGTAATTCATAACACCCCTGGTTTTTATGGACCTTTTGTTTGAATAAATTAAATATTAATTTATGTATTTAAATGAACTAATACAAATATTAATTTAAAATTGAATTTAGCTAGTGTACGGTACAAGGAACATTGACTTGGCATACATTAAATGAAACCATGACATGGCATACGTTACACGCAACACCATTGTTTCTACGAAACATCATTTTATTGTTATAATTATTTATATGAGATAATTATAACCAATCCATTAAACATAGTAATATCAATATAAATAACTACTTTTCAAATATTTTTTATAATGGACTTATATAAATAAAACATATTTATAATGAAAGATATAATTTTTATTAAAGTCCTTATATGATTAGAAATACAATTTTCTCAAACAAACATCTTTTCAAGTCCTTCTATAAAAAAATACAATTATTTTTTAGACACATTTAGAAATTTAATTTGATAAAATAATATTTATTTTTGAATTCAACATTTTTAAATTATCTTAGGGTGAAATTTATGGATTTTTTTGTAGAAATGTCTTTTTTGGACAAATAGTGAAAAATACTGGATTTTAATTCCAAACAACTTTTTGATACAATTTATTTATAAGGATAAATTATATATTAAATATTTTTCATTGTTTAATTATATAATGTTTTTTAATTAATATAATATATGTCATTGATATCAATTTCACATTGAAATTGGATATAAAAACTTAGCACACTTTTGAATATTTTTACTTTAAATACCACATTATCAACTCGAATGCAAAAATAATTTTAAATTAAATTTGGACACTTTAGAATTCGGAAAATATGGATTCAATATTTTTAATATTAATAATTTATATTTTATAATTAGGTAAAAAATGTTTTTTTAACAAAAGTATTAGTGAAATTAATTAAAATTAATTACATCGATAAAGGTAAAATTAAGCTTAAATAAGGACTAAACCCTAAATATAAGACCCAAAACAAATTTTAATCTTGTAAAAAACCCATTTTAGGGCCATTATTCATACATTAACTATAAATTATTTAGTTCGGTTGGTTTTTTACGACTATTTTAGGTAAAACCATTGGTACACCTAACTTGTTTTAAAAAATACCAAGTGAGTCCTTTCCCCTCCCAATAAAAGGCCACCACATCTCCCTTTTCAAGAAACCTATCAAACCACTAAGATCCAGAAAAAATATCTTCCCAATCCACTTCAAAAAATAATTTCCTTCCTCCTTAAATCCTCACTTTGTCTAGAATGAAACCCAAGGATGCCTTTTGACACAAACCAAATGGAGTTACCCGATTAAGAGGTAGCGTCTTATCTTAATCTCATTTATTTTGTTTTCTTTATCCACAACCTCCACTATATTTATTAAATGATTGTATAAAAAACTAGTATAATGAATATTCTAGGATATTTTTATTCTAGGGGTTCATCTGAAACTTACTCACACCCCCATCTAACGGGTAACAATCACATTGTGTACATGTAAAACAAACTATCGCATCACAAAATGATGATTGTTCATTTTTCCATTACCGCCTCTCATGGTGGGAATTATGATTGAAAGTATATTTTTATATATTATTTGTTATATTTATTATATATTTAATCATCTTTATTAATTTTACAACACATATCCTTTTACTTTCTATTTTATGAAAATATGATAATTTTGTTTAAGGAAGTGTAAACTACCGCCCCTCAAAGTGATGTGATACGATCACATAATGCATAAAATGTATTAAGGATGCTTTTAAGGAAATTATATGATATATATTTTAAAAAAAAGATACATTAATAATGATATATATAAAAATACATACATATATGTCTTTTAATTGTTTTCTTTCAATAGGAAAACTAAACAAAAATAGCATTCAAGCGTACGTACAACTTACTATCTCCATGAATGGTGTATTAAATTTAACAATTATATATTATAAATATTCTTATAATACAAATATAATGAATATAAATCATGTTTTACATTATATAAATCATGATATAAGTATAATGTCGAAATATATAACAAATTATGACACATGTTCAGAACAAATAGGATATTACCCATAGTGAAACCTTAACATTCGATTGTTAAAAAAAGGTAATATATGGTTATAATAAATCCATACATGGTATTATATATAAGATTTTTTATTTTTAAAATGTTTATAATAAATTTATATTTATTATACATGTGATTTTAATGAGTACGATGAGAGTCAAGACACAAGGTACATGGATTTCATCTCACTTTTTATTTATGTGAGATATATAATTTATTCACCACCCATTAATTTTGTTTCATTTGTATAATTCCTATAGATGTTTCAAATTATTATTATACATAAATTTAAAGGTATTAATATATCCATTTTATCATCTTTCTATCATGGTGTTAAATTTTCAAAAGTTACCTAATTGATAGAATAATTTTGTCCTAATTTTCCTTCTTTGGGACTCTTGATTTTTATTCACCTAAATTATTTTTTTGAGTGGTATATACATCCATTTTATATTATATATTAGAAATCTAAAAGTTTTCATGATATTTTAAGCTTCATTTAATTTACATTTCTTACACAGAGTGTATGATCCTAATTTATCAAGTGATAAGAGTTTATTGAAATGATCTCATCTATTTTCGAGTTTGTTTATGATTATAATTCATTTAAGGAAATCCCAAGATCCATATTTCAAGAACACTCATGATTTTTCTTTTCCTATGTTTATTCAAGATATCCCCTTGTATTTGTACCATTTACCACTCTTTTTACATTATATAATATTTTTAAGTAAATATGATCGTCTCTCTCTTCGGTTGGAAATTTATTGTATTCAAAAACCATGTTTTAAAAACTATTTTATAAATTGTTTTAAAAATATATTTAAAGCCCATTTTCAAAGAAAAAAGATTTTAAAAACGTTTAATGGGTTTCAATTATTCCTTTATAATATTTTTAATTTGTTTTCAATGAAAATGTTTTTCAAAAGGTATATGTTTTAAAAATAATATTCATTTTAGAAAGGATATTTTCTTAAGGAAATGTTTTTAAAATATCCTTAAGAATTATTTCATAAATAATATAACTTCTATTAGTGTTACTCATTCCTTAATATAAAAATTTTCAATGTTTCCATTCATGTTATTTCTCTGAATGGATTATGTTTTGATGACATAATGTTTATGAAACCCATTTCTCTTTCACAGGTAATATTCTTTTGAAACCTAGTTCTTTTAACAAGTCATGACTATGATGAAATAATTATGAAATAGTAATTTTCCTATAGGTTATGATATAATAACATGTTTATAATACCCATTTAATATCATGGCTTATGATATCATTATTTATGATCATATGGAATATGTATGTATGATTTGATTATGAGATGGGTGGGACATATATCTCCCTCCAATGAACTGGGAAAATATTTATATCTCATGATTTAGACATATATAAAATGAGAAATGAACTCAGTTGAGTATTACATGGATAAAATTGTAAGTGAACTTAGTTCAGTATTATACGGCTGGAATGGGAAGAAAACTAGATTTATTAATACAGGGTTGGAATAGGGTGTGAACATAGTATAATGAAAGACTTTTACACTAATATGTTTTTGATTTCAATGCCTTGAATACTATGGAAATCATTATATATGATAATATGACTGCCACAATTCCGTGATTTATTCTTATGTTATTATTTCATATCTTATGTTCTTTATTTCGTTATTATTCATTCCTTATAAACAACCATGATTTATGTAAAGATTCATGTCTGTGTTATTTGATATAAAGGGTATGATATTTTATTTTCATGATCATGTTCTCATATCCTTATTCTCATGATTATGCTTACAAATCTCCCTTATTTAACCTTACTGATCATCTAATTTCACTCCTTTTTATTTTTACTTCCCCAATTTTATGAATATATGTATTATGTTTGATGTTTCTAAGGATGGTGATAGTAATGGATAACCTATTGGGCAAAAATGTTTCTTGCTTATGTATTAGTGTTTATATTTCCATTTTTCCAAAGTCACTAGACTAGTAAGGTATTTCGGTGTTTTTTGGTATAATGTTTTATATATTCTTAAAAAGTTATGTAATGTCATTATATGAAATGTGAGGGTCATTATAGTTGGTATCAGAGTGAAGGATTAGTTAACATTTGGAATACAAGATGAGAAAACCATAGTGAGAAACCTAAGGACATGTCTGAAAATAAGTATAAGTATATATAAATGCCTAAGAAAATGTCTTGTGATATTTGTAAAGGAGAGAGTTAGAAGTTTACTAGAAATAAATTCTTATATAGATACTATAAATGTATTTGGATCTCTCATAGATGTACCTAGGGGTAAAAACTCTGAAAAATGTTTTGAGACAGACATAGGGTAATTTGGTACATGAAAATGGGCCTTGCTGCACACCCAGTTTGACACTCCTGGGGGATATGCTTTAGAAATTCACAAAAAATTCATGAACCATCTTGAAGGATTTAAATAGAGTTTGGCTATGAATAACCTATGATAAACCAAATGTTTCATAGATTAATTATGGATTCAAAATTTATACATCCTATTAGATAATTTCTATGATTATGTGGTTCCTAAATATGAAAACTATTCTTACTATATGTTTTCGGTTTAAGTCAATGGATTAAACCCAAAGGAACCATATTGATGGTGATTGTGATGGACAATGCATGGAATTTAATCTTAAAAAATATAATGCTATGGGATTTGGAATTAAAAAACTCATTTATATGATGAAACATAATTTTTAATCTATAAAACAGGGTGTAATTGCTAATGAGAAAATAAGGGAACATCATTATTTTGAGCCTTTCATGAGGGAACATCCACCTTCTTTTTGAGGATCTTCTGATCCACATGTTGCTGCAAAATGGAAAAATATTACTGAAAATATATTATCCATTATTCAATGTATGGATCATGGGAAATTCATCCTGGATACTTAATAGTTAGAAGGAAAGATAGATTAATGGTGGACTCTAATCAAGAATACAAGGCAATAAGATGAGATTGAATCCATGGATTGGGATGAGTTTAAGAACTTATTTTTCAATAAGTACATTACTTAAATTCTTCAAACAAAGTTAGTGAAAGAGTTCCTTGGTTGGAATCAATGGGATGATGAATCTTTTGGTAGCCATGAGGGAAATCTCATGAGACTTGTGAGGTACTCTTTTGGAATTATTATCCAACATGAGAGTAAAACGGACGGGTTATTTAGTGGCTTAAAGTGATGTATCATAAGGGTAATAACCATAAAAGAATTTATCATCTATGATGATATTATTCATTGTGAAATCTTGGTTGAAATGGAGGTTGGAGTGAAATACCAACCTTAAATTTTTTAAAAGAAAAGGAAGATGGACTTCAAAGGAAACTCTAAAAACTATGTAAAAAAGAAGATGAGTTTTCCTTTACGCTCTAAATATAGGGATAAGCATATATACATTTGTCTCAAGGGGTCTAGAGAATTTTGTAAGTGTGTAAAGGAAGGAAACATGGAAATTTATTGTCAACATGATGGGAAGAAGTTAGCTCAAAATTCTAATAGATAGAAGGTTCAATAGAATGCACCTCTAGAGATTCAGCGCTACAAGTGTAACGAGAATGGGCATTATTCTGACCAATTATTAAACCCAAGGAATGGTGATGATGATCGAAACCAGCAACCTCTTAAGTTTAGGGACAAGGTAAAATCATATAAAGTTTATATTTTTGAATAGGGGTGTGATAACGACATGATGAAAGGTGCACTTACTATTCTCTCAAGAACTTCTAATGTCATATTTGATTATAGATCTACCCACTCATTCATATATAAAGAATTTTATAAGGGTATTATGATTCCAACAAAGAAATTAGATGTGGGATTAGAAGTACCAACCTTAATGGTTTGATGATTGTGTCTCATGTCCATGATTCCTCTCCAGTTGAACTTTCGGTAATGTTCTTCATGTAAATCATGGCATACATCATTTGGTTGAGTTTGATGTCATATTAGGAGTAAATTGGATTTATCATAATAAATAAAACATAAATTATCAAAGAAGGGAAGATATGTTTGACATTTAAAACCCTTATATGATCATCCATCAATGTGATCATAATTATGAACGTATTGTGGATAATCAATCTAGTGTTTGGGAATTTATTCCCATTAAAAAGGGTTTTTATCTCAAATGGATTGGGAGAAAAGTTTCATCAATGATATGATTATTGTTACATATTTTGTGGATATTTTTCCAAAAGGGTTTCCTAGAGTTCCACCAAATGTGAAGTTTAGTTCTCAATAGAACTCATACCATGTTCCAAACTGATTTCAAACTCTCCTTATAGAATGGCTCTAGTCGTGTTATGGGAATTTAAGAAGAAACTCCAATAAAACCTTCATTAGGGATTCAATCATCCAACTGTGTCACCATGGGGTGAAACTATTCATTTTTGAAAAAAATATGAATCAATGGGTCCTGACATTAATTATTTTGAGTTTAACAAGGTCACAATCAAGAATAAATATCTTCTCCCCCGTATTGATGAATTTTTTGGTCAACTGCGCAAAGATAAAAAGTTATCCAAGACTGACCTTCGTTATGGAAATCATAGATCGAGGGTCAAGAAGAAGGATACACCCAAGAAGACATTCCGTACAAGGCATGGTCACTATTAATATATAGTGAAGCCTTTGGTCTAACTAATTCCACTATTATCTTCATGAATTTAAAAAATATATTCTTTATATATTACGTCGATTGGGTTTTGGTAGTTTTTATATATTATTTTCTTATCAATTAAAAGAGACATGAAGAGAATGGAGATCACATGATAATTGTACTAAAGACCCAAAAAAATATAATCTATATGAAAAATTTACAAAGTGTGATTTTTTTCTACAAAAGGATTTATTTTTATGTCACATGATCTCAAGAGATCATATAATAGTAGACCCATCAAAGATGGAGGCTATGAAATGTTGGCCTAGACCAACCACAGTGAATAAGATCCCTACATTTATTGGTTTAGATGGATATTATCGATTGTTTGGGGAGCATTTTTTAATACTATCCAATAATCTGACATTGTTAACTTGTAAGTGTGTCAAGTTCCTCTAGAAATATGAATGTGAGGAAAATTTCAAGGAACTAAAGAGAATGTTAGTCAGTGCACCTATGATTACATTACCATATAGTGGATAAGGGTTTGTAATATTTAGAGATGCAACCAAGTAGGGATTGGGATGTGTTCTTATGAAAAATAACATGGTTATCACCTATGCCTCATGATAATTTAATATTTGTGAGAAAAATTACCCAACGTAAAATTTAGAGTTTGTAGCGGTAATTATTCCCTTAAACATACATATGCATTATTTTTATCGAGAAAAGTGTGATATATATACTGATCACAAAATTCTGAAATATATATTAACATATAAGTAGTTGAACATGTTCTAGAGAATATGGTTAGAGTTGATAAAGGGTTATGATTTCTCAATACATTACCACCATGGAAAATTGAACAAGGTGGACGATGCTTTAAGTCATATGGATCATGATATCTTATCAATGTTGAGGATTAAAAAATATCCAATATTCCTTGATATGGAAAGGATGGATCTAAGAATCGTATAAGAAGGGGAAAATTCATATCTTTCTCAAATTAATGTTCAAACCTCTATCCTAGTGATTATTAATGTGTCATAAAAGGACGATGAAGATTTAAAAAAGAAATTACATAATGTTCTTGAGTTTAAACATGATTATGATGGAATGATAAGGTTCAAGAATAGTGTATGTGTTCATTCCATACCATATTTTAAGAATAAGCTATTGGAGGAAGCTCATAGTTCTTTATTCTCTATTAATCCTATAAGTACAGAGATTTATAGGGACATGAAAGAATACTTTTGGTGGGATTTCATGAAGAGAGATAACATAAAGTTTTATCTCAGTTCATGATATAACAAAAAGTCAAATCTTAAATATACATGTCTAAAGAGATATTTCATCCATTACCCACACCAAAATTGAAATGCGAGAACATCACTATGGATTTTAACATTGGACTACCAAAAACCTCTAAATGGTTTAATGCCATATGGGAGTTAGTTGATCACCATACAAAGTCATCACACTTTAACACTGTTAGAGAAGAATTCTATCTAGATCAACTTTCCAGGATATACACTAATGAAGTGGTTAGGTTTCATGGATTAATACATTCTATTATATCAGATCGGGATCTAAGGTTCACTTATTAGTTATGGATAAGTCTTCCGTAATATCTTGAAATATAGTTGAGTCTCATCATTGATTATCATCCTCAGATAGATGGTCATTCTGAAGGAAAAATTCAATCCCTAGAGGATATTTTGAGAACTTGTTCTCTATATTTCAAAGATGGTTTGTATTAAAACCTTTATCTAGTTTAGTTCTCTTAAAATAATAACTTTCACTCTAGAATTAAAATGGAACCTTAAGAATCCCTCTTTGGGAATAAATTTAGAGCTCCAATGTGTTAGGATGAAGTGAGAGAATGAAAGCTATGGGGACCTAAGATTACTGATTTTTTTTTTCAAGAAGGTTAGAACCATTCAGCAGCATATCAAGGTAGCTCTAAGCTAGTAGAAAAGTTTCTATGATAACCGTTGGTGTGATCTAGAATTTAAAGTTGGTGAAATGGTGTCTCTATGAATCTCACCGTAGTAGAAGGTTTTGAGATTCTAAAGAAAGTGAAACCAGGCCCTATGTATATCTGTCCCTTTTAGATTCTTGATTATATCAGGATAATAGACTATTTATTTGTACTCCCTCCAAATTTCTCTCAAGTCCATCATTTGTTCCATGTATCTCTCCTGAGGAAGTACATACATGACCCTTTACTTGTACTGAACTCTGAGGTCATACCACTAGAGAAGTATTGTTATTATAATGATAAGACTATTGAAATTATGGACTGTGCAAAGAATTTTCTATGAAACAAGATCACTCAGTTAGTCAATGTTTTGTAGAGAAATCACCAGTTGGATGTAGCTGCAATGGAACATGTGGATATGATGAATTAGATGTATCCTTATTTTTTTACCCAAGTGATAAATTTCACATGTGAAATTCATTTTATGGAGGATATGATGTAATAACCTGAGATTTATGGCCTATTTTTTGAATAAATTAAATTTTCATTTATGTCTTTCAATGCATTAAGACAAAAATTCCTTTCACATGGCATGGATTTGGCGTATTTTATAAAGAACATCAAATTGGTGTATATTACATGAAACAGAGACTTGGAATACATTACACAAAACAAAAATGGTTCTATGAAACATAAAATTACTATCATAATTATTTAAATGATATAATTATAAACTATCTGTTAAACATAGTAATATGAATAGTAATTAAAATTTATTATAATGATTATGGTAAAATTAAGCTTAACTGAAGACTATACCTTAAATTTAAAACCCAAAATGACTTATAAACATGTCCAAAACCAACAATATGGACATGATTTATACATGAACATTCAATTATTGATATTTATGGTTTTTATGAATAAATTTCGGTGAAAACGCTTTTCCACCTAACTTTAAAAAAAATACAAAGTGAGTCCTTTCCCTTCCCTATAAAAGCCACCACCACTCCATGTTTTTCACAACACTCAAAAAAATTATTTTCAACCATGATCTACCCAATCTACTTCCCAAAATCCCTCCCTTACTCCATGAATCCTCCCGTTAAAAAGAAAACAAACTATGGAATCTTTTTGGTACAAACCAAAAGAAGTTACCCAATTAAGCGGTATCGTTTTCTCTCAAGCTCCATTAATTTATTTTCATTATCCACCACTCCACTCTCTTTAATCCATTCATTTATAAAAAAACAATATCCCAAATATAATATAATGTTTTAATTCTAAGGTTTCTACCTATACTTACACACATCTTCATCTAATGGGTAACAAACATACTATTTACCTGTTGGACAAACTAACAACTTAGGAAACGATGATCGTTCATTTTTATTTTACCACCTATCATGAGAGAAATTATGATAGATAAAAAATTTATATATATTATATATTATATTTATTATATATCTAATATTCAGTATTCATTTTACAACACTGATATTTTTTAATTTCCATTTGGTGTAAATATTATAATTTCGTTTGAGGAAGTGTGGACTACCGCCCCCTCAATGTGATGTGATTCATTCACAAACTACATGGAATGCATTAAAAATGGGTTCAGTGAAAATATATTATATATATAATATAATAAATATATTTCATAATGATAAATATATATGTATATTTTGTTTAATTTATTTCTTTCAAGATGAAATTTAATGGAAATAGCATTCATGAATACGTATGACATACCGTCCCCATGAATAGTGTCTTCAATTTCAAATTTATATATTATATAGATTATTATAATACTAATATATGGAATATAAATCATGTTGTAAAATTTTTAAATCATTATATAAGTATAAGGACTAAAGAAATAACAAATTAAGGCACATACAAAGGACAAAGTAGATATTAGCTAAAGTGAAACCATAACATAGGATTGATAACAAAAGGGTAATATTCGGTCATAATAAATCCATATAATGTATTAGATATAATAATTTGGTTATGAAAAATATGTATAATAAATTTATATTTATTATACAGGTTATTTAAACAATTATGATGAGATTCAAGACACATGGTAAGTGGATTTCATCTCACTTTTTATTTCTGTGAGATACATGATTTATTCACCAACCATTAATTTTATGTGGTGTGTATACTTACAATGGATATATACAATGATTATAATATTTATATGAATGTTTATTCACATATCCAGTTCATTATCTTTATTTCATGGGTTTTATCTATTAAAAGTTACTTAATTGATAAAATAATTTTTCCACATTTTCTTTCTTCGAGACTCATGTTTTTTTATACACCTAAATTATATTTCGAGGTCTATATACTTACATTTTAAATTTCATATCATGAATATAATTATTTTTATGATATTTTAAGATTCATGTAATATACTTCTTTTAAATGGATATTATGATCCTAAATACTCTAGTGATAATAATTTATTGATACAATTTCCTTACTTTTTGAGTTTCATAATGATTATGCTTTAATTAATAAAATATCAAGATACATCTCTCAAAAACACTCATTAATATTCTTCTCAAATGGTAATGTATGATTTCATCTGGAATTTGTACCATTTTACCACTCATTGGAACTTAATAGAATGTTTTTATGTAAACTCCGACCGTCTCTCTCTTTGGTAGAAAATCTATAGTATTCAAAAACCATATTATCAAAAAAAATTCAATTTTTTTTAAAATATATTTGAATACAATTTAAAAAATGGATTTAAAAAACAATTATGGCTTTAATGTATCATTTATATGTTTTAAAAGTTTCTTTCCAATCAAAATGTTTTCAAAAAGTTTTGTGTTTTAAAAATCATTTATCAATGCTTAAAGGATATTTTTCTCAAAAAATATTTTAAAAGATAATTCAAAATTAATTACCATCGAAGATAAAATCCATTAGTGTTACTCATGAATTTATGGGGAAATTTTTCAATATTTCCATTCATATCCTTTCTTTGAATGGACTCTATCTTGATGGAATGATGGTTTTGAAACCCATTTCTCTTTCACGGGATACATGATGTTGAAACTAATTTCTTTTCACAAGTTATGAATATGATGAAATGATTATGAAACCGATATATTTCCACATGTTATGATTTGATTACATTTTCATAATACCCATTTCATTTCATGGGTTAGGATATTAATATTTATGATCTTGAGGAACATGTATGTATGATTTCATTATGAGATGGGTGGGACCTATATCTCCATAAAATGAATTGGTAAGGATTTATATATCATGAGATAGACTTGGTTGACATGGAAAATGAACTCGGTCCAGTATTACATGGATTAAATGGTAAATGATCTCAATTTAGTATTATAGGGCTAGAACAGGGAGTGAACTCAGTTCAGTAATACAAGGCTGGAATGGGGTGTGAATCCAATTCAGTAAAGGACTTTTTCCACAAAGATGGTCTCAACAACAATGACTTGAATACTATGGAAATAATTATATATCCTTATGTGTCTGGTATAGTTCCATATTTTATTCCAATGTTATTCTTTCCTAGCTTATGATCATTATTTCCTTATGATTAATGTCTTATAAACTACTAATATTTATGCCATGATTCATGATTGTGTTATTTAATATGGAAGGTAAGATATTTTATTTTCATGATCATGTTCTCATACACTTATACTCATAGTTATGCTTAAATATCCCCCTTGTTTACCCTTTCCCAACATCTAATCTCACCCCTTTTTATGTTTACTTTCCCTAGTGAATGAAGATATGTATTATTTTTTATGATTATTAGAAGGGTTCTAGTCAAGGAGAACCTAGTTGGGTATAATGTCACCCACTTATAAATCAATGTCTGTGTTTCCATGTTCCAAAGGCACTGGACTGGTATGATATTTGGGAATTTGTTTTTATAATGTTTTATCTATTCTGAAAAATCAATGTAATGTTAATGTATGAAAATAGTGGGTCACTATATGATCGTTGATGTGATCAAGGTGTGGTGTTGGAATTGGATGATTGAAGGGGGATCAGAATGCACTTGAAACATCCATTCAACTAAGGTTTGATAGGTGACATCATATGGATCAATGATGGTAAATTATGAGGGTATTTGAACTTGGAATTCATAGATATGGAAATTAGAGGCTTGGATAAACCCCTTTATGTAGGTTTTGACTAGATAAGAGGCTTCAGCGGTGCACCAATTGATGAAAAAGAGATCCCTGATGGATCTGGAAAATCCCAACCAACACAGTGTGTATTTTAGGATTTCATACTATTTGGAACCTTGTCTATGAAGAAAGGGTTCTATCTGAATTTAATTATCAAAATTCATGTGTGGACTTTGACACACAATGTGACCCTCCCTGATTGACTCAGGGTGTACTTCAAAAGTACATGGACACGGGTTGAAGTACATGGACACAGACACATTGTGTACTCCCACAAGGACACGGCTTGTTATACATGGATTGGTACACATACATGAATTTGTTACATGGACACAACAAGCTGATATGTTAAGGATACCATGTGTCTCTACGTGTAGTGTACTCATTTTAAAATTCATATATATGGAGACTACTTGATGTGTGAGGATCCTAAATATTAGTAGGACTTAGGATGGTTGGAAACCCTATGTACCCTTTTGTAAATGCTGTGTACTACCTTTAAGTGTGACTGAGGCTCATTATTTTTTTAGATTGTAAAATTATAGGTTGAGTAAATTCCTTTGGTCCTTTCCCTTGAGCATATAGTGTGGCATTACATAAACATCACTGGATTGTGATCCCCTTAAGATGAAAAGTCTTAGATTTAGTTTTGGTGTCCCTCAGTGAGATAGGAATGTGATCCTCTATCACATTTTTTCCATATTTAGGGTTTTTAGAATTGGTATGACCTCCCTGAGTAGGGCATTGATCCTCCATCTTGTAGTCTTTATAGGTAGGGTTGTTGGAATCATTGGTAAACAATCCCTTATGTATCATGTTGATCTAGAATGGGTATGTGGTGTCCCCAAGTGGTTCTGGGTGTGACCCCTATCTATGTATAATGGTCCCCTTAGACCAATGAGTTTCCTTAGGTGGGGCCCAATGACTCAGACCTCTTTAACGAGTATCTTGGATGGTAATATGGCTTGTAGATTGAGTTCTCCTAGAACAAGTATTGATTTGAATAGAATCTTATGGGTGATAGTTGGTTATTACCGCATGAGGGAGAGGTTTATTTTCTGAGTATATATGTGTTATTTGTTTCTATTATAAATTGATTTTTATATATCTTATTGATCTTAGTATATATGGTTCTTCTTGTTTAGTGTTTTTGGGGTGTCCTACTGAGTATTTTTATACTCACCTCTACACAGTCCTTGACCACACGTGTCATGTATTGTACAGACGATGACCCTTTTGATGGTGTACTAGGAGGATAGTGAGTGGTAGGAGCTTAACTGGATCTTGATAGACTAAGGTGTTTACTAGGAGCATGATTTTGACTTAGTCCTCACCCTTGGAGTAGGTAAGACTCTTTACAATTTTGGATTGGGATCATTTTTTACTTTCTATGTTTTCTCACTTTACTATCGTACTCTGTTGTGGGATCTTAGATGTATTCATTTATTGTTTCAGTTGTTTTACATTTCAACATTATATTGTCTTGGAGATTTTTGCGTCTTTATAAGTACATTAGGAAAATTTATCCCATTTTTTGGATATACATACTCAACACTGGTCCCTATCCCCTGTCCTATTAGAGGTGGGATTGGGGTAGTTAAGACATGGGCCCCAATAGGATGTGTCATGACAGAGTGGTATTATAGCGGGTTGGATCTAATTCAGGTCATGAGTCAGTGAGTTTGGTTTCAAGAAACAATCTTAATTATTTTAATCTTGGATTTTGTGGCAGGGATTCCAGTTTTGGTGACACAACCAACATATTCATACATTCAAACTCTGATCACTTTTTTTTGACTCAGTACATAAGGGAAATGGTCGAAAGAAAAAATAGTGGTACTAGCATCATATAGAAATGGGTTGGGTTTTCCATTTACTATTTGAGTCACCTCCCCAAATATACTCTGACCATGGAATATCTTGTTTAAATTTTAGGAGACCTCTACATAGAAAACTATCTAGGATTCCACTGTGTGATCACAGGGATGATCATCCTGGTGATGTGGTAACGGTATAGGGACTTTTACCGGTGATAGAACCTTACACGATTTTCCAAAAAAACCACCACCTATTTTCTAACACCTAGCATCAGCACTATCATATGAGGATGCACACATTATAAGTAAGTTTCATGAATTTCATAGGTAGTGTCCTCTGGGGTTTAAAGCAGAGCCAAGCCCCCATGTGGTTTAGGACTGGATATTGGTAGTCACTTGAATATTTATCCTTATGAGGATGCCTGCAGACTAGATTGAAGTCTTCATAGTGAGTCTTCTTCAGGGATCTGTGGGGAGATGGTGGAGCTAGGTGAATCAGTCACATGATAAGATAATAGTCCCCTGGATAGGCTTTGAGCATCTCTTTATAGAATAGTTTTATCTAACCATTTTTTGATCAGTACACGTTTATGAGATTTTGCATCTACAACTAGAAAAAATGACCATGGGAGTGTACTCAGTGAGAATAAATGATATCTCTCATCACTCCTTGGATATGGTACGAGACTAGTTTTGTAGGACAAGGAAATTTGATTAGGGATTGCATCATGACATCAGGGTGTCAGTGGTATCTTTTATCATTTCCACCCATTCTATAATGCATGGGGGAACCTTGTTGGTAGAAATTGTTCTAGAAGATAAGAAACTATTAGTGAGAGCTATCAGTTGGAACTCGATAGCTGAGACATTAGAAGAAGGTTGTTGATGACATACACATGGACCCATTCCTGTTAAATGACTTGGGTTGTGATCCCAAGGCTTCGGGCCAATGGTGTAGGGCACCTAGTGTGTCTCTAATCAGCTAAGGGATAGGTAGTGTTTCTCTTGCGATGGTCGGGGACATCAGGGATGATATTTACCAACCCTTTATACAACTAATTGGGAGGTCATCAAGGGACCGTGGAGACAAAGGCAGAGGTAGGATTAGGGTGGTCCATAGGGAAACATGCGTGGAGTGTGGGATGACAAGGAAGCAGGAGGTAACTGAATTTTTAACCTATTACAACCACCACCCCCAGGTGGTCCAAGCCCGCATCAGAGAGATATTGGGAAAAGATGAGGCCATATGTAAGCAATGGAGGTCTATAACCTCAAGCCTCTGTGCATGATACGAGGTATGATCTATGTCCTTTCTATTATATTTTAAATATTGATAGACACATGTTATATCCATTCCTTCCTTTCTACTTATATGGTTAAAGACATAGAAATTTCAATTGATATTTTTTATCAAACATTGAGATCGGAGACTCTGAAGGATGGTGACTCAGTGATTTCTCACTTTTGCTGATAGTGCGACTTGATGGTTGGAGGAGAGAGTTTTTTATGGGATCCCTATTTGTATAAATGAGGCCTTATGACATCATATTAGGTATGTACTGGACATATACAATTCATACCTAAATTTAATTTTTTAGGTGAAGTGTGTGGTGTGTCTGTAGTGATGAGACCATGTTTTACTTTGTTGATGAATGGAAACCTAGACAGAACTAGATGAACTACTTCCTAGTAGGGTGTAGCCGATTACTCAACAATTAGAAAGCTAAACCCTTGGTGCAGTGGTTGTTGTGAGATATCAGTTTTCTAAAGTGGTGGTGGAGTACAATGACATATTTCCTTAGGACATACCATGTTTACCTCCACACCGAGAGGTATATTTCTGAAATGACATGCATCCCACGATGACATTGATATCTACAAAAGTATATAATATGGCTCTCGAAGATATTCAAGAGATGAGGATACAGTTAGAGGATCGATAAGAGAATGGATTTGTATGAACCGATGTTTCCCCCTAAGTAGCCCTGATTTTATTTTCCATGAAGGCAGATGGGATCTTGAGAATATATGTGGATTACCGATTCTTGGACCTGGTGATCATGAAAAAATTATCCACTACTAAGAATCTATGACATATTGGATCTATTGAGAGGGGGTACAATGGTTCTCAATGATTGAACTTCAATCAGGCTATCACCAGTTGAGAGTACGAGACTAGGATGCACCAAAAACGACCTTCAAATGTTTTTACAACCATTATGAGTACTTGGTGGGACCATCTGACACTAAAAACGCCATAGCAGTGTTCATGGGAAACATGAACCTAATATTTCATCTTTTCATAGACCAGTTCATGATAGTATTTATATATGACATCCTAATATATTTTTTATTCGATGAGAAGAACATAAGCCACTTGTGGATGGTTTTGGACACTCTCTGAGAGAACCAGCTTTATAAGAATCTTATAAAATGTTAATTTTTGATTTTAGAGGTCCATTTTCTATGAAATGTCATCTCAGATGCAATATTTCTAGTGTATCTGATGAAAGTTGAGGCAGTTCATTCTTGGGATCCACCCAAGTGTGTCACTGAGGTGCAAAGTTTCATTGGATTGGATGGGAACTATCAGAGGCTTGTACCCAAATTCTCTAGAGCAGAAGCACCATTGATATACTTGAATATGAATGGGAATCCTTTCATTTGGATGTAAAAGTGATAGCTTTTCTTTTAGGAGTTGAGGGAGATGTTGATCAGTACTACCATCTCGAGGTTACTGGAGGAGGGTTTTGAGTACGTTGTGTTCTGCAATGCATAAGGGACTAGAATTCATCATGTTATGATGAATTGTAAAGATTTTGTTCCCTATGGTTCACAGCAGTTGAGACCACGTAATCATAACTACATGACCCATGACCTTGATTTTGCAACAATAATTTTTTAATTGAATATGTGGTGGCACTACATTATGGGAGTCCAATTTATCATATAGTCTAACTACAAGAGTCTCAAGTTTTTCATCTCTTATAGGGATCTTAACTTGAGACAAATGAAATTGCAAGAGTTTCTCTAAGAATATGACATCTACATTTTCTATAATCCAAGGAAGGGGATCATGGTAGCATACACTCTCACCCAGATATCTAGTTCATAGTCTTTGAATAAGGTATCATTTAAATTATCCTCATTGTAGTTATCCTTTATAGATGGATATTGAGAATATTACCTCCATTTGATGGTTGTTAGCCCTCTAATATTACAATGAGAAGAGAGGTACACCTTGGACATATCGATTATGATTCCCTAAATGCTTAGATATCCATAGGATAAGCTCTTGATGGATTTTATAATAATGGGGAGCATGTCATTATTTTTAGAGGATTCACGGTGGCACTCGTGACATTGCAGGAGGATGTTCTGAAGGAGTTTCATACATCTTCCTTAGCAGTGAATTTTAGAGTGCAAAAGACATACCAATAACTCCCACATCAGTTTTGTTGTCTAGGGATAAATAACGGAGTTGGAGAGTCTATCTCTCGATGTCATACTAGTCATAAAGTGAAGGTTGAGCACCAGTTTTTATCGGGTTTAACCCAAACCATTGAGTTTTCAAAGTTTAAGTGGGATGGGATATCCATGGACAACTTGAAGGGCTTACCATTTACATCCAGGAAATACAATGGAATTTGGGTGATTGTAGATTGACTTTCCATGTTTTCCTACTACATAGAAATTGTAGAGAAGGGTTCAATAGAGAGTTTGAGACATATCTATGTGAAGAAGATATTCATACTCCATGGAGTTAAATCAATGATTGTTTTAGACTGTGAATATTACTTCACATCCTATTTGTGGAAGAGATTATAGGAGGCGTTGGGACTCAGTTATTCTTGAGCACAACATTCCACCTCCAAAATAAAGGCCAAAATGAGCATTCCATTCAGGTTCTGGAGGACTTGTTGTGAGATTACATGATGAACATTGTCTATAGTTGGGAGGATAACCTAAACTTGGTGGAGTTGCATAAAAAATAGATACCATTCAAACTTTGTCATGGAACCATTCAAGTATTTGTATGGTAACCCTATAGGTCACCACCTAGTTGGACTGATCATGACGAGTCAAAATTCATGGGCCCACTGTTTGTGAAAAATACAACATAGAAGGTGGAAATCATCCTGGAGTATATAAAGACTGACAAAATCCATCATAATTCTCATGATGATTAGTAAAAGAGCCCTTTAGAGTTCAAGGAAGAAGACCATGTGTTCCGGAGGGTCTCAATGCAACATGGATTGAGGATATTTTTCTTTGGTTGAAAGTTATCTATTAGATTTATTGGACCCTTTTAGATACTATGTAGAGTGGAAGAGGTAGTGTACCACTTAGGTCTACCATCGTAGTTTCACCAGGTACACGATGTCTTCCAGGTGTTTTAGATGAGGAGAAACGTGCAAGAACTGTCACATGTTATCGACTAGGGTGATAGAGACACCAAGGATAGAGAAACTTTTCTTGAGTACCCTATGGAGATCATGTATCAGAAGGAGATGATCCTTTTTGGGTGATCAATTCCCCTTATCCATGTCAGGTGGGAGCATAAGAACCTTTAAGAGAGTACCTAAGAGAGGGATACCCAAACATGATCCTAGTACCCCAATATCACTATGTAGCCAATGTTTTGAATTTTTGGGATGTAAACACCGAAGGTGGGGAGAATTTGACATCTATTAATTTAAATTTATTATTTTTGAATATTATATGGATAATTATCGATACTAGGTGTAGAGAAGACATATGATTCTGAGGCTCAGTGTGCTCAAAATAAATGTTTGTAATATATTAATTATATTTAATAGATCGTCTGTGTTGTTTTTCTAAAAAAATTTAATAACTCCTCAAAAGGTTCTCGAGTTAGAAATATAAGGGCACTGTTGTGTTCATAAAGACATTTTTATCCTAGAATGACTTAACCATAGTCTCAACAGCTTGTTTGTAGGAATTTGTTTGTAGGCATAAAAAATAAAAATAACTAATAATATTTTTTGACATAGTAACACAGTTTTATTATTTACATAAGTGGATAAGGAAGTTGTTTTAGTGGTTGATGTGTAACCCTGAAAATTCTAGAGGACCTTTGGAGAGATAGCTCAAGAGAATCGTCTCATAAAAATGATGACGAGTCAAGATTGGATCATAGATCTCTATACCAATGAAATCCATGGATGTCATAAATGATGAAAACACAATCTTTCTTCATCGATGATCGATCTAAATAAACGTAGGTTTTTTTCTTATGATTTCCTTCCCATTTTTAGTCTCAAACGAATGTGGATCAACTTAATGATAATTAATTAATACATACATCATGGCTAGATTTCAAATCGATAGAATTTTTTTGGTTCGTTGATATTTCAATCTTAGCTCATCATTTATTCGAAAAATAATCAAGTCCAAATGAACAATGAATGAGGTGTTTTCCTCACTTTTATGTTTTTTGGATTTCTCCGTCCATTATTTTCACATTCATCATGGGTTCTTCCTTTTTCCCATGTTTTGATGAATACCCAATATTCAATTATTGCATGAGCGTTCTTTAATGAAATGGATCGACACTATACATGAAGTTTATGATCGTTTTTTTGATAAAGGTGCGATGATGGTAATGGATGACAAGTGGTGGATCATAATGGATTTTGGGTATTCGTTAAACATGATATTGATGTGTGGAAATATATGGCTTGATGGTGGTGACTTCCTAGTGAATTTGAACCCAAAGTACATAAACATGGAAACATGAGGATTGGATGAACCCATATATGTAGGTTTTGTCCATATCATAGGTTCTTGTGGTGATAATATCGATATAGCAGTGTACCTCTATGGATCTAGTAAAACCCAAGAAATAAAACTTGTATTTCTGGATTACACCCTGTGTGGGACCCCTGGCTGCAATGCAAGGGTTTCATATGAAGTTAAGTATCACACGATATGTGACCACTATCACATGCCTTGTGACCCTACCTAGTTGACGAGGCATGTGCTTAGGAAGTACACAAACAGGGGTTGGATTACATACACACAGACATGTAGGGTACACCCACACAGATATAGATTGGAATACACAAACTAGTACATGGACACAACTTCATTACATGTACATAGCCAGACAACCCGGGTAGGAGATCGTGTGTCTCTACATATTGTGTACTCATTCTACATACCATGTATATGGTGACTACATGTCGTGTGAGGATCTTCGATATATACATGACATAGGATGTATGGACACAACATATATCCTTTGGGACACAATGTGTACTCCCTTCAATAGTTTTTGAGGGTATTTATTTTTTTAGTTTGGACCATTATTGGTTGAGTGTGTTCCCTTGGACATTTTCATCATGGTTATAGTGTATAATTAAATCCACATCAATGGATTGTGATCCCATATAGAGGATGAGTCCTAGATTGTATTGTGGTTTCCATCCATGAGACTAGACAACAATCATCTATCACCTTTGTTCCTTAGTAGGAATTTGTGGAATTTGTGTAACCTCCATAAGCAGGGCACTGATCCTCTATTCAGTATTCCACATCACCAGGTTGTGTGTAATAGTTGGAATATGATCCCATATATAGCGGGTTGATTCAAACTAGGATTGTGGTGCCCCCCAATGTTTGTGGGTGTGACCCCCTATCCCTGCATCATGGTCTCCTTAGACTAGTGTGCTTCCTTGGCCAGGGATCAATGGCTCATGCCTCTTCATCAAGTGTCTCCAAGGGTAAAAGTTTTCATAGACTGAGTTCTCTTAGAATGAGTGTTTATTCAAACATAATTCTCTGACTGATATTTGGTTATGACCACTTGATGGTGAAGTGTCCTTCCTCAGTATATATGGTTCTTTGTTTCGATTATAAACTAATTTTAATATCATGTATTGAGTTGAATAGACTTGGTGATTCATTTTTATAGTTTTTAGGGTGTCCTACTAAGTATTTTTATACTCACCCTTGCATGGGATTTTTACACATGGGTTGTGCCTTGTGTAGACGACGACCCTTTTTATGATGTCCTAAGAGAACAGGGTGTGGGTGGACCGTAGTTGGAGCTTCAAATACCGAGGGTTTTATTGGATGTATGATTTATAATTAGTCGTCGTCATGGAAGTATGTTCGACTCTTTACAGTTTTGGTTTGGGTCTGTTTTTGGACCATTTTATGTTTTCATCACTTTATTGTCATACTCTATTGTAGGATCTTAAATGTATGGATGCATTGTTTCAATTTTTTAACTATTCATCATTGTGTCGTATTGAAGATGTTTTCATGTGTTCATGTACATTAGGAAAATTCCTCCCATTTTGGGATATGACTACTCAGTGTTGGTCGTCATCCCTTGACCTATTAGAAGAAGGCTTGGGATAATCACAGCATGACCCCTCTAGGATGGGTCGTGAATTTTTTTTCAACAAAATCATAAATATAAATCTTATTATAACTCCATAAAAAGGAATAAGGTTCATAATAAATTTATTATGGAATAAACCATTGAAAATAAATGGGATTCATAAACAACTTTTCATCGTAATCATAAACCATCCAATAGATTTATTAGGATGGTATTCTTCGATCATATCACTAATAGAGAATAATTTCATTAAAAGGTTTTGGCATTGATGAATAAAAATACCATTAAAATATCATTAAAAATTTATCAAGGAAAATAAATATTCCACCTTTAAAATCAATTTTGTAAATATTAAAATTTAATAAACATTTTTAAAATACATTTACATTGAAAATAAACATGAAAATTTTAAAGGATGTTTCATATAATAGATTGTTCACCATGGAGGGAAATTAATTTCTTCTAGTATATGTTAAAACAATGTTTCCATTCACATTTTTTGTATGAATTAAAAAATAACTCAACAAAAAAAATATCAAGTAGATTAACTTTAAAATTATAAAAAGTAAAACATAGGGATAAATTAAAATGGATACTTTATTGAAGAGATAAATAAATTCTATATCTATTAAATAAATTATTTTTGTCCCTTTAGTTCATAAAGAGAGGAAAATGAAAGGGAAACATTAATTCTCCACAACTATCTTAAATATAATAAATTTAATAACGTTCTTAAAAGGTATATCAATATAATTTATCATAGGACTAATAAGAAAAATTACCTCAATAAACTATGAGATTGTAACATAATCCCTTTACCACTTTGGTAACTTTTTAATGATATGTTCCATGAAATAAGAAACATTTGATGGATATATTAATCCAAAAAATTGTCTTATGAATAAATATAAAAGATAATCCTTGAGATTATATAGACCATAGAAAATAAATAAGTGGTTAATATGGAATTTGTCTTGAAAAAATAAAAGTGAGATGAAAATTCATTACATCGAGTTCAACATTCATCGAATGTACTCTATCCTCATACATAATAAATAAATTTTATTGTATTTAAATAATAGATTCATGTAAATATTCATAGTATCATCAATTATCACTTTTTAATTTTCTAATATATGTTTATTAATAGTTCCACATCAAAATTTTCATTTTCAAGTGTTATCTATTTCATTTTTCATGTGACTTTCAGTTCAGTAGTTTCGGTTTGTAATGTCCCTACCACACTCACTAGATAATAGAATCTAGACTGGTATCTATATAGCCTCAGGTGTGGCTTCCAATACATCAGAGTTTATGACTACAATTGTGGGTCTCATGATGGTATAGTTGGGTGACTATAACATATGGATTAGTATTAAATATAATTGAATAAATCACATTAATAAAAAATTTCTAAATGATAACTAAAAACAAATAATAATGGGAATAAATCAGCATTCATTAACATTATACAATGCACTAGAGGAAGACATACAATATGAAATAAAATAATAAGGGGATATATAGAAAAAAATAATAATGATAGAAAGAAAAAATACTCAATGGATATCTTCATTAGAATCACGAGCACCATCTCAATCTCATCCTCCTAATCTCCCACAAACAAGCATAATAGCACACAACATAATCTATTGTCTTGAACATGAATCATGATGATATATATTTGGGTACCAAATGGAATCCCAAATAGCATGTGAGATATATTTCTTAATCCACCACCAATGTTTTATAAATAAATCCATTTCATGAATATAAAATTCAATAGTTTTCCCTTATAATAATAAAGTAGTGTATTGAAATAAATAAATGTAAACAAGTTGGGATTACATTTATTAGAGTTATCAGGCCCGATGGCACCTTCTTAGACCTAAGTTAATAGATCTGTGAAAATGTAAATATATGTATATATTATTAGGCATGTATATATATATACGGTATAGATACATAGTGACATATGTATCCATATATACAGATTCTACAACTATCCATAGACCAAGGTGTAACTCATGCATTCATGTATAGTTATAGGAGTCTCATAGAGTGATATGGGACTCCATGTTTGGACATAATAAATCAAGTGAGACATTATGCCTTAGTATGATAAGTGAATAGGGACTGCATTCCTATAATAATAAGGAAAACCATTCCCATGATAATAAAGGAAGGCATGCCTATAATAATATGGGATTAGAAGCACCAGATAATAATGGTTTCTATACCCTTAATAATAATGGAATCTAGTCCTATAAATATTAATATGGTATTCTATTTCAGTAAATAATAATAAGAGGTGTCACACCCATTAATTATAAGGTACACCATGATGATAAATAATAAGGAGTATCATGCCCATAATAATGATAAGAATTAGAATAAAGGAAACCATGCCCATTCGTAGTTCAAGATTATACATCTTAACATTTCATTCATAAGTACCATGGAAGCAGGGTAAAAGGGCTAGTCTTACAATTCAAACTCCCTCTAATATGAATTATATATTTCTGTTCAGACTTTAATAATGTAAATTTATTTGTACATGATCATTCCATAATATAAAATAGGGAAGAGGGATACAATTATTTTAAAAAAATGGACGCCATGGGAAGAAACATTCCATAGTACATATAATCATGACTTATGATATCATTACTTTTCATTTTAAAACATTGTGCCCCAATTTTGGTTTTATTATAAAAATAGACCATGAATAACAAACCAATTAATTCATTTTTTAATTATTTCCTCTATGAGGGATAATTCAACTGACCTCAAAGGTGGTTATAAGTGAAAGCAGTGAACTATAATCATATGTAAAAAAAATTTATAATATCCTTTAATTAAAATCACCCTATTTTACACACCAACCAATGTTCAATTTTAATTTAATTATTTCAGGTATCACTTTTGAGATGCGGTTTGAACCAGTTCTATTTTAAATAAAATTGGGATCTTATATGGGTGAAGAATCATACGTGTGACTATGTGTAGTTACCAACATTAATAAGAGAATGTTTTATGATTAATTTTTTTATTACATGGGTGCATGTTTATGTCACAATCACGCACGCGTCAGCGCGCAATGCCCAGACTCAATAATTAATGCAATTGTTTTGCGACTAGTTTTATTATTTTAGATTTATTATTAGTATTATTATTATTTAAGTTAATATTTCAATTAGGTTATTATTATTATTACTATTTCAGCTATTATTTTAATTTGGTGGAAATTTTAAATTGTAGTCTCAAAGATAAAAATTATTTTTGTGTTGTTTTAATAACAATAACAACAATAATAATATTATTAAGATTATTATTATTACAATTATTATTATTTTTGTAAATACATCACAAAGGTTTTTGATATTAAATATTTTCATAATTGTATGTTTTTTAACATATTATTATTATTATTACCATTATTAGTTTTTTAGATTGGTTTGACATTTTTTACGATTTATTTCACCATATTTTCTTTTTTATTTATTTATTTATTTCTTTTCCTTTCTTTTATTTTATTTATTATTTTATTTATATTCCTTTATTTATTTATTTTTTCTCTTATTTCTCTCTTGATCTCCCCTATCCCCATCGATCTAGGCTCCCCTCTTCCCCCCTTCTATTTTGTGCAGTGTGCCTCCCCTTCTAACCCTAGATGGGACCGCCTCCTCCCTCCACCCCTTCTCTCGACCTCCTCACCGGACCACCTCCCCCTCCTACTCCCTCGCGTCACCTCCCTCTCAGTCGGAACATCCGATGAACCTTCCCTGACCGCATAACCCTAGAATTCCACCCTCTTATTCCTATCCAAATCCACCCCGCTATCCACCTTAGGCGCACCGTCGTCGTGAACCCTCTTCCTTCCAGTTGGATACCCACACCCAGCCTCCATACCGAACCGCCTTCGAGCCGCACCCCTCTTACTACCATCTAGTGCTACCTATCCGGACTCTTCATCCACATGCACGACCTCCGTTCAGCCTCATTTCATTAGAAAACTATGCGCTGCCCCTGTTTTCTAGAACATTGCATCCCCGACAACCCCCTATTTTCTCCACAGTTCTGCCTGCACTGGAAATTTTTCTTCTAATATCCATAGGGTTTTTCTTTTTGTGTTTCATTGGTTCGATTTTGGGTATAATGGTGTTATGTTTTAATTTTAGGGTCCAATAGAGATATAATTAGCCAAAATTATTTTATTAGGGTATATCTGAGTTTATTTGGGGTGTGATTGAAGTGTGGTGGACTTTGCGCACCACATTTATGAAGTTAGTCTAAACCGAGGTTGGCAGTTCCATGTTTAATTGTTATTTGATTAATTAATTTGCATGTTTAATTAATTTATCATATTTTTTAATTAATTTTTGTAGTGTGAATTTGATATTCTCGGAGGTTTGATTTTCAGTTGAATTTTTTGGTAGCATGTTTAGAGTATGTGTGTGATTTTAGCTGAAGTCTTATCTCTAGATAATTGTTATTGATCTTTATTTAGTTGTGCGGTTAGCTTATTAATTAGTTTTTTTGGTGAGAATTTGATTTTACTTGAGGTTTAGTGTGTTTTGATGTGTTTATTAGGGTGCACCATGATATAAGTATGTTATTGTTGTGAAAACCCATGTTGAACTGCTTATTAGTTTTTTTTAAAGAATTGGGTAGTTAAATTGTTAAGATGTGAAAAGGGTGAAATTGGTGTTTTGGTGTTCATCTATTTGTGTTTAGTCAAAAATAAACATTTGAATGAGTCTTTGGCGTTTAAAGTCATGCGGAAAATTTCAAAATTGTTTGGAAGTTTTTTCTCCAAGTTCGTTTAATTATAGTAATGGTATTTTTAACAATCTGTGTGGTTTCTTTAATTACGTGCGTGATGAAGTTTATTTTGATGAGGTGGCGTTGTGTGTGTACAATCATTTAAAGGGGTTTAGTCTGGTCTAGTTTGTGAAGTAGTGTTTTTCTCTTTAATTTTTTTTTGTGAAAATTAGAATTTTTTTATTTAATAATTACTTAGGGTGAAAAATTGTATTTGTTAAATTATGTTAAGTTTTTTGGTGATTAAATTAATTTGATGTGTGTGAAAATTTATTAATAAATTATTTCAATGGTGTATGATGATGAAAGTGATTTCTTTGACTGTGCAACCACTTTAATTGGTTGGGTAAGTGATGCGGATTTAGTTTTGTGATATTTTTAGTGTTCATATTATTTCGAATGGCTTTTGTGTGTGACAATGGTGGTTTTGGAATGTGTAGTGTATTGTTTGGTTTGAGTATATGATTATGACATGTGACATGAACTAAAAACATGTTTGAGCACCAGGTGGGAAGCCCGGGTAGTTAGGAGGGTGGACTAGACCAGTGAGATAGTGATCTCGGGATGGCTTTGACCCAGTTTCACTCAGTAGGATTGATGATTGCAACACTAATTAAACATATGAATGACTGAGGGTTGTGGTTTCTAAGCCACATTTGGTGAGGTTCATGGTTTCTAAGCAAATATTTTTGAGGGTCATGGTTTCTAAGACACGTTTCACTAAGACACGAAGATCTGTTGACCCAAGATCACTAATACCCATGAGGCCTATCCCACATTTGGTGCTCCTTGGTTAGTTTACGCTCATCAGTGTAAAAATTTGGTTATTTTAAAAAAGTAAGTGTGTATGAATATTAATTTAATTTCTTCCATTTGAAACTGTTTTCCTTAATATTTTTTTTTCTTTAAAATTGTTTAAGCATTAAATTCGTTTCTTTAAGTATAATTGAAAATGTATTTTTCATTAAATAATTTTCCATGAAAACTTTTTCTCGGTAACATCATACTCGGATCTTGGCTCATACCCTACATACACCTTTGGGTGCATGTAGATTCTATATCTTTTTTATTCCAGGTCGATGCATCGGGATTAGAGATGATGGTCCAAGTTTTATCCGTGTCTCTTTTTCAGTTTGGTGGTGGTGACTTGGGCATGTTAGCCCTCATGTTTCATGGAAGTTTGAGTAAGGGTTTTTAATTTTTCCTTTATTGTAATTTCCTCTGGGTTTTTTGCTCAAGTTCTAAACATTAATTTTGACCCTAGTCTAAGGTCCTGTTTGGTTGTTTGATTTTAGTTTTAAATTTATTCATTTTGTTTTTTGTGTTATGTTTATTTATTTGGGTAAACTATTACCATGTTTCATTTTTGATACCCGGTCACTTGTGCTAGCCCGTGGGGATGAGGAACGCTATTCGAGCATTGTCACAGACTGGGTTGGTCATTGGTTTGATGGTGACCCGGCTTGGTTTGTGACAAAATTATATTATAGGAAAGGTTTATTCTTGTTATTTGGGATGTCAGGTAGATCAGGGATAATACTATCGGTACTTAAGTGGTAGGTACAGGGAGAGTGTCACAAACTCTTACTCATTACAATCCTCAGGTACCTAGGGGTAGTCCAGGATTTATGTTTTTGTCATTGCTCTATGTGGACAGGGGATGATAGTAGAAGTAAACTAGTACTGCACATGGTCTCACATGGATTAGCAACCCATGTGATGCCCGATAGTACAGTTCAATACTCCTTGTGGTTGTTGCTTTCCAAGGGAATGGTCTACTAAACCATGTTGTCGGGTTAGACACGGCCAATAGTCCTTTGTCTAGGTTCTTTAATGTTTTTGATGTGTTGCTTTAGTTTTGGGTTGGAACAAAAGTTTTTTTAATAGAAAGTGGACTTTGGGGTTTCAATTATTTTATTTTTGGTGTGAGTTTGACATGCTTTTTGGGTTGAGTTTCTTTTGAACCTTGTTTCTGGAATTTGTCATTTATTTTTTCGAAGAAGAATTTCTAAAATAACTTCTTGGGTTATTTGAAATTGAAGTGAGATATTTTGGAAATGGGAATCATTTTAAAAATATTTCTTGAATTTTTGAAATGGTTTTGAAAAAAATTATTTTCAGAATATTGGGAATGTTTTTTTTGAAAGCAGAAGACCCTTGTTTTGTCTAGTGGCATTCATATGGGGGCTCATGTGTTCATGTGGATGTGATTGATGGACAGTTGGTGGATCATGTGGATGGGATCATGAGTGGCACAAAAATTCATATTTGTGAGGCATCATGGAATATCTGTGGTGATTGATTTATTTATAAGGCTGATTATTATTTCCTCCTCCAATGGCCCGAAGGCCTTCATTTTTTTATTGATTTTGATAATCCACCTTTCAAGGGGTGAGGTGGAACCCTTAAAAGGCCCGTAGTCGTAAGTATTACATGGACCGTAGGCCTTGGAGGAATTCATTGCCCGTAGGATTCAAACATTACATACAACCCAGACTAACTACTTGGAACTGCTCCTCCCCAGCATCTTCATCGTGAAATCAGCTCTCCACCTTCGAATGGCTGTTCGGCTAGGCATTCCCATGCATGCACAAGATTGTCCCGATGGAAAGTTATATACCATATCATTCTTGCAATCCGTTTAGATTCTACTATGGTGAAATCTCCTTGCTCATCCTCCATATAGAGCTTGTTCCTTGTAGGTTGTTTGGTTTTCATCTACAATTAAGGTGGCTCAAAGGCCTTGAGGTTGCCTAGAGGCCTTAATGACCCGAAGGCCTGGGTGGACCGAAGGCCTTACAGGACTTAGGGACCTAATCAGTGGCCCGAAGGCCCAAACAGGGGCATATTACCGACTTCTATAGTGCCAAACAGTGCCTGCTACAGTACCCGCTACAGTACCTACTACAGTACTGCACAGAGCTTTTGGGATTTGTTGTGTATTGCTTTGTTTTTCAAGAGAGTGTTATTTCTTTAAGAACAGATTGATGTTTTAAATTGGAATTTTTGGATTTGTGTCTGGAATATGGATGTGGTTTTTGATGAAATGATTGGTTTTGTTGAAGGATAGATTTGCTTTTCTTATTCGGGATATTCCCCCTAGAAAGGTACCATGGGTTTCTAGCAGGTATCTCAGTTCTTGGCTCATCCCAGACTCCCTATGGGGAGGTGAAGTTGGGTTATGCTCAGTTCTATTGACATTTGGTTGATTTCAAGGTCAGTTGGATATCATTGAATGATTTGGGAAAGCTAGAAGTACCTCCAGTTTTTGTGGAAGTCCAAAAGTTTTGTGGGTGTAAGTTCTTTCGAGTATCACTTTTGGATCGGGACAAAATTAGTTAACGGTGATCATTCCATTTTTGTTTCGAATAAGGATGTCTTGAAAAATCCTTAAGACTAACTTCATCTTGTGGTTGCACCTAAGGATTTTAAGATGAGGATAAGTGGTGGAGCTCGTAGGTGCTTGACTAGCCAATAAATGATGACAGAGGTGTGTCGACCCTTCAATGAGCTAGTTTCATTTTCCCCAACGGTTTTTTGGAACAATCAGATTAAAGCTCATAATAGATGTTGGTATTTTCCATATTGTGGTAAGTGCAGGTCCCTCATCCGATGAAGAGTGTGAAGCAAAGGGACTTGTTCTTGGAGTGCCCCTTCCGTCAGTTTGCATCATGCATTTGAAAGACCACACAATCGTCTTTCTCTATTGTGGCTAGTCAGGAACTCTAAGTCTTTTGTTGCAATTCTCAAGGGGTTTTCTGATGGAGTGGCTGCTTGCGAAACGAGGAAATGTAGGTAGGATGCTTTTCTAGTAGAGGAAGTTCCAGTCAATGGTGGTCAGCTTATGATTGCAAGGTGGTAGATGTTTCAAACATCAAGACCCCAGCCACAAGCCTCAGGGTTAAACTTCTGCGCAGTCAAAACTCGTTGGATGTGGGATGGTATTGGTTTGAATTAAGTCTGTAGTGATGGGACGAGGAAAAATTAAATTTACCTATTGTGGTATCACCTCTGAAGGCTTCATTTTTATTGTGAGGGGTATGAAGGCCTAGTATTGTTATTGTGGTCTTAATTTATGGTAATTCCTCTTGGTCAATAAAGATCATTAGAGAATCCGTATTCTTGTAAAGATAGTGGGTGCACTCTGTGAACCTTCTTGTGGTTGGTTATGGATTAATATTTTACTCATTTCAAAAATTCTCATGTCTTGTGGGATTGATGCGTGCTTGTCTAGTTTTCCCTTATGTTAGGGGTTTCTACTATCAAAACCATCTCATGTGGTAGAGTTTTTCCAGTGTAGGAATCATCCATGCAGGTTGGCCTATGTTGGTGGGTTTTTGATGAAGAGTTCAGTTCATATATCGGAAAGTAAATTGGGAATGCATGCATGGGTTCTATAGAGTTAGGAAAATTCTAAAATGGTGGGGATACCCATTGCGGGTCTCTTCGGTATCTCCTCTTGTGTTGGTTTGGTTTAACATAGGGATCTTTGAGGTCCAAGCCAGTGATAGAGGTTTTTCTGGGTTTGTGAGTCATTTTGGATTGGAGAACCAATGTTTGGGAAGAATTTTAATGTGGTTGGGTGACCACCATATGATGAACTTGGGGGAAACTATGTTTTGAATGTGCGCTTAATGGGGAAACCCATTACTTATTCTTCACCTGACCATTACCATGGTTGTTGATTAGCTTGGGTAGTGGGAAGCTTGACGAGTGCTCTTAGTGATATCGAGTAGCTCTGGTGGTTAATTAATTAGGAGTTGGGGTGTTCCATTTTTTAGTTCTGTTTGGTGGTGAATTCCTTATTGTTGGTTATTTTTCTTGGTGATTCTGGTTTTGAGTTCTTTTATGTTTCAAGTCATAGGAATTTTGAATGCTCATCTTTGGGTGATTAAGGGTTTTTTTAAAGTGTATTTATAGTCTTGCTTGGAATCTTGGATTGTCCAAGTCTTTTGGGTCTTTTTGTGGGCAGAAAGTTTCATGGTGGGGAGAATTTTCACACTACGACCAATGTTCAATTTTAATTTAATTATTGTAGGTCTCACTTTTGAGATTTGGTTTGAATCCGTTTTATTTTAAAAGAAATTGAGATCAAATATGGGTGTGAAATCATACGCGCGACCGTGTGTTGTTCCCATACTTAATAAAAGAATGTTTTATGATTAAATTTATTATTACATGGGTGCACGATTATGCCGCAATCAAGCATGCGTCTGTGCGCGATGTCTAGACTCAATAATTAATGTAATTGTTTTGTGACTGGTTTTATTATTTTATTTTTATTATTAGTATTATTTTTTTAAGTTAATATTTCAATTAGGTTATTATTATTCTTGTTATTTCAGCTAATATTTTAATTTTTTGGTAATATTAAATTGTGTTCGCAAAGATAAAATTATTTTTGTGTGGTTTTAATAATAATAATAATATTATTATTAATATGACGATTATTATTATTTTTATTATTATTTTCATAAATACTCTACATAGGATTTTAATATTAATTTTTATTATCATAACTGTGATTTTTTTAATATATTATTATTAATATTATTATTATCATTAATATTTTTTAGATTGATTTTTCATTTTTTTAGGATTTATCTCACCCAATTTTCATTTTCCTTATTCTTTTATTTCTTTTCCTTTCTTTTATTTTATTTATTCTTTTATTTTTTTCTTTTATTTGTTTTTTTCTCTTGTTTCTATCTTGCTCTCCCCTATCCCCATCACGCCATGCTACCCTCTTTCCCCCCATTAACTATTGCATAGAGTGCCTCCCCCTCTAACCCTAGGCCAGACCACCTCCGCCCTCCATCCTTTATCTCCACCTCATCGCCGAACTGCCTCCGCCCTCATTCTCCATCGCGCTGCCTCCCTCTCGGCCAGACCACCCGAATAACCATCCATGGCCACACACCCCTAGAACACCACCCATTTGATCCCATCCGAAGCCGACCTCCTGGCCTCCTTTGGTGAACTACCGTTGTGAAACCACTTTTATCCGGCCGAAGTCCAACACCCAACCTCCATGATGAACCACCTTCGAGCCGTGCCCCTCCTGCTCCTATCCAGAACTACCTCTCCGACCGCCTTATCTGCATGCACAACAACCCTTAAACCACCTCGCATTGCACAGCCGCACACCACCCCTATTTTCTATCACACCGCACCTCTGGCAACCCCTTCTTTCACCCCAAATTCTGCTTGCACTAGTAATTTTTCTCCCAATCTCCATAAGTATTTTTCTTTTTGTGTTTCTTTGGTTTGATTTTGGGTATAATGGTCTTCTATTTTGATTTTAGGGTCCAAGAGAGATATAATTTGTCTAAATTATTGAATGAGGGTATAACTAAGATTATTTGGGGTGTGATTGAAGTATTATGGACTTTGTGAACCAAATTTACGAAGTTGGTCTACACCGAGGTCGGTGGTTCCATGTTTAATTATTATTTGATTAATTAATTTTCATGTTTAATTAATTTAGAATATTATTTAATTAATTTGTGTAGTTTGATGTTGAACTTCTATGGGGTTTGATTTGCAGTTGAATTTTTTGGTAGCATGTTTACAGTATGTGTGCGCTTTCGACAAAAGTCTCATCCCTAGTTAATTTTTACTGATCTTTTATATTGTTGTGAAATTATCTTATTGATTAGTTTGTTTGGTATGAATTTGATTTTACTTGAGTTTTAGTGTGTTTTGATGTGTTTAGAAGGGTGACACATGATATAAGTATGTTATTGTTGTGAAAACCCATGTTGAACTAGTTATTAGTTTTTTTAAGAAAAACTAATAGTTAATGTGTTATGTAGTGAAAAGGGTGCAATTTGTGTTTTGGTGTTGTGTCTGTTTTAATTTAGTCAAAAAATGAACATTTGAACAAGTTTTTGGCATTTAATGTTGTGCGACATATTTCAAAATTATTTGGAAACATTTTCTGGTAGTTCTTTTAATTATAGTAATGGTCTTTTTAACTATCCGAGTGGTTTCTTTAACTACATGCGTGATGCACACTGTGTTCTTGAGATGGCATTGTTTACTTATGGTCATGTAAGGGGATTCAGGTAAGTTTAGTGTGTGAACTAGTGTTTTCTATTTTAAATTTATTTGTTAAAATTAGAATTGTTTTCATTAAATAATTATTTTGGGTGAAAAATTGTTTTGGTTAAATTGTGTAAAGGTTTTTGGTGCTTAAAGTCATGCAACGTGTGTGGAAATTGTTTTAATGGTGCCTAATGATGAAAGTGATTTCCTTGTCTATGTAGTCGCTTTAATTGGTTTTTTAAGTGATACATATTCAGTTTTGGGATATTTTTAGTGTGTATATTATTTCCAATGAATTTTGTGTGTGAAAATGGTGGTTTTGGCATGTGTAATGTCTTTTTTGGTTTGAGTATATGATTATGAAATGTGGCATGAACTCGAAACTTGTTTGAGCACAAAGAGGGAAGCATAGGTATCTAGGTGGGTGGACTAGATTTATGGACTAGTGATCCGGGGGTGGCTTTGACCCTGTTTCACTTAGCAAGACTAACGACTACAACACTAATTAAACATATGAATGACTGAGGGTCATGGTTTTTAAGAATAGTTTTTGAAGGTCGTGGTTTCTAAGGCATGTTTTCTGAGGGCCGTGGTTTCTAAGCCACATTTCACCATGACATGAAGGTATAGGGACCCAAGTTAGATAATACCCATGAGGCCTATCCCATATTTGGTGTTCCTTGGTTACTTTATTCTCATCTATGTGACACTTTTGTTATTTTAAAATTTATGTGTGCGTACATCTTAATATAAGTACTTCCATTTTAAATTGTTTTCTTTAATCATGATTTCTTTAAAAATTTTCAAGCATTTAATTCATTTCATTAATTAAAATTTAAAATGTATTTTTCATTTAATAATTGTGTGTGGATCCTTTTTCTTGGTGACATCCTACTGGGCTCTTGGATCACACCCCACATAAACCTTTAGGGTATGTAGATTCTATCTCTTTTGTATTTTAGGTCGAATAATTGGGCTTAACAATGATGGTCTGAGTTCTATCTGTTTTTCTTGTGCAATTTGGTGGTGGTGACATGGGGATGTAACTCCTCACATTACATGGAGGTTTGAGTTAGTGTTTTATTTTTTACTTTATTCTCGTTCCCTTTTAGTTTTTTGGCTCAAGTTGTAAACTTTAATTTTGACCCTCGTTTAAGGGATTGTTTGGTTGTATGATTTTAGTTTTAAATTTAGTCATCTTGTTGTTTGTTTTATATTTATTTATTTGGGTAAACCATTACCTTGTTTTATTTTTGATACCTGGGCACTTGTGCTAACCCGTGGGGATCGTGAACACCTTTTGGGCCTTGTCGCAGACTGGGTTGCGAATCAGTTTGATGGCGACGCGTCTTGGATTGTGACACCCTATGAGGTGTTTTAGGTTGGGTTGTTCAACCACCTCCCATAAAAATTCTATAAGGATCATCATGGTCATTTTATAATCAATTAATTTGATATATTTTTTTATGTTTTAGAAGAAATGTGCTGAAATAATGGCATGAAACACAATGGTAACATGATATAATTGAGAGAGACATTAGGGAAAAGAAACTAGGCCACCTACATTATGTATAGGATGGATCAGTAATCCTATATTAGGATTTTATTTGAGTTATAATGATGGAAATTGGATGATTATATAAACTCCACAAAAATAGGGTGAATTATCTCACCTGAAATTATCACCAAATGCGTTAAGAGAATATTATATAAGAGGAATAAGGAGTCATAGACATACCAATATGCTTCCAACACACCTTATGGTGTTTGATACAGAGCTCAATCAAGGTTGATCCACCAAATTTGAGTAGAAGAAAAGGTAGGCGTGCATGGGGGGAACCTTTTTTGAATGGTGGAGGAAAATGAAGGGGGATCCCATAATGTGTATGAGGGGTAAACGAACAATTTTTCCACTGTAATGAGGATCATTTTTAGGATACATTATTTTTATAATCATACACCAACCATGTGGCTCACACTACCAATGATCTATGCCCTACATGGTTCGATCATACGGTATGGGATAAACATCATCCAACCATGTAGTACTACTAGTAATGTATCACTTACCATGTGGCTAGGAACATGGTTAGTAAAACGATACATAGACTATGATACCACCTCTACAATTTACTATAAACATTCTGAATTTTCATGCTCCCCACATTGCATGGTTTAGAAAACTGTGAGAAACCCCTTGTGGGGTCTCACGGTTTCTCTTGAGGTGACACATGGTTTAAAAACCCATGTTCCCTGTCTATTTCTCCTGAAAATTCATCTTTTGGAGCCCATCACGGAAAAAACTCGTCCAAAAATCTAAGACACCAATTGGTCCTCAAAACTAGCCTAAAAATTTACAATTTTTGGTGTTCCAACTCTCAATATTAAATTCTGATAAACAATTTAATATTTGTCGTATTCATAAAATGAAAAAGTTCAAATTATCTTTAGAATTAAAACAATTAAAAAACATGGGACCTTACACACTACCCACAGTATAACATCTAGTAACTATTGAGTGTTGTTAAAATAATGAAAATAACACCAAACATATTCAGTTTGTGATGCTTCATTCAAATGGTTGTGTTATGTTTTTTAAATCCTAAGTCATATCCATTCATTAATTTAAATGCATTATAATTATTATAATAAAACATTATTGAATTCTTATATTAAAAACATAAATTTCAAGGTAGCTCTCACATGAGCCTTTATAACCCAATAAACTATCCCTTCATCCTTTCTATAGTCAAATGTCTTATGGAACTCTCTATTATAGGTTCAAAATTCCAATGGTGAATTTCAATTCATGGTCCTCCCACTATCATAATTTCATAACAAAGATCATCCTTAGTAACCTAGTGTCACTCCCCTAAAATTTATCAATTCAAAATAGAGGTGAAACTATATTAAACCCTAATTATCCTAGTTTCTTAGGTTTTTTTAAAATACCCTATAAGACCCCCATAAGCTAAACCTATCTGATATTAATGGTGAGCTAGATGTGGTTCCTTACCGACTACAATAAACTACTCAAGATAACCCATGTTGGACCACTTCTGGAAGAATATTTCTAAAATTATCATCCCTTATAATCAATGTGTCACCCTAACCTAATTAAAATTCATTTTTCCAAGGTATTATTATATTTTTCAGAGCATGTTCTCTGAAGCCATTACTCTAGTTCTGGTGATGTCACCTAACTAAACCACATCCTAATCATAATCCACCATCATGAAATAAAACTAGAAGAAATACAATCATAATCTCGCATTGATTTATCTTCATAAGGTACATTGGGATTAATTCCAACATCTGAAATTTACCCAAATCAAAAATGAAACCTAAACCGAGAATTTACAAAGAATTATATTAATACATTGTTTCATTTTTTAAAAAGCACATGAGAGCCAAACCGACAATCCAATGAGGGTTCTTAGGATCCCATGACCCTTCAAACATGGGGTCCACCCACTAGATAATGATGTCCTACTCCCTACATTAGAAGCATCATAGTTATCTCCCCAACAAAATGATTCCCATGTTACCAAAACTAATACCCAAATATAATGGCTTCTAGGGCTACAAACACGATCATCCCATATGCTAACATAATGTTTACTAAATACACTTTCCCACACCCCAATAATAGTTTTTGTTACATTTTTATATTTCATTTCACAAAAAGGATCATCACAATTAAATGGACACTAATGTACTCTTCCTTAAAAGGATTATTGTAAAAATTTTCGAGAGTGAAACTCATAAGGTTATCATCAATTGAAATAAAAAATACATTGTCTATTTAGCTCGGTGTATAAATAATTCTATCTTAATTGAATGAGGATGATATGAATATGTGGTTCATGATCGACTCTAATCTATGATTAGACCGAGATGCTTATTGATAGCTATGTATAGCTCCCTCCGATCCGTGGGTATATCAATTGAGGATATATTTTTATCTTCCAACAGCTAACACTACATCTCCCGATGATGTGTGTCTTCGTCCTACCATGGTCCAATAGTCTCATGGAAAATTACCAATTATAAAATTATTCCTCATCACTGTTCACATAAATTAATTTACTAATAATTTGGGGAATCAATTCCACATGATTCTCTTCTTTTAAAGCAAATAGTGTCCATATCACACACATCCATTCACCACTGTTCAATCTGAACCAATTATCACACACGACTGGATCAAAATGACTTATCATTTATAGTTAGTGTACTATCCAATACCACATAGTTTGTGACCTATCTCATGTTCATGGGAGTCATCCATCAATAAGGGCTAACTAACTATGCACCAAGGTATTCCATTTTCCTTTAATCCATAATTTTCTTGTAAAACTTCTTCAAAATTTGGAATCTTACATGTTACATGATTTATCGAATGACCTCCCACCTCATGGAATCATTTCTGAGAGGAAATAATCAACCAAAAATCCATTAATAGTCTATTGGGCTTGGGATCTAAGAAGTTCGGCACATTGAAACGAGTTTCAATAAAAAATCACTCAGGGTTGTTTTCAAATGAACATGTATCACCATGAATGAATCAAAATACTTGAGCGACTACCAAGAATATTTCTATAAATGACTGTCAAACAATTCTTATCACAAAAGAAAACATAATGTTTTATTGGAAAAAGCTCTTACACATGATTTTCTTACAAAACAACATCATTTACCGAATAGTGTCTGAGTTAATGTGGGAAAATCTTGTTCATTTGAATTATCCCTAAGGTGTATAGAATAAAAAACACATCTCATTTACTATAATCAGTGTGACAAAATATAAGGATCCTATAACAACTATTTTATAGGAAATTAAACTAAAACCGATAAGGAAGAATCAATATAAATGGTTCAGAATCTATCTTCATAGGCATAACGACATCACCTGCCAAACATATGGAATCTAGTCCCAAATTATTAAATTTAATATGAATAGAGGAAATCTCACTAAAAGGATAAAATGATAATGAAAATCAGTTGTATTAGTATATGATGATACCCCCCTGAGGTTCAACTTAGATGAAAACTACACATATACCCTAGGTATTGTTTTATCTATAAAGGGTTCTACACAACTAAACTAGACTAAAAGAATAACCATCGCCATGATTAGAAATTCATCCCAGAGATAAACTAATTTCTCATCTCTATGGTTGTAAGTACCTGACTGACTATTCATTTTAACTTTATGAATCATAATTATAAATAATAATCTCACTTAAATTCATTATAGGATCCACCGTATATTATTTATGTTTAAGGAACACAAGTTTAAAAGGTAACTAAGACCTATAGGAAGCTTTCACATTCCCACTCAACCAATTAATAATTCTATCTCTGCATGAGTGTTTGAGATATAACAGATTTAACGATTCATTTTATGTCATTTAATTAATTTTAATTCATTATGTCATTTTAATCAGCTCATATAATGGTATTTCAATTACCAGTTATCGAGAGCAATAATACAAGAACATTATTTAATAGATTTCAAATATAATCAGGTGAAAATATAATAATTTCATTTTTATCCATAATTAATTCTACCCACATTGTTTTAAAAACTAGGCCTGGTTAAATAAAATTTCACCTTACAATCAATATAGGATGAAACTCTTCAAATTATAATTGGAATTTAAATTTACCACCACCTCATAATAATAAATATCAAAATCATATAACAAATATATTATCAATTAAGGGGAATGGTTAGGTAAAATTCCACCGAACATTTATAAGTAATACCATATAAGAGGTTTAAGATACATTAAAAAACCTCCCATTAACATACTCATACCTCCGTGGTGTTTAGTGCCAAGGAATATAAAGATTATGGTGACTTGTAAGGGTCCCATCATGTCAATCTGGGTTCAATTATTTAAGCTCCCATTCCCAATTTATGGATTCAATACTCTATAAATATAAATTGTAACCCCATTTAAATGGAACTCATAACATTTATTTTATTCATGATTTATCACGTCTTTAATGGGTTTATTTCAAAAAAAACATAAAACAAATAACCTATTTTTGTCTACATGGGAATTTAAGAATTTTTGCTTTTGGGTAGTTTGGCCCATGTTATAGTACTAGACTTCATAAAGGAAACCAAATTCTATTAGAATGTCAATTTTTCATTTCCCCATGTTTTAGATGAATCAAAACTACAAAATTATAATTGTACATGCATTTATAAGTTACAATTGGTATTTTTATAACTATAACTAGACAGTCATTTTTAGTCTCTAATATGAAAAATCCATATATGGTGGCTTGATTTTATGGGTTTCCCAACCAAATTTATAAAGACCCTGTACTTAATGAATTTTCGTGGTCACCCAATTAATCACAACCACAAAAGATTAATCCCATGAAAAATTTGAACCATTGATAAAAAATTTCTTAATTGGTCAATGAATTTTCCCCCATAATGCAATATGGGAGAGTACCATTTATGTTTATGCATATACATCAAGAACCAATTGTTTTATCGTAATATAAAAAATAATTCTATAACTATAATTTCAAATGTAAATATCTAAATAATTGTGGAAAGATTCAAATTAAGTAGATAATATATGTTAACATGAAAAAATAACCCAAATTAAGATTGAATCTTAAATACTAACACAATCATGCTATACAATCATCATGTACATGAAACATATAATAAAGTTCATCTAACATGGTATATGAATGGAATTTGATTCCCAATGTTCTTAAAATGATTCATATACTGATACATCCCATCCATACTAGAAATAGGGTAAAATATCATAAATCAAAAACTAGAAAAAGTAAAAAAAATAAACCACAATGAAAAAGTAGTCAACTATAACATCTAAATGTAGAAAAAACTATCTCATCCATAGAAACATGATCATTTCCCTATGCATGGGATAGATAGACCAAAACATGAGAAGATTATGAAGAGAATACACATTCCTAGTCTCATATATACCATACCAAAATAGAAATAGGAAAAGTAAAATTTGATACAACTTTGTAACATCCTATCCCAACACACTAAAAAACAGTAATCAGACCTATCTTCATGTGGACTTAGGCGCATCCACCCATATTCCATAGGCTTCCAATAAGTAGTGAGGATCTTATGATGGTACAATGGTGACAATATAACCTCTATATTATTATGAAATTTTAAAAAAATCAAATTAAAAATGTTAGAGGAAGAGATAACTGGAAATGAAAAATATGTGAAACAAATTATCGTGCATGAAAATTCTACAATTCACTATTAGAAGACCTGGAACATGAAATAAAATTATAAGGGGATACAGAAAACCCAGTAATAATAAAATAAAGTCAACAACATATATGGATGTATCTCTGAGAATCTTAATCACTGGCTTAGTCTTTAAACCTATGTTCAATGTAAAATTATAACAGAATGTAGCATAATCCATTGTCCCGAACCTATAACCGTATGATATTTTTCAGGTGAAAAACAATGGCCTAAAAATTTTGTGTGATATAATCTGTGGTCCCTCAACAAGTTTTTATAATGTAATCTATTCCATGAATATAGAATGAAATGGTGTTCTATAATAATAATAATGAATCAATGTAATGAAATAAATAAAAGTAAAAAAGTCAGGCTCTAGTTCCTCAAGGATGCATAGATAGATGTCAATTACTTCAGCCTAAGAAAGAAGATCTATAAATAGGGGAATATATGTATATTATATTGACATAAATTTATAAATATGGTTAACATACATAGTAGAATATGTATAAATATATATAGATAATAATACTAGATATCAACCAAGGTCTAAATAAGGCTTCCACACAATGTAATATGAGTCTCATAGAGTGACAAGGGATGCCATACCCAAAACTAAAAAATCATATGGTATATCTTTACCATGTAATATAGGATACGAGTGAATCCATACCCAAAATAATAACGGATTACAAGCTCATAATAATAAGGGATGACATTTTTGCAATAATAAGGGGCATCATGCCCATATTAATAAGGGACACCATGCCTATAAAAATTAATATGGGAATCCATTATAGTAAACAATATTAAGGGATTTAATGAACATAAATAATGAGGTACTCTATTCCCATAAATAATCAAGAAATTCATTCCCATAAAAATGATAATGATAATAGTATGAGGCACCATTCCCATTTACAGTTCAAGGTAATAATTCATGAAATTTCTTTCATAAGTTCCAATAAAGGGGGTAAGTGAGATGGTCTTACAATTAAATATTCCTCTAATCTGAATTACATATTCCAGTTCAAAAATTAATAATGGAAAGGGCCATATGATGTATAATAAAATAATATTAAATAAGTAAAAGTGATAAAATCCATTTATAAAAAAGAAGGACATGTGAAGAACCCATGCCATGGAAAAACCTATTATCACTAGTTAAATCAATTATTTTTATTTTTATAAAGCATGCCTAAAGTGGGTTTATTATAAAAATGGATCCTGATTAATATACCACTTTAGTGATTGATGTTTAATCATCCCCTCTATAAGGGATAATTCAACCCAACTAAAATGTTTTTTAGTGAAATCAGAGGATTATAATCATACGTGAATAAAAATTTCAAATAGATATTGAGTGAATTAACTATATTGGGGGGTTCAGGTTGTGTTATTTATTCTCCAATCCTAGTAAGGGTCCATGGATCATCATATTTATGGTCTATACATGTTATTGAAAATATTTTTCATTTTAGATATACCACATGAAATGTTGAAAAGTGGCACAATGATAAAAAATATAATTATGAGATACTATAGAGAAATAAAAATAGAACACCTATATAAAAAATAGGGGATTCCACTCATTCATTATATATTTTTTATTCTAGATAGTATAAATGAAATCAGAATATAAGAAAAATTCTATGAAAATAGGGTGAATTACCATGCACAAAATTAGCACTGAAGGTGAGAAGAGAAACTTAAATAATAGGAATTAATAGTTATAGACATACTAATACACTTACAAATCACTTGAATAAATTAGATTCCAAACTAAAATGGGGGAGGTCTAAAAAAGGATAATAGGAGGAGGTATGAATTCATGAGGAACCACCTAGTCAAACAGAAGAAAGACGAACCCTTAAAGGGTTAGAGGGAAAAATATTCATTACCCCCTTTAATGAGGTTCATTTCTAGGAATAAAGGTTTGTGTAAGTGTGTTACCACCATGAATCTCTCTATACCATGGATCAATACACCCAAAAAGTTTGGTCACACCGTTTGGGCTAACCATGCGCCAACCGTGTGGTGCTACCGGTTAAGTGTCACTAACCATGTGGATAGGCACACTATAACACTCTAAAATGAAAAAGGATTAAATGATTAAATTATATGACTCATATCAATAAGGTGAAATTTTTTTTGTAGCATATATAATTATAACTCCATAGTTAAGTATTCCTGTCATAGATTGGTGATCAGAATGGGTGACCTTATGGGATGTTTATTCATGTCTTTGTGAGTTCGAACATAGCACACTGAAAAGAATATGGGTTGGTTTTCAGGTACATTCATTAGTGTAATGACCTATTTTGGGTATTTTAGTGGGAAATAGGTCAGGTACCACATGTCTCTAGGGAAATTGGTAGTACCTGGAGGGCTAGGAACCAAAGACCATGTTAAAGGCGAGGTGTATGTGCTTTACATGGGGCCTAGTTTTTACATTCGTATCAGAGAGACAACACAACCTTAAGTGAAGATAAGACTGATTTTAAAAAGGTCCAAATTTATTTTTGGGAGCTTAAATTTTTATAACTCCAAAGTTATGTTTTCTTGGAATGGAGTAACTGATCAGGATGGGAGAACATCTTATAATTTTCTCAGGGTGAGTGTGATTGATAAAAAAACACACTAGAGAGAACATGTGTTGTCCAGTGAGGATAGTGATTAGTCGTATGGATCGTTCAGTAATTTGGGGGGCACTAGGAATGGGACCACATGTATATGGGGAAACTGGTGGTACTGGGTGGGCCATGACTCAATGAACATATATATGAAGAGGTTTCTATGCTATTAGTGGGGTCCGATGTTTACATGAAACCTTTGGTAAAACAATTCCAATCCCTTGTACCCACTTTTTAATTTACAAGAATAATTATAAAAGGTCATGTTCCCCATATTTCATTGATTAATAAACTACGCGACACTTCAAATAGGGTTTTATTATTTCTCCCATGGGGACAAACAGTTTAAATTTATGGTGTGTCCTATCAATTTATCCCAAAAAGAAATATTTCATATCCCTATATTCTATAAACTCATGAAAACATCTGAAAAAACTATATTGAATTAAAAAGAGTCCAAAAAAAACTTTTATGTTTTCAAACCCCCAAAATTAAGTTTTGGGACCTAATTTTAGATTTGTGTCATCCATAAAATGGAACAGTTCAAATTCCTTTTATAATTGAACTAGTCTGGAAACAAAACACCATACACAGTCCTTATAGATTTATCATGGTTCTAGAACATATAGTATTTTTATAATAATATAAATATCATATATATCATATATATATAAGTTTATATTTATCTATAAATGATAGAGGGAGAAATATAAATTAAACACTTCATTTAGATTATAATCCATACATATGCATGAATTTTGTTTTCACATTTTGAAGGATGGATCCAAAGAATTGTAGATAATAATTCAAATTTCAATAATAATTAATATACCACATATAAAATATATATTCATTAAATATATCCTTATTACCATCCATGTAATTTGGAAATGAAAAACAAATGACATTACTTCTTGGAGGTGGTAGTCCACACGTATGAATGTCCAATATTATCGTTTTACAATATATTTTATGATGAAAAGGGAGATATGATAATATAATTAACTAAGTATAATTATTTCATAGAAATCATATATATATTTTAAATCTATCATTATATCCAACCATTGGGGTTCGTGATGGAAACATAATTAATTAAGTTCACAAGGTGGTAGTCTTCCATACACATGAACAAGAGTTTTGTTTCCAATTTGGATATATATGATATAGATATAGGTTATTAAATTAACATAATAATATATAAATATATATAATATAATTATTTTTTATATCATAATGGTTTAATGAGATTATATAGAGGAAAATTAATAAATAAAACAAAAAACAATCAGTTAAGAATGATATATCTTCTTCGAACAACCTCATTAGTGTTTCACTAAAACTCCTCCTAGGATTGCTTTATAATAGAAAAATACAATATAATATGGGTGTTGAATTAAATAGAATGTCTGTTTAGGTATTCACTGATCTAAAATCCTTTGTATTTGGGAATAAAATATATGAGGATGCTCCCTTTTATAAGTTGAGGAGGGTTAATTTTTGAATTTCATAAATGATTAAAATATTAAAAGTTCATTATATTTATATATGAATCCAAATGAAAAGTGATTTTAAGATAAGAGAGGATTTATTTTAAATAAAACCATCCAATACAATTTGTATACTTTAATATGGTGTTTTTTTCATTATCTTTTGGTTTAACCCCTTAATTGACTAATTTTAACCATAACTACGACAACACTTTATTAACTATTAATGGGTTATAATTTTACATATAACATGTAAAATTTTTTATAAAGGTAAAAGTAATGAAAATTTTTAAACATATATTACCTAATGTATCGTATTTCCATATATTTATTATTTTTAAATAATTAAATAAAATATTATTTTCATAAAATATTATTAGTGTCATTTTTGAAACTTTAAATATATTTGTACACAAAAGTCCCCAAGAAAAAATATGAAATTGGAAAACAATAATTCAACACATATATAATATGATATATTCATCTAAAAAATTCATAAAACAAATTAACCCAATCATATTTTATATCTTTTAATATTTCTATAATCCTTTATTCTACTTTCCTATTAATTGAAAAACTATTATTTTAGTGTTCCGTAATAATTTATGTTAATTATATAATTACTAAAAATTATAAAGAAATATATATAAGGAAAATAATTTTATTATACTGAAAATAACCACTAATATTAATTTAAATCATTTTGTTTTCTCTATGGGAACACATAAGAGATATTTAAAAGTAAGAGAGTGACATTCTGTATTTTTATATACTTGAAATATTATATAGGTCACATTCGTGGAAAATTACACTACAAAAAAATAAATATCCAGAATAAGTTTATAAGGGTAAAAATAAAAATTTCCATCAATATTTAATTTTTAAAATGGGGTACTTATCAATTATTTTTAACCTATGTTAACTTGATTTACCCTTTTATCATGGTGATATATTTTTACAGTTTTTACTATTGATTATGACCATTAATTAAGTTTTATATATTAAATAATATTAATTGTTATTATTAAAAATATGGGACCAGTTTTAAAAACTTCAAGATCTATATGTAGCTTAAATTCATTTCATATTTACCCTAAAAAATGTGACAAAAATGGTTTTTGAAATGAAATTCCATTTTAAGTCATAATTTGTTTTATAAAAAGATCACATATAATGATAAATAATATTTAATTAATTATATAATTTCATAATAAATTAGACTTATATTAATTTAGGATATAATTCCAAATATTATGGGTCTTTGTCAATAAAAACAAGCCCTAGTTTCACAAAAACATATGCATTTTTCACTATTTACTGAAAAGTCAATATTTTTAAAAAGCCTACAAAAAAATCATCCTAAGTAAATTTTAAAAACCTTATTAGAAAAAGAAGTTAATTTATTGGGTAATAATTCCTAAATCTGAAAAAAATTATTATTTTGAAACACAAAGTGTAATAAAAATCATTTTTGATTTTTTTAATTTATGAAGAATAAAATAAAATCGCTAAAAATTGACTACTTATTTTTTATGAATTAATCAAAAAAATTATAGATTATGAACATTAAATATAATTAATAATGTGGTAATTTTTATTCATAATACCAAAGTTAATGGATAGATAATTATAGTCATGTTTAAATAAAAATATATTAAAATTATATTGTGCTTCCCTATAACTCATTATCGCGGGTAATTAAATATATCAATGAAATTAATTTTATTTAAATGGAAATATTTTCTAATTTTATTGGTTGTAAATTACCTCACCAATTAATAAATTGTGACTTCATAATTTTATGTTTTTCTGGGTAATCAATCTTATGATATTCTCAAATTCATGTGTGGAAAATCCAAATAATAGAAATGGTTAATAAAATATCATCCTAAAAATAGGTAGATCTATATACGAAGGAAAACATATAACTAGTATTACAATTAGGATAAAATATGTGGGAGGTGAAAATATGTACATGTATAGACTTTGTAGTGTCCAAATAATGATGGAGATTGATAGAAATCATCGATCAAAATAAGGTGAATGTTCTTGAGAAGGTTAATGACCATAAAACCATAAACCAAAGAGGCCGAAAAAAAATCAATTCATGAAAAATGAAGGTATGATGATAAAAAAAATTTAGGATCCATTTCCTCACGTTTAATAATTAATTTCCCTTATAGAATAATAAAATAATGAAATATACTTACTTGATATTTAGAATTTCAAATTTTAATAAATTTCCACTAAAATATCACGTTTTATCCAAATGATGAGTATTGAAGAATATTTATTTATTTATGAGGAACTAAAATTAACTTCATAGTCCACAAACGGATATCAAAATATTCTTCATGGATTTGAATATTTTCCCAAGATGAATGGTTAGAAAGAAATTTTAAACCCATTTATGATGAAATAAAACATTTAACTCCAAAATTTATAGAATAATAAAAAAATAAATTTTTTTAAATACATAAACAACTATAGAACAAAAATATACTTAATAAACTAAACAATAATTTAATTTTTATCCTCAAGTGTGACCTCATAGACATAATCTTATATTCACATAAATTTAATATAATTCTTCCCAAATAATCATTCTTGTTAAATCACATGTTAAAAGTAAAGGTAATATATATCTCAACCCATAGAATCATCACCGCGAATACCATGATTAATCACTATATAATCTTAAAATGTGTGTAAATCACTAAAATATAAATAATAAAATTAAAAAACTAACTTAAAGTGAATACGTACCTTGAACATAAATATCTCTAAGAATATCACATTTTCAATGAATACATTTTAAACAATCAAGAATATATATGTATGAATATCGAACTAATATTTCAAAAAATCAAACATGAACCCAAAGGTTTATTTAAAACCTAATATATTATTCATCTTAAAACTTGGTAAAAGTATAAAAATACTTAAAAATCCAATTTCTTAAAACCTCAAAGTGGAATTTATGCTTTTTAACACATGATCATAATAAAACTTTTAAACCCATTATGGTATATATTTCTCTTACATTAAACTAAAATGACGAAAAATGAATTAAAAATTATCATAATCCTTATTACACAACGACACTTGAATTAATTCTATAAATCCAAAAATGAAAAAACATTATAAAATATTACCTAAATAAATTCATTATCAAATCCATATCCATTTTAATGCATCTATTTAAATAATTTACCCCAAATAAACATCATTAACCAAAAAATAGTCATATATCAAGGTTTGTATTTCCATTAGTCATTTTCCCTAAAAATATTAACTTTACACTAAATCACATTTCTTGGTTATCTATACAATTAAAAATATGTTAATAATATTTAAAGAAACTATATTGGGGAACAATCCTTAGATATTTATTTAATATTATAATAAAAATATGATTTATAAAAATGCATCAAAAAAATAAATCCCTTGTACCAAAATATTATTACCTATATATTCTCCCTTCAATGTTTTCTGTAAAATAATACTTTCATGGTCTATTAGTAAACCTTTATAAGATGAAATTGATATGTAAAATTCCATAGTTCCCTATATTTATGATAAGGAACTAAAAAGGTATCTATGATGAAATTTATTTCTCTCCATTAACCTATGAATTTTTCTTCAAATATTTATTACTCATTAACCTTATTTTCCATAAATAATACATTTTCCTATTACTTTGAGAAAATATACATGGCGCATTTTTCCATTTTCCAACATGATGGAAATTGAGACTTATTTATTCTATGCTCTCAACCACCTGGGCTATTAGTAGACTCGATCCTTTTCATTATGGGTGAGTCGTTGAGTTGGTTAAGGTATAGTTGGTTAATCATATATTAGGGTAGATAATTAGTCATAATCATATGGTTTCACCTTACAAATCCTTTTCCATTTAGTTGTTCATGAGTAAAATCAATCTATTTTCCATTAAATTCACCATTAACATGATTCCTCAAGGATAATATCATTCTATAATACCAAAAAATAATGATAGTACCAATAGTAATAATTATGAAAAATAATTTCTTTATTGTCTAAATCATGATAGTTGGTTTTCAATTTACGATAAATCAAATTTTAACTAGGTCATTCAAGATCATTTTCTATTCTTTTCCTTTATAATGGTTTATAATGAAAATTGTAATTAACTTAAAAATATCCCCTAGGAGTGTAAAGCCATGAGAAATGTAAGGGTAAAATAACCATGCACCATAATATGTTATGAGATATACTCAACCAACTCTTTTCATGTTTTTTACACCTAGATGATTCGGTTCCAATTCAATGAATACTTATATTATTCACATTGGGTTGTTTTACAAGGAAAATCTAACTACTTTATTAAAAAACATTAGGATGTTATCTTATAGTTAGACCTATGACTAATGTTTTCACTATATCATTCTACCCATGATCTCTAAAGATTGACTAAACACTAATCAGATCCCAACTATAATAAAATATTCTTTTCAAACATAAATATTACATATTTTTAGATGAATATTCAATAAATTCCCCAAATATACACCCGAGGACCATAAAACAATGATAGAAAAAATTTGTGAATATGGAAGGTGTCTTATTGAAATAAAAGTGGGAGGAAAATATGTTACCTCTACTTCCACAAACATAGAAGGTATACAAACCTCATGTATAATGAATTATAATTTATTATAATTATATACCATAATACCACTAATACATATAATATGATAAATTATCCACTTATAATATTTTCACATCCATTTAGTATGAACTCCATATTAAAATTGACGTTTTCTTGTGGTAATTTATTTATTTTTCATGAGTGTTTTAGTTTAATTTTTTCTCATAATTGTACATTGATAATAGTTCCAAAATCATACTAATGTTAACAAGGCTATAAATATTATAAAAATTCATTATATATATATATATATGTATATTCCTCAATAAATTACACAGATAGAAAAATTGAATCACATCGTTCATAGAGAAAGTAAATTGTATGTATGAAAGAACAAAATTTTATCATTTTGATGGATTGAATGAAGAAAAAGTAAGTATTAATTCAACTATCATATATATCATATATTTTCAAAAAATTTATACTTAATACATTCCATTTAATTTAGAAATGAAAAAAATCACATCATTTTTTGGACATGGTAGTCGAGACATATGCATAATCGACGTTATCATTTTGAAATATATTTAATGGTAAGAAAGAAGCTGTTATATTATAATTATTGAAGTATAATATTTTCATAAATAATATATATATATATATATATATATATATTTATATCAATACATTACGTGTGGAGGTGGAAATGAATTACATCGATTCATGAGGTGGAAATCTATCATATAGATGAATGACAGTTTCATTTCACATTTGATCAAAAGGGAGATGTATGTATGTTATGAAATAAAAATAATAACATATAATTATTTGGTAGATATTTATTTTATTAATAATATTTTTTTTTGTTTTATGAAAAAATAAAACAAAATTTCTCTATTCAGAATGATACATATTCTTCAGACAACCTCGTTTTGTTTTCACGAAAATCTTTCCTAAGTGTATTTCAAAATCATACCAAGGACTCTTGAAAATGGAAAGTAATGTAAGGAAGGGATTTGGGTCTGTATTTTTAGATCTAAAATAATTTTAATGTGTTTAGAATATATAATATAATGTTCCCTTTTTATATGTGGGGGAGGTACACTTTTAGAATTTCTTAAAATATTAAATTCTAAAAATGTTATTATATTTAAAAATAATTACAAATGGATATATATTGAAATAAATGGTTTTATTAATTTTAAATACTATCAAAAAATAATATTTTAATAGGTTTATGTAGTTTTTAAACCTTATTATATGGTTTAACCGCTTAGCTAACATATTTTAACCTTAACTATGGTAACATCATTTTCACTCTTAATTGATAATAATTTTAATTATAAAGTGACACATGTATCATAAATTTAAAAAGATGAAATTTATGGCCATATGTTATCCACAATTTCATCTTTCAAGATATTTATGATATTTATGGAATTTAGAAAAAAAATATTTTCATTAAATCTCAACATTATCATTTTTAACAATATTCATTTAATTTGGACATAAGACACCAAAAAAATGACAGTATTTGAATATAATGACTTAACGGAAAAAATATATTTTAAATTAGTAAATGAAATTATTATGACTCTATAGCTCAATAAGATATATTAATGTTAATATTTTTAAAATAAATTATTCTTTTTCCATTAATTGAAAAAATAATGTGGTAGAAATGCATAAGAATATATGGAAATTATATAATTACTAGAAATTATAAATACATTTATATCTTGAAAATAATTTAATTATCTTTAAAATAAACATTATTAATCATTAAATACACTATTTTTTATCAATGTGAAAACATAAGTGATATTTAAAAGTAACAGAGCGACATTTAGTATTTTTGATTAGATAAAATATTATATTAGCCATTTTACTAGAACAAAATTCCATTTAAAAAAAATATAGAGCCTAGGTTATGATATTTGAAATAAAATAATCCAATAAGAATTAATATGGAAAATAGTGTCCTTATCACTTAGTATCAACTTATGTTAACCGAGTATACCATTTCATATATTTGATGAATTTTTATTATTTTTTCTATTCATTATAACCAAAAATTATGTTGACGTTATTAAATAATACTTTTTGTGATGATTACAAATATTGAATCCATTTCGAAAAATTCAACCACTATATGTTGTTGCTATTCATATCATAACTACCCCATAATACATGACAAAAAATGGCTTCTAAAAAAATACCAGTTACGTCTGAAATTATTTCCATAATAATATCATGTACAGAGTTTATTCATATGTAATTAATTATATTAATTCTTAATAATTATTATTATATAAAATAAGTAACAAATTCAAATTTAATTTGGATTTTTTAGTAAAATGTTGTATTTTTCACTATTCACGGGAAAATCAATAATTTTCTAAAATATCAAAACATATCACCGTAAGAAAATATTTACATGATAATTTAAATATTGATACTAATATTTTAAAATTTAAATAATAAAATTTGAAAAAATTAAATACTTTTGACATAAAAAAGTGAAATAGAAAATATTTGTGAGAAAATTAATTTTGAATCATGAAATAAATTCACTAAATATTGAATAAATATTTCCAAAAAATTACTCAAATTTTTATTAATGAGTTTGAAAGTTATATATATTACATTATATGGCTATTACCTTTCATAGAACTAAATTTAATAGATATATTATAGTGGTCATGTTTAAATAATATAATTTTAAATATATATTTTTCTTATTTAAAACTCATTATTGTGTGTAACACTAAATAAAATAGACATAAAAATTATTTAATGAGAAATATATTATATAATATAAAGGTGTTACAATAGGTTTTGGGTTGATAGGCCATATTTAATTTCAATTCAGTATCATGAGAATGTTGATGACTTATTTATATTTTTTATGTGAACCATAGATCAGGATTATAAACTATTGAAATTGGAGACCCTTGAAGCCTCACCACTTAATTTATGAATATACTTACAAGTTTTCAAGAATGAGATATTATAGAATATTGAATAAGTTGATTTTATTTGTTATTCGATCCATCAATACCCATATAGTTTTTCTTCCTTTGGATGAATTTAGGAGACCACTGAAAATGTCCATGGTGATGTTCTTCAATATCCATATGGGTATGAGAAATAGTTAATTTATCCCCATAAAATTATATCACACTGGAGTATATTTTTAGTAGACAATTAACTTGGATGTGTACTCTATGATATCTATATTCATGTTTTACCACCAATGGTGCTCTTAAAGATCAAGGAACATATTGGTAGTTCTAGGATCGATGGTGAATGATGATCTATGTGCATTACAAAATAGCTCATTCTTTATCTTATGTGTTGAAGGCCTGGATTGTATATTTCCAAACAAAATTACTTAATATTAATTAATTTATAATTCATGAAACTTCTCATCCTTTAAAAAATACACCTTCTTTTGATTTTCCAAATCATCCCTTCTTGCATCCCCGATATTCTATTTGATATATGGTAGGGAAATAATTTGGGAAATGATTGATTTATTCTTTTACATTATTATTTACAAATAATTTTTTAATATATATGATGATATTATATTTCTAAATACACATCATAGATATTATAACATGTTATTTTCTAATAAGAATATTTGACTACATTATTCTTAATTCCATGATGGTATTAAATAAGAAATCATGGTTTTCTTACCAGCTATAACCGTCTTCATTAACATATTTTTACCTATTTCTATGTCAATATAAAAATAATAATCTTGTTTTATAAATATATTTCAAAATCTTCACCAAAGAGAAATTAAAACCAAATAATCAAGCCATTGGTTATAGGAGTTAACACCAGATCATGTGTTAAGTAGTTTTACTCGTTAAACATTATCTTCTGTCTGAAATAGGATATAACTTTAACATTATACATGGTTATATAACCCAATCCATTCTTTGACACATTACATTATATCACAAAATATTATCTTATTTATTGTAGCGAGAGTAACGGTTCAGTGATTACCTCTTCCTGATGTCCATAATGTTTTCCATGCATTCTTCCATCTTGATATACATAACCAATTTTCATGTAAACTATGTTATTAGAATGGAAAATCATGATAAAATTAATACCAAATGTCAGTAATACCAAAATAAAATAAGGAAAATATTGTTTTTGATGACACTAGTGTGTCTGGAATATTCCTCAAATTCAAGTTTCTTTGAGGTTTCCATATAAATTCCCTCTCTTGTGATTATGTTCCCCAAGAATGTGAGTTATTTAATCCAAATGTTTCACTTGTGGATATAAGTGTCCATTTCCTCTTTTCCCAATTTCATTTGAACATTCCTTACATTATTTTCACATTATATTCTAATCTTGGAGTAAATGATTATCTCACCAATAAAGATAACCAAAAATTTGATGAAGTGGTATATAATGACTCTATTAATCATATGCATGTATATTGATGGACATAGTGTATCTCTAATTTGAATCACTATTAGATCATAGCGTCAATACCTTTTTTGGAGCGATGTCTTCTAAATATCTTTCTCATTTTACTAATATTGATGATATATAGAATAAAGACCCACCTTTAAGAAGTACAGATGTCCTTATACTTGATTAAACAGATCATCAATACTTGGTATGGGATATTTTTTATTTATGGTGATCTTTTTTACCTCTTGATATTCGATACATATCTATATTGACCAATCTTTTTTCTTGAAAAAGAGAAATGATGCACCCCATGGTGATATACTATGGAATATGGAATCATTCCCAAAATTCCCTTATAGATACTCAAATTACTAGTCAAATTCTATTAGGGCCATCTTATATAGGAATTTAGAGATACAAATGTCTCTAGTTATAAGCTATATTGAGAAATATTCCTTAATATATGGGGGATGTATATATACCTCTCTAGTAAATACAATAGTTTATTACCTAAAAATACTAATTTCTTTAGGCTTGATACTTTACATCAAATAATTTAATTGGGAATGATATATATGCTCATTAAGTATCAACACCCATACCTTGAAGAGAATTTCAAGGTAGATTCCAGATCATCCTTTCATTATTACAAGTCCATGGATTAGTTTAGAATATAGAATGATATTTCCTTTTTCCAATACTTAATGTGAGAGATATATAATTATATCCAATCCATTCCCATTATATTATCAAATTCCACCAAAAGAAGGATTACATGATTCACCAGAATCATCTTCCTAAAAATGATAATAGGAGAAGAGTTGAACATTTGGGTTTCATTGATCACACCACTCAGTGTATTTATTTATATTTCTGCTTCAAGGTATTGGGGTTTTTATTCAATATTTTGTTTGAAACTTATAGGATATATAAATAATATTATAACTAGAATAAAAAAACATTACATTCCAAATATAATATGATGTTTACATAATATTACTTTATTTTATTATCCCCCCTCACCAGTGGTGATGATATAAGATATCTCTTTATCCTTCAACTATAGTGGCTTCTAATGATGATTACCCTCATTGGCCTATCATTTAGTACACTATATTTCTTTATTCCCATTATCCTTACTGTAAAAGAATTGAACCATGGGTGGTTCCTTTCTTTCTTCCATCACATTGGTCGAATTATTCATGTGCCATCAAAATTCATTAGGATAGTGTGATTCTCTCCCTTATATAGAAACATTTTCTTATATCATAGATAGAATTACCATGATTCTTCTTCACGTAATTTTGGCATGTGGGTGGTTGGATCTTCTTTCTTACTTTTTAATTTGATTCCCCTACTTGAAAATGCATATTTAATTTCTTATCTCCATAACCATGATGCCATTCTCTAAAATACATCTTCACATTGATATCACATTGAGATACTTCTTTATAACAACCAATATATGTGATATCTAGACCCACTCAGTGGTGTGGTTTTAAACCACTAAAAAGTATATATATTTTTATATAATTAGTGATAAAAAACCCAATGAATATCTTTCAATCCTTGTGATGTGTTCCTCATATTCTGGGATAGATTAAGACTCCCTTTATTATGATCTAGGGGTTTTTTCTCAATATTTTTCGGAATATTTTGTGGGAAATACATGTTAATAAATTATTAATTATATTCTTCCCACTCCATTTTTACATTCAACATTTCATCATTGGATTTTTTATCAATTTACAACATTGCACATACAGACCATCTAAATGATAGAAATAGTTGGTGAATTTCTCCTTGTTATAATAATAGAGAAATAAAATGATCATTTCATCTATGTTTGCACAATATTCCATGATAACTATTTTGGAATAACAATTGAATGTTAGTGGTCTATTGTCCATAAATGACTATTGATATAGTTTCTCATTCTTGGATAAAGGAGGATGTTCTATATGTATCAAGTCATTTTTCATATCATATGATAAATTGGAATAAATGTCACTTATTTTTTTATCTCCACCTATAGTGGAATTGGTAATATTGTTCAAAAACTTGTTGTATTGTCCCTGGCATGGGTTATTGTTCTAGTTTTAGAAGCATCCCACCATTTTTTGGAATATAAATGGTTTTAATGAAAAATATTTAATAACGCATGAATAAATAACTTATTCTTATGTTAAAATTATTTCTCATGTCATATATAATTTGATAAATATTTTTATCCTTTTTCTCGATTAATGCTTTTATAATCATATACATTAGTTTTTTTCTAACATTAAGTGGAATTATTACTTTAATTTCATATCATTTGTAATTATTTGTTTAGATTTTATTATTAACCATGAAATATCCATCAAGTGTTTCAACCCATGTTTATAGTAAGGAATCATAGTGATGCACTAGGTGATGGTCAATTCAATGCACAATACACCATATTTTGGGTTATTACCCATGGTAATAGTGGTTCTACTACTAAGTCAACATGTATTATCCAAACATGTTTTTGATTTCTTAGAAACAAGACAATCTAATAATTTATTAAAACATAGGATGTTTACCTATACACCGACTTTTCATTCTGTTATCCAATTGTTTTTTGTAATCCTAATTATAATATTTAACAATCTATACCTAAAATACCAACATTAGTGACCAAATGTTTTTACCTAACTATTACATCATTTTTAAGATAAACAACTTAATTGCAATGCATTCACGGATCAAATGATTTAGTATCATGGGGAAATATGCTCATAAATCAATTATATAGAATAAAATATAAAAATTATTTAAAAACAAATCCTTCAACCTCCTAATTTTTTTTGTTCTCCTTAGTTCATATAATACATAGAGGCAATACATCAATGGAAGTGGTGAAGTAAAAGTCTAGTAAGGGGAGGAATAAGGGACATGAATCAACAATACAGATGTAAGAAACTGAAATTTTTTGAAGACATATTAGGATTTTTATAGGTACTATTTTATATTTAATTTATAGATTTTCAATTGGGTTTTCGTTTGGGGAGTTTTTGGAAGAAAGTTTGATAAATATTAGGGGGGATAGGGTAGATCGTGTGCCCTAGTGCCGGAAACCGTGTGCGAGATTTAATTATGTCTGAAAATTATTTCATATATTTCACAAACCCCCTAAACAACACCAAATAGACCCCCATCGATACATAGGTCCTAATTCACGTTTTGGGATCTATCTTGATGAATTTTTGGCCCTTATAACATCTGTTCATTGCAAATTGAATCCTGGATTGAAGGATGATTGTCTCCCGGAAAGTGGATTCTTCTACTGTTCTTCCCTCACTCTTTATCCTTTATTTTTAATTTCATTTAGTGATTTAATCAAATTTAATGGATACATTTATATCTATTTGGTGAGATCTAGATCTAAGACTCAATATTCTGATATATATTTTTAAGATCTTTATTTTCTTGAATCTTGATTTTCATTAATCTTGATCTAGGGTTTTGAGATTCGGATCTAGATCTACATCATTGTGGTGCTCAAATTTCATGGATTTACATTGGGAAATTATTATTTTATTTGTTGATGTATTTGGTATAATATTAAATTCCCATAGTCTTGATCTTGATATGTGTATGAATGTTTTATAATTGGTAAGATTATTTATAAATTTGAATTATTAAATTAGGTTGTTTAACATGGCCAATTGATTGATTTGTTTATTATTAAAATTGAAGATTAATTGGGGAGTTAATTATGTGATCAAAGGGATGTCAATTTCGGTGATTAATTGGAAAGTCAAATATGGTTTCAAGGGGCTTCGAAAATTGATAATTAATGGTTGAATAAACTGTAAAACCATAAGATTTACAAGCAGAGGCGAAAATCTATGCTCACTGGTCTTACTATCTGCAGAGGTGAAAGCTATTCTCACTGGTCTTACTATCTGTAGTGAGAATCATATTACCCTCTCGGCCATTGAAACTGATTCCACTATTATTCAGCGTGCTCTGCAGGGCTACCGTACTACACCCTGGTGCATTGCATATCCTATCCAAAAGTGTCGCATCCTTATTAACTCCCAGGTAGAGGTTCTTCTTATGTGGAGGGAGGGCAACCGAGTTGCTGATTTTCTTGCCTCCATGGCTGACCCCAGTGATAGGATCTCATGCTATTCCAGTCTAGGCTCCCCTCCTCCAGAGTGTATGGCTTTTTTCATTGGGGATGCAATAGGTCTCCATCATTATAGACCCCAATGATCCCTCTCTTTTATTTATTTTTTCTCTTTTGGTTTGTTTCCTCCCTATCATTTTATTATGAAATAAAATAAATATCATTGGTGGTATAAATAAATTTAATAAAATGAATGAAATACTAAGTCTCTTCATAATGGCACTTTGTTTTAAGAATATTGCTATAATCTAGACCCAAAAAATAATTTTTCTACATCTATTATTGAATTTTTAAAAATGAACTTCTATGGTTTTGATCAGAATGTTATTTGGAGTTTGAAATACCCAACTTGTGTTTTGGTGAATAATGAAATACCGTAATTAACAAAAATATGCTAAATAAATGAATTTATGCATCATTCTTGAGTCATGGATGATATAAATGACCATTTTATTGAAATTACATACAATTATTACTATTTTGTGTCAAATTAATCAATATTATTCATAATCCTTTTCAAGAATGTGAATCTAATGATTAAAATAATGTATAACCCCTCCTCTCCTCCACTGTAAATACCACCATCAACCCCCTCTTCCCCCCACACCACTAGAGCCTCGAGACCTTTCTATGTTCTAAAAAATCATATTATCTAGGATATTCCCCATGTCCACGACCTATTGGTCTCACCAAAAGGCCAAAACCAATGGCCATAAGGATGATCTCAAGGATAAGAGATCAAGAGGTAGAATCCCCTTTTATTTCCAGTTCTTTTATTTTATTATAATCTCCTCTCATACCCTTATACAAGATGAATGAAAGATCTAGAATCTTATATATTCTATATTTTATCATTTTTATGGAAACATTCATCTATTTAATTCTTCTCGTTCGCCCCTCTTATTCAAAAAATAACAGCACCATCCATGGTGCGCTGATTTACAAAAATAATGGACAATTTTTTTTCAATTTCCTTTACTTACATAAAAGATATTTGTAAAACCATTTTAAGGGTTGAATTATATTTATAATATTATTATAATACCTCTATTATGTTACATATTTATCTTATATTCATAATATCATTTATATATGATGAAACAAGTTTGCGATTATCGAAGAACCGCGAAAATGTTCTAGACAGATATAAATAAAGATTTATCTCATGATTCAACCTCATATCATATAAACAAAATGATTTATGGAGTCATTTAATTTTCTGGAAACATATTAATACCATTTCATTCCTCATATATAATTTCATTTCCATACAACATGGAAATTAAATACAAACCAACCATGGAAATCATGTAAAGATCACGTCCGAAAAAGGGAAGAAACAAATAATAATAATTTAAGGATGCAATGATATTATGAAATTATAATATAAGGAATTATAAAAATGAATATGTTTTTTAAGATATTAATAATACTCTTTTAACCATTATACCAGTGTTTTAAACACGTTTGAAGTAATACGAACCCGAGGTAAGGGAATTCTTAACCCGATTTCCATTATTTGGGTTAACCTTCTACTTCATTATTTATGTGGTTTTAAAATTGTTGGTGTGATTAATTTTGTTTATATTATGTATAATTATGTGTATTTATAGTTTATAGAAATATTACATCCACTATATTATATCTCAATTGAATTTTATGATATTTTTAAGGGGATTTTCTTTTGAAATCCACTTTTAAAATTATGGTTTTAAAAATTCCAAAATAATGTTTTTATGAAAATATTCTTGTTTTATGATTATGGTCTAGTTATTTAAAATTATTTATAATGAATTTTGGGACCTATATATCCCTATAATTTATTGGGTATGTGTATGTTGGAGGTCAGCTATATGGTTACCCCAAGTGTAACTATGATGGATACACAGTAAGGTACCTGTGATGGTTAAATTGTAAGGTAGTTGTAAGGGTTAAAAATTACAACACAGCCATGTGGGTTAGAATATAATGTAATTTATTCCCTAATATAAATTTATGGTTCTATTTAGGTTCATTATGTTTCATGTTAATCTCATGGAAATCTCATAATTCACAATTTTAGTATATATGGGGGAAAAGTAAGTCTTTTTGAAAATGATTTCATAAGATTACAAGTATTCATGGACTAATGTTTTATTTCATTATTTTTATATCCCTTACTGCATTTTTTGTGCTTATCCCATTTTTTTAAATTTTTTTTACTGGTTATAAAGATGTTTAATAGAAATAATAAAGACAAGTTAAATGTTATGAATATTTTTCAAAGAAAACATATTTTATTTGAAAAGTTATATATTATGGAAGAAATGGATATTATTTTTGTGGTATACTCTCTGTATAAACATGGAATGTTTTTTATGTATTATATTCCAATTATCTAAAAATATAAATTTGAAAGGATCCTCAATGTAAAAGGAAATTAGTTATTGACTATAATTCAAGATTATGTAATATAATAAGGCTTCGTCCTTATAGGTGGTATCAGTGGATAGTTTTGATAACATTAGGGGTGAGGATAATGTTAAAAAGTTACCATAAATGATTTTTACTCTATGGTTAATTTAAAATTTAATGGAATTTAATTATTAACTTGTTTCTTTAATTAAGATATGTTTGTACAGAATGGTTTTTTGTAGAATAAACAGGGAAGCTGAAGTGGAAAGGCACCAATAGAACGATATCCTTCTGTATCTATAGCTTAGAATAGTAGGTATTGCAAACAATCATGTTGTAATAGTAATGGATCAGCTGACATAGGTAATAAATGGCAGTGTAATCCATGAAAGGGAACAACCGGAGCTACCACAAAGGAACATGATGATAGTGAAAGATTTTATGAGGCAACACCCTCTTGCCTTTAGTAGATCTTATGACCCAGTAACAACTGAAGGATGTATTTAATTCCTTGAAAAGATATTCGATATTATGGGTTGTTTAGATAATAAAAAGGTAAGTGTTTTCATTTATCATTTTGAAGGTGAAGCTGATCAGTTATGGTCAACGTTCAAGAATATTATGGATAGAGAGAAGATTTAAGCCTTAGAGTGGGATGAATTTAAAAGACTTTTCCTTGAAAAATATTTTCTTAATGTTTCTATACATAGGATAGAGAAGAAATCCCTTGAATTGAATTAAAAGAAAGAAGATCCCATGGCCGTATATAAATTAAACATTACCTAACTAGTGAGGTATACTCTACATCTTATTATGGATCATGATATAATATCATATATTTTTACTCAGGATTGAAACCAAGATATCAAAAGGTATTAGATTCCCAAGATTTCAAATTTTATGAGAAACATGTAAGATGTGTGGAGAGGGTATAAATAGAGTTTTCTAGTGATCACGTGAACTTTGAAAATAAGAATAGGAAAATGTTTAGATGTAATGTGATGGTTAAGAATCAATCAAATAAATATAATGGTACAAAAGTATAGTTTCCAATTTGGGAAATGTGTGGGAAAAATCACACTAGGTAATTCCATAAAAAAACCAGAAGTGTATTCGATGTGGTATGTTTGGACATATAGCCCAAGATTGTAATGAAATTTATCCAAGGACTAATCCTGATAAGAAAACTATAAAGTGTTTTTAACTGTGGTGAGATGGGTCATTATGAAAATGTCTTCTAAAAGAGAGATATGAATGATACATATAATCTAGAATATATGTAGAAAGGTGTATTGAGATACTTTGGACTATGTCAGCAGATGTCAGGTGCGCCGAGGAAGTTGTATCTGGTACCTTTTTTGTTTGATAATATTTTTCTAAAGATTTGTTTGATACGGGGTCTATACATTCCTTTATTACTAAAATAATTTCTTGTAAATTGGAAATATCACCTTAACAAATTAGACTTGAAATTATTGTTAAAACCCTAGGGGGACATTATAACAAAGATGAATTATAAGAATATGTCTATTATGGTCTCTGGAAAGACTTTACTGGAAAACATTTTTTCTCCTTGATTGAGTTTGATGTCATTATGGGTATGAATTTGATTTCTTTTTATCATGCTAAGATTGATTATAGAGGTAAAGAAGTTATTTTTTAGAAGTTGTTTTAGTTTGTATACAAGAATGAACCCATAAAATTGATGACAATAAAGAAGTTGAGAAACTTCTAAAAGATGGAAATTAATTATATCCTAATAATATGGTTGAAAAAACATAACTATTTCGATTCTTTATATACCAGTGGTATATGAATATCTTGATATTTTTCTTGATGAGTTACCTGGTGTTATACCTGATCGGGAGGTTGAATTCACAATTGACATAGTTCATGAGGCTAATCCAATTTCAAAACCCCCTTATCATGTGGCCCAAATTGAACTATAGATTGAAAAATCAGTTTTAGGAGTTTCTTGATAAAGGCTTCCTTCTTCCATGTACGTCACAATGTGGGGATCCTATTTTATTGTTAAAAAGAAATATGATTCCACGATACATTTTAATTATTATAGATCCGTGAATAACATAACTATTAAAAACAAGTATCCTTTGCCTCAAATTGATTAATTTTGTGATAAGATCAAGGGAGCACCTTATTTTTCTAAGGGTGACCTGATGTTCGGGTATAAGTAGTTGAAAGTAAAGGAAGAAGTCATCCTGAATACTGCAATCCGTACTAGAGATAAGCATTATGAATTTTTTGTTATTCTATTTGGGTTAACTAATTCACCTACTATATTCATGGATATTATAAATATTTTATTTCATGAGTTCATGGATATGATTATAGATATGTTTATTGATGACATTATAATATTTTTCTAAACGTAATGTAGAGCATGAAAAACATCAAAGGGTTGTTTTGTAACCCTTTAAGGAAAAAAAACTGTATGAAAAATTCCTAAAGTGTGATTTTTGGTTGAAAAAGATTTCGTTTCATGTAAAAATTGTAAATAAGGATGTCATAAGAGTTTATCCTTCCAAAAAAGTGGTTTTTTAATGGAAGAGACCTAACAAAGTTATATAAATTCACAGTTTTCTTGGATTAACAGGTTATCACTGACGGGTTGTCAAAAATATTTCACGGTTATCAAACCCAATAACTATGTTAAAGAAAAAGGGTTAAAAATTATTTAGATAGAATAATGTGATGTTTGTTTTATAGAATTGTAGAAGTGATTGAAGAATGCTCCAATTTTGGATCTTCCTTCCAGAAATGGGGATTTTTTTCATCTACAATGATGCTTTATTGAATGGATTTGGTTGTGTTCTGATACAGAATGATCAAGTATTTTTTTATTCATCAAGGAAATTAAAACTTCATGAGTTAAATTATCCCACAAATGATTTAGAATTATCACCTATGGTTTTTTATTTGAAAATTTGGATGATGAATTTATATGGATCGAAAAGTAAAATATATAATGACCATAAATTTATAATGTATATATTCACTTAGAAGAAATTAAACATGAGGAAGACAATATGGCTTGAAATAATAAATGATTCTAATTGCACGATCAATTACCGTCTTGGAAAATCAAAATATGTGGTCGATACCTTGAGTCAAAAGCATTATGAATCATTAACCCTGATACATTTGGAACATAATCCCTTGATTAATAATTTGATGAATTTGGTCTTAGATTTTAATGGTGCAATAAATACCTCTTTTTTTTTTTCAGGTTTCAGTACAGTCGTCATTATCAGAAAAAAAATTAAGTAAGTTTAAAAGGATTACTTGAGCTTAAGAAAAAGGCAGAATTGGTTCAAATGGGTTTGTTTTGAGATTTTCAACTAGATAAAGATTGTGTTTTATGATTTAGAAAAAGATTGTGTGTTCCTTTTGATTCTTAACTAAGGAAAGAAGTGTTGTGTGAAGCTAATAGTTCTTCTTATTCAGTTCAACCTGGATGCACAAAGATGTACAGAGAACTTTGAGAGTATTATTGGTGGGATGAAATGGAGAGAGATATTGAAAAATTTATTATGAAATATTTTTTAGGCCAATAGGTTAAATCAATGCAGTAGTTACCAAATGGCATGATTCAATCTTTACCAATTCCAGAGTGAAAATTGGAAAATATATCCATGGAAGTTATTGGGGTACTACGAAAGACTTCTTGAGGTAACAATGAAATCTATGTTATTGTTGACTGACAGACTAAATTTGCAGACAATAGAGGGAAATAATTTTTCTTTTGAGGCAGGTGATCATGATTTTCTTAGAATCTCACCATGGAAAAGTGTTATGCATTTTCATAAGAAATGAATTCTAAGTCCATTATTCTTTGAACCTTACGAAATACTGGAAATGTTCGACCAATTGTCTATCGAGTAGATTTTCCTCTGAGTTTATCTAAGGTACACAATGTTTTTCATGTTTCTATGTTGAGAAAGTATGTTCCAAATTAATCTCATGTCTTTAGAACAGAAGTAGTTCAGTTAGAAAAGAGAATTTCTTATGAAAAGAAACCTATTCATATTTTTGATCATAGAGAGCATGTATTTCTACATAAGGCAATCCACCAAGTAAAGGTTTTTTTTGGAGAAACCACATGGTTGAAGAAGAAACATGGAAATCTGAAAATTCTATGAGGTAAAGGTACCCTCACCTATTTAATAAGTTGATAAAAAATTGCAAGGATGGAATTTCTAGAGGGGGGTATAATGACCCATACTTTACATACATTGTTAATACTTCGAAATTGAAGCACACTTATTACAACTTATGACAAAACCACAAAGGACCATATAGGTATAGTGTCTTTAGAAACTGGGAAACATAAACAACTGGTTCATAAATCTTCTACAGTGTCTCCCATTTATTTCATCATATCTAGGGTCCCTTTTAGCATATTCTACTTAATATCCATCTTCCTGACCTGGGGAAAAGAAAACATAAAAGGGTGAGCTCAAATGCTCAGCAAGGGCAAATAAAGGAAATAAAAATCATATCATATCTTTATGAAAATCAAAACCTGCAAAAGAGATCATAATATCTTCACATGGAATAAATCATAGAAGTGAAAATGAGATCCCCATAATCATAACATAAAACTTGAAACTTTGTGGCATGCACACATAATCATGGAAAATCATTTCTTGTTAGTCATGACTCATTGCCAAGACTATCTTAGTGGACAAAGTCCCTTTCTGAACCGAGTTCACTCCTCGTTTAGTCCTGTATCACTGAACCGAAATAACCTTCCGTTCCAGCCATGTCTATCTCATGAGATATAAAATCATTACCCAATTCATTGGAGGGAGATATAGGTCCCACCCATCTTATAATGAATCCTTTCTTATGTGTGCCACATAATCATAAAACATACATCATCGCATAACACATGTAACAAAAATGGGATTCTTGAAACATCATGACATCATAAATCAATTCATATAAGATAAAGGAATTCATAAACATAATTCCATCACAACATAGTCAAATCAATGTAAAAATATGGATAGAAACAGAACCCTTTATTATCTTAGATGGAAAATAATTTTGATAAAACACTTGAATTGAATTCCTGAGGAAAATATCCTTTCTTCTTCAAAATCAATTTCTTTTCACAAAACATCATGCAATTTTAAAAGAAAGAGATTTTATTGAAAATAGTCATGAAATCTTTTAGAGGAAGCTTCATGAAAATAAGGCTTTATAAAACAGTAGAAATCCGTTCGTGCCGTATAAGTTAAAAAAAAACATTCTTCGTACTTTTGTCGGAAAAGTCAAAAAGTACCTCATACGAAAAACGACAAAAGATTCCTTTCATACGTATTACTAAAAACTCACCGAAGGGTAAAAATGGATTTAAAAAATTTTAGGTGGATGGAAATAATATTACATATTGAGTAAACATGGATGTGGATGATAAAATACACCCCAGTAAATACTTACGAATAAACAATCTCGGATAAAAATGAGATTGTGATATTTCCCTTACCTTAGGTCCGATTTGCTTTGTTCGTGTCCGAAGCTCCGGTATAATGGTTTAAATAATGTTATTGACTTATTCCAGAATCATACATATTGATATGATATCATATATGGTCATATTATTAGCTTCTTGTTAGTAATATTTCATTGTTACTTGTTACTCGGGTCTTTATAACTTTTTGTTCTTATGCGTGTTTTGTTGAATAAATTGTTATTCTTATCTTTAAGTTATAGATAATTCATTTCCAGAATGGTATTAGTGTAGTATATACCATATTCATTCATTAAATTCATTTATATAATCATTATGAAATGAAGATCATGTAGAACGAGTCGCATCACATCGTGGAGACGGTATTCCGTACGTACGCACGAGTGATGATATCGTTCCTATGATCGTGGAATTGTATTGGAGTATATATATATATTATTTCAGTATCAATATTACTTAATAATAATCATATATAGTTACTCATTACACCATTATACCCATCCTAGTAAGGTGATGGTGGAAAATAGATTACACCACGGCGTGGAGACGGTATTCCGTACGTACGCACGCGCGGTGATTTCATTTTTCCGTAGGATGGATAGAAGGTGAATTAGGGTTGTTTCATATTTATAATAACATATCAGTATTTAAGTAATACTTATGTTATTACTTTATCATGAAACAACTAAAGAAGAAGAAGTTGAAGAAGAAAGAAATTGAAAAGATCGGTAATGGATATTACCTCTTCTTTGGAACGCCTCTTTGAATCCTCCACTTAAAGAACTAAGATTGGTCTTTGGAGAAGACCAGGACCTCTAGGATTATTCTAGGGAAGTGGAGAGGATAAAATGTCAGGGGTTGGCCGAGCTTGAGTGCTCAAATTGGTGTGAGGAGGAGGGGGAGGAGGTGCCCTTTTATAAGGGAGGAGAGGGGCACCTTAGGAATATCTCAAAATATTATTTTATATTAAAGTAAAAATCGGTTTATAATGGTTTCAAAGGGTCTTATTTCGAAGATAAAGTGGGGATGGGTCTAAATCCTATCAACCAATAGGATTTAGACAAGTTTAGGGTATTATTTTAACCTTATCAATTATATTTAACTCTAAGTTAATTAATTTAACTTTTACCGTGTCTTTTTGTTTTCTTTCACTATATGGTTAATACACTTACTATAACATGCCAAACGAACCCCAAATTGTTTATTATTAATATATATATCCTTATCTAAGTCATTTGGCCGAACCGTAGATTTTTAGGAATAAAATAACAATTAATAATATAATATTTGATTTAAAAACTATTTTGTGTCAATTTTGACACTATTTGATATATGATTTTTGTGAAAGTCATAACAGAATTATATGTTCGAACCAAATTGATTAAATCAACATTAATATATAATAGGAACCTAGAAAATTAGTGGAATTCATAAAAAGACTTAAATTACATTTATTTTGGTATTTATATTATCAATTTTTTTAATATTTCATTAATAAAATAATTACTGCATCATCTTTGTGTCATAAATAAATTAAATTATTTGATGTCTAAAAATTACAAATAAAATACCATCATGTAGGAAATCTTTTTAGCTTTCTAATGAATATTTACAATCGAATTTATCTTATGTATAACCCCATATTAAAAATGATTTACTTATTAAACTTTGATTTTAACTATTTTAACCCTTCTTTAAATAAATTAATAATAAATGTCCTAATCTAATCCAAGTGGGCCTAAATGGTCATATTTTATTCCTAAGTTTGTTTTTGGTCGAATTACACTTGTCCAATAGAATTAGGACATGTGTTAGGGTAATATTAATATCATATTTACCCTTAGTTACCCTATTTACTATTAACCGCGGTAAAAATCGTAAAAAGTTACTATTCACCAAAAAATTATTTTTATCTCATTGAACCACATTTTACTTACTGATATCAACCGTGTCTATCGGATTTTCGAAATTCCATTCACAGAAGCGGTAAAATTAAGTTTTATGCAAAATTCAGTTTTTAACCTACCACTTAGTGGTTTCACTATTCATCAAAAATTGAAAGTTTTCAGAAAAATACCAAAATTTCACCCTAGGCTAATTTCGATATTCTGAGTCCAAAAATGAAGTCCATTTTGAAAAATAAAATTTATAAAATTTCAAAAAGTGGTTATTACTATTCATAACGGCTAGTTTTAATAGCATATTGTTGTTTAGTGAAACTCGGTATTGCGTACGACGCAAGCTATCGAGGAAGGTCGCGATTGCGTGTAAAGCAAGCCAAGCAAGTGTTGTGTAGAAAAAGATTCCTTTGATGGTTTATATAACATAAAAGTCTCGGGTGTTACATTCTACCCCCCTTAAAAAGAATTTCGCCCTCGAAATTCATCACTTTGTAACAAACAAATGAGGATACTTCTCCCTCATCATATCCTCAAGCTCCCATGTAGCTTCTTCAAGTTGGTGGTTCCTCCATAAAACTTTCACCAAGAGAGTGGTCTTGTTTCGTAGGACTTTTTCGCTACGATCCAGAATCTCTATCGGCTGTTCTTCATAAGAAAGATCTTGCTCCAGCGGTACAACTTCTGAGCTAAGTACATGTGAAGGATCTGGTATGTACTTTCTCAGGAGAGATACGTGGAACACATCGTGAACTTGAGAGAGATTCGGTGGAAGCGCCAATCGGTAAGCTACCTTCCCAACACGATCCAGTATTTCAAAAGGACCGATATATCTAGGGCTCAACTTCCCCTTCTTTCCAAATCTCATAACCCTCTTCCAGGGAGATATTCGTAAGAACACTTTATCATCCACTTCAAACTCTAGGTCTTTTCTTCGGTTGTCGGCATAACTTTTCTGTCGACTCTGAGCTGCTCTTATGTGTTGTTGAATAGATCTAACCTTTTCTTCCATTTCATCAACGAGATCAGGTCCTAATAGATTTCTTTCCCCAACTTCATCCCAGCAAGTTGGAGTCCTGCATTTCTTTCCATAGAGAGCTTCATAAGGAGCCATCTGAATACTGGAGTGAAAGCTATTATTATAAGAAAATTCCACCAAAGGTAGGTGTTGATCCCAACCTCCTTTGAAATCCATAGAGAAAGCTCTCAATATATCTTCTAGGGTTTGAATTTTTCTCTCAGACTGACCGTCTGTCTGGGGATGATAAGCAGTGCTGAAACTCAACTCTGTATCCAGAGTATGCTGAAGACTTCGCCAGAACTTCGAGGTAAATCTCGGATCTCGATCAGATATAATAGAAAGTGGTACTCCATGCAATCTTACCACTTCCTTTACATATATCCTGGCAAGCTGATCTAGAGAGAAATCCTCTCTAATAGCAATGAAGTGTGCAGACTTTGTAAGACGATCAACTATGACCCAGATAGCATTATTGCCTTTGGATGTTTTAGGAAGTCCTGTGACAAAGTCCATAGTGATGTTTTCCCATTTCCATTCGGGTATGGGTAATGGTTGTAACATCCCCTTAGACTTCTGTCTCTCAGCTTTAACTTGTTGACAAACCAAGCATCGAGAGACATATTCAGCAACATCTCTTTTCATGCCATCCCACCAGAAGTACTCTTTCAGGTCCCTATACATCTTCGTGCTTCCAGGATGAATAGAGAATGAAGAACTATGAGCCTCATCCAGCAGCTCTTTCTTTAATTCGGGGATGGGAGGAACACAAACCCGATTCCTGAACTTTATTATCCCATCACAATCAAGGTTGAATTCAGGAACATTTCTCACCTTCTTTTGTAGCTCGACATCTTCTTTCTGTGCCTCTTTAATCTTCACATGTATAGATGGTTGAACATTAATTTGAGAAAGATAAGATTTTTCCCCTTCCATTATAATTCCAAGATCCATCCTTTGTAAATCCATAAATATTGGATCTTTTGTGATCCTCATCATGGATAAACTAGCATGGTCTTGTCGACTTAATGCATCTGCCAGCTTGTTTGCTTTCCCAGGGTGGTAATGGATTGAGCATTCATAATCCTTAATCATCTCCAACCATCTTCTTTGACCCATATTCAACTCCTTTTGTGTGAAAATATATTTTAAACTTTTATGATCAGTATAAATATCACACCTTTCACCATAAAGGTAATGCCTCCAAATCTTTAATGCAAAGATTACCGCAGCCAACTCCAAATCATGTGTTGGGTAATTTTGCTCATGGATTTTCAACTGTCGTGAGGCATAAGCTATCACCATATCATTTTGCATAAGAACACACCCCAATCCCTTCTTGGATGCATCACTATAGATCACAAACCTTTCTCCACTACAAGGCAGTGTGAGCACAGGTGCACTGGATAACCTTCTTTTCAACTCCTTGAAATTCTCTTCACATTCCTCTGTCCAGACAAACTTAACTCCCTTCCGAGTCAACTTGGTGATTGGATTAGATAATCGTGAAAAATCTTTTACAAAATGTCGATAATATCCAGCCAAACCAAGAAAACTTCGGATCTCAGTTACTGTTGTTGGTCTTGAACATCTTTTGATAACCTCTGTTTTTTCTGGATCCACAGATATCCCCTCTTTTGAGATTATATGACCCAAAAATGCAACTTTTTGAAGCCAAAATTCACACTTGGTAAATTTGGCATAAAGCTTCTCCTTTCTCAGGGTCTTCAATATAATTCTCAAGTGATCTTCATGCTCTTCCTTGCTCTTTGAATAGACAATAATATCGTCTATAAAGACTACCAAAAATTGATCAAGATAGTCTCTAAAGACTCTATTCATTAGATCCATGAAGATAGCAGGGGCATTAGTAAGACCAAATGGCATCACTATAAATTCATAGTGTCCATACCTTGTACGGAAAGCCGTCTTTGGTATATCCTCCCTTTTGAACCTTAATTGATGATACCCTGAACAAAGATCAATCTTGGAAAAGTATTGAGCTCCGCGTAGTTGGTCAAATAAGTCATCAATGCGTGGGAGAGGATATTTGTTCTTGATAGTGATCTTGTTAAGTTCTCGATAATCAATGCAAAGTCTCATTGATCCATCTTTCTTCTTAACAAATAGAACAGGTGCTCCCCAAGGTGATGCACTAGGGCGTATGAATCCCTTATCAATATTCTCTTGGAGTTGCTTCTTCAATTCCTGCAACTCAATTGGGGCCATTCTATAAGGTGTCTTTGAAATAGGCAAAGCACCCGGTACGAGTTCTATTGAAAACTCAACTTCACGATTTGGTGGAAGGCCCGGAAATTCCTCCGGAAATACATCATCAAACTCCCGTACAATGGGCATATTCTTAATCGTGAGTTTCTCACCAACCATTTGAGATAAATAACCTTCATTTAGTGGAATCAATACCCATAAGATGGAAGAAATTTCCACTGGAAGGTTATGTTCATCCTTGCATTGATAGACGATCATAGATTGATCTGGAATATGAAATGTGACTTCCCTTCTTTGGCAATCGATATGAGCTCCATGTAGAGAAAGCCAATCCATGCCAAGAATCACATCAAATTCCACTAAAGGAAGGATCACAAGATTTTCAGGAAGCACTTTCCCACAAACTTCGATCGGAGAAGAATTATAAACTTTTGATGCGATTGATGTGCCATTAGGTGTTGTCACAGCTAACTCAACATCTAATTGTTGAGGTAATACGGTGATACCCTTAGAAAAGTCTTCAGAAATAAAAGAGTGGGTGGATCCAGAATCAAATAAAACATTTGCTACTTTAGAGTGGATGGTAAGTGTACCTTTCACCACATCGTTATCGTACTCCACATCGCTGATAGAAATTGCATGTGAATTTCCTTTGTCTTTAGCCTTAAGATTTTTTTGACGTCGACCATCATCATCAACCCTTGGATTCGGGCATTGATTGGCATAATTCCCCATCTCCTTGCACTTGAAACATTGAAGTGTAGTAGGTTCATTCTGTGTATCCCTTCCTTTGTTTGCATCATTAGACATCTTCTTCCCATTATCACGGCATTCAAATGCCCGATGACCTTCTTTTCCACATTTAAAACATTTACTTGTCCCTTTAAGACAACTCCCTCCATATTTCTTTCCACACTTTGAGCATAAGGAAAAGCTCATCTTCTTTTCCGTGTGCTCTTTAGATATTTCTTTGAATTCCATCTTCCTCTTCTTATCAAACCCATGTGACTGATGGGTTACTCCAATATCCATCTCGACTTTGAGAGCACATCGAACGATTTCCTCGTAGCTATTGAAGTCCCTTATGGCTAACTCCCTTCGAAGACTTGGTTTTAAGCCACTAAAGAATCGATCGATCTTACTCTCAGGTTGGATAATAATACCAGAAGCGTACCTTGCAAGTCTTGTAAAATTTGCTTCATAGGTACTAACAGATTCATCATCCCTTTGCTTTAGTTCAAGGAACTCTTTCTCCATCTTTGTTCGGAGAATACGAGGGAAGTACTTATTGAAAAATAAGTTCTTGAACTCGTCCCATTCCATAGACTCAAATTCATCCCTTTGCCTCGTATTCTTAACAAGATTCCACCATTGATCCGCATCTCCTTCCAAACGATACACTGCTAGGATGACTTTATCATGCTCAGAACATTGAATAACTGAAAATATCTTTTCAGTAGTACTAATCCATTGTTCAACAACTAATGGATCAGTAGACCCGCTGAAAGAAGGTGGACGCTGCCTCATGAAAAATTCAACAGAATGTTGCTCCCTCCTTTGTTCGTTTGGAAATCCTGCATGATTCATAGCTTGAGAAAGTTGTGTGAGCATGGCTACAAGATTTTTCATTCCAGCTCCCACATCGTTTGGTTGCTTAAGGGGACAATCATTGCATTTCCCATCGCATTCCGCATTAACACAGTTCCTTCGGGTTCCAGCCATTGACTAAAACCAAGAAGAATAGTGTGAGAAACACTAATTATAATAGGAAACCACATAATTCAAGAAAAAAAAATTTCATGCTTATGGTCTTATCCTAGGTTATTCATGGCCATTTCTAAGATTGTGTTCTATGCTTAGACTTATCCTTAGGGTTCTTACTAAGGCTTTCACATCCTACTTTCCAAAGGTTGACTATACCTTTCCTCTGATACCAACTATAACGACCCATACTTTACATACATTGTTAATACTTCGAAATTGAAGCACACTTATTACAACATATGACAAAACCACAAAGGACCGTATAGGTATAGTGTCTTTAGAAACTGAGAAACATAAACAACTGGTTCATAAATCTTCTACAGTGTCTCCCATTTATTTCATCATATCTAGGGTCCCTTTTAGCATATTCTACTTAATATCCATCTTCCTGACCTGGGGAAAAGAAAACATAAAAGGGTGAGCTCAAATGCTCAGCAAGGGCAAATAAAGGAAATAAAAATCATATCATATCTTTATGAAAATCAAAACCTGCAAAAGAGATCATAATATCTTAACATGGAATAAATCATAGAAGTGAAAATGAGATCCCCATAATCATAACATAAAACTTGAAACTTTGTGGCATGCACACATAATCATGGAAAATCATTTCTTGTTAGTCATGACTCATTGCCAAGACTATCTTAGTGGACAAAGTCCCTTTCTGAACCGAGTTCACTCCTCATTTCAGTCCTGTATCACTGAACCGAAATAACCTTCCGTTCCAGCCATGTCTATCTCATGAGATATAAAATCATTACCCAATGCATTGGAGGGAGATATAGGTCCCACCCATCTTATAATGAATCCTTTCTTATGTGTGCCACATAATCATAAAACATACACCATCGCATAACACATGTAACAAAAATGGGATTCTTGAAACATCATGACATCATAAATCAATTCATATAAGATAAAGGAATTCATAAACATAATTCCATCACAACATAGTCAAATCAATGTAAAAATATGGATAGAAACAGAACCCTTTATTATCTTAGATGGAAAATAATTTTGATAAAACACTTGAATTGAATTCTTGAGGAAAATATCCTTTCTTCTTCAAAATCAATTTCTTTTCACAAAACATCATGCAATTTTAAAAGAAAGAGATTTTATTGAAAATAGTCATGAAATCTTTTAGAGGAAGCTTCATGAAAATAAGGCTTTATAAAACAGTAGAAATCCGTTCGTGCCGTATAAGTTAAAAAAAAACATTCTTCGTACTTTTGTCGGAAAAGTCAAAAAGTACCTCGTACGAAAAACGACAAAAGATTCCTTTAATACGTATTACTAAAAACTCACTGAAGGGTAAAAATGGATTTAAACAATTTTAGGTGGATGGAAATAATATTACATATTGAGTAAACATGGATGTGGATGATAAAATACACCCCAGTAAATACTTACGAATAAACAATCTCGGATAAAAATGAGATTGTGATATTTCCCTTACCTTAGGTCCGATTTGCTTTGTTCGTGTCCGATGCTCCTGTATAATGGTTTAAATAATGTTATTGACTTATTCCAGAATCATACATATTGATATGATATCATATATGGTCATATTATTAGCTTCTTGTTAGTAATATTTCATTGTTACTTGTTACTCGGGTCTTTATAACTTTTTGTTCTTATGCGTGTTTTGTTGAATAAATTCTTATTCTTATCTTTAGGTTATAGATAATTCATTTCCAGAATGGTATTAGTGTAGTATATACCATATTCATTCATTCAATTCATTTATATAATCATTATGAAATGAAGATCATGTAGAACGAGTCGCATCACATCGTGGAGACGGTATTCCGTACATACGCACGAGTGATGATATCGTTCCTATGATCGTGGAATTGTATTGGAGTATATATATATATTATTTCAGTATCAATATTACTTAATAATAATCATATATAGTTACTCATTACACCATTATACCCATCCTTTTAAGGTGATGGTGGAAAATAGATTACACCACGGCGTGGAGACGATATTCCGTACGTACGCACGCGCGGTGATTTCATTTTTCCGTAGGATGGATAGAAGGTGAATTAGGGTTGTTTCATATTTATAATAACATATCAGTATGTAAGTAATACTGATGTTATTACTTTATCATGAAACAACTAAAGAAGAAGAAGTTGAAGAAGAAAGAAATTGAAAAGATCGGTAATGGATATTACCTCTTATTTGGAACGCCTCTTTGAATCCTCCACTTAAGGAACTAAGATTGGTCTTTGGAGAAGACCAGGACCTCTAGGATTATTCTAGGGAAGTGGAGAGGAGAAAATGTCAGGGGTTGGCCGAGCTTGAGTGCTCAAATTGGTGTGAGGAGGAGGGGGAGGAGGTGCCCTTTTATAAGGGAGGAGAGGGGCACCTTAGGAATATCTCAAAATATTATTTTATATTAAAGTCAAAATCGGTTTATAATGGTTCCAAAGGGTCTTATTTCGAAGCTAAAGTGGGGATGGGTCTAAATCCTATCAACCAATAGGATTTAGACAAGTTTAGGGTATTATGTTAACCTTATCAATTAGATTTAACTCTAAGTTAATTAATTTAACTTTTACCGTGTCTTTTTGTTTTCTTTCACTATATGGTTAATACACTTACTATAACATGCCAAACGAACCCCAAATTGTTTATTATTAATATATATATCCTTATCTAAGTCATTTGGACGAACCTTATATTTTTAGGAATAAAATAACAATTAATAATATAATATTTGATTTAAAAACTATTTTGTGTCAATTTTGACACTATTTGATATATGATTTTTGTGAAAGTCATATCAGAATTATATGTTCGAACCAAGTTGATTAAATCAACATTAATATATAATATGAACCTAGAAAATTAGTGGAATTCATAAAAAGTCTTAAATTACATTTATTTTGGTATTTATATTATCAATTTTGTCAATATTTCATTAATAAGATAATTACTGCATCATCTTTGTGTCATAAATAAATTAAATTATTTGATGTCTAAAAATTACAAATAAAATACCATCATGTAGGAAATCTTTTTATATTTCTAATGAATATTTACAATCGAATTTATCTTATGTATAACCCCATATTAAAAATGATTTACTTATTAAACTTTGATTTTAACTATTTTAACCCTTCCTTAAATAAATAAATAATAAATGTCCTAATCTAATCCAAGTGGGCCTAAATGGTCATATTTTATTCCTAAGTTTGTTTTTGGTCGAATTACACTTGTCCAATAGAATTAGGACATGTGTTAGGGTAATATTAATATCATATTTACCCTTAGTTACCCTATTTACTATTAACCGCGGTAAAAATCGTAAAAAGTTACTATTCACCAAAAAATTATTTTTATCTCATTGAACCACATTTTACTTACTGATATCAACCGTGTCTATCGGATTTTTGAAATTACATTCACATAAGCGGTAAAATTAAGTTTCATGCAAAATTCAGTTATTAACCTACCACTTAGTGGTTTCACTATTCATCAAAAATTGAAAGTTTTCAGAAAAATACCAAAATTTCACCCTAGGCTAATTTCGATATTCTGAGTCCAAAAATGAAGTCCATTTTGAAAAATAAAATTTATAAAATTTCAAAAAGTGGTTATTACTATTCATAACGGCTAGTTTTAATAGCATATTGTTGTTTAGTGAAACTCGGTATTGCGTACGACGCAAGCTATCGAGGAAGGTCGCGATTGCGTGTAAAGCAAGCCAAGCAAGTGTTGTGTAGAAAAAGATTCCTTTGATGGTTTATATAACATAAAAGTATCGGGTGTTACAGGGGGGGGGGAGAATGTAACACCCCAACGTTCTACAAATATATTTAACAAAATTCATGAATCACTAAGTCTTTTCCTAATGATTTTTTTTAATGAGATAGTTTTAAACTAGCTACTAAACACAAATTTTCTACTTCATTGATTTTAATTTTATAAACTTGACATCTACCATTGTTATGAGTATGTCATTTGGATTCTGATAAAAGTAACTTGTTTTTTTGGTTTATAGTTTAATATTGTAATTAAAAAAAATATTCTAAATAAATGATTTTCTACATCATGATTGAGTCATGGTTGATGTAAATGGCCATTAGATTGAACTAAAATTATTTTATTACTACTTGGGGTCACATGAATTATGATTTTTTATAGAATTTAGAAAAAATATTATAATATTTATTAAAATAATGTAAACCACATCCTCTCCTCCAATATAAATACTGTCCACACCCCCTATCCCTCTCACACCACTCAATCCTTGAGCATTTTATATGTTCTATAAAATAATCTTCCCATGGATCTTCCCCTATTCCAAGTACTACTAGTATCACCAAAAGGACAAAACCATAGGCCTTAAGGAGGATATCAAGGAGAATAGATCAAGTGGTACAAATCCTCTTTTAATATCATGTGACTTCATTTCAATTATTTTATTTTCTTATAATTTGTTATACTCTCCTTATATAAGAGGAATGAAAGATATAGAATCTTATATATTATGGATTCTATCATTTTTATACAAAAACCAACCATGTAATTCTTCTCCTTTCTCCCACATATTCTTAAAATAAGAACACCGTCCATGATGTGCTAATTTACCAAAAATCCTGGATGATATATTTTCAATTTATTCTAAATTATTTAAATATGTTTGTAAAACCATTTTAATGGTTGAATCAGATTGTTAAATGTATTAATGACCTCAATTAGGTTTTTAATTAAATTATATTCAAAATATTAATGGTAAATTAAGAAACAAGTTTGTGATTAATAATGAATAACCAAAATGATCTAAAAGGATATCACTAAATATTTATCTAAAGATTCATACACATATCATATAACGAAAATGTTTTATCTAATAATTTAATATTCTATAAACATATTAATATCATCTCATTCCACTTATGGAATTTTATTTCTGTAGGATAATAAAATCAAATAAAAACCGGCCCTGGAATTCATGTAAAGAACGCACACAAAACAATAGAAAAAAATACTAATAATTTAAGGGTGAATTAATGTTATAAAATCATCATATAATATGTTATAAACATGAAAATTTTTCTTGAAGATATTAATAACACTATATTAACCATTATATAGGAGGTTTTAAAATGTTTTAAGTAAGATTAACCCTAGGTAAGGGAATTCCTAACCTGATTTCCATTCTTTGGGTTAACCTTCTACATATTTATTTAAGTGGTATTAAAATTTTTTGTGTGTTGAATTTTACTTTTATTATGTTTAACTATGTATATTTATAGTGTATATACGTATTAAATCTTCTCTATTTGTCTCACTTCAATTATATGATATTTGTAAGGGGATTATCTTTTAAACCCTCTTCTAAACTTTTGTTTTAACAAATCCAAAAGAAGTGTTTTTATGAAATTATTCATGTTTTATGATTATGTTCTGGTTCCTGATCATTGTTTATGATGAATTTTGGGACCTATATATCTATCCAATGCAGTGGGTATGTGTACGTTGGATGTTGGCTGTATGGTTACTCCAAGTGTAATGGCGATGGTTACGCAATAAGGTAGTCATGAGGGTTATATTGTAAGTTATCCATGAGGGTTACAAATTATAAGGTATTATAAAATGTTAAAATTTTATGTTTGTAATGCCGTAAAGATATATTTTCGGTTCTATTTATGTTCTTTATGTTTTTCTTATCTTTTTGAAATCTCATGTTTCTCAATGTATTTATATATGGATGACAAGTATGTATTTTTTAAAATGATTTCATATGTTTATAAGTATTCATGAACTAATGCGTTCTTTCATTATTTTTCTATCCATTATTATGTTTCTTGTTCTAATAAAATGTTTTTAAATTATTTTCACATGTTATAAGGATGTGTATGATAAAGAAGTAACCCATGTTAAATGTTATGAATATTTATCAAATAAAACATGTTTTATTTGAAAAGTTTTATATTTTGGAAGAAATGGATACTATTTTTATGGCATCCACTTTGTCTAAATGTGTAATGTTATTTATGTATTATAATTCATTTCTCTAAACATATAAACTTGAAATGATCCTCAGTGTAAAAGGAAGTTATTTCTGGACAAAAATTCAAGATTATGTAATATAATAAGGATGGGTCATTATATTAATTATGAGATTTAAAGATTTTTTATTTAGATAATGGACAATTAATTTAATTAGATTATTATTATAATTGATGATTAATTCAGGAAATAATCATGGGATTAAGGTTATATACATTTACATAATTAATTGGGAAATCAGTTATAAGAATTAGGGTCTTCTAAATTATATAATTAAAGGGAGGATTTATTATAAGATTTAAGGTTTTGTGATTTAGATAATGTAAAATTGATTAATTCGATTATAGTTGAAATTTATGACTGATTGGTGAGTTGATTATGTGAATAAGGGGATGTCTATTTAGATAATTAATTATGGAATTAATTATGAGGATTATGGAAAATCTATTTAGATAATTAATTAGATAATTAATTATGAGATTTATGGATATGTGATTTAGATAATTAACCAGGGTATTAATTATGAGATATTGAGATAATTGGTTTGAGATAATTAATTGATATATTAATTATGATATATCAAGATATATTAGTTGAGATAATTAATAGTTGATTAATAATGATATATCTAGATATATGAGTTGATATAATTAATGGTAGATGAATTATGAGATATCTAGAAATATATGTTGTGATAATTAATTATAGATTAATTATGAGATACCAAGATATGTGAGTTGAGAAAATTAATGGTAGATTAATTATGAGATATATAGATATGTGAGTTGATATAATTAATGGTTGATTAATTTAGAGATATCATGATATATGAGTTGAGATAATTAATTTTAGATTAATTATAAGATATCAATATAAATGAGTTGAGATAATTAATGGTTGATTAATTATTAGATATCTAGATATATGAGTTGAGATAATTAATGGTAGATTAATTATGAGATATCAAGATAAATGATTTTTGATAGTTAATTTTGAAATAAATAATGAGATATTTAGATTGTTTATTAGACTAATAAATAGATTAATTATTTATGTGACGGTGTGTTTGTGGATATTAACTAATTAATTGATGAATTAATTAATTTAATTAATGTGATGATTTAATGGTTTTATTAAATAATAATATTTATGGGAGTGATTAATTAATTAAAAAATTAATTAATTGGATTTACATGGACAATAAAATTGTTAACTAATTGAAGGGATTCATGTGATTAATTAATTATTGAATTAATTAATGTTATTTTTGTGATTAATTAATTAATTAATTAATTGGAGTTTTGATGTGATTAGTTAATTGTCTAATTAATAATATTTCTTGATGTGACTAGTTAATTGTTGAATTTACTAGAGTAATTGATGTGATTAATTAATTCAAGAATTAAATAGATAAATTTGTGTGATTAATTAGTTTTTTTATTAATGAATGTTATTATTGTGATTAGTTATTTGTCGAATTAACTAGAGTTTTTTGATGTGAATAGTTAATTGTTGAAATAACTAGAGTTATTGGTCTGATTAGTTAGTTGTTTATTTTACTAAATTAAATTCCTGTGAATAATTAATTTTTGAATTAATAAATGTAATTGATTTTATTTTTCTATTACTGAGTTAACTATTAGAATTTTTATGTTGAACTAATTTATTAATTAGTAATGTAATTTAGGTGAATAATTAATTAATAAATAAATTATATGTTATTAAATGGTAAATGGTAACATGGAAATTTAGCTAAGTATTATGAATGGTAACTTTATTATTCAATTATATGTTATTAAATAGTGAATGGTAACATGGAAAATCATCCAAGAATTATGAATGGAAACATACTTATTTCATTACATGTTATTAAATAGTTAATGGTAACATGGACATTAGGTGATGTATTATGAATTATAACAAGCTCATTCAATTTTTTTTGTAACTAAAAGGTGAATGATAACATAGAAATTCATCCAAGCATTATAAGTGTTAACCAGGTCATTCAATTATGTGGTAAAATAAAGAATATTACATAATGTTATAAACTGTTTATTTTTTATATTATAATTATTTAATTATATAGTTGAATACATTATTGTTGATTGTATTTTTTAGATACCATTGGTGGTGGACTATTGGGTCATACTCACACCCTACTCTGTCTTTCTAATCAGTACCTAAATAGACTTTTTTTTCTGGACTAGTTAAGGGAGAATGCCTTGAGTTAGATGGATATGTTGGGATTGGTCATGGACGAAGGAACTAGACATGGTTCATGACCCTCTTGGGAGTCATCTGTGTATTTAATTATGAGTTTCATTTTTGACACATGGTATGTACATTAGAATGACATATTTTTTTTTAGTTTTGAAATTTTAATTAAATTTTTGATTATCATGGGATATTGATATTCTTTATGATTATATGTTTCTTCTATTATTTATTTATTTTTATTGTTGTATTAATATGATAAAAAAGTGGGTATAGTTCCCTATGAATGACTTAACAGATCCTCATTCCTAGTTGGTAGCCTTTAGAATATGTGGATATACATAAGAGGTCATGTGACTGGACGGTTCGAGGAACCATCGAATGTCACCAGGGATGGGATGCAACAAATTTGTATTAGAGGCTAGTTTTTCTTTCTTTTTTTTTTCATACTATTTAGGAAATTTATGTAGGAGACTAAGAAGAATCAAGGCTTGGTTATGAGCCCATGCATGGGATTTTCTAGTCTATTTATAGGGGAAAAACCATGTTCCTAGGCTATGATTATTTTAATGTATATTTTTCATTACAGTTGATTGTTATTTAAACTTAGTCGACACACTTTTTTTTGTGATATTTTTTTTTGTGATATTTTGCAAATGACTAATGGCCCTGAATGGAATGAGAGTTGATTTTTGAAGAATAATTCATGGAACATAGGATTATTTTGTTATATGCATCATTATTGGAATCCATAAGATAATAGGTTTTGTGTAAGTTGTTGAACATTAACTATTTTACTTGCTAGTAAAAATGAAATGACAACCATACCTAAAATAAAATTGGGAAATATTGTAAAATGATGTATTTTGAGAATAAATGGGTGTCTAAATTAGAAATTTGAATAATGATAATGTGGTTACCCTTTTTAACCAAGACGTAGATGCATGATGGTTAATGGTAGAGATAGTGTCTTGGTTTTGACTATGTAGTAGGAAAAGGGGAGAATTAATTGATATGGTTTGGTGTAATTCCAAATTTTTAACTATCTTAATGCTTAGAATTAATAATTATTTGTTTTCTTGTCCTATGATGTGGGTATTTTGTGTAGGGATAATTCCCTAGTTTGAGAACTCAGTTTTGAGTTGTGTGAGGTACCATTTGGTTTTGTATTAGTGTAGTGAGATGTTGGTGGGTAGGGAAGCCTAAGACTTTAGACTGGTTAAGGTGTTTCTATAATGTGAGGTAACAATAGTGAGGAAGGATTTGTTGTTGTATTAATTGATGACTTCTTAGTGTATTTCTAAATTAGTGATGACCGTGTCCCCTTCCATGACCTCATCCTGGGTATGCTGACTATTCTTTGGCTTTATTCCTAGCTACCAGAACGTGTCTTTGATGGATATAGAGACTCGTAGGGTTTTAAATTATGATGATATATATGTGGATATAGATGGTTGTAGGTATTCCATTGACATTTTATTAATGATGTTATTATGATGGATAAGACGTCAATGAATACCATGGGTTCCACACATGAAATATGACAAGAGTAACTGGTTAATATTATTTGATTTTATTACGAACAGTTAGAAGGCCAAGTCCTTGTTTTTGTGAATAAATTGTGTTTGAAGCATTTGTCATGGTGGTTTAGTTTTTTTGAAAAATTGGTGTTAATAAAGAACATATGGTGGATAGAAATGTTTCAGAATTAGGGGTGTGTTGTAGGACCCTTAGTTGGAATTGGATGCATTAGAATACTAATAAGGAACCTTTATAGAGGATGTTTAAATTTATCAAAGAAAGATAGGGTAAGCCAAGTATTTGGTATATTTACATCTATTATAGGTGGTTTTTATGGAATGTATAGTTTTCAATTTTGGATGGTTTCATGTGGTTTTTAGGAATATTTATTTGGGAAACACATTAGGTTTATTAGGGATGTTGATCTTTAGACAGATGCATCCTTTGAGGAGAATTAGGTACATGTGTGGGATTATAGTGAGAGGGTATTACAATGAAATATTATTCTAGTACACCGTGTATTTTGGAAACAAGGATGTGTATAGGATCAATCATTGGATAGAGAAATGGATGTGAGTTTTTAGTGGCTCAATATTTTTTACTTAGAATTTTAGAGAGGTTTGAGAGAGCAACTCAAGGACGATCTGTTATGGGTTGTGGAGACGGTAAGAACCTGAACTTTTCTGGAGTCATATAAGGAGTTTTTATAGTTAATTGTTTTTCTTAAATTGATTAATTTTCAATTGAGATTAAATTTGGTGAGTGTTTGGGTGAAATATGGAAAAATGGTATGAGATTGGGCAGACTGTGCGCCCCCATGTGGAAACCATGTGTGAGAATTAATTAAGTCCAAAAATTATTTCTAAAATTTCTTGAACAACCTAATTGACCCCAAATCGACCCCCACTCATCCTAATGTCCTACTTCACATTTTGGTAGCTCTATTTAGGAATTTAAGGCCCTATTGAACTTCTTTCTTTACGAATTGAATCCCGAATTGAAAGAAGATTCTCTCTAATAAGTGGATTCCACTCTCATTATTTCTTCATTCTTTCCCCTTTATTTTAACGTTCAATAAGTGATGTAATCTGACAAAGATAATAGATATTTATCATTTTGGTGATATATTGATCTATTTTTATAGATCTATATCTATATTTTCAAGATTCTCATTTTCATGAATCATTATTTTCATGAAGCTTGATTTTGGGTGTTCAGAATCATATCTTTATCTACATCATTGCACCACTCAATTTTAGTATATTAAAATTGGCCAATAATTCTTAAATAAATTTAATTTAATGATCTAATATTTAATCCCCATAGTCTTGATCTGGATATGTGTAGTCATGTTTAAGAATTTATAGTGTTTTTTAATAATTTTAATGATTAAACTTGGTTACTTTACATGGTAAACTGATTTATTAGTTTTTATTGTTGAAATTGATGCTTATTTGGGTATATAATCCTTAGATTAAGGGGTTGCTAATTTTGTGGATTAATTTAATAGTTATTCATGGTTTATCGGGGATTTACAATTAGATAATTAATAGATGAATAGATTATGATATTTAGGGATTTGTTATTAAGATAATGGACAATTGATTTAATTTGATTATTGTTGACATTGGTGATTAATTGTGGAGTTTTTCATGGGATTAAAGTATTGTAAATTTTCATAATTAATTGGGAAATAAATTACAAGAATTATGGGATAATCTATTATATAATTAATGGGAGGACTAATTATGATATTTAAGGATTTGTGATTTAGATAACAACAAATTGATTAATTGGATTATTGTTAAAATATATGATTGATAGGGGAGTTGATTATGAGAATAAGGGAATATCTATATATATAATTAATTGGGGAATTAATTAAGAGGTTTAAGGGATTTTTATTTAGATAATTAATTAAGGGACTAACTATTTTATTTATAGATATATTATTTAGGTAATTAATTGGGGTATTAAATAAGAGATATAGAGATAATTTGATTGAGATGATTAATTTATAGATTAATTATGAGATATCAAGATATATGAGTTTAGATAATTAATGAGTAATTAATTATAAGATATCTAGATATATGAGTTGAGATAATTAATGGAATATTAATTAGAAAATATCTAGAGATATGTGTTGAGATAATTAATTATAGATTATTTATGAGATATCACGATATATGAGTTCAAATAATTAATGATAGATTAATTATGATATATCTATATATTTTTGTTTATATAATTAATTGTTGATTAATTACGAGATAGGAAAATATACTAGTTGAGATAATTAATTTTAGATTAATTATGTGATATCAAGATATAATAGCCGAGATAAGTAATGGAAGATTTATTAGAAGATTTCTAGATATATGTGTTGAGATAATTAATAGTACTTTTATTATGATATATTAATATATATGATTTGAGAGAGTTAATTTAAGTATTAGTTATATGATATATACATTGTTTATTTGAATAAATAATTGCTGAATTAATTATTTGGTAATGAGTTTGTGGTTATTGACTAATTGTTTGATGAATTAATTAAGGGAATCAATGTGATTATTTAATAGTTAAATTAAATAATGGGATTGATGGGAGTGATTAATTAATTGTAAAATTAATTAATGGGATTTACATAAACAATTAATTGGTCAATTAATTGAAGGGATTGATGTGATTAATTAATTATTGAAATAATTTATGTTATTGTTGTGATTAGTTAATTGTTTAATTTACTAATGATTTGATGTGATTAGTTAATTCTTTAATTAACTAGAGTTATTGATAGTTTTAGTTAATTTTTAATTAACTATAGTTATTTTGGTGATTATTTAATTTTTTAATTAACTAGATTTACTGATTTGATAATTTATTTTTTAGTTAATAGTATAAATTGATGTGGTTAAATAATTATTGAGTTAATTATTGTTATTATTGTGATTAGTTATTGTTTGAATTTTCTATACTTTTTGATGTGGTTAGTTAATTGTTTAATTAACTATATTTATTGATGAAATTAATTAATTGATGAATTATATAGAGGAAATTGATGAGATTAATTTATTTATTATATTAATTAATGTAATTGATGTAATTAGTTAATTGTTGAGTTGACTAATGGAGTTGTTTTTTTATCAAAATTTGAAATTAGTAATGGAATTTATGTGGATAATTAATTGTATAATTAAATATGTGTTATTAAATGGTGAATGGTAACATTGAAATTCGCCCATGTATTATAAATGGTAATATGCTCATTTAATTATAGGTTATTAAATGGTGAATGGTTACATGTACATTCATCCAACTATTATAAATGGTAACATGCTTATTCAATTAGATGTTATTAAATGGTTAATGGTAACATGGACATTTAGAAAATTAATATGAATGGTAACTTGATCAGTATATTATATTTTATAAAATAGTGAATGGTAACATGGAAATTCAGCCTATTATTATGAATGGTTATATGTTTATTCAAATGTATGTTATTAAATAGTGGATGGTAAAAAGGATATTCAACTATGTATTATGAATTATACTATTCCCATATAGCTATGTGGTTAAATTGAGAATATTCAAAAATGTGATAAAATGTTTATTTATGCATTAACATTATTTCATTATATAACTGCATACAGTATTGTTGGATGGATTTTTTTTCTACACCATTTGTGGTGGCCTATTGAATCGTACTCACAACCAACTAGGGATACGTAAGCAGTTCCTAAATAGGAATTTTGTTTTCTAGAAAGGTAAGAGAAAATGACCTGAGTTCGATGGATGAGTTGGGATAGATCTCGGATTAATGAACTAGACATGGTTCAGGACCCGCTTGGGAGTGATCAATGTGTTTAATTTTGAGTTTCATTTTTTAAACTGGGCATATATATTAGCATAACATATTTATTGTTCATATTTCACATTGTTCTTCATGTTTTTTTATCCTAAGATATTGGTATTGTTTATGATTATATGTTTCCACTATTATTAATTTATTTATACTATTTTATTACTCAGATAAAATATAAAAAGGGGGTATAGTCTCACTGTTAATGAATTACCATTCACTCCCTTCTTTTCAGTAACCTCTAATATACGGGGAAGTGCGCTTCAGGTTATTTGAGAGAATGGTTCGTGGCACTATTGTGTGGCACCCAGGACGGGATGTTACAACATAGGTGATATTTTTCAACATCAACATATCATATGCATGAAATAATAATCATAATAACAAGGGGATCATTTAAAAAAATCATTTAATATTGAATATTCGTAACGATGAAGAAGCAAAACAAAGTGGTCAAATACCACACAATGTTGTGAACAACTCTAGCATCTTGTTCATGCTTAACATATGTTCAAAAATAGTAACATCATAAATGTGATCATATATAGCATCATGTTCACAAATAATACATATAATATCCGGAGGTATATCAAGTTACCCATGTTATTAGAAGGATATATAGTTCTGGGATAACTCTTAATAACACAAAATGTTGATAATCATACATTCCACATATAATATAAACTAATCATAGTCCTGAAATAAACATAAGGAAAATGACAATTTTAATAAATTTCTTGTAAATAATTACTTCTTGAATAACATTTATGGTCCCAAAATGAATGAATGAAACTAGATTTTTCTATAAAACATCCCTATTATTGAGATGATAAGAAACAACCCAAGATAATTCAATTTGATTTTTTTGAAATTAAAGTCTCTTTGATTTTTATTAAAATTTCATAGAATCATATATATACATTAAAATAAAAGGGAAAAAAATTGTAAGGAAATTTTATGGGAATTTAAGGAACATATGTATTAAAAAAAGTAAAATATATGATATTGCAAAAATGGACATTATGTTTGAGAATCCCCTATCCTTTAATTATACTCTATTTTATTTAATTTATGGATCCTAAATAATAAAAAATATTTATTAGATCAATGAAAAAAAGTGAAATATATAATTTTTTTCATTGATGATTAATTATTATCCTTTTATTTTATTCCTTTATTCCCTTTGTTGATGGTGAAACAATTTGATATCCTTTATTTATTATAATACTCATTTTGATTTGATTTCATTATTTCTTATTAATTTCATTTATAAAGAAATAAAATGAATTATTTAATATTATAATACATGAAATAATATATTTTTATGTTATATATATTTCATATTATCCATCATTGAAGGAGATGGTGGTTAGAGAGTTGGTAATGTGTTCGTAGGTGGTTAATCGGTTATTGATGGGACATAGAAAAAAGTGGATAAATGAGAATCATGGCATATAAATAAACTATAAATTATCAATTTAATTAGTTAAAAATTAATAATATATTGTTAATATATAATTAAATTAATTTTATAATTTTAGGGTTTCAAAGGAATAGAGAAATAGAGAATGAAAGCATAACATTCGAAAAAGGGTTGATGAAAACCTATAATCTCCAGGCTGTTACTTCTTCTCTGGGATAATAAAATCCTTGAATTTATAAATTTTGATGAATCCAAAATATTTATAAGGATTTTAAGAGGCTTATGGGAAGGAAATTGGGTAGGGTATTAATTTTTTTATGTTATGGAAAAGTGGTTTTTTAATGGAGGGGTGAGGGGATTATTATACAAGTGTAGAGCAGTGTTTTAGTAATAAAATATTAAATAAACTATTAGATTAATGTTAAAATACTAAATAGTTTTCTTTTTTTACCTTATGAATCATATATTACAAAATTAAATGGATTTATAAATTTAAATCCCCCCATAAAATTATTTCTATAGTTTATGAAAAGGGATGTGGAGGAAATGAAAAGATTTATTTTAATGGAAGACTTTTGACGTTAGACTTGGGAAAATACATTCCCTATTTTGAAATTATGATTATTTTTAAGAAATGATTTATTTTTATTTTTGAATATATTTTTGTCAGAAATAAACTATTTATAAATTTTTACTTCAATATTGCATCATCATTATGTCATTAAAAATTTAGTATTTGAAATCCGAAATTTTTATTATGCTCTTAAAAAATGTTGTATTTAAAAAAATTACCAAAACATAACCAAAGGGAAATATAAATTTGATGATTGTAAAAACGAAATTCATTTTTAATAATAATTTTATAACATAGGTAATTTAAATTTTTTATAAAAAAATATGATTTTATGAAATAAATTAAAATATACTTTACTAAAAAATTTCTTTTATTTTTACTTAGTTTTTTAATATTAATAATTTTTAATGGAATTATAATATCTATATTTTCATGATAAATATTTTTTATGTTACATTTTATTATTGGTATATTAAATTAGTATTCCCGATAGTCATGTTACTATTATCAACATCTTTATTCTCAATGATCAAATTAAAATTTAAAGGATCATATTACCTTCTGAAAATCGAAATTCATTTATTGATTCAATATTTATGACAATTACTCCCAATGTTTTATATTTCTCATTCCCATGATATCGATTAGTTTACTAATATTTTCTTTTTTCTCACTTCTATTTTTCATTGAGGAGATGATTTTAGATGATTTGAAGTATTCTAATTTTCCATTACACTATATTTTTTATATTACTTGACCAATTATGATTGTTTTAATTTTTATGGTTGTATTTGAATACTCATTAACGATCTCTATTAATGAAATAATATTTTTTTTATCTTTGTGTTTTAAATGTATAAAAATATATATAATATAATATAGTATTTAATTATTTAGGAAAAATATATAAATTTTATACTATTGGATATTATATTATTTTCACAAGATATTAGCTTATGCCATCCATTTCCAAGGTATGTTTCATATAAATCTTAAATTGTTCAACGTGAGTAATACTTTTTACATAAATTATTTATTTTTCTATTATTCTTTTAGAATTAAAATTTTATTATTCCAATATAATTATATTAGTATTGTTTCTATAATTAATGTTATTATTCTATGGTAATAATCAATAATAAATATGTCACATTTCTCTTAATAAAAATAGAAACGACATCCCTCTGTCCATACAAAGACTACCAGCTCCACAAAATGTCATGTTTTGTTTTATTTAAAAATCATACATGGATGGTATAAATGTGGAAATTAAATAATTATTATCGTATTGATTAAATATTTTTTTTCTTAAAAGATAAAACATATTATACATCTCTCCCTTTCTATGGAAAACATAATCACCAATAATGAATACGTGTGTACTACTACCCCCATGAGATGATCAATTTCTATTTTTATTTTAATTATCACAACTTAAGGAGGATTTTAATATTGTTTTTTAATGTGTAAATTTAATTTTAATGAAATAAATATGGTTATAGTATGCTAAATTGGATTACCCATTAATGATATGATTAAAAAATAGTCATTATAAATTCAATCTTTTAAGATGATTGTACTTAGTGGGAAATGATCTATTCTTTATAAGTAATGACTTTATAAAGATTATATCTTATTTATATTTATATAAAATTTTTATATATCACACTAATAAGAATAAAAAATATGATTATTATTCAATTAAAATAATATTACAACTAAACTATCTCATAATCATCCATTAATCATCATGGGTTTTGGTTTTAGTCAATTTAATAACAAACATTAAAAACACCGATCATTTTTATAATAGATCACTATGATAACTTATTTACTAGTATTGTAAGATATAAAAAATTAAATAATATTTTTTTTTGTAATTTTATATCAAACATTAAATATATAATTAAAAAAATATCCATTCATTCATAATGAATATATGAAATATTCTTATCTCTAATTTCATCATTACAGATCATAATAAAAAATACCATGAAATGAGTTTATATATTTTTAAAAATATTTTAACAATTATTACACTACCATATATGATATAAAAATTATTAAATTTGTGATAATATTAGATTCTAACACTTATTTAATGAAACTAGTTCAAAGTGATAATGATAAATTACACATAAAGTTGATAACAAGTTATAACTAACAGATATATATATATATATAATGGTAATAAATGAAGAGTAAAAATGAGTAAATTTATTAATAAATTTATTTTTTTATGTATATAATAATCATAATTTAATTATTCAATAATTTTTATGAAATTACAGAACAATAATGTATGAGGTAAGAGTTTTCATCCCAAATTCCACTCTTTGAGACATGTTTGGTATTATCCACCTAATTTCATTTTTTTCATTAATATAGTACCAATTTGAGAAATTATATCATCAATTATCATTTAATCATGGTATTTTAGGGTTAATTACATGAACTATATTTTAAAGTCTCTGGATTAAAATTTTATTTAATCCACAAGGGTTTTATGTCACAAACATTAATTAAGTGGTACATGATTCTATTATGCACCATGTTTTACTTTGATTACGGTATTCAATGATCATGGATGTATATTATAAAATATTTTATTTATTCATGGGAAATACTATAGATAATATAATCATTTTCATCATAAGTATTTTGACACAATTGTTACCCCACTTGTAAATCTTTTTGGTAACTAAATTATCACATATTGAGTTACGAAAATCATCTTGGACATAATTTTTTTGTATAATCTACCAATTATTTATATAATGTGATATTTTATTTTTTTACTATTATTTTTCATTTCTAATAAATAGTTACCTTTTTAATGTCAAGGAGTATGTTTCTTAGAGGGGATACTCATTACTCAAATCATCTTTCTTTGAGTAATATTGTTTCATTATAAAAATATTTCTTACTTTCTTGGGTTCTTTAACCCTAATATTTTCTTATATGTTATCTCGTCTACCTGTATATTGTAAAATATATTTTTATAGAAATAAAATTTTATTACACACTGTGAGTATTGAACAATGGAATTTTCAAAATAAATTGACGTGGTTTTCCATTCACTTTGATATTTTTTTATTTCTCAAATATTTTCTCCAAGATAATATATAGGTAATTAAAATAATCCATTATTAATGATTAAGTTTATAAATAAACTATTTTAAAATATTGAAAGTCATATTTTAAAATTGTACATTTGAATGTTACTTGTATATTTTTATTTTACAATTTTTTTAAAATGGTTTGTTAAAGGTATTTTATGTTTTTTGTTAATTTCACTTATCATTTTCAAATGTATTTACCATCAATGTTTTTTATACCTAATATATTCTTTAATATATTTATTTTTTATTTAGTGGATTGAGAACATAGTATCAAACAAGTAAATTCTTGATCCCTTCTTTTATAGTATTGTTCAAATCATTCTTTTTGTGAGGTCTTTTTCATTTATGCCAATATAAATATTTATTTCATTTATTAAATTAGGAATGCAGTATTTTTAATCTATACACCATATTTCTATGGATTAATTATGATCATGTTATTCAATTTTTTACTTTACTGTATACTCATTACCCTATGGAGTCTGAACATATAATTTTACAATATTAAAATCACTGGATTAACCCATAAAAATTAATTTTATTTATTAATTGGGGAATTATTGAAATTATTCATGGTTACTGATTGTTAAAAAGGGTGATTATTAATTATCATTATATATTTTTAATTAAATATATTTTCATGTTTTTATTCATTCATAGGTTCCTTAGTAAATTGGATGAAAGGTCTTATTGAGTCTTATGGAGAATGCATTAGACTTATTTAGGTGACCAATGGGGCCAAAAATTACATATCCTCTCAATGAATCGACATGCCTCAAGAGTTAAAACAGATTGGGTTTTTATGTATACCTCTCCACATATAAATATAGTGTCTGAGCATATGGTCTTTACATCATGTTTTGATTTCAAGAATTAATCATTACATCATAGTGATATGGGTGATTATTATTATCCATGTTTTCATATATTTTAGGGGATATAAAATTATGTCAGTTTAAATTATTTTTGGAGTTATTTAGATTATTCACTATTAAAAAATTAAATATTCCACCTTTATGACTTTAGAACTTCAACTAAATTTATCACATTGAAAGCATTTGATCTCAATCCTTGTTATGTTTCCATTTCACAAGGATATTATGAAATTTATTAAACATGATATGGATACCAATATAACTCTTGTGGACAATTTATTGGAGTTATTGAAAGCATACTGTTGACTATGTAGTTACTTATATAATTATAAAAAACAAATTAGTTGAGAAAAACATGGGATTTATTAGTTTAGTTTTTCCCAAATTCTCAAAATCGATAATCCTGAATAGATCATTCGTACTTGAGAAATAAAATTATTATGTTTTGTTTTTATCATTATATATGGTTACATCTAGGATATTAAATATAGTGTCCAAGAGAATATGTAAAGTATATAAATATGGAAGTAGACTCGAGAGTGCAGTCTGATGTGTCATAATTTATGTCAAAGGAATATTTTGGATTCCTTTGGAGATTAGGATGTTTTTAGGTTAATTTGATGGTTAATAATTAAATAGTGATAATAATTTCAAAGCATAGATAACCCTTTTGGATATTGTACGATTTAACTGTATGTTGATAACGCCCATATTATCTATGGTATAAGATATATAAATTATATTAAAACCCATAGGGATATGTTTAATAGATAATTCTATTTATTGGGGAAATCCCCAATTTTCTTGTAAGTGTAGATTGTGTGGTTCTTATAGAAATTGAATCCTTATAAAGATACCAAAAGTGTATCCATACTACGGAACTAATGTTCAAAGGGTTAGTATCTCTAGAATGGGATGATTAGGAATTAACTCTATTATCACATGGGGTATGAAAAAGTTTCTATGCTACACACCTAGTTTGAAACTCCCAGGGGATATGTTTTGGTTGACTCACAATCTCTTTATAAACCGTTATAATCGATTTTAATATATTTAGGATATATAACCAAATAGTAAAGTGACCATGGGTAACTTAAATTTAAACATAGAGTTTTATAAGCTAAGGTAAATATTAATTGATATGTTCATTCTTGGATAAGGGATAATATTGATTTTGATAGAATATATTTGAATGATTTTTGTGTTTCAAATATTTTAATAAAATTCATGGTAATTTAGGATTTATATATTTATAATTAGCTATTGAATTAAAAGATAACCCAACTCTATGTAAACTATGATGAACTAAGAATGAAATAGGATGATTTGAGGGTGATATAGGTTGAACTATGTCTAATAATAACTCTATTGTAAGAACCATAGGATATCATAATAGTGTTAAAAATTGAGACATATTGTTGATAAATGTTCTAGTAGTTATTTATGATAATTCATGTATAATGAATGAAAATTATGTTAACCCTTATTGGTTTAGTATTGGATTAACCCCAACGTAATCAATTTAATAATGTACATCATGGAAAATGTGAATACTATCCTAAAAAATAACCTAATAGGAGATGTTTTGGAATGAGAAGTTATCTAATAATACCAAACAAGCTATTGATAATTATAATTGACAATGTAATCATATTTTAAATACCAAAAACACCAATGAAACAAAGGATATAATCTCATATAAGTTTAAGTGAAAAATGTGTTGAAATAAAATAAGATTCAAAATTTTACATGTAAAAAAAATGGGAATAAGAACCAATGAAATCTTCTTAATTGGACATGTAAATTATTTATGTGTGGAGATGAAGGTCATCATAATGAAAATTTTAATGGAATGTGGGAAACTAAAAAAATATGATTATATGATTTCTATAGTATTGGGTAATATGTGGCTCAATGACCCATCCCTATATAAAATGAGAAAAGAGTCATTAACAACCTTATGAATAAGAAAAATCATATGAAACTACTAATAATGAATCAGATAGTGAGTCTTCACTCAAGATTCTCTAGTGTCCTTTGTCATACAATTTTTTACTGACCAGTGGATAGTTATTTATAAATAAAAACTCTTAGTGGTTTTATGAGAATAAAATTCATTTTAAGTTTTTGTGGGATTTTATTCCATATGGATATAGATATTATTACATTGTTATAATTGTATTTTAAATTTTCTATGGTATATTTCATTTTTTTCACATGATTAAAATAATTTTTAAAATTAATAAATCTACTTCGACATCTGAAGGAAAACTATGATCACATAATGGTGTTTAGTTTATTATAAGTTCCTTATAGATTTTATTTTTTTATTAGTTAAATAATAAGGATTAAATTTATATAATGTTAGAGAATGTAACTCCCCAATATCTTAATAAATGAAATAATTTAAATGAGTTAAATTATTTTCGATAGCTTTATCCACACACAACAATGAATGAAAATGTAACCATGATATAATTTTTTAGAAATAAAAATACAAATTATTACAGTGAAAACCTATATATTGAATTATCTAGAATAAATAGTATTAACCATTTTATGTATTTAATTTTTTTAAATAAAATAATGAAATTTTTTAATTTGAGTTAAATTAATTTGGTATAGCTAGAATAACTAATATAATCCTTTTATGTAAACAAATTAATTTCTTTATATATTTTTCTTATTGGATATGAATTTTTATTTTAGGAAAAATGATATTGTTGTGGATAATATATATTTTTTATATTAAAAATTCATTAATACTTACATACTTGGTAAATTTTAAAAAATTTGAATGTGAATAGTAAATATTATAAAAAATATTTACCTATAAAAACTTTTTTCATTATCCATCCCATTTTTTTTTTAAAATTGATTTTTATAAAATTTATAATTTGATTTTAATTTGTTTATTTTTTAGGCATAATAGTGTTATTAACTGATGTTTTTTAGAAAAATGATTTTTCGGTGAAAATACTGTTTGCTTACAAATAAAATGACTTTTATAAGATTATTAATACATGAGTACAAATTGGGAATCATTGAAACATTTTTCCAGGAACTAATATTTATTTTTATGAGAATATATAATTTTAAAAAAATTAATTTACAAACCCATATTTGATATTTTAGCATATAAGTTATATTTTCTCAATTTTTCTAATACATTAAAAAAATTTATTATAAAATTATCTTTTATCACCTATTTAAATTGAATCTAATGAAATTATTTTAATATATATAATCAGTGTCTTGAAAATATAAAATTAGAATCACACTATTTTTTGGTATAAATATTAATTTACATCAGGTAAAAATTATTTAACACGTTAAAAGAAAAAATTAAAAAAGTTTTAATTCCAGGGGTAGAGGGCTTGAATCAAGATAAAAATTTATTGAATTTAGTGTATGAGGTTTGGATAAAATTATATCTTCCCCAATATACTATTTAAAAAATTTGGATCCACATTACATGTTTGACATGTTCTAGCTTTATTTTAAGTTGACATATTGAAAAAAATGTTCTTCTCACCACTTATGAAAAGAGGCCTCTCACCACCACATCATGTCAGAATATAAAATAATTTTTCCCCACAAAATCTTAACCATTTTCATAAAAATAGACTAGATTTTTATTTTATTTATCTTCTACTCATAAGAGATTATCCTATGACATTCATTTATAAGGGATCATACAAGGAAATATCAATGTGCTTAACGTGAGAAATCATTTATCCATACATCACTCATTTATATTATAATTTTACCATTATAATATTCAAATAAATATTTAATGAAATATTTAGTGATTATATACATCATGTTATTATGATGTGATATAAATAATTAATCAGCTTTTCCATTTTTTCTTTTAAAACGTCAAAAATGACATTTGTGTGTGTGAGTGGACAACCAACTCCATAAAATATCCTGAATCACTTTTCTAAACTGTCATACAAAGTTTTTAAAAAAGTTAATTTTATATAAAAATTATGATATTTATAATATATTTTATATTATTAAAAGATATAATATTTTATAAATTTATCCGTTTCTACAGAAAACGAAATTGTAAAAAATTCATATGTGTCAACTACCTCCATCATAGAAGGATCAATTTTATGTTTTATTTTGTTTATCATAATTCCTAGAGGGTTATTTTAATGGTTTTAATGGATAAATATTATTTGAATAATATCATCAACATTATGGGTGAAAAAATCGGTAAACCCATTAATAATATGATCTACAAACACTTTTTGTCAATTCAATCATTTAAATGGAGCGTACAAAAATGAAAAAATTATATTATTTATATATAATTAGTATATATTGATTATAACATTGTTATAAATATTAAAAATTCTAATAAATATCACTAATAATCACAAAATAATTTCATTATTCTTACTTTATAATGATATTATATGTATACCTCCTCATAAACATCAATTAGTCATTATAAATTCCTATTTGGGATGGTTTAACCAAAAAATGGAGAAATACTGAAATTTATATAATGGATGCTATAAGAACTTATTTACTGGAATAGTATGAAATAAAAATGTAAATAGTATATTTTTTTGGTTCTGGTATGTTTATATCAACATTTAACTCATCAATTATGAAATCACCCTTCATTCATAAAGAATCACTAAAACATGTCTGTTGCCAATTTCATCCTCATGGATCATAACTGAAACATATATGAAATGAAGTTATTTCTTTAAGAATTATCATATAACACAAATTAAATTAAATTATATGATTTAATAAATTTTGAAATTGGGAAAATAATAAATACCAACACCACTTTTATGAAACTTGTTTAAAGTGATAAATATTACTAATAGTTAATGGGGAAAGTAAGAAAAAAGTAACTAGTATATATATATATATAATGATAAAAATGGGAATTTCAAATGGTTATAATTATGAATATGATTCTTGGGTATCCTTGTAATGAAATTAATTCTTTTTATTAAAGTCATTTGTTGAAATTACAAAATGAATCAAGACCAATGTAATGGTTTTATCTCAAATTACCCTCCTTGATACATGTTTGTAATTATAATCTTAACATTATTTGTGTGTTCAATATAATAAAAATTTTAGTTTTTGTCTCTGAATTACGTTTTTAATCCTATTATTTAAAATTTAATTACAATTTTTTTGTTTTATAGGATTTTTATTAAAATGTTACTCACACCGTAAGGATTCTATATATCAAACATTAATTCATTAAGACACAATTATGTTATCTACCATGTTTTTCATTGAATAGAGTATTAAATAATAAGAGACGAATCTATATCATATATATTTTTTAATAATGTTAAATACTGAGAGAAGACATTTCCTTTTCATCAAATGGGTTTTGATTGAATTGTTACCCTTATTATAAGGGTTTTTTGTAACAGAATTTTCATTCATTGTGTTGGTCATCCTCTTGAGAATAAATTTTGAGTATGTTCTTCCATTTAATTATATTTTATTGTATTCTATTTATTTTGGTTAATTTTATATTCAACCACATAGTACATAATTTTTAAATGTTTTTTACTTGAAGGATTATTTTGCCCATAATATATATTGAATCCTCAAATCCCCTTTCATTGAGTTATATTATTTCATTATGAATTTCCTTAATCAATGATTTTATTTTCATATTATAATATTTTTTATGTTCATTTGTCTAACCATATCAGGAAAATATATTTTTATTGAAAAGAATGTTTCATTACTCATTTTATAATGTGAAGCTTGAACACAATATATTTTTAAAATAATAAAAAGTGGATTTCTATTCACATTCATATATATTTTCTTCAAATATTTTTTTCTCCATGATAGATTTTATAACATTTCAGGGATCCATTTTTGGATATTACTTATAAATTCCATTTTTTTCAAAATATGTTATGTCATGTTTTCAAAATTTACGATTGGGAGTTACTGAAAATTATTATTTTACATAAATGCTCAAAATATTTTAGAAAATGTCATTTTAATTTTTTCATATATTTAAAATATATTTTTTAAAATTTATAGCAAAATGTGGTTAATGTTTCATGATTTATCCTCTAATACATATATTTATTAGTTAGGGTATTGAACTTGTGATACCAAACAACTTTATTATGGATCCATTATTTTGTGATATTATTCAAATCATTGTTTTTAAGTTGTTTTTATTTATGTCAGCACATTTATATAATTTCATTACTATACTGGGGATACATTATTTAGGAATCATCCACATTATTTATCTTTAAGTATTATTATCATGTCACTCCAACCTTAACTTAACTATATACTCATTTTCATATAAAGTGTCAACATCTTATTTTACAAAATATATATTTCATGTTTCCCCCTAGAAAGAATTTATATCTATTAGATAGGAAAGTAATGAAATTATGGAACATTATTTACTAATAATTTAGGTTGATTATATATTTATATTCCTTATTTTTTATTATATAGATTTCCATTTTTTATTCAAGTACATGCTCTATAGAGAATTATATGAACTGACTTTTTTACTATAATGGTTAATGTATTGGACTTAATATAGTGATGTATTAGGAACATATTTTTATCTTCCCTTGATTCATTGATATCATTAATAAAAAAACATTAGTTATGGTGGATACCTTACACTATATAAAAATTGTCTCTTGGCAGAAGGCCTTGATACAATGTTTTGATATTTAGAATTAATCATTCCATAAATATTTTATTGTTAATTATGGTTATCCATGAATGATTTTATTATCAAGGATTTATTATTACATCAGTTTTTTTTCTCTGTAGAATTATTCATTTTTTACTCCATCCATATTATTCATTTAATTCTTATGCTTTTTATAGCTTCATTTATATGTTTCTTTTACTAAGAATTTGTGATCACCCCTTATTATGTTTCAATTTGCCCGGTTTGTGAAGAAAATTAATACACATGATATGTCTAATGGGATGGATTATGTGAAAATTTAATGGGAGATAATAAATACATACTATGGATTATGTATTTTATTATATAATAGAAATAAATTATTTTTCAACTAATGTTTTGTAATTTACTATAATATTTTTTACAAATTTTGTAAACCTGTAAACCTAAAAAGATCATTTAAAGGTAAGACATAAAATTATAATTTTTTTATTTTTCAATAAATTATTGTTACATGTAGGGTATTATGTTTGGTATCAAATCCTGTAGGTACAATATGTATATATATCCACATAATAGGGATTATGGGTCCAATGTGTCACCAAAACAGTGATTTAATAGTGCGTTGAATGTAACACCACTTGAAAAAGTAAGATATGAATGACTAATTTTTGTTTCACATTTAAAAAATGTGTAACTTCCTTTTTGGATCATTTTTAATAATAACTATATTTAAATGAATGCATGGACTATAGTACTTGCAGGTTGGGTGACCTCAAGAGATTACGATAGACCTACGAAGTCAAATGTCATTGCTCATGTCATGAGGGTGTGAGATCACTAAACAAACAAAAATTAATTAACAAAATCAATAGAAATAGCATAATTTTGTGAAACTTAATGGAAAAAACACACAAAAATCCATCTAATGTAAATGAATCCAAAAAATGATACTGTAAACTATGAAGCTAAATGAACAAGAACAAATAAAATTAACCAATGAACTTTTTAAACAATCTAAAAATACATCAACCATGTAACTCAATATATATTTTTAATTAATAAAATCCTCCTAGAAAATGGACGCATGAAACAATAAAAATTATAAATCAATGTACACCGTGTAATTAAATATCAAAAACCAAAAAATGAAAATAACCTTCTCAATCAGACAATTCTAAACCACAAATTCTAAAAACCTAATTTTTAGGAAACCATAAGTGCACTAAGAAATATACCCATCTTATTTCCCTAAAAAAAACTCACACGATAAACACCATTTACTTCCATAACCAAATTAATACCATATATTATTTATCATACATCCATAAAATTATTAATATAACACTAACATTATTGATCATGTTATTTTGTAGGAAATATCATGAGTGATAAGTCATATACCACAATCTATATGTCAAAGCCTCACTACACCACTAATAACTTGATTCTAACACATCACATAATCGCAAATGAACTCAAAAAATGACCATATATCAAAATGTTTTCTCCTTATAATGGAAAAACCATAAATTCAAAACCAATTGTCTATATATAAATTTAACATATCACAAATATATTGATATATTATATCAATATGAAACATAAAACACAAATATTACAATGTATGTGATATCATGAAGGAATAAACCTCAATAAGAAACTTTAAAATATCACACAGAACCCTCTTTGACATGTTAGGGTGAAATATGGGATAAAAATAGAATTAATGTTTTAAATTATATTTTTTTTGTCAATTTGTAAAGGATGCACAATATAAATGCAAGGTTCTATGGTTTATAAATTAATCATGGATCTATATATATTTTAACCCGAACCCAGGGTGCCTGATGTGGTTATACTATTTTTAATAACAATAAATTAACTATAAAAAGTTATGTTGTCTAATAAGTGTGGTTTATCCATGTAATACCTTCATATACCAAAGAATAGTGAATAAATTTGGAGACCCCCCTACACAATAATATTCAACCTTATACATCGAAAAACTCTTATATAAACACTCCCATAACCATCAAAAACATATATGTAAACATACAATATACCAAAAAACTTCTAAACGAATTATTAAATTCACCAATCACAAATCTTTTAAATTCGTTGGATCTCTCTCCTTACAATTCTTCCCACCTAAAATAATTTTCATCCAATAAAAATTAGTAACAATTGATACCATTGAATAATATTGAGAATTATTTGAATCACTATTATCCCCATTATCATTCTTCTCACCCATATAATTTTGTTTCACATATTGAGACACAATGCACCTTTTTTCATGAAATGAAAATTTCTACCCACTCTCAATATCAATGATTATCAGACATAGTCAAATTTTGTCCCAATGAGATCAATTACTGTAATCATACACCCCATTAATTGATATCATCAAAATATACCCTACTAAATGCTTCATCACACCATATATATTACAAAACCAATAATAAAGATGACCTTTTTATAAATAAAATTGAAAAAAATGAAAACTAGAACTCATAATGCACATGAAATCATGATGCATTATCCACCCAATGAGTACCAGTATCTGAACTATATTAAATATATTAAACATAAGATCCCAAACCAAGACATTATCTAATCACTACATTATATAAACAAATTTCCAATGAATCCTCATAGCTTTTTCACCAAGAGTGGATGACTTATCAATCGTATTACACATTAACAAAGTATCCCTGTTTTTGGATGTATAAACCATTTATCTCAAGATTGAGAAGATCATAACCAAATTTATCATCACATAAACTCTTCATTATAATTTAAATCCATATTAATCATTTTAAATTCCAATATCAGAATCATTTGAGGTCAACTAGTTCCACCACACTATAACTGTATACTTCCCAAGTAGTAAAATTTTAAAAAATGGAAAATCATTATTCCTTATCAACCAATTAGAAACTTGACCAATCTAAAATACCCCAATATACATATAATCCTAATTATTTTATAATAGTTAATATTATTGAATATAAATTATATAAATAACAATATATATTTCACAATGATAAAGTTCTCAAAATTTCCTTTGGATCCTCATAACGGTTTATTAATTTTATACTATTAACTATCCCCAACACTTCTTATAATTTTCTAACACTATACCAAGAAAACATACCGCCAAATATTATGTAAAAAAACATCCAAATGATGTAAAAAATAAATATTCAAATGAAAATCCTAAAACCATTATATATTATACCAAATATTACCTATTATCAAAAAATCACTACTCACCAATTGTAAATAATATTTATATCTAAAAATATATAGATAACATACCATCCATAAATTAAAATTTCGTGTAAAATAATATTTGTTATTTTATATATTCCTTAAACCATATTTTTTATCATTCTTTGGTTAGGGTTTTTATTAGGTTGTTTCTGGTGGATTGATGAATATTTTGGGAATTTTTACATGGTTCACAGTTGATGCATGTTTTTTTTAAACTGTGAACCCCCTAGTGAAAACCCTGAACGCCTAGACTATGGGTGTTCTCATCTCTGGTTCATGTATTGAAAAAACAAGAACCCACCAAGTAGAAAATGTATACCTTACAAGAGTGGTCCATAGTTATGGTGCGTGGTTTTCCACCCATGAGGCCCTTCCCAGATAACAGTTCACACGAGAATGCTTAATTCAAATAAAAATTTTAAAAATTATAGAACCTATATTCCATCCTCTTATCAAACCTAAAATGAGATATCTCTAAATACTTGGTCTCAGTGTCTTTCAAGTATTATTCTTATATCATCCAAAACATTTCCTAGGAGGACTGAAGTATGGTGGATCTCATTCAATCCCTATCCATTATGCGATTCCCCCCCATTATTTCTCTTTATCTATTTATTTATTTCCTCTATAGGGTTTATTATATCATCATGTGATTGATGTATCTAAACCTTATTGACTAGGATCTTGAATATTGGTCATATTTCTCAATCTCTATTTCTATTGTTCTTCAGTGTAATATCCCTATACAGGTGTTGAGTTTTTATACCGTGATAAAAAATAAATGGACCCATCAAGATTTTATATTTAATAGAAAAATATCATTTTATTGGTTATATTTTAGTTTCATTCAATTGAACTATGATTTTTTTTTGATGATTTGTAATAGTGTTTTGAATTTGATTAGAATTATTAGAAATACCCCCAAATCTAGTTGAATTAAAATTTTGGGCATATTCTCAAAATTTATAGAAATTGTAAATAGATTAGATAATTCATTTTAGAAAATGATTTAAATTATAAATATATTAAAATGCCTTGTTTTTATTTTTAAAATTAATGAATTAATGAAAAACCCATGTTTTAATTTTGAATGTGAATTTCCAATTGAAAAAAATTGTGGGAAATGGAATTTTGAATGATGATTGTGAATTTGAAATGAAATTATTTTCCCTTCCTCAAATTATTGATTAAAAACATGTGAGCCTAGGTTGTTAGTAGTTTTTTGGTATAAGAATTCAAGGATTTTCATTCCCAAAAAATGGATTGACGATTAAAATAACAAAAATGACCATGGTAGGGAAATCTTATTCCTAATGGGATTTTTATGTGTCCAAGTTGGCCTGAGTCTAAGGAATGTCTGTACACATATACCATGATCACTAATATAATAGTGTAAGGATCTAATGATTGGGAATAGTTGTACACCAGTTTATATGACCATGCTTCTTGTAGTGATTATTTGGATTTTTATTCCATTCATTATGATAATTTTCAGTCATAACTGCTGATTTATAAAGAAAATATTTAATATATTTCTTATTAAGAAATTGTTTGAATTTTTTTCCATCAATATAATGGTTAAAAAGTTTTGTTTTAGAAATTAGATTGTATCACCATTTTTGTTATATCTAACATTGAAAGCATGATTTGGTTTATTATTATGGAATTTTATTATACAACACATAGTGAGACCCCACTAGGCATTTATCTCATACCGTACCTTTGCTTTCAAAAGTTTGAAGATTATCTTCTACCATGTCCAAATTTAGGGAAAGCACCTCATAGAAGAGGTGAATAATCATGATCCTTTGGTCTTGTTGTTTTTGACACATTGGATGTTTTTACTGTTTAACACTGAGTTCTTTTATGATGTTATGTTTTTTGTTTTTGATAAACCTATTTTTCTTTTGGTACTTCCTCCCTCTGTATTTTTGATAATACTGATATGTATTTATTTCTTCATCAATTTTTGGAAAAACCATTAAAAATTTTATCTTGTATGATGATAGGTTATATTCTTCAACCTGTGAGAATTAGTAATTCCCTTGAAGAAATGTTTTTCAGATTCATTTTTAGGGTATTAGGTTATCTGGTCCAATTCCTGATAAATTTGTATCAAATGTGCAGGTTGAACATATTTTTGTGATGTTAGTATGAAGTTGATATATTTTATTGGGACCTTGGAGGTAGTAATGACTTAGTTTTTAGAAAGATCTCATCCTAACAATCCTAAATTTAGCGTGGGTGGATTAGGAAAGGAATGTTGAGGATAATTGTAGTTTCTTCCCTTTTTTTGATTTGGATAGATAAAAAACCAAAAATTGTTTCTTTTTTGATGGAATTAATTTCCCTATTTCTAATGTTAGTGTTCTTATTTAAGTAATATTTTAATGTCATTAATGTTGTTTTATGACCTCGTTTATCATCATGCCTCCAATAATATATGTGAACATGATCCTGGTTAAAGATGTTGATAAACCACAAAGAGAAAATACTCCCATGTACCACAATCTCATTGAGATTATTGTGCTTGATTTCTAATCTTAGGGACATGCACCTTCCCCTATTACTGTTCAAGATTTAGTTATGGAACCATAGAGTGATAAATTATGGAATCATGCTCAAGAGTTCCTCCACTAGAATCCACCAATACTAAAATAGTCATCATGATGTCGATGATTGGCTGATAAATATTGACCATTTTTTAGTGCTAGGAAACATCTGATCCAATCAAAGTAAAATATGCCACCTTTATAATGGATAGACCTAGAGTAGATGGTGGGATTCAATAGTGGTGACAAAAAATAATGATGTTTTTGGGAGGAAGGAATTTAATGTTCTTTTCACTATCCAATTATATCCATAGACTATGGTTATGGTTATGGTAATAGAGTTTTTCAAACTTGAGTCATCTGACTAGATCGTGAATGACTAAGTGAATCACTCTATCATGATTATGTAGATTTCACCTAAGATTTTATTAAATGACAATAATTAGGAAGAATGGTTATTAATGGGATTTCGATCTGAAATTCATCATTAGGCGTTCTTGTTGAATCTTTCCTCTTATGATGATATACTAAATTTGGTGTTGATAGTTGAGATGGACCTCCCTAGTATGTCAAGGATAATGGGAGTTCCTTTTTCTCCAAGTTACTATTCTATGAGTCCCCATAAGGGCAATTGAATATGTGATGTGTGTCATTGTTTTTATCACTACAAGGTTTCTTCCATACATGTTACAATGTCTAGGAGTGTCCCCTTGACTTACTTTCAGTGAAGAAACCCTAGGAATTCTAAATTGGTTTTCATTGAGGCCCCCAATATATGAAATTCATATGGATACTTAGGTCACTTTTAGATGTTCTATAACATCTTTAATTCTCCCCCTAGAAGAACAATCACATCATAACCAAGAAGTACTATAGAAAAATTAAATGCATAAATTTATAAGGGGATTAAAACATATGAATCCATAATAATGATTATTCACATAGTGGAAGAGTCTCTAGAGGAATATTATATAGTTCCAGTGACTGTGAGTGGTACCATCACTATTTCTCCATTCTTAGTGACTACTGTATTTGATACTCATGAAAATAATTCGTTTAAAATAAACCATATTATTATTTTTATAAATCATCCCATGGAGATTTTATCAAATGCAATGGATATTTATACACCCCTCATAGATAAGGGATGCCAAGGTATTCATTTCCCTACTTGTTTTTTCTTCTCATCATACGCTGATATTATAGGGGATTTTCAGAAAAACAACATGAATCATCATTATATCATTTTTAGATGGATTAACCAATTTATAACATATCCCAAATTGATATTTATCTTCAGTGGGTCTCCTTGACCACACTTGATTGGTTTTTTCGTATATTTACTTGAGAATGGGATCTGTGGTTTAGTAGAGTTGGGTTAACTTATCCAGATTTAAGGAATTCCATTTCAGTGTTTTATTTCGACCTGGTCAAGAATATTTTATTAATTATCTCCCTATAGTTATTATAGAGTTTCTGTATGAGTTTATTTCTGACTCCTCTATATTTCCATCAGTTAGGTAGTTAGAGTTATCTATTGATTTAGTACCTTGTATTTATCCTATATATATTCCTAATTACTTTATGGAACCAACTAAAATGGGCGAGTTAAAGACTCAATTGAATGATCTGTTAAAGAATTGATCTACATTCCATACTATATTACTTTAGGAAGAACCTGTTCTTATTTTTAAGAAGATTGATGGAACACTTCATCTACGTGATGATCCTCAGAAAATAAATTGAGTTTTAGTAATGAAAAAGTGTTCATTAACTTAGATAGATGACTTTCTTGAATAGTTGTAAGGGGTGATGTTCTTCTCTGAGACTGATCTTCATTCTAGTTATCACCAATTGAGAATAAAATAATTTAGAATTTAGAAAACATCATTTTGGATAAGGAATGAAAATTATGATTATCTTCCAATTCCATATGGTCAAACCAATTATAAAATAGTATTTATAGGTTTGATGAAAAAGATCTTCCATGAGTTTCTTGATAGTATGTTATTGGTCTTTTTTGAGGATATCCAAGTTGAGTCTAACTCCGAGGAGGATCATGTGAGTCAGCTAAAAGTTGTGTTGGAATTGTTGAGGATTCACCAAATTTATACAGAGCTATCAAAATTTTAATTATAGATTTATTATTTGATCTTATTGGGATAGGTTGTCTTAGAACATAGTTTCTCAGTTGATCTTGAAAAGTTGAAATATGTTTTCATGTGGGAGCAAGAACATTATGTTTTTGAATTTTAGGGAATATTGGGATTAGTTTTTCTTATATTTTTTTATAAAGGATATATCAAATTTAGTTACTATAATGTCCAGTCACACTTGCAAGGGATTTTGAATTTATTGAAATTATAAATTTTGGAGTTCTTTTATTGAGTTGAATCTTATTTAAACATCTGCGCTGGCGTTGAGTCTTCTAGAGGCGGAGTAGGGCTATGTGGTCTTTATTGAAACATCAAGTTCATTTGAGTACAACATACCATTCACATATGGATGTTGAGATAGATATTGATATAAGGATTATTGAGGATAATCTATGTGCATGTGTCCTTGATTTCGGTGGGTCTTGGGATGAACATTTCATAATTTTTTAGTTCACTTATAACATTAGTTACCAGTATGTGATTAGAATGGATATGTTTGAGTCCTTATATGGTTTAACATCTAAATCCCCATTGTTTTAGTCAAATATTAGTGAATGTTCCTTTGTTATAAGGAACATAGCCTAGGATAAAACAATAAAAATTCAATTTATTTGATATAGAATTTTGATGAAACAATGTGGTATAAATCATATGTAGTTTGTCATCATAAAACATTAGAGTTTTCATTTGTTGTCTAGCTTTTCATAACTGTTTCCCCTCCTTTAATTCATTGATGGATTTGGTGGGAAAAACTATTTCTAGAAATTTTGTGCGACCTTTTGATGTTTTTGAGTAAGTGGGGAAAGTGAATTAACAATTAGTACTACTGTCATTGTTGAAGTCAATACATATTGTGTTCCATTTTTTGCATCTGTGAAGCATCCTTTTGATCTAACCCATGTTCTATGATAGAGTGAACTTGATGTGGATCCTGATTTATCAATGAAAATATATCTATTCATGATATTCAATTATTAGAAAAATTTTCATTGTGATAGAAATAGACATTTTGGTCAGATTTTTATGGATGTACATTTTTGATACACATGAGACTTGGGAGAGGATCTCACAAATGATAGATAAATCAGCTCATCATTTCGATATGGAAACTTCTTGACAAGTATTTTGCAGAAAGATAGTTTCTACGGATGGGAGGATATAACATCATGTTACTGGTTTTTAGATAATCTACGAACCCTCTTTTTGATCATTTTTTGTTTGGGGTTTTACTCATGTTTTTTAGGATGGAATGTTGAAATTTTTGGACATTTATAGGTTGTTCATAGTTGTTTTATGGTTTTTCCAAAACATCCTTCACCCCAGTACAAACTTTATATCAACAGATAGTGATAGTTTGAACGGTTGTTGTCAGGTATGAAAAATCATGTTCCCCCTAGTAAAAACCATGAATCCCAGTAAAGGGGAGTGTGTTTGAGATTATAGTTTAGCTAACTAAGGATCCCATGCCGAAGAATCACATGGATGAGAATTTTTGATTCTGAAAAATATTTAGAAAATTATTGAACCCCTATTTCATTCCCTTATAAACCCTAGCTCAAGGTATCTTGAATTAATAGGTCTTTGAGGCTCTCAATGACCCTTTTTGGATCCTGCAGACCTATTATGGGTTGGAGTGAAGAGTTATCGATCTTGTTTGATACCTCTTAAGTAAGTGATTATCCTCCTCTTATTTCTCTTCCAATATTTTATTTTTTCATTATAAGGTTTTTTTAGTCAATCACATGATTTATGGATCTAAATTATTTTCATTCAGATCATGAATATAATTTTAATTTTTTGATCTCCAATTATATCATTCATTATTGTAAAACCCCACTTTGATTGTTGAGTATTGATATCGTGATTAAAGTTAGGTTTTTCCATTGAGATTATCCAAATAATAAACTATAGAATTTGTTTATTTTTTTTAAAATTTCATTCAATTAAAATATAAAAATACAATTTGAGTTGATTTGGAATATTGTTTTGAATTAACTTGTAGTTTTTCTTAAAATCCCCAATTACAATTGAAATTCAAATTGGGGAATTTTTTTTGAAATTAAAGAAAATTGTAAATTGATATGAGAATTGATTTTTGAAAATGGGATAAATGGAATTCCTAAAAATATATGTTTTTTTATTTTTAAATTGCATTAATTGATGAAAAATATATTCTTTGGTTTCAAAAGTGAATTGTAATTTGAAATGGAAAAGTGGGAAATTTAATTGTGAATGATTATTATGATTTGAAATGAAATGATTATCCCATTTTCAACTAACTGATTGAGGACAAGTATTATTGTGTAGTTAATGGGTTATTTTGGAAAAGCATGATTTGATGGTTATTCCCTAATAACACATTGATGATTACAAATATAGAGATAACCTATTTTGGAATATATTTTCCTCAATGTGATTTTTATGAGTCCTAGTTGGCTTGAGGCCGAGGGACATCTATACACATATTCCATGAATACTGATATATGAGTGCTAGGATCCTATGACTGGGAACTATCATAACACAGGCCAGATATACATTTTTTTTGTTGTAACTATTTTTATATTTATTTCATTTATTACAATACATCTTTCTTTCTATTATATTAATTATGTAATCTATATTTTTATAAAAATTTTGTAATGAAATGTTTTGAATTTTTTTATCATGTGAAAGGAAAACATGTTTTATTTTAAATATAAAATTGTATCTACATGAATTTTAATCTAATATTTGAATTTTGGTATGGGTTATGATAATGTAATCTTATTATGGAACACTTGGTGAGACCCTAATGGGATTTTAGCTAACAACCTTCTTTTTTTGTTGGGAATTTGTAGATTTCATTCTGCCAAATCCATGAAAATGGAAATATCCTCTTCGTGGAGGTGGGTGTTCTTTATCCTTTGATCATTGAGTTTTGTGAACCTTAGGATGTGTCTCTTTTCAAAATTTCACTACTTTTACGGTATTTATTTTTTATTTTTGGATATACAGTTATTATTTCACATATTGCCTCCCTTTTGAGTTTTGAGAAAGCTAATAAGAATCTATTTCTTCAATTGTTTTGTGTAAAAATGATTCCCACTTTTATCTTATATGATGATAGATGCTATTATAAACCCCATTGGTACTAGAAAGGACCATTAGGATATGTCAGAATCACCTAAGTGAATCGAGATACCAAGGCATCCAGGACGGTTCATGACAATTCAATAGTTTGTCCCATTATATATCCACATACATACAATAAACCATTATTATTTGAGATTTTATTCTATTTAAATGATACATTAATTATATTACATAATAAAACTAAATATTTAAAATATTATACTATATAAAATCCTAGTAAATTAGATGACACATTGAACCCAGGTATCTTGGTAAAAACTGAACAAAATAATGAACTACTCTTGTTTATTCAAACTATTAATTTATTAAGTCATAAGGTAATTCCAAAATATGTAAAAACATTACCCATGAAACTAAATACAAGAATAAAACACTTCATAAAACTATGAAACAAATTTTTAGTTAAATAAATAATATATTTTCCTATTACAATATAATGAAAAAAATATTTTCTGAAAATATTTTTATTTAATAATAAAAATAAAATACAAATTATTTCTCACCAATACATATCCTTTGAATCCTAAATTTACTATAGAGTATTTGAACAAAATAGTGTTCCATGTTCCAAACCATCAATAAAATAATTATTTCTACAAAAAATATGTTTCCAATAAATCCATGATGTATCCCTCTCTATCTCATGTTATCCCACATGAGAAATACCAAACATCAATAAAATTTCCTATATCCCTGGAAAACCTAAAATCCATCAAAAAAAATACCATACAAGGAAATAAAACTAAACATAATTACTAGAATTCGAGTTTCATTGAAAAATAATTATATCATCCATAATTAAAAAAACATTTATTTAATTCAAATCATTATTTTTTCAGGTAGCTCCTTGGGAATAATCATTTTTTGACCCCTTATAAAATCATTTTGAATTCCAAAAACCCCTAAATCAAAAAAATAAAAACTCATGTTCGAATACATTTTAAATGATAATTATTTATAAAAATATTATTTTATAAAACATTTATGTTAGTTAAGTAATTAAATTATAAAAAATAGAAAATTTTAAACCCTTCCCATTCAAAGGGTTTCAAATAAAACAACTAATTTTTAATCCCATAAGAAAATACACCTATTTAAATAATATTTTATTATCAAATTTTTTTTTCAAAAACACCAAAAAAAATTAATCTCATATCATAGGTGTTACCCATAACTATTAATTTGATAAACTATCTCTATAAAACATGATCCCCATGGAATTTTATAAAATCCATAGATGACACATATAATTTTTCAATCATCCATATAAGCTCTAAAAAATACAATAGAAAAAAATCATTGAGAAAACAAAATACATTTGGTCACAAGTTTTAAAATTGAATACACACATTCAAAATTTTAAATTCACTATTTTCTGAAATAATATTAAATAAGTCAAAACATAAGTATATTTTTTCTTATTATGAAAATTCAAATTTTTATTAAATTAACAAAAACAAACACTAATAAAAAATATATAAAACCAATCTTTATGGTTATTGAAAAACATGTTCATCCATTAATGCTTTTGAAAATATCTATTAAAAACACAAAATGATATCAATTTTTCAAACATATTGAAAAATATATCATATATTCAATTTTTAAAACCATTTCTAACATAAATATTTCAATAAAAATAATCTTATTTTATTTAACTAAATAACAGTTATGGAATATCTTTTTATGAAAAATATTCTTTTTAAAAAATGTTTATGTAACAACATTAAAAGTAAAGGATACTTTTAAACACTCAAATGGAAAAATGATATGTATTAAAAAACATCTCCCAAAATAATTAATACTCATATCTTACAAAAATAGAAACATTGACAAATATTTATCATTAATTAATGAATAGTTTTCCTATTTCTATACATTGAATTATGGACTAATGAATATTTTAATGTTAAATTCATTTTATGATTTTATAGAAATAAAAACTAACACGTTATACAAGTAATGAATATATGCTAATGTGAAATACAGACTCATGTAAAAACTATTATGATAATAACCTATCAATTTACTTAAAAATTAAAAAAAAACAATCCCCTATCATAACTATATACACAAAATAGTTATGTCATTCCCAGCGATTTCGTAATTTTACCATAGTGAATATTCCAAAAAAATAAATTTATTTAAAAGGAAATTCACATTCATTTGAGAAATTAAGAAATACTTTTTATAGATACCCCATCTACCATGAATACATTAAATGAAAACTTAATTAAATCCCGAGCGTGGTAGTGACTGATTTATATAACAAAAAAAAAATCATATTCCTCATTGACAAAGACACTTAACTTGACAAAACCCAAAAAAACTGAATCTCTTTTATTTAAACAATATTTCAGGTTTCCAAAAATCCCTATAAATTCATATATAACTATATATATGTTGATTCACAATTTATTTTGTTACCTCACATGTTCTGACATATGAAATATCCATTTCAACTACACACCTGTCAAACTAAATTAATACTACTAGTGACACCCCTACCCAGTCTAACCACCCAAACCTGATCCAAAGCTAGGTCAAAATCATATGTCACCCGTGTATCATTTCCCTGACCTCAAAAGGATCTAAAAATAAAAATTTAGAACCATTGTAAACCATAGATAAATCACATATAGATCCTTACCATTAAAATATAAATCCATATAAAATAGTACTTAGTAGAAATCAGGAATGAGTAATCATACCAAAGAATTATATAATTATAATACCTATAAAATTAATTCCTCCACTATAAGTAAAATGCATAATAAAAAAATCCACACTTTAGTTAACATTAATTTTATTCCACTAGCCTCTACTTGGAAACCCATGTTATTTCATCACACATATCAATGAAATGATCCCAAAAACCCATAAATCAAAAAATATTACCTATACAGTCACCATAGTTTCTTTGAATGTGGTTATAAAAAGGCCTAGTATTAATTCCTTGAAACTCCCCCTATAGAATAACCTTAAGAAAATCAATCTATCTAAAAATAAATTTTATTAATCATACTCAATCCCCATGAAATGTTTATAAATACACATTAAAAATAAATTATATTACGTAATTCCACATTATACATGTAAATTATATTAATAAGTTCACATATAAATTTAAAAATTAATCCAAATAAATCAAAATTAACCATCAATAATAACTCATTACTAAATCAATCAATTATTTTAACTCTAATAACCAAAGATGAGGGAACCAATAAACAATTAGTAATATCTTGGAATGGGTTCCACCATATTTTCAGTGAAAAGACACAAAATTTCACTTTATCATTCCTAAAAAGGACCCTACACTAATTAAGAAGATTACAAACTCATCGCCTCAATATGAGTAATAATGTCCCCAAATTGAAATGAAAATTTGAAAAAGTTAGATTTATTTCCACATAAATTATAATAAAAAAATATCAATATGAATAACAATAACCTATGAACATCCTGAAAAAAACCAATAAAACACCCAACCCATTCTCATCAACGAAGACACCAAATTCAATCAATCCTAAAACTCAATCAAAAACCACAAATAACAAAAAATGTACAACTAATCAAAAAACCCAAAAACAATTATATGAAGCTCACTTCACTAATACAAACCCCATAAAACATTGAAGAAACATAATTTTCATAATAATAACAATTTAGAACAATCATACTCAACATCATAAGTGATTAATAAAAATAAAAATCCATGAATCTACTTAACATGCCCATTACAAAAGAAATATGAAAAAATAAATTTTTTATGAAACCACCAACACACATATACATCCAAAATTATTTTTATACCAAAGAAACTACAATAATATGATCTTGACATACTTAGGCATTACATTACATTTTCATAATTCTAAAAACATTATGATAACATATTACCAATGACCGTACTAGTATAGTGAATTTTCTAACATAAAAACATTAACATAAGTATATAAAAGGGATACATCATCTCCCACAAGGATATTTATGACTATCACCATTCTTACACACATCAAACATAATAAAAATATTTTTAAATTAGGGAAGGAAACACAAAAAGGGGAAAGATCAAATTCTCAGTAATGGTAATCAAGGGATACCTATAATCATATACATGAGCATATGGTATAAGAATGTGGTCATGAAAATAAATGATCACCCCCTTCATATCAAAGTTCATAAAGAGGAATCATGTAATAAATAAAGGAAATTAATAATTCATGAATCATAAGGAAATAAAGGAAATAAGCCATGAAATCATAACATAATAATAAATAATGAAAATTTGGAAAACACATTGGCACATAATATGATTTACCATAGTAGCCAAGGCCATACTTCCATGACCATCTTAGTGGAAAAAGTTTTTTTTATTAAACTAGGTATACCCTCGTTCAATCCCTATATCACTAAACTGGGTAATACCACATTCCATCCTGGTATTGTTAAACCAGGTAAACACCCATTATAGACTTATATTACTAATCTGAGTTCATTTTTCATTCTATCCATGTCTATATCATGAGATACAAATCGTTACCCAATGTATTGGAGAGAGATTTAGGTCACACCCTTCTCATAATGAAATCATACATACATTTTACACTAGATCATACATAATCATATAATAACCATTAAAATTAAATGAGTATTATAAACATGTAACCAAATCATAACCTATGGAAAGAGATATGTTTAACAATAATTTCCTCATAAACATATCCTATAAAAATAAGTGGGTTTCCGAAACATATAAACCATGAATGTGAAATGGGTTTTATAAACATCACCCCATCCAAACATAATCCAATCAAAGAAATAATAATAATGGAAAAATTAAATAATTTACCCATAAAATCTTGAGTAGAACCAATGGATGTTATCTTAAATGGAAAATAAATTTAAAACTTCTTTTAAAATCAATTCTTGAGGAAAATATCCTTTCTTCTTTGCAAAATGTTTTTTACAACATGAAACCTTTTGAAAAACTTTTTATTTTAAAATATATTTAAAATTTATAAAGGATGATTTGAAAACAATAAAACCTTTTTTAAATAATATTTTATTAAAAATTATCTTTAAGGATCCATCGAAATCATTTTTGAAAACATTTTTGAAGACACTGTGTTTGAATACTAAGGATTTCCTACTGAAGAGAGAGATAATAAAATTTTACTTAATTAATTATATTAAGTATGAAGGAGTGAAAAAGTTACTAAATATTTATTATATATTGAATAAAAAATTTATAAGTAATCTCTTGAGTTTTCTTGAGATATGTATCATAATATTTCATCAATAGAAGCATAAACATAGACACCCTTGAAAAAAAATGAGATTGCCTCAATAATCTATTATAACATGGTAATGTGGATTCATACTCTCAATTGAAGAAAAGGAAATTACGTGAATCTTAAAATACCATGAATATAATTATATTCTTTATATAATATGTAAAATGTATGTATATACACCTTCAATTTTTTTACATGAATAAAAAAACATGAGTCTCAAAGAAGGCAAATTGTGACAAAACTATTTTACCAATTTGGTAAATTTCAAAACATAAAAACCTAAAAAGAAATTTATAAAACACAATTATATTAAATATTTTATTGATAATAAATAATATAATTTACTCCAATTTTGGTAAATATGATCATTTATGGAATATTTGGGATTAGATCATTCATTTGAAAATTTGATGAAAATTCAAGTTTTACCCTTTAAAAATTATCTATTGCATTTTGAAAATAAATAATTTTATTTGAACTACTTGAACTTAAAAGTTTTTAAATTTTTTTTTGAAATAATTTTATTAAAATTTTATTCAGGACATTTTAGTTTAATCATTAATTTGGTTGGTGAAAAAGGGCCATGATTTCAAAGATTGGATGGACTCGCTAGATTAGACATTTTTTCTCTATTTTGGCCATAACTTCTTTATATGTTCTTGAATTAGGCCCAAATTTTGAGACGATATATAGGAATCATTTTATCACAAATCAGACTTCCGCAAGGACAACTGTTTCACTCGTTTTGGTGGTCTAATAGGTAGTGAAATATGGATTAATTTATTTGGCCGAATTTCTCTATTCAGACTTGAAACCTCATTAATCCTAAACTCCCTAAAACTATATAAAATTGGTGTTTTTATCATTTTGAGGGGTTGGGACGTGAATTAGGAAGTTTGGGGAGAGTATAAGTGGCTTCAAACCAATTATAAAAGATTATAAATAAGGGTATCTCTTGAAGCAAGGATCCCATCGTCGACGCCTTCTTCTTCTTCTTCGCATTGTAATGTTTATGTTTGCGTAATACACTTCTTAGATAAAAATTAATTTCTTCTATTTTATTCTGTTACATTAAATTTTATTTTTCTATTAATATTAATATTTGGGTTGTAATTTTAGTGTATAAACAATATGGGGTTATTCCCTTTATAAACCCTTGCAAATGAAAAACATTTCAACGATGACTACACCGTTAATGAAAGAGTAGTTCTTTTTACTAATCGATCATCCTATATATTTATTCATTAATTTATTTTGAATCAATGAGATACTGTAATTCAGTTAATATTATCCAATAATTTAGTTTTAAAATTATAATAAACTAAGTATAAAATTTAACAAATTACACAAAAATACGCGAGGTGGAGAATTTGTGTAAATTGTGACAGAAAAAACATAATCGGTTAAATAAGACCATGGAAGATAATTTTATAGGGTTAAAATAAAATCCCTAAGCTCAATCAATCCTTATTTCTAGAGTGGATATGTGCTATAATTAACTACTGATTATAATCTAACCTTATAACATCAATAAAATTAAGGTATTGCGATTTCATGTTCAGAAGCTATCCTAGGGTTTATGTAATTTCATATTTGTGGTTAAGTTAACTCTCATAGGGTTCGAGGGTTAAGAAATTTGGGGATCATAATTTAGTGAATATTAATTTAAATGAAAATTATTAATAAATAAATTAATAGGTATTGTTAGATCTGTTAGGCATGGTGAAATAATTTCTAAAAAACCACCTTCTTGTTTTGTCTTTTTAATCGAAATTCATTTCAAAAATAAAAACAAAATAATGGAATATTCCTCCAGAAAACTTATTCTTGTTTTATAAATTATAAAAAACCCCCCAAACATTCAATTAGTATGTTTAAGTTATTTAAACTTTATTTTAAAAATACATTTAATATGTTGTCTTAAATTATCTCCTCCTTTGACAATGAACTTTGGTCAGCCCCTTTATTGCCCCAAAATAACATGAAATTGAACATCATTTTAATGCAACCACGATAGCGCCTTTTATAAATATAATAAAATTTATATGTAAATACAAATAAATTAAATTATAATATTCATTTAATACTATCATGGGTAGTACAAACACCACACAAAAAGTAATGAGTGGAGACCATAACATGTATCTCATAGAAATAAAATGTGACATGAAATCCCCCTTACCTTGAGTCTTGACTCTTGTTGTACTTATTAAAAAAACATGTATAATAAATATAAATTTATTATACATATTTTAAAATATTATATTATTATATCTAATACCATATATGTCTTGATTATGACTTTATATTACCCACTTTTTCACAATCCAATGTTAAGGTTTCACTTCAGATAACATTTTCTTTGTTCTAAAAATGTTTCTTAATTTGTAATATCATTTGTCCTTATACTTATATAATGATTAAAAAATGTAAAAAATTATATAAATATCATTTATATATTTTATTTTTTGATAATAATAAGAAATATAATATATATTTATCAAACAGAATACACCGTTCATAGAGAGGGTAATCCGTACGTATGCATGAACGCTATTTCCGTTTAATTTATATAATGAAAGAAAGTAAGTAAAACACAAATATAATTATATATATTTATAACAATTATATTAGATTTATTATATCATAAATTTCATTTATATTTAGTAAATCTATTCGTAATACATTTCAAGTAATGTATGGACGAATCACATCGCTTTTAGGGGGTGGTAGCCCACACTTCCTCAAGCGAAATTATCGTATGAACACACAATGGATAGTATAAATATGTGTTTTGTTAAATAGTTATTTAAGATTAAATAATTATTAAATATTATATTTATCAAATATAAATAGAGTTTCCATCATAATGGCCACCATGAGAGGTGGTAATGGAAAATTGAATAATCATCATTTAGAGAGGTATTAGTCTTCCTACATGTAAATAGTATGTTCATTTCCCATTAGATAGATGTTTGTGTAAGTGAAGGTATAACTATTAACATAAAAACGTGCCATTATATTTATGATAATTTAGTTTTTATATTATCATGTAATAAGATGATTTGAGGGAGTGGATAAAGGAAATAAAAGAAATGAGTTTGAGGGAGGCTGTTACCTCTTGACTGGGTAATTCCTTTTGGTTTCATCCAAAAGGCTTACTTGGATTGATATCTACACAAGGGGAGGATTCAAGGTAGAAGGAAATTATTTTGGGTAAATAATTTGGAAGATTTTGGCTAAACCTAATTAGCTTTATAGGTGGGATGAAGTGGAAATGAATGAGGACTTTTATATGGGGGCTGAAATCTCTTATATTATTTAAAAAGAAAGGATCCCCACCCTTGTTTTATTGATAGTGGTTAAATAATGGTTCAATGTTGATAAAATGGAGTATATGATCCAAATATTTACATACAATTTTCTTTGGACAACTGTATAGGTCGTTTTTAGTCGTAGTGTTATGGTTTAGTCCCTTATTATTCATAATTTAACCAAAAGTTTCGTAATAATTTTTTAATTAAATCACTAATATTTTCAGTAAAATATAATTTTAACCTTATTATGCCTTAAAATAATTATTATTCCAACTATGGAATAAAAATTTTCAAATTTCAATCACATAAGTTGCAGAAATTATTTTAAAATTTATCACGTATTCGGGTTGACAATGCTGGTTTTTAGAGAAACAAAATACCAAATTATTCCTAGTTATTTTTATCCAATTTCAATGTGAAATTGGTTCTAATTACCAAATTTGGTGAAATTTGTAAAATTATAATCTAATTAAACTTTTAAAATAAATTAAAATATAATTTCTCCTTATAAAAAAATTAAATGAAAAAGAAGTTTTGAGTTAAAATTCGATATTTTGCACGATTAACCCTAAAATGAAGTTTCTCAGAGAAATCCTAAATAATTTCCCAAAGATAATTACAAAATTTTAAATTCAAAAAATTAAATTTATTTAATCATATTAAATTTCAAAATTTTTATAAAATTAATTAGATTAATTTTTACAAAGGGAAATTAAAAAGCATATATTTGAGAAAACAATATTTTTAATCATAAAAGTAATTTTAAAAAAATTATATCTTTCAATATCAATATCTATTATTTATTTAAAACCAACTCAAACTATATTTTAAAATAATTTAATAATATTATAACTATTTTTAGCAACTATGTTATAATCATCCCATTTAAACAATTATAACATTAAAATGATGTTTCTTAGAAACTCTGGTATCACGTGCAATGTACACCAATTCGATGTTTCATTTTACATATACCATGTATATAATGCATGAAATGAATGATTTAATATGTCCATTGAGATACATAAATGAAAATTTTAATCAAAAACAATGTTCCATAAAATCTCATGGTGTTACATTCTTCCCCCCTTTAAAATTAATTTCACCCTCAAAACTCAAAATTCTATTAGAAACAAATGATGAAACTTATAATTCATCAAATAATCATGTTACCTTGTATATTCTTATAACAAGTTATTTCTATAGAAAAATGTGACAAGGTGAGTTGTCCTTTCTCATAGAAATTTCTCCGTATGGTCTATAATTTCAAATGGTTTCTCCTCATATGAATGATCCGGCTTCAACGGTATGACCTCTGAGTTGAGTACATGTGAACGATCTGGTATGTACTTACTTTGGATATATACATGTAACACATCATAGACATTATAGATATTTGGAGGAAGTTCAAAGTGATATTCTACTATCTCAATATGATCAATAATCTCAAAGGGACTAGTATACATAGGTCTTAGTCTCTCTTTCCATCTGAATCTCATAACCTTCTTCAAAGGAGAGTCATAGAAACACCTTTTCACCAACATAAATTCTTGATAACAATTGTGGTTATCAGCATAATTTTTCTATCAACTCTGAGCTACCTTATTATGCTGCCAAATGGATCTAACCTTCTCTTCCATATCCTCAATGATCTCAAGTCCCAATAGATTTCTTTCCCAAACTTCATCAGAGATTGTTGGATTTATACATTTATTCCCATAGATGGATTCATAAGGTACCATATAAATACTTGAGTGAAATCTATTGTTGTATAAAAACTAAACTATAGGAATGTGTTGATCCCAACCATGTTTGAAATCTAGATAACAGGATCTCAACATATCCTATAGGGTTTGAATTGTTCTTTTAGACTGACCATCTGTCTGAGGATGGGAAGTAGTGCTGAAACTCAATTCTCTATCATGTAGCTTTTTATGAATTTACCAATAATTTGAGGTAATACTCATATCCCAACATAATAAAAAGGAAAGTGGTACTCAATGATTCCTTAACACTTCTTTAATGTATATATTGGGATGAATATCAAAAGATAAATCATCTATAACAGTAATGAAGTGTGCTAAAATAGTAAGGAAATCGACTACCACCCATATAGAATTAAACCCTTCAGAGTTTTTGGGTATTTCAATGATAAAATCCATAGTGAGTTTCTCCCATTTCCATTCAAGTATGAGTAATGGATGAAACATCCCTTTAGACTATGGTCTTTTAGACATAAATTTCGGGCATACCATTAAAAAAGACATAAAATCTGAGATATCTTTCTTTATTCCATCCCACATGAAATATTCTTTCAAATCGATATAAATATTCATACTTCCAATATGAATAGATAATTAAGATCTATGAGATTCCTCTAATTGATCCCTTTTGAAATCTAGTTTGGAAGGAACACATACATGGTTACCGAACCATATTATTCCATCTTGATCATGGTTAACTCAGGAACATTTCTAACTTTATTTTGTAGCTCTACATCTTCCTTCTTCACCTCATTAACCATCACATGGATAAAGGGTTGAAATTTATTCAATAAAGTTATTATTTTTCCCCATCCTTCAATATTTCGAGATCTTTCCTTTGAAAATATGGAAATATATGTCTTTTGTGAACCAAATCATGAATAAGCTAGCATTATCCTTTTGAATTAAGTAAGCAGCCACCATGTTCTCTTTCCCATGGTGGTAATGTATTGATAATTAATAATCAATTATTTGATCCAACCAGCTTATTTGAAACCTTTTAAACTCCTTCTTTGTTAATATATATTTCAGAATTTTATGAACAATATATATATGAAATTTTTCAACATAATTATAACTGCACTATTTGTTTAATGAAAAAATTACTGCTACTAACTCCAAATCATTAATTGGGTAATTATTCTCATGAATGTTCAACTATAGTGAGGCATAAGATATAACCCTATTATTCTTCATAAGAACACATCAAAATACATTCTTGGATTCAACAATATATATTAAAAACCCATATACACTATAGGGTAATGTAATCATAGGTGTTTTAAGGAATCATTTCTACAATTCCATGAAAGTTTCCTCACATTCGTCTATCTAATGAAACTTGACTCATTTCCAAATTAACATGGTCAAAGGATTAGATATTATTGATAATTTATCCAAAAAATATTGAAAATATCCAGCTAAACAAAAAAATCTAGAGATCATAGTCACTACGGTTAGTCTAGAACAACACCCAATAGCCTCTGTTTTTTTGGATCTACTACTATACCATCTCTTGAGATTATATGACACAAAAATCAATAATTTTGTAGTCAAAATTCATAATTTGTAAAATTTTCATATAGTTTCTCCATCCATGGAGTCTTTAGTAAATTTATCATGTGGTATTCATTATTTTCCATGATCATTGAAGAGAAAAGAATATCATATATAATGACCACCAAAAATTGATCGATGTAATCTCTAAAGACTATATTCATTAAATCAAAGATGATAGTAGGGGAATCAGTATGACCCAAAGGCATCACTATATATTTTTAGTCACCATACATTGTAAGAAATTCTGAATAGGGTATATCCTCTTTCTTGAACCTCAATTGATGATATCCATAATGAAGGTCACATTGTAAAAGTATTGACCTCTACACAGTTTATCAAACAAGTAATCAATATGGAGAAGAGGTTGATTTTTCATGATTATAATCTTTTTCAATTCCGGATAATCAATGTAGAGTCACATTGATTCATCAATATTTTCCAAAAAAGAACGGTTGCACCTCAAGGTGACACACATAGACGAATGAATGCCTTTCCAATGTTTTCTTTGAGTTTCTTATTCAATTCCTACAACTCAATTTATCTCATTCTATAAGGATTCTTTGAAATTGGTGTGGATCTAGATATGATTTCTATTGAGAAATCAACTTCACGTTTTGATGGAAGGCTAGGAAACTCATTTGAAAAGGCATCCAAAAAATCCCAATTAATATTCATCTCATAAATGTCGATTTTATCCGCAACCATTTGTGATAAAAAACTCATTCGAATGGGAATTAATAACCATATGATGGATGTAATCTATATATGAATAACATGTTTATTATAAAAATGATTGATGATCATACGAGGGTTTGAAATATCAAACGTAACTTCCCTTCCATGATAATTGATGTGGGATTTATGCATAAAAATCCAATCCCTGCCTAGGATAACAACAAATAAAACCAAAGGAATAATGAAAAGATTTTTTAGAAGCACATTGCAATAAACATCAATATGAGAGGAATCACAGAATTGGGATGCAATTATCGTGCCATTAAGTATATGTACTGCTGATCCCACATCTAATCATTTTGGTTGAATCATAATACACTGAACAAATTAGTTAGATATGAATGATTGGGTATATTGAAAATCAAATAATATATCAGAAATTCTACAATGGACGATAAGTGTACATTTTATCACATCGTTCTCTTACCTCTCATCAGAAATAGTGATTGCTTGAGATTTCCCCATGTCCCATTGATTAAGAGGTTTTTGATGTTGATCCTCATCACCAAATCATGTGTTTGGGAACTGGTTAGAATAATTCCCATTCTCCATACACTTGTAGCATTAAAGTGTAGATGGTTTATTCAGTGTTCCTTCTTCTCCATTCACACCTTTATCTAAATTATTCCCATCACTTCATCAATAAATTACCTTGTTCCCTTCCATTCCACACATTAACCTTTTACTATAAACCTTAAGAAAAATTCTCCCATTATTCTTCCCACATTTAGAGCATAAAAAAACTCACATTCTTTTCTCCATTCTTTTTAGATATTTATTTTGAACTCCATATTCCTTATCATGTCAAATCCATGAGGTTTATATGGGAATCTACCCTCCATTTCAAACAGGATTTGAAAATGCATAATCAATTTCTAGCTACTAATTTATTTTATGGACAATTCCCATATGAGACTTTTCTTTGAGCCCTTGATGAACCTATGAAATTTAATTTTGGGTTGGATGATAATTCTCTAAGAATAACTCACAAGTCCTATGAAATTATCCTTGTAGGATCCAAAAACTCCTCATCCATTATCTTAAACTCAATGAACTATTTCTCTATATTCGTGTCAAGAATATGAGGAAATAACTTATTGAAAAATATGTTCTTGAATTCATCCCATTCCATGGATTAAATCACGTCTTACCAACTTCTATTCTTGATTAGAGTACACCACTAGTCCAATTCACTGTCTAAATGTTAAATGACCGAATTGAATTTATCATGCTCTGAAAACTGGAGAATAAAGAATATATTTTCTAGAGTGTTAATCCATTGTTCATCAATAAGTGGATTATAAGACCTTGTGAAAGAAGGTGGAAGTTTCTTCATTAAAGACCCAATAGAATGTTGTTCCCCCCTTATCTCATTATGAATTCTCCCAGATTTCAAAGATTGAGAAGGTTGTGTGAGAATTACAATAATATTTTTCATTCCTACTCCCATAACATTTGGGTTTTCTAGAGTAAAATTGTCACATTGTTCATTGTAATAACCATTACAACAGTTTGTAATGACATGATAATTCCATATAATTTTTTTCAAATTAAATGGAATTATTACAATACTGTAAAAATTAACGGCATGTGATTCAGTGGCTCAGAGATCCTGAAATAGGATTTTGAATATTTTTTAATGTACGTTCAGTAAACGTACTAGAGGATATTTCCATAATTGGAACCGGTGCTCAGATTAAAAATTTGAGGGTATTGTTGAATTTATAGTGTTAGTATTCTCTTAGGAAATGTATTACTTTGACCAGCAAGGGTCGGATGAAAGTGTTAATATTTGGACTTTTCCAAGAAATTAATAAAATAAATTATTGATTTATTTTATTCTTTCTTTAAAATCATTGTGCAACGGTGGTGGGACCACATAATTTAAAGGTTATTTAATAACCTGATTTAATAGGTTGTGTAACTGCACGTTCGGGTAATTAATGATTTAATTAATTAATTCTTTAATTAATCACATTAATGAGCAGAGATTTAAACACTTTAACTCTATTGTTAAATAAACCGTCAACGAAAGGGTTTGGACAATTGTGGGAGAACTCTCGAGGGAGCTCTGGTGGAAATCCTCTTTAAAAAAGTATGAACAACGCCATTGATAATTCAATCTAGAGATCGACAAATAATGACAAACATATTCGAACAACGGATTCTCCTCTTTCATCATCAGCAGAACCCAATGTGTTTGAGTTATGTGTTTTGTTTTTTTAATGTAAATTATTGATTCAACCCTCCTTGTTCTTGAATTACATGATGAACATGGATCAACAAACTAATGGGTTGATCCATGATCCATTTGAATATGTAGGTGGTTATTGTGGGAAATTAATATGGGTGTTGTTTTGATTAATGGTTAAAACAGTAATGTGGATGGCGCAGGCCAATCCGAACAAGGCCTAGACCATCTTCCACTCTCATTTTTGGTGTGTTTGTTTTGTGGAAAAATATTAAGATAGACAAAAATGTGATACTGAGGGCAATGTAGAAAATGTGACATTCTAGGAGGCTCGTAGGCACCAACAGGAAGAAAATTGGACCATCGAAGCTACACAGGTGGCCTGCGGAAGTGCCGCCAGTGACCACGAGGAGGTGGCGGCACCCATAAGGGCCGCAACAGATAGGGGAGGCTGGCTGATGCCAGCTGGATTGAGAGAGTACAGAGCACTAAATAAGAGATATCGCAGCACCAGGAGTGGTAGTGGAAGACCTACGTCTGCAGGTCCCACCATAGACCAGTCCACTAGAGTGGCCAACCAAATGGGCAATGCTACCCTGGTGCTACCAGTTAAAGACCGAACAGACTGAGTCTGATTAGTTGGGAGATGTGAAAAAATCCATCTAATGGACTCACCTAGTTGGTAGACCAGACTAGGTCCAGTTTTTCTAGGTTGGGTCCAGTCGGTCGGGCTGGGCCCAGCGGGTCCAGCCCAGGCCTAGCGGGCTGGGTTGGCCCGGGTTGGTTTAGATCTGGGTCGGAACTGGGCCAGGTCCAGTAGACCCAGAATGAGTTGAGTCAGCCCATCATGGGTTAGGTCAGCCCAGAGCAGGCTCGGTCAGCCTAGACAGGGCCGGGATGGCCCAGACCATTTCAGGTTGGGTCGGTCTAACCGAGTCAGATCAGACCCTGACCCAGTTTGACCCAGTAACACTTAAAGGGCCATAACTCCTAAACCAGATGTCTGTTTGACATAGATTATATGGTGTAAGAACCCTTAGGATGATGCAATACTTTTGAGATACTCCAATTGGGTTTTTGAGAATGTTGGAGTATGTTCAAGATGGATTTAATCTAAATCCAACTAGGACCTCAGAACTAAAATGCCTATAACATACAGACCATGATGCGTATTGACGCACCGTTTGTTGCATTGGAACCGTTATGACATGATGATTCTTTGTGATAATTATTCATGGGACTTCTTAGTGTTTGAATTATGATAGATGGATTGAGGAGTGGATCATCATTGAATCAAGCGTTCTAAGTGAGGCAATCAAGTGGTAGGTTGTGACGTGATGAAGCACCTAGTGATCTTCTGTGGGCCAGAAGTTAGCAATTCTCTATGGGTAAGAAGTTAGTAGTCATATATGGGTCGGTAGGTAGTGAGACTCTTTGGGAATCACCTTGCGACCCTCGGTGGGTTATCACTTAGCAATCCTCCATTGATCTGCACTTAGAGATCCTTTGTGGGTTAGAACCTAGCGATTCCTTGTGGCCCATCACCTAGTGATCCTCTGTTGGTCAACACCTAGCAACATTGTGGGTCTAGAAGCAAAAGTTTCTCGACCAAATAAGATGATCTATATTTATGATTAATCATATTTATTCATGTTCTTTATGTTGTATACCTGGTGTGAGTTTTCTTTACTATATGTTTTTTGATTGAGATCATGCTTTGTGGTTTGTCCTTTGTAGAATTTTGGGAGACCTTCAGTGGTCTCAGGGTCTCTAATGGGTATTATATACTCACCCCTACATGGGAATCACCTGCACCTTCTTGTGTCTTATGCAGATGATGGTCATCCTTGAAAATTATTTGGCAGTCAGGACTAGATGTTGTTTGAAGGTGACTGGTTGACGCAGAGATCCACAGTGATGAGGTGTACCTACCCTTTACGTAGGATCCTCGGCGGATGACCTCATGATCTTTTTTTCCTTTCTAATGTATTTTATTTTAGTTTTGTTTTTATTCTTTCTCATTCTACTTCAGTTCGCACTTTTACTTTCACCAGTTATACTAAATGGTTGTTCTTGTTGTGTATCTGGTCTGTGTGTTTGCAGGATTAACAACAATGCCTTCCCAAATTTAGGGATATGCATTTCTGGTGAGAGTCTCCAACCCCTGTCCTCTGGAAGGTGGGCTTGGTGTAGTCACGACATGGGCCCCGGGGGATAGGTCATGAAAAAGTTGTATGTTTCGGGAAGAGGAAGTGATAGGTACATATGAATCTGTATGGCAGAAGATTTGGAAGAGGATCTAGGAGAGTAGAAGGTGGTGGTATACATTTCGATATGTTACAAATATTAACCCAATGTGGTCACCACCATGATCATGGAGCTGGAGGAAGGGGTAAGGGAGTAGGTACATGCAGTTAAGGAGTGTGACCTAAGGGTTCCAGGAATGAATCATGGTACGGTCTGTGTCTACTACTAGATTCCGTATTAATAGACATTGGTACTAATGATTCCCCCTTGTCACAAATCTTGTCTACAACCTAGATTTTCTGGATAAACCATTTACTTGACCCTAACATCTAAAGATACCTATGGGATGAGACTAGATAATCACATTTATGCAGATGATGTGATCTGACCCTTGATGTGAGAGTTTCGATTTGAACCTCATTATGGAAGATTCGATGCCTTATGACGTTAGTTTGGGTATGGGATGTTCATCCATAGTTCATGATCAAATTAACAGTTTTAGGAAAAAGGATGTGGTTATCTACAACAGTGGAATGAGGTATTCCATGGTTAGAGAAAAAGGAAACCTATGCAGAACTGGACAAACTCATGAATAGAAAGATGCGATGGATCACTATTGAGTCGGCCATCCATACACTCATGGTAGCAAGTTATTTGAGTTTTCAATTCCAAACAATAGTGGTAGAGTGTGGGAAAATCCATTCAAAATATGATTATAGAATTAACCCCCCATAGGGAGGGGTACTTTATCTTTGGATTGTACCTAGGGATGACACCGATATCTAAAACTTCATATCACATGGCTCTAACAAAGCTCTGGGAGCTGAGAGTATAGTTGGGGGACTTGGATAGGAAGGGCATAGTAAGACCCAGTGTTCATGGTTCTGTGTGGATTACTATAACTTTAACCATGTGGTCGTGGATAATGAGTACCCACTACCAAAGGGTTTATGGGCACTTCAATCAGTTAAAAGGGGTAGCATTTCACGTGGTTGGAAAGGTGCATGTAGGCCTTACATCAGTTGAGACAGTGGTGATGGCTAGAGTTCCTCTATGACTATGACATTGAGATAATCTATACTCCTGGTAAGGGGAACGTGGTGGGAGACACAGTCAGTAGGAGGCCAGGTTTATAGCTGTTGAGTGAGGCAACATAGCACCTAGCCACAATATAGATATCCTTCATGAATAGTATTGGAGCAGCTTCAATATATGACTATAACTCCCCAACTCTTACAACGTTTTATAGAGTTTCATCATGTAGATATTGACTGTGAGGCTCGATGTGCTCAGATATCCTCTACACTTTCTCATGATGGATTTTCTATAGGTGGGGTGAACTTAATCCTTTTTAGAGGATGCACCATCGTACTAGTGATCTTATGGGAGGAGGTAGTGTGAAAATTCCATACATACCATTTGGCTGTACATACTGGTGTAGAGAAGATGTACAAAGAAGTCTGATTTCAGAATTGGTGGTTAAGGATGAAGGAATCAGTGGAAGAGTTTGTTTCATGATGCATCACTTGTCGCAAGAGAAAACTAAGCATCAAGGTCCTACATGATTGAGCATAGATTTTACCCCCTGACAGATGGTCAGACGGAGTGGACCATAAAGACCTTGGGGGACAAGCTTCATGCTTGTGTCCTAGATTTTTGTTACAGTTGGGAGGACCACCTACAATTAGTGGAGTTTGCGTACTGCAATAGCTATCACTTCACCGTTGTCATGGAACTGTTTGAGGCCTTGTTTGAACGACTTTTCAGATCAACCCTCTGCTAGAAAAACCTAGGGGAATCAACCCTCATGTGACCAAATTTGTTACAAGCTACCACATAGAAGGTGTAGAGAATCCCTGAGTAGATGAGGCCTCCAAAAAGCAGGAATAAGTCTTATAATGAAAGGGGATGGAGACCCTTGTAGTTTGGGGAGGGAGGTCATGATTTCCTTCAAGATTCGCCTCGACAATGATTGCGGAAATTTTTAAAGGGAGGAAATAAGTATCTGAGGTTCACCGGAACTTTATAGATTCTCAACAGAGTTGATTAGAAGAGATACCATTTATCTCTTCCCCCAATGATGCACAGGGTGCATGATGTTTTCCACATGTTACAGCTAAGGAGATACGTGCCTGATCCATCACACATCATCGACTAGGGTGAGACGGAAATTGATGATGGGATCAAGTTTGTAGAGTTCCTAATTGAGATAGAGGATCAATAGGGATGTGTTTTTTGTGGACAGTCAATTCCTCTGGTGCACATTCAGTGGCATCATGAGAACCTTCAAGAAAGCGCATGGGAGCGGGATGCTCAGATTCGGGCTCAATACCCCCATTTTTTTTCTTAACTTTTATTAAGGATTTTGGGGATGAAAATCCCCACGGTGGGTATAATTTCAAGACCCAAAAATTCCATATATATTTTTTAATTAAATGGAATTATTATGAGACTATGAAAACTGATAGCACATGATTCCGAGGCCGGAGATCCCATAATGGAATTTTGAGCTTTTTTAAGGTACGTTCAGTAAATGTATCACTGGAGATTCCTATATTTTGAACCGGTGATCATATTAAAAATCTGAGGGAACCTTTGAATTTGCAGCACTATGATTTTTATAGTCGAAGCATAACATTTACCAACAAGGGTAAGATGGAAATGTAAATATCTGTACTTTTCAAAGAAAATAATAAAATAACTAATTGAGTTAATTTATTCTTTATTTAAAACCACTGAGAAATGGTGGTTAGACTATAAAGTTAATAGGTTATTTAATAACTTGATTAACTAGGTTGTGTAACCACACCATTGGGTAATTAATGAGTTAATTAATTATTACTTTAATTAATCACATTAAAGAGCAGTGAATTAAAATATTCAACTCTAATGTAAAATACACCACTGGAAAAACGTTTTGGACAATCATGGGAGAAATCTTGATGAAACCCTGGCAGAAATTCAACCAAACGAAGAATGAATGATGACGTTGAAGATTCAATTTGCAGATCGATGAACACTGACGAACTTCTTCGAACAATGGACTCTCCTCCTTCATCATCTGCATAACCCAACATGTTCAATGTAGGAGTTTTGTTAATTCAAATTCAATTATTGATCTAACCTACCTCGTTATGAAATTATATAACAATCATGGATCAACCAACTAATGGGTTGATCAGTGATCCATTTGAACCTGCAAGTGGTTTTTGTGGGAAATTAATCTGGGCATTGTTTCGATTACTTTTCCTTGTTAAAACACAAAAGCAGAGCACACATGCCAATCATAACAAGGCCCAGAACCTCCGCCACTCTTGGTTTTGGTGCATTCTTCAGGGGAGAATGTTCAACTTGACAGAAATGGGAAACTGAGGATCACACAGTAAAGGTTACATCCCTAGAGGCCCATAGGCGTATACGGGATGAAAATCAGACCACTGAAGATTCTCCGGTGGTATGTAGAAGTGTCGCCGGCATGGCAGAGCCGGTGACTAGCGGCCGTGAGGAGGGGGCGGTGCTCACAGGTGCCGCAATGGGTAGGGGGCGGCCGACCACCACTGGCAGCATTGAGGGTAGACGGCGCACCACAACGGTGCGCCGTGGAGGAGATGTCACGACTCCGGCCGCAACAGTTGTAGACCCGCATCCACAGGTACCACCCTAGACAGGTCAACTCAAGGGGTGGAGCTAGCCAGACACCACCAGTTGAAGAACGAATGGACAACGTCCGTTCAGTGGAAAGCTGGGACTGCACCCAGCTGGTGGCCATGCCCAGCCTGTGGACAGAACCGGGTCCAGCTAGTCCGGGTTAGGTCCGGCCGGTCTAGGCTAGGCCTAGCAGGACAAGTCATCCTATGTTAGGTAAGATCTAGGATGAATCCAGGCTTGGTCGGGCCGCCCAATACTGGATCTGGTCGGGTCCGTCCGACCAGGTCAGACTGGACCAAGAACCAGTTTGACATAGTTACGCTTAAAGGCCCGTAACGCCTAAACTGGATGTCTGTTTGATTAACCATATATGGTGCTAGAACACTTATGATGAAGTGGTTTTTTTACGATACTCCACTTGGGTTTTGGAGAATTCTAGATTACGGTCGGGATGGCTCGAACCCAAATCCTATCGGGCCCTCAGAAGAAAAATGCATATAACTTACTGACCGAGTGGTTGAATGACGTGCTATCTATTGTGTTGGAAGCCTTATGAAATTTTGGTTATTTGGGTTACATATTCATGGGACTTTGTGGTGGTTGAGGTATGACCAATGGATTGGGGAGAAGATCCTCCTAGAATCAAACATGCTACATGTAGGAATCTAGTGGCTGGTTGTGATGTGGTGAAGCACCTAGATATCCTCTGTGGGTCAGCAGTTTGCAATCCTCTATGCGTCATCACTTAGAGATCATCTATGGGACAATAGTTAGCAATACTTTGTTGTTCAGAACCTACCAACCCTTTTGGGGGTCAGAACTTGGCGATCCTCCGTGGGTCAGCACTTAGCGATCCTTCATGGTTCAACACCAAGAGATCCTATGTGGGTTAGCAACTAGAGATCCTACGTGGTTCAACAAATAGTGACCCTATGCGGTCTAGCAAAAAATGCCTCTCAACAAAAAAAAATGATCAATCATTATTACTAACCATAATGATTCATGTTCCATATGTTGTATACCTAGTGGGAGCTATCTTTACTTTGTCCTTTCTGATTGAGATGATGATTTGTTGTTTTTCCTTTGTGGAATTCTTAGAGACCTTCGAGGGACTCAAGGTCCTTATTGGGTATTGTATACTCACCCCTGCATGAGCATCACCCACACCTTTTTGTGTCTTGTGTAGACAAAATGCATCCTTGATTGAGATTTGGGAACCATGACTAGATGGTGTACAGGGGTGATCTATTGACATGGAGATCCACAATAACGAGATGTACCTACCCTTCAGGTAGTTCCTTGGTAGATGAACTCATTAATTGTTTTTTTAATTCTTCTATATTTCCATTTAGTTGGGTTTTTATTCTATCCCATTATACTTCATTTCATATTTTTACTTTCAGTATTTATACTAAGTGGTTGTTATTTTTGTGTACTTGGTCTTTGTGTTTGCAGGATTAAAGAAAATTCCTTCCCAATTTTAGGGATATGACTTTCTGATGCTAGTCGCCAACGCCTGGCATGTGGAAGGTAGGCTTGGGGTACTCACGACATGAGCCTCGGGGGATGGGTAATGACTGGGTTCATTTGGGTTCCAACCATTGACTATAAGAAAAATAATAGTAAGAAATAGTTATCATAATGAGGAACCACATAATCATTAAAATTCACTTATAGGATATCTAATTTATAAATCCTTCTTTAATATATGAATAATTAGATTTATCCTTGGTTATTCATATTCATTTTCTATTCAAATCCATCATAATGGTTTGTGAAGTGTTTGTGAATTTCCAAATCATATCCCTTAGGAGTGTCAATCCAGGTGTCCAGCAAAGCTCATTATTATGTATCAAATTATGTTGAGTTAGGCCCGAAACATCTTGCCAGATCTGTTACTCCTAGATATATTTTTCTTAGATCCACATCCATATATAGTACCCTAACGAGGAAGTATTAATAAGAAACCACTCACTCTATCCTTTACCAAAATCCCACTTTATTTTTGTACACTTTTTCTTATCTTTATAATTATCCTTATGCATGTTATTACAGTTCTCACTATGGTTTTCATATCCATTTTTCAAAAGGATAACTAAAACTTCTCTCTGATAGCAATTATTAAAACCGAGCCTTCAAATTCATAGAAATTACAATAAATTTGAGGAATACATAAAACATTACAATAATAAACTCCTAAAGATCATACTAGTATTATTCCTTTGGAAACATGGAAACATAAACACATGTATAGAAAAGGATTACATCATCCCCCACTATGATCTTCTTAAATACCGACCTTCTTACAAAAATAAAACATAGTAAAAATCACCATAATCTGGGGAAGAAAATATAAAATGGGGTGAGATCAGATGCTCAGTAAGTGTAATAAATGGAGACATGAAAGCATAAACCTGAGAATGGGGTATAAGAACATGGTCATGAAAATAAAAGATCATCCCCTATATATCAAAGTCTATAAATATGAATCATGGAATAAATACTTGATGATCATAATACATGAATCATAAAAAAATAAATGACATAAGCCATGAATGAATTACATAGGAATAAAGCATGTAAATGTGGAAAACACATAAGCACATATTATGATTTACCATATCTTCCATGACATTGCTTCCAAGACCATCATATTGAATAAAGTACTTTACTAAACTAGGTACACCTCTGTTCGAGCCCTGTATTACTAAACCAGGTAATCCACTATTCTAGCCCTATATTATTGAACCGATTATACCAACATTATATCCCTATATTATTAAACAAAGTTCATTTCCAATTCCAACCATGCCTATCTCATGAGATTTAAATATTTACCCAATTCATTAAGAGGAGATATAAGTCCCTTTCATATCATAGTGAAATCATACATACATGTTCCACATTATCATAAATAATCATATCATAATACAAGAAATTAAATGGGTGTTATAAACATGTAATCATATCATAAACTATGGAAAGAAATATGTTTTATTATCATTTCATCATAAACATAACCCATGAAAATAAGTGGGTTTCAAAATCAAATAACCCAAAAAAAGGAAATGGGTTTCGTAAACATCATGCCATAAAAAATAATCCATTCATAGAATGAAAATGAATGGAAACATTGAATAACTTCCCAATAAAGGCATGATTACCAATAATTTATGTTATCTTAGATGGGAACTAATTTTTAAAAATCTTTTAAAAACATTCATTGGGGAAAATATCATTTCTTTTTTGAATTTGTTTATGATATAAAACCATTTTCTTTGAAAAGAGCTTTAAAAAATTTTAAAGATGTTTTTAAAACAATAAAAAATTAAAATCCTTTTTCCTTGAAAATTATCTTTAAGGATAATTGGATTTTTTTTTTGAAAACATGGTTTTTGAAAAAAAGATTTCTGACCGTAGAGAGGGATGACCAAATTTTACTAAAATCTTTATATTAAGTATCAAAGAATTAAAAAATGGTACAGAACCCTGAGGATATATTAAATAAATAGAGAAGAAGGAAACACATGAGTATCATTTAGTTAAGGATCATAATACTTTATCAAATGAGGCAAAAACTTAAAAAACCTTGGAAAAATGTTGAGATTGTCTCAATAAACCCTAATAACGTGGTAACTTGGGTTCATAGTCTCCATGTAAGTAAAGGAAATTATGTGGATATTAAAATAACATAAAAATAAGTATATTCATGATATAACATTTGATATTTAATTATATAAACCATGAAAAAAATTAGGTGCATAACAAAATATGAGTATCAAAAATGTCAAATTGGGACAAAACTATTTTTCTAATTTGGTATCTTTTGAAACTTAAAACCCATGAAATAAATAGAATAAAATCGATATGTAAATAACCATAAATTTAAGTATAAGAATACTTGAATAAAATCATGGTATGTAGATATAACACAACAAAAGTAAATTGTGGAGAATGTAGATTGTGTCTTATAGAAATAAAAAATGATGTGAATTCCCCCTTACCTTGAGTCTTGACTCTCGTTGTACCAATTCAATGGAAAGGAAACCCATGAATTTTTTTTATTGAATGTGGTTTAATAATGGTAAATTCCAATAATAGGGAGAATATGATCGAGATATGGTCATCCAATGGCCTTATGACACATTTATAGGTTTTTTGGGTCATAATGTTATGCTTTTATCCTTTATTACGCTTTATTTAACCTTAATCATTGTAATTAATTTGTAATTACCTCACTAATATTTTTTTTTCAAAAAATAAGTTTACCATATTAGTAATTATAAATAATTATTTTTTCAAAGGTGGAATCCATTTTTCTAAATCCTAATCACACAAGTGACAGAAATTAATTTGAAATTAACTCTGTAGTCAGTTAGAGAATACGGGGTTTTAAAGTTAAAAAGCTCAACAGTTTCCTAGGTTTTTATATCCAATTTCAATGTGAAAGTAGTTCCAATTAACTAAATTGGATCAGTTGGAAAAAATATAATCTAATTAAAATTTTAAACAAAATTAAAATATAATTTTACCATATAAATAAAGTGGATGAAAAAGTAGTTTTGAGTTAAAATCCGGTAATATTCACTATTCACCCAAAAAATGACTTTTCTAAGAAAAAACTAAAAAATTATCCCTAATATAATTTTGAAATTATAAATTATAAAATAAAATTTATTTTTTATTTTTAAAATTCTAAATGTGTCGAAAATTAATTTTAATATATTTCATAGAAGGACATCAAATGCCGTTTATTCGAGAAAATGGATTTTTTAAACATAAAAGGACTTTTCCAAAAATTATGTATTTCATCATCAATAGGATTTATTTATATGAAACCACTATAAAAATCATTTTAAAATTATTTATTATTATTATAACTATTTTTAACAACTAGTTTATAAATATCTCATCTAAAAAAATTATATCATTAAAATGACATTTCGTAGAAACATCAGTGTTGTGTGAAACATACGCCAAGTCGATGATTCATGTAACATATGTCATGTCCATGAATTTTGAAAGAAATTTTATAATTAGTTTATTGAAATAAAAAAAATGAATATTTATTCAAAAAAAGTTCCATAAAAACTTAGTGTGTTACAGAAACTCTGAATAAACACCCCCATTTTTATATATTCATAATCATATAGAAACTTTTAAAAAATTATTTGATGTCTATTAAATTATATATTTAATAAAAAAATTAAGAAATATGTTATTTGGAACATAATAACATGATTATGATTATTTCTCGTTAAATCATTATATTATCTTCACACTATACCCTCTCCCCCCAAACTAGAACATCATATGTCATAGACTCTTATAGAATCCCGGGTAACAAGACCAATATTTTAGAAGGGTTTTTTATTGCTTACATAAAAAATAGAAATAGAAACTAGAGATATAAAGAGAAACAAAAGGGATAATGTACAAGAATGGGCGTACCTTTGATTAGGAACCCATGGAACCCCCTGTCACGTGTTATGGATGATAAGTGGGATAAAGAAAGGGAATATTGAATTTAAAATCATGTTTTATGGATCTTTAAAAATAATGTTGTAATTCCCCGACCCCAGTTACCTAGAGTCGGATCATTATTACATTATATTGGCATGATCACAAAAGATCAAATCTCGAATGACCGATTAGTTTAATATCCTTGGAATAACTAGATTTATTCATAAAGTCTTGCATTACATCATAAAGTAAAAAAAACTACAACAACATCTTCTCTTCATATCCCCTCATACTATCCCTACAGGTCATTCATAAATTACTTCTTCACATACTGGAAAAAATAATATTTTGAAAGGGGTGAGCTCAGATGATCAATAAGGATAACAATATAGAGGAAACTTTTATAAATATTCTTAAACATTTGAGGCAATGTATAACTAAAAAAAATCCATTTAAACTAGAACTTCAACATAATATGGCAAAGGTAAAATTAAATAATTCCATTTAATTATTCAAATGTAAATTCTACTAGTTGAATTATCACATGAAATATCAATAACCCCATTCATAATGAAGGAATTCATAATGCCGAACATTAATTTCTGTGTCAAGGACTCGTGCCAAGACATAAGGGATAACTGTAAATAGAACCCAACCCAGAGAGCCTCTGTAACCAGACTCCATCCCGGAGAGCCTCTATAACCAGACTCCAAACTGGAGTGCCTCTAATAACCGGACACCAACCCGGAGTGCCTCTAATAACCAGACACCAACACGGAGGGTCTGCTGTAACCGGATCCCAACCCGAAGGACTTACTTTTATCGGTCCCCAACCCATAACATACTAGTCCAACACATTCATCTTATGAAGAGGATGAAATATAACATAAACATTCGTATTAAAACTAGCATACGGAATTCCAAAACATTAATCATGAACCGTTAATGGCAATAAAAATAACTAATCCATAGTCAAACATATCAAAAAAACGTAAATACAATATGTAAGATTTGTATCATAATAAATCAACTTCAAACAAGTGTAAAATTTATCAAAGGATGTTGACATAGATGAAATCAAAACTATTTGAGACAAATATATCTTATTTTTGAAATCATTGAAAAGTCACACATTTATAAAGGATTTAATTTAAAAGAGATTTTTGAATCAAAGTGTCGCATACAACATTGAAACTTTTTAAAAGAAATAACATTTCAAAACATTCATGTCCATATAAATAAATCCTTAAAATCATTTTGAAAACATAGAAATTAATTAATAAGATTTAGAAAGATAAATCTTCAAAACATTTAAAATTCTGATTTTGATAAATATTACCTTTTATAAATCATTAAAATATCCATTTTGAAATCATTTTTATGAAAAATGGACATGGACAATAAATATGTCTAAGAAAATACTTACACTTAAACAATGTTGGATAATAATGAGATTGAGGAATTAACCCTTACCAATTTTCTATCTTACGAAACATAAACCCCATGAATGAGGTATCATACAATTAATAAGTAAATACACATAAATTAAAGTGTAATACACAATGAATACAATTATAGGCAGTACACACACCATACAAAAGGTAATAGTGCCAATATGGTACGAATCTCACAGGAATAAAGAGTGAGATGAAAACCCCTTACCTTGTAATTTTACATGGTTGAGGGTTGTTTAACCTCCTATATAATGGTGAAATAATTGTTTTTAAATTATAAAATAATCATATACATTAATATTATATCATATATGATCTTTTAACATTGATTTGTTAAAATATCTTAGTATTATCGGTGTTTTGGGTGTTAACTTATTCATTTTATTTTATATGGTTTGTTGCATAAGCCATGTTTGTTATGGATATTATGTATCTTATTAATATCCATAATGATATCAAGTCCTTAAACATTATTTTTAAACATTAAATGAGAATTAGTCTTGAATGGATATGATGGGGAATGAATCTCATCGCGTTCATGGAGACGGTAGTCCGTACGTATGCACGAGTGACAATATCACTCTTTTGATATTAAAATAATATATAATTGGATGGTATACCATATATAAAGAATAATTATCATGTTATATTTATTATTTACATGAATTACACATCATTATTATACCCATCCAAAAAATATTGTTTTGAATAACAATTACACCATGACGCGGAGACGGTAAGTCGTACGAACGCACGTATGGTGACATGTAATTCAATAGATGGATAGAATACTGAATATGGTTGTACCATATTTATAATAAAATCACCATAGATAGGATATACTGGAGTTTTTATTTTATAATTGAAATAATAAAGAAATAAGAAGTTGAAGAAGAACGGAACTTGAAAGAGGGTGGTGAAAACATCACTTATTCTTCGGGTTCTTCCTTTTGATTTGATTAAAAGGGCTCCTTAGGTTGGATTTATGACTAAAATAAGGCCTATAGAATGAAGGTAGGATATTTTAGAGGGTCTTTGGGCATAGTTTGGACGAGAAAAATGGCTCTGAAGGTGTAAATTAGAGAGAAGGGGGATTTCCCTTTTATAAGAGGGGTGTGGGGCACCGTTGGAAGAGTTAAAAATATTTTTTTATAATAAATTTATATTCAGTTTCAAATAGCTCTGAAGTAGATTATTTAAATTTTATGGTGGGTATAGGTCGAAAAATATTAAAAAAAGAGATTTTATATAGGTTTTTGTCATTATATTAACCTTATCTTTTAGTTTTAACTCTTAGTTAATTAGTTTGACACTTACTATGTCACTTTGTATTTTTATATTATATAGTTAATAAAATTCCTATATACATACAAGTGACCCCCAAGTGGTACATAAATGATACACCCATCATCATATATGTGTCCTGGCCGAACCTTAGATTTTTAGGAATTTAATATCAATTAATAATATAATATTTTTTTTAAAAACTCTTTTATATCAATTTTGACACTATTTGGTATTTGATTTTTGTGAAAATCATAAAAGCATGATTACATAGAACTAACATAATTAAATAAATAATAACATGTCATATTAACATATAAAATTATTTTAATTCATAATAAGTCCCAAATTACATTTATTTGGATATTTATAATATCAATTATTTTAATATTTAATTAATTAGGTAATTACTGCATCACCATTATGTCATAAATAAATTACATTATTTAATGTATAAAAATTATAAATAAAATATGATTATATAGGAAATATTTTTATATTTCTAATGAATATTTACAATCGAATTTATCTTATGTATAAGCCTATATTAAAAATGTTTTAGTAATTAAATCTTGATTTTAGATCTTTTAACTCTTCTTTGAATTAAATAATAATAAATGTTCTAATCTAATCCAAGTGGACCTAAATGATAATATTTTATTCATAAGCATGCTTTTGGTCGAGATACACTTTCCTAATAGAATTATTACATGTGTTAAGGTAATATTAATATAATTTTTACCCTTTTTTACCCTATTTACTTTTAACCGTGGTAAATAGAAGTAAAAAGTTACTATATACCAAAAATTATTTTTATCTCATTAAATTATATTTTACTCTTTGATATTAACCATTTCTCTCGTATTTTTGAAATTCCACTCATAGAAGCGGAAAAATTAAGTTTTATGTGAATTTCCAAATTCTCATAGGAGTTGGGTAAAAGACGGTGAAAAGTTTAATAAAATTTTTATATATCTAAAATTATTCTGAATTATATCTTCAATGAATTACATTGAACTTATATAGGTATTATGTTTCTATTTTGACCATAATTAAATTTAAATAAAATAAATAATTATTTAATTAAAAATTTGTTTTTAAACTATTACTCTGTGTTTTTTCACTATTCATAAAAAATTGAAAGTTTTCAGAAAAATACCAAAATTTCACCCTAGGGAAATTTTGATATTCTGAATCCAAAAATTAAGTCCATTTTGAAAGTTAAAATTTATAAAATTTCAAAAATTGGGTATTACTATTCATAATGGCTACTTTGATTGGTTGTGGTGTGTGTTAGAACTCGAAGTTGCGTACAACACACGCTACTGTATTATTCAAAGAGAATAATATCATGGAAGCTTGGTGTGTTACATTATCCCCTCCTTTAATAAATTTAATCCTCTCAATTTTAAATTGTTCTTAGAAAATAAAAGGTTGAAAATAGAAAATACCTTTGTGGAAAACCCACATCGGAAATAAGGTTAATAAAATTTAGCCTTAATAAGAGGGAAAGTGAAATGAAAAAGTCACCACCAAAATATGATCTCGATTAAAGGAACATTGGTGGAAATTAAGGACACATAATTAGAGGGAAAAAATAAATATTTTTAGGGAGTGATTGAGGTCATCAATCACAAACAAGTGTAAAATTGAGGGCCTCAAAGCCTTCAATCTATGGTGATTTAAAATATCATTAGTTCAACAAAACATAAGGTATTAGGATAACACATTTTTTTGTTTTAATATCTCTTTCCAAAGGTTTAAAAATTAATTTATTCATAGAATAAGAGAGAGGTATATATATATATATATACTTGACATATAGGGTTTCAACCCTCAACTAATTTCTACCACAAACTCATCTTTCACTCAAAAAGATAATAGAACTAACAAATATTATATTTATCCTAATCATAAAAAGTTCAAAATGTTAATTCATACCATTTATATTAAGAAAACTACTTTGTAATAACCAGGGACTTCTTGTAGTCTAGTGGTAGGTAATAAAGGCCTGTCGCACTATGGTTGTGGGTTCGATTCCTGCAGCTTTGTCCGACGTGATGGGTTATCCCCCGACCTGCAGGTTTTCCTTTTCCTAAAACTATAGTATAATAATATTCCAAAAATAATCATCAGAAATGTTTTAACCTTAAACAATATTATCCAAAGTTCAACTTAATCCATTCCAACTTTTATAGTTATCCAAAATACCTCTGTCCCAACTTTCTCTAAAAGGCCTCTAAATTCCAAAATCAATTTTAACATCAGATTCCCCAAACAAAGTAAAGTTTCTATTATTGTAACATACTAATAATATGATTACCTTCATCATATTAAAACTTTAATGAAAAAAACAAGTACTGTAGTACAATCCTTATATATATCACATTATTTTTATAACCATAATATAGTTCTTGTGTCCAAAAACACAAATACAATAATTATTCAACTTCATCTGTAGTAACATCATAAACTTGGCCTTGATCCCTTGTCCTTTTCTGAGGTATATTTCCTTGGTGATTAGGGAATTCATTTTCATAATGCCCCATTTCTCTACAATTGTAGCATTCAACATTGACATCTTCTTTCTTTCCCTTGCAATCACGAGTCTGGTGACCTTTTTCTCCACATTTGTAACAAACTCCCATTACTTTTAGGCAAGTACCAGGGTGTTTCATAACACAATTATAACATAATGGAAAATCATTCTTTCCCTTTTTCCCTTAATTTATCTCTTGTTCCACCATTTTCTTCTTCTCTTTCTTTGCTTTAAAGTCGTAAGACTTAGAGAATTCTTTTTCTGTCTTGATGGCACACGAGACAATATATTCATATTACGAGAAGGATTGGGAGACCAATGCTCGATGGAGAAACAGTTTTAACCCATAAAATAAACGATCAATATTACTTCTTGGGTTACGTATATAATCTGCAGCATACCTCGCTAACCTTGTAAAGTTAGTCTCATACTTTGCGACATTCTCATCCTCCTTTTGCCTCAGACTCAGAAATTGCCTTTCCATATCTGCTCGATGGTCAGAAGGAAAGTATTTTTGTAAGAAAATCTCTTTGAACTCCCTCCATTCCATATTTTATACTTCATCATCTTCCTTTGTGTTTTGTATCAATGACCACCATTGATCAAAATCTCCAATGAGGTGATAAACTGCCATGAAAACTTTTTCCCTTTCACTACTCCCCAAAGCCTGGAATATCTTCTCTAGGGAACTTATCCATTACTGAGGTACTAATGGATTTTTACTCCAATTGGATGTTGGTGGTTGTTTCCTCTTGAAGTGATCTAAAATTGATCCTCCATGCTACAGATCAGGGTGCTCCATAAGGGTAAGGTTATTATTCATAACCTAAGTAAGTTGTCCCAGTATGGTGATTAGCTGATCAGTACGAGTTGCATCACCAGATCCACTATAATTATCTTGAGTAGGAGGGAAATCCCTACATGTAGTGTGTGCATTTATACAGTTTCCATTCCTTCCACTAGGCGCCATTTATAAACAATGTCATAAACTAGATCGGTTTATGAATCAAAATACAAAATTCCATACTTGTAAAACACTTAACATAAATTGAACGATTTATGGATATAATCCATAATCATAAAAAAATATTTTCTTTGAGGAAGTATATACTCATAAACCCTTCATAATGGTCTGTAAATAATATGATAATTATCCTAAGCATATCCCCCGGGAGTGTCATAACCAAGAGAGCAGCAAGGCCCATTGTCGTGCACCAGTTTCCATTCGAGTCTAGCTCAAAGCGGTGTTTTTGGGTTTTACCCCTAGGTACATCTATGATAGATCCGCCTCTACCAGCTTGTATCTAGACAAGGATGTATTTTCTTGGAAAAATCACAAAATCTCTACATTACCAAAATTCTAGGAAGTTCTTCTATACCAATCCTCAAAGTCTAACTTAGGTCTATGTGCTCTAATAAGAGTTTACCTAAATCTAGCTCCCAAGGTTTGTACTAAACCTCCCTCTGATACCAACTGAAACACCCCGACCCCAGTTACCGAGAGTCAATGCATTATTACATAATATTGGCATGATCACAAAATATGATATCTCAAAAGACTGATTAGTTTAGTAGCCTTGGAATAACTAGATACATTCATAAATTCTTACATTATATCATAATGTAAATAAAAATACAACAACATCTTCTCTTCATATCCCCTAAAACTATCCCTGTAGGTCATTCAAAAATTACTTCTCCACATCCTGGGAAAAATAAAACGTTGAAAGGGGTGAGCTCAAATGATCAGTAAGGATAACAATATAGTAGAAACTTTCATAAATAAACTTAAACATTTAAGGCAAAGTATAACTTAAACAAAAGCCGTTTATACTAGAACTTCATCATAATATGGAAAAGATAAAATGAAATAATTCCATTTACTTATTCACATGGATATTCTAATAGTTGAATAATAACATGAAATATCAATAACCACATTCATAATGAAGCAATTCATTATGCCGAACTTTAATTTCGGTTTCAAGGCCTCGTGCCAAGACCTAAGGGATAACTATAACCGAAACCCAGCCCGGAGAGCCTCTATAACTGGAATCCATCCCGGAGAGCCTCTGTAACCAGACTCCAACCTGGAGTGCCTCTAATAACTGGACACCAACCTGGAGGGTTTTCTGTAACTAGACCCCAACCCAGAGGACTTACTTTTACCGATCCCTAACTCGGAACATACTAGTCCAATACATTCATCTTAAGAAGAGGATGAAATATAACATAAACATTCGTATTAAAAATAACATATGAAATTCCAAAACATTAATCATGAACCATTAATGGCATAAAAATAACTCATCCATATTCAAACATGTCACAAAACCATAAATACAATATGGAAGATTAGTCTCATAATAAATCAACTTCAAACAAGTGTAATATTTATCAAAGGATGTTGACATAGATGAAATGAAAACTATTTGAGAGAAATATCTATTTTTTTTAAATCATTGAAAAGTCACACATTTATAAAGGATTTAATTTAAAAGAGATTTTTGAATCAAAGTGTCCCATACCAGTTTGAAACTTTTGAAAAGAAATATCATTTCAAAACATTCATGTCCATATAAATAATTCTTTAAAATAATTTTGAAAAAATGGAAATTAATTAATTAGATTTAGAAAGCTAAATCTTTAAAAAGTTTAAATTTATGATTTTGATAAAGATTACCTTTCACAAATCCTTAAAATATTCATTTTGAAATCATTTTTATGATAAATGGACATGGATGATAAATATGTACCCGAAAATTCTTACACTTAAACAATCTCAGATAATAATGAGATTGAGGAATTAACCCTTACCAATTTGGTAACTTACGAAACATACACCCCATGAAAGAGGTATCATATAATGAAAAAGTAAATACACATAAATTAAAGTGTATTACCCAAAAAATAAAATTATAAGCTGTACATACACCACACAAAAGGTAAGAGTGGCAATATGGTACGAATCTCACATGAATAAGGAGTGAGATGAAAACCCATTACCTTGTACTTTTCCTTGGTTGAGGGTAGTTTAAACTACTTTATAATGGTGAAATAATTGTTATTAAATTATAAAATAATCATATACATTAATATGATATCATATATGATCTTTTAACGTTGATTTGTTAATAATATATTATTATTATCGTTGTTTTGGGTGTTAGCTTACTCGTTTTCATTTATATTTTTTGTTACATAAGCTGTGTTTGTTACAGATATGTTGTATCTTATTCATATCCATAATGATATCAAGTCTTCAAAATTATTTTTAATCATTAAATGAGAATTATTCTTGAATGGATATGATGGGGAATGAATCTCATCGCGTTCGTGGAGATTGTAGTCCGTATGTACGCACGAGTGACAATATCACTCTTTTGATATTAGAATAATATATAATTGGATGATATAACATATATAGAAAATAATTATCATGTTATATTTATTATTAACATGAATTACACATCATTATTATACCCATCCAAATAATAATGTTTTGAATAACAATTACACAACGACGTGGAGACGGTAAGCCGTACATACCCATGTATGGTGACATGTCATTAAAAGGATGGATAGAATACTGAATATGGTTGTACCATATTTATGATAACATCACAGTATATAGGAGATAATTGAGTTATTATTTTAGAATTTAAATAATATTTAAAGAAGATGTAGAAGAAGCAAGGAACTTGATAGAGGGTGGTGAAAACATCACCTCTTCTTCGGGTTCTTTCTTTTGATTTGATCAAAAGGGCTCATAGGTTGGATTTATGACTAAAGGAAGGCCTTTAGGATGAATGTAGGATATTTTAGAGGGTATTTGGGAAGATTTTGGACGATCCAAAAGGCTTTGAATGTGTAAATTAGAGATAAGGTGGAGTTCCTTTTTATAAGAGGGGTGGGGGGTACCTTTGGAAGAGCTAGAAATATTATTTTATAATAAATTTATATTCGGTTTCTAATGGCTCCAAAGTAGATTATATAAATTTTAAGGCGGGGGTAGGTTGAAAACCATTCAACCTATATATTTTATATTGGTTTGGGTCATTATATTAACCTTATCTTTTAGTTTTAACACTTAGTTAATTATTTTGACACTTACCATGTCAATTGGTATTTTTATATTATATATTTAATAAAATTACTATATACATCCAAGAGACCCCCAAGTGGTCCATTAATGATACACGTATCATTATATTAGTCTCTTGGATGGTCCTTAGATTTTTAAGAATTTAATATCAATTAATAATATAATATTTGTTTTAAAAACTCTTTTATGTCAATTTTGTCACTATTTGGTATTTGATTTTTGTGAAAATAATAACAGCATTATTACTTCGAAAAAAAATAATTAAATAATTACTAACATGTAATATTACCCTATAAAAATAGTTTAATTCATAAAAAGTCTCAAATTACTCTTATTTGGATATTTATAATATCAATTATTTTAATTTTTCATTAATTAGGTAATTACTGCATCACCATTGTGTCATAAATAAATTAAATTATTTAATGTCTAAAAATTATAAATAAAATATTATTATTTATGAAATATTTTTATATTTATAATTAATATTTACAATCTAATTTATCTTATGTATAACCCTATATTAAAAATGTTTTAGTAATTAAACATTGATTTTAGCTCTTTTAACTCTTCTTTGAATTGAATAATAATAAATGTCCTAATCTAATCCAAGTGGACCTAAATGATAATATTTTATTTCTATGGTTGTTTTTGTTCAAGATACACTTTTCCAATAGAATTAGTACATTTTTTAAGTTAATATTAATATAATGTTTACCCTTAATTACCCTATTTACTTTTAACCGTGATAAATAAAAGTAAAAAGTTACTATTCACCAAAAATTATTTTTATCTCATTGAAAAACATTTTAATCCTTGATATTAACTGTGTATCTCAAATTTTCAAAACTACACTCACAAAATCATTAAAATTAGGTTTTATGTGAATTTCCAAATTCTCCTAGGAGGTGGGTAAAAGACGGTGAAAAGGTCAATATAATTTTTATATATCTAAAATTATTCTAAACTAACTCCAATGAATTAAATTGAACTTATATAGGTATTATGTATCACTTTTGACATGAATTTAATTTAAATAAAATAAATAATTATTCAAATAAAAATTCGGTTTTAAACTATAACTCAGTGTTTTTCACTATTCATCAAAAATTGAATGTTTTTTAGAAAAATACCAAAATTTTACCCTAGGATAATTTAGGTATTCCCAATCCAAAAAAGAAGTCCATTTTGAAAGATAAAATTTATAAAATTTCAAAAAGTGGGTATTACTATTCATAACGACTAGTTTGAATGGTTGTGGTGTGTGTTAGAACTCGAAGTTGCGTACAACACACGCTACTGTATTATTCAAAGAGAAGCGTACCGTGGAAGCTTGGGGTGCTAAAATGTGTAGCCCAATTTCATTGTCCCCAAAACCATGAACTGACATTTCATCACCAAACATTAAAATATCCTCCCTTGGCACATCACTAGTCTAAATGGTCCATGACTACCATGTTTCATACATCAAAATAAAACTATCTGATAAATATTTGGTATGAATTTTCAGACCACATAGTCCCACAGACCATGTGTTAGTTATAAAACTCTCATTAGAAACCCAAAAATAAACTCCAAACACTCCATACCATTGAAAACAATCCATACAACTTCCTCAAAAAACAAATAAAATAGAAAAAACAAAACGCATTAACTTATTATATAAAAAGATAAAACCCAAATCACATTTCATATCAAAATTTGTGTCCTTATATACATACATCCAATTCATTTTAGCTGCTGATCGAAATTATTAATAATCTATAAGAAAATGTTTTCATTAATAAATGAAAAATGTACTAGTAATTTAATTTCATTATATATGATATATATAACCTTATCATTACCCCTTCCCTGTAAAGGTACCCCTCCCATACAAGAAATGAAGGAAGAGGTATAGCGACCCCCTGACTCCCACCTCTAGTAGGACCTATGTTAAGGATTAGCATTGAGGGTGGAATAATATCCAAAATGGGAGGTAGTAACTTCTATAATAATAGGATCCTATGGTAGGATAAACTGACCACAATAAATTTCATGACATAACATAAACATGGAAACCAAAACCATCCCCCAATGCCTGTATATTTTAAAAAATATACAAGAATATTCAACTAAATTCCCAAAAGAAAAGATAACACAATGACACAACAATATCTTGAAAGATCATTCTATAATTTTCATGCATAGTTTAGGAAGTCCTAATGGAAAGTTTTAAATATTTTGTATATATAAATTGAGTGAATATAAGTTTACTAACAAGGATCCTACATAATATCTCTTTTGAACATGATAAATATGGATATTAATGTTCCCATGAGAAAATAGAAGACCCGAAAACACCTAAACAACAATAACTCAAAAATATCATCCTCACCATGGAGTATTAACTAAATAATACTTCCATTTATAGAAATATAATAATTGTTACACTGATAAGGGAATCACAAACAACTTTCCCATTGTGATTCCACTCTCACACCCCAACAACGTACATCCTAGAACTCTCATATGTTTCTTATAGTAACCCTACATGAAAAAATACTACATCACATCACATCAAACAATATATAACTCAATTAAACCTAGGCCATAACATAATACAACATATCACCTAAAGATACGTGGTCTATCACATAATTTCCCAACCATAACTATAATAGTAGTATATCATGTAAATAGAAGATGGCATCCTCATGCACTTCTCAATCTTTGCATAATCCCTACCATATGTCATCCCATAATCTCATCAAACAAACACCACTATTACTTTTTTGACTTCTAGACATCATAACATATGCATATCTAACTAACCTATAATAGATTTTGGGGACGATCAGGTAACCATATATACATCTTCACCTTTGAGATGTTGAAATAAAAACACTACCAAAACATGTGGTTTTCAGCGTGGAATGTACGATATAGGAGAGGTTAACATATAAATCATAATAAACATATAAAGGTATATATATATATATAACTATAAAAAATTACATGAGCTGTGTGGGAATGGAAAATAGTTGGAAGTGCCTACCTCAAACCATGCGAGAACGAGACAATACTCTAATGGGAGGAAGAACTACCCCTCGCGGACTAACCACACACACTGAACAGTGATAAAAACACACGACACCCATCCCCCGAAAATATTTGGATTGATCCAAACTAAATGAAAACACCAAATATGAAATGATGGGAAAATAAAAAAATAAACAAAAAAATAAACAAAAAAATAAATGAATAAAATAATAAATAAATAAATAAATAAATAATAAATAAATAAATAAATGAATAAGTGAATAAATATACCGTATGAGGAGGCGGTTTCTGGAAAGAAGGGACACAACCACACTAGAGTAAGGTTGAGGCACCACGCAGGGGGTTCAGATCGCATATGAGAGGAAGGTCGGACCGGATGGAGGAGGTGGTAGACAAAGGGTGGCTGGTCGGAATTACAGAAGGGTGAAGGGGTGGCTGGTTAAAAGTTTCACCAGTAGGAGGGCTGGCTGGACAGGGGGTGCACTGGTATGGACTTGACCAGAAAAGGGATGGCCGCTGGGTGAGGACTTGGATATTGGGTGAGGGAGAGGCTGTACAGTGAAGTGATAGTGTGGTGGGTGCTGGGTGCAGCAGGCAGCTGATAGTAGAGGACCGTGAGTTGAGGGCGGTGGTGGACTCGTATGGGTGAGCTGGATATAGGCAGGGTGAGGCGGGTGAGGTGAAGGGAGAGTGGCAGGCGATCGAGAGACTAAGGCTACGGTCCGGAGCAACAAGGGATAAAGGAGGATACTGGGTGAGTGTGGAGGCCTAGGAAAGGGTGGATGGGGAAAGAGGGGCCAACACTGGCAAGGGGATAAGTCCAGGAGCTGGGTGGCCTTTTGGAGTGCACCGGTGAGGGAAGAGCGGGGTGAGGCACTAGAGAGTGGCTGGGCGATGGGGGGGGGGGTAGCGAGGGTAGAGGGGTAAGGGGTGGCGGCTCACGGGTAAGGGGAAGGGGGGCTAGGTAGAATTAGGGTTAAGTTGTGTTTTCTTTCATTTTATAATAATAATAATAATAATAATAATAATAATAATAATAAAACCCCAAATAAAATTAATAAATATAACAATGATAAATATAATAATAATAATAATTAACAACAATAAAAATAATAATTATATTTATAATAATAAAAATAACAATGATGATAAAGAAATAATAATAATATCTTTAATACAATAATAATAAATTTCATAATCATTTTTATCATTTTTCTGAAAAAAAAACAAAAACAATATTAATAATAAAATAATGATCAATTGAAAGACCCCTAGGACAACAACATGGCTACCTCCAACCATGTGGTGACCGTGCATGGGTACGAAACCCACTAAAAACATTAAAGGACAAAATTTTTTTTGACCTGAGGTCAACTCGCACCTCAACGATGTAAAAAAAAGCCCCATAATAACAAAATAAAATAAATTAAAACATCGGGGTGTGACAATCCTCCCTACTAAAGACACTTTTGGACCCCAGAAATTCACCCAACCAAACAATAGAAAAAACAAGAATTCTTTCCCAATTAAAACTGAATGAGACCACGATAAAATAAAATGGGAGAACACAAGAGGGTTCTCCCCACCATAAGAACACAACTAGTATGTAAATTTAACACTTAAACATATCACCCTGGGAGGGGGGTGGCGTCGCAGGAACTCCCAACTGAATCAAAATAACTTCTATTGCATGAACAACACCCTTACTGAAACATGGAACTCTCAAACTAGACAAAAACCCCAAACACTAGTGAAAAACCTCAGAGAAAAACATTACCCAAATAGTGATTCCTAGAAGAACCAAAAACATCGATTCCTCTACAGACACTTACATCTTCAAACGAACACATCCAAACCAAGATTAAGCCACAGAAGCTCCAATCCCACTTTTAAGAAAAATTCAAGATCTAGAAAACCATAATCAGACAAAAAAAAACTATTTGGATTTCAATAAAACACATTTTTCATAACTCCACGACATAACAGTGAACTTACAACAACATAAAAACATTAATAGAAGAAAAACAAGAACTAAATGACTTTTAATGTTCTACTATTAACACGGAACACAAAACCCAAAATGAGGATTCACACACCCAACAACTCCTGAATGTGCGCAAGCTTCACCCAAAGACCTATGGTTGGGGCTCTAATGAATGAAGCATCCCTAGACTCATAGTTAGGAACTAAAATTTCTCTGGTCACAATGTCTTCTTTCGGTCACGCTTATTACAAAACTTTTCTATATGGCACATGCACCCACAACGATGACACGTCTTCAGAGGGATGTGACATGATGGGTTCACATGCCTGAACCAGCCATATTGGTGGCACACCACTGAATGGTCCAACGAAGTGGAATCCAGAACCACTGTAGAGAACTCTTTTGAAACAGGTTCTTCTGGCACACCCTGCTCACCAGATGGGGAACCATTTTAAGAAACTAGATATGCTGGATTTCTAACCATCTTCACTCTAGAGACCAACTCAGCTAAAAACGACTCATCCAAAAACTTCTCAAAACGATGGTCCTTAGAAGGGAGGACCCACTCCGTGATCTTTTTTCAAAGACCCCCGATGAAGAGGGATGTATTTATTGATTTATACGATGCTAATTTTGGAGAAAAGGAAACTAGTTCATTAAAATGGTCAACATAAGTATTCACTGTCTGTGGTCCTTATTTAATACACCTTAGTAATTCCCTTTTCTTCATCCACACCTCTTCAGGTATAAACCATCATATGAAGATGAATTTAAAGACATCCCCCATTATCCCAACTTGCAGTGATGACAGGGTGAAAAATTCACATTCTTCCAAAGCTAGATATTCAAACAGACCCAAAACATCATGCACTCTGATAGCTTCGGGAGTTCCCAATACCCTGAAGACATGATCGACCTCTTCAAGCCACTCTACTGCCACTAACAGGCCCTGATCAACGTAAAGGAAAAGAAATTTTTGAGGACCAGAAACTGGGCAAGACTTATCAAAAACCTTGGGAACCATTCTGGGTGGCATTTTCTAGAAAACATATAAAACACAAATCCATAACCAATATCAAGCTAAAGAAACAACATTAAAAGAACCATCATCCAAAAAATAGCCAGTTCAAAAATAAAAAAAAATACAAAAACAACCCAAAAATTACCGTTTTCATTTTAAAAAACATGCTTTCATCAATCAGAACAAAAAAAAACAACTTACAACAAACCATAAGGATTAGTAAATAGGAGTTACCCTTAACATGGAAATGTGGTAGTGATCTATATCCCATGCTAGTGTAAATAACTAGGAGAAGCTCAAACATGAAATCAGACTCTACATGGGTCACTACTCCATGTGTGGTGACGACATGAAACTGGTCTTCCTCTATTTTCACTCCTCAATTAAAAAACAAAAGAAGAAGAATAAAAAACTAGACTACCCCTGACAACTTGATGTTCGAAACTAGCAAGGGTTCATGATGTCCTTCCCATACCTACCGTTCGAGTCCCGAAAGTCATAATCACCATCTATCGGACCCACCAATTTACAAGAACCTACCTCTCATACTATTTTGTCACGAACCAACTCAGGTCAACCCTGAACCGGTTACCCGAGCCAGTCTGTGGCATGGTACGAAGGGAGTTCCCAATCCCCATGATCTGGAAACCAGTGCTAGGTATCGAAACATATTCATTTGAACAATTTTACCCACGAAAAAAAAGATAAACAGACAAAAAAACCGATGATAAAAAAAATAAAAACTAGCAGCGGAAAGAAAATAAAATTGAACATACCTCCTTGTGACCTTCTAGGTCACCACCCAACTCAGACCCAAGCAAGCACCAACACTGAGCAGCTGAACCAAGAACCTGAACAAGAACTGACCCTGCAACTAGAATAATATGATAGGTATGAGCACCGAAATGCTTAGTATGGTTGCGAATATAAACCACGGAATCCAATGTCTCCTTTCCAAAAATAATACATTGACAAAAGTTTGAAATATGATTATAAAAGTAGGTTTTTAATATTTTAATAAAACAATATCATTTACCCATTTTAGAAAAACAATTCACACCACATTTCATTTCTAAAACAAATTACAATTTTGTAAAAAAGATCCAAAAAAGGAAATTATGGCAATGATAAAAGAAACAGGTCATAATATAAGTTGGAAAAACAAGTGTAGATGAATGTAAACAATAGAATCAAAGGAAGAACATGGGTGATCCTAAAAATCCCTATAAGAACCATAGAAATACTCAGTTTTAGAACCACCTTCTAGTGTATGGTGAAGCTCCTAAGTCTCTAACCAACTAGTTGCCCTATAACTGACCAATTTAGTGGCAATTCATGCCTGGCCTAACAACCAATCCAGGGGGTACCAACCCATCTAATCGGGTTTGATCAACAACCATCACTCAATATTCCTAAAGATTCCCAAAAACCCATGGTGATTATTGTAATACTGTGTAAGTTGGAAGGACCTTACATGAATGACTCATCTCACCGTACATACCATCCCCAAACATGGATTCTTCCAATACATTCACCCATAAAGGGTTACCCTAGATAAGAGCGCCCCCAAATACACATTCAAGCATTTCACATTAACAATGTTCCAACCAGGCCATCACACCATTTGATGTTTAAACAATTTCATAAAATGTTCAAAGTTTCCAATTGAGCATACAATTTCACCAGAACACAATCGCTTTTAAAAGTTAGTACAAACATTACCCTTGGGTTAAAAGTACCAAACATGTCTTTAAATCAACATGTCTAGAATTATTTCCCAAAGCATCACAAAAACACCACTATTTAATTTACAAATCCAAATTAGCATACACTCAAATATTTCATTTCAAACCATTTCAGAAACATCACAATGAACCCAAAGTCGTTTAAGAAGAAAGAACCATTTTCAAATAATTACCACTCAGTTTCAAAGAAAACCAAAACGCACATCGCAACAATTTGCACCGATGAATCACATTTCAAATATACTTTAACAAATCATATAATCATTTAGTAAAACATTTAAAAAGGACCAGACAAAGTCTTACATCATGATATCACTGAGATTAAATGGGAATTCTATTTTAAAATTAAATGCATACCCAAATGCTTGAAGAAAAACTACTTCTCACCTTTCCAAAAACTAACTCGCACGACATGAACAACCAAAAGTTCAATTTCACAATTAAAGAAATCATTTTCACTGTTAAATAAATCACTATGAAACATTATTAAGAAATTTTAAGAAGAAACATATGGCCTAAAACATAAAACATACTCAAATATTCTTTTGTGACTAATTGAACATCAACGCCACACCAAAAAACAGTTTGTAGTCTTTGCCCAATTAAATACATTAATTACACCGTTCATAAAAACATGTAAAGTGATACACTATAGGTTTTAATCAATGAAAACACCTCATACCATAGGACGTTATACCAAAATAAGTCAATACATATTAAACCTATATGAAAGGTGAGTTCGCAACCAAAAATTTAATTATAGAACACGCTAAACCAATTAAACTGTTAAAATAGATCATAAAATAATATCTATATACACTACTACAAAAACAGGAAAGCAAAGCGCCACCTTTATTAGTGCTAATCAAAAAGAACTGATAAAGGATTATCTTTATCAGCACTAATTAAAAGCACTGTTAAAGGGTGGATTTATCACTACTTTTCTAGCGCTGATAAAGGATAATTTTTATCAGCGCTAGAAAAGCGCTGTTAAAACATGTATCCGATTTTATTAAAAGGAGGAAGACAGTCTCCTTTTTTTAATCAGGCCCCAATATCTCGCGGTACTGTACCCCTACGATAACTTCCCTCCCCCCGATCTTCCCTTTGTCGGACCTCCGCTGTACTCTTTCTCCTTCCCCTCGAACTACATCCGCAGATCTTCCTCCCTCCGAACCCTACTCCTCCTCTTCAACGGTTGGCAGCTCCTCCCGTGCACCCCCCACTCCGACGGTCGCGTCTTCCCCTCCCGCGAAGAAGCACAGAAGGCTCCCTCACCCCGATCTTTCCTTGGAATTACGATTTCTTCACCCAAGGTCAGTGGATGCCCTAAATATTGTTTTGCAGTGTTGGTTGATCTTTAGGTTTTTCACGCGATTGTCATTTATTGGAATTTCTTGTTTACTATAAGGTCACCATTTTGTATGTTCTATTTATAAGAGGTGGATGGAAATCTAGAGCTCAATGGTTCTAATGAGTTTAAGGGGGTCCAATGCCTTGTCTGATCACTCATATCTGGTTTCCCATTTCTTTAGTCTCCCCTAGAAAATAAAAATTATTCCTACATCTATAACTGGGTACCAACATACATTCTAATAGTATGTGTCCCTTTGGGTTTTCACACACAATGACACTTAGGAATACACATTGGTTGAGAGGATGGGAGGATGAGATCGTCCCACCCTCTTGGGGGGAAATGTTTCCTACTTCATTAATATTTTATAGATTTATGATATGTTCATGAAATCCTTCCCAGATCCTGACAGGAGATAGGTTACCCATATGTCAATGACATGATTACAAACATGTATTTATAGGACTAATTCCATGAATATCATGAGTTCTCTATCACTATGGTATTTAGTTATGATGCTTTGGTCAATGGTAATGTTCAATAACTGTTTACTTTATTTTTGTCTATGGAGCCATTTAGTGTATTTGATATGGGATTGAACCTCTATGAGGAATCCTATGTATCCTATGAAAAGTGGAATCTAAACCCATATAGTTTGTTTGACATATTTCAAGGTCATATGACTTGAACCATCTATATATTTTAACATCATATGGTAAAGACTTGTATATAAGGCTCGAAACTTAGTGAGGTATCCTACATATAAAAAATAAATTAGAGTCTATGTAGTTATTTTGATGGGAATAAGTGTTGTGAAAAATAAAAAAAATATATTCCCTATGTGGGACATTCACATAAGAGACTTCCTTGGATTTCTTCTTATAGAATGTGTCCCTTTGATCAGAGAAGATATGTAATCACACGTCAATCCCAATGATGGGTGCACATTGTTGGAAATCTTAACAGTTTTTTGATACAATCCACACTAGTCTCTAATCCCATGTGATCCATGCTCGGTGTGCGAAAAATGAGACAGTGGAATATTTTCCACAATACATAAAAGTATATACATACAAGGCTTACTATTTAAAGTTAACTTTGAGGGGAATGATTATTCATCTCATGGAGAATTTGGTATAGATACCGGGCCTTTTCAAGGAGTGATATGTACCCTATTTTATAACTTGAATCAATGTCATCATGGTTTGGTGCACCCTAACTCCTGATGATGGGTTTTTGGTTCTAAAGTTCATTACTAGGGAATATACATAAAATGAATCCCCCCTTCTGTCCTGCTGTCCACCCCCTCCCCTCTATCCTATTACCCCCCCCTATGTCTTACTGTCCAGCCCCCCCCCCCCCCCCTCTGTCCTGTTGTCCAGCCCCCCCCTTCTGTCCTACTGTCCACCCCCCCCCCCTCTATCCTACTATCCACCCCCCCTCTGTCCTGCTGTCCACCCCCCCTCTGTCCTGCTGTCCAGCCCCCCCCCCCCCTTCTGTCCTGCTGTCCAGCCCCCCTCCCCTTGTCATGCCCTGGCCACCTCTATCCCGTCCAACCCCCACTAATATCCAGCCCCCTCTCTTGTCATATCCACCCCCTTTTGTCCTGATGTCCAGCCCCCCCCCCCTCTGTCCTGATATCTAGCCCCCCTCTGTCCAGCCCCTCCTTGTCTTGTCCTGTCCAGCCCTCCCCCCACTACTATCCAGCCCCCCCCCCCCCTTTATGTTTTGTCCTGTCTACCCCTCCCCCCCCACAGTACTGTCTGGAAGGGTGGAACTTTCCAATGTATAAGATAAAATTAAGAACTAACCCCATCCCTAGTATAACTCATAATCATCAAGGGATTTAATGAATGAAAACTTCTCTAATTCATAGTCCCAACCAGTTTTCAATGTATTAATCCACCAATACCCAACTCTATAAATCAAAAATAGTATCACCAGTTTAATCCATGGAACCTCATGTTATATATGAATGTGGTTCATCTTTATTTGATTACCCAAGCATGAGTACGTTCTGACCATTATGTAGCCTCCATATTACCATAGTGATACTCGGATGTATGTCCCAACTACATAAGATCCCTTACGGAGGTCTTTAAATCTTGGAGATTGGTTTATAATATCATATTGTGCTTCAGAGGTACCCATACATGATGTGGTGTTTCACCTTGATATGGGTACCCATACGAGTGTATATCGGATCATGTTGAAACCTTTACATGGTTTTTATCGAACACATTACCCTTATGTAAGTGTCTATTTTACCCTTATATGAACACATTACCTCCATGTCCAGCCCCCTCCCCCTGCTGTCCAGCCCCCATGGGCAGCCCCTGCACCCCCAGCATAGCCCAACTGCACCACCAGACAGCCCCCCAGGGCACCCCCGAACAACCCCACTTGCACCCCCAGACAACCCCCCATGCACCCCCGGATAGACCCCCTTAGAAAATTCATAATGGTCCTTCAAAATATAATGTTCCATTGTCCAATAGTTTTGGTCCCTATTTCTCTAGGAAATTTTCATGTACTAATGTTATAGAGGTATATGATAATAAATTTATTACCTCATAAAAGGTTTATCATCTTTGTAGCTCTTTTAATGTTTTTCATTGCAAAGAGAACAATGAACTCATTTTAGAATTTTATAATGACATATATGAAATGGTTTTTTAATTCAAAATCTCAAAATGAGGGATGTTTCATTTTTCTGGATCTTTCGAAGGACACTTATGATATCATTCATTTCTTACAAGATGATAATGTGTCTGCCCCTACTTCTCATTCTAAACCTGCTAACCAATCAGGTTCTTCCCATACTATATTTCTCATTGAATGGAAAGTTTCATATTTACATAATGATTCTTGAAGTAAAACAAACAATGGATTGGGTAGGATGGTACATCACAATTCTAAATCTGTTGTCTATATAAGCATAAGGATCTATTGTGAATAGACCTTGAGCATGCTATAAAATATCCTTCCAAGGTGTCGAAACATAGGATCTGTTATGAATGAACCTCGAGCATGGTTTGGTGCATGATTAAAGAATATGATGATCATTTCCAACATAAGAACATATCATAAGTCTTAAAATCATGATAAGTGTAGATCAATTCACTCCTTATGACATGTTATGATCCAAAAATACAAAAATGGTAGACTAACCGTGATCAGTAGAAGGTTTCATACATTGGTGGTTATTGATGATCACTCATGGTAATCAAATGACTTGGATGTTCTAGATCAGTCAAGAAATATTATATTCATAAGTTTTAATACAGATGAATAATACACACACTTCTTTTTGGGGTATATCCTGCATGTGAGTGTTTCCATATTTTATCATATAACTAATATAAGGATGCATGTGTTTCTCATGGGGAGATATATCTTTTATATCTATTTAGATGAGATAAGTGTTTGAATATAAACAAGGAAAATATATGGTTATTTTGAAGATTTAAGATATAATATTTTTAATAAATGACCACGTGTCGAAAAATGTTGTATGTTCTGTTCACGGAAGTCCAGGATGGGAATTGGGTGATACTTGTATTATTGATATAGGAAAATATAGATGTCCACATCTATGTTTTGATGGGGGTTTATCCTGGTTCTGTTGATTTCCAAATATTTATTGAAAATGGTTAGGCTATATTAGTATATATTTTTATAAGGAAATGGTTCTCTACTACTTTGTATTTGGAAGTCTTGTTTTGTGTATTTGAATCATAAATAATAATATTTCATATTCAAATAGGATGGAGATGAATAAAGATTGGATGGATGCTAATCGTTTGAAAATAGAGTATGAGAACGGAGTGAACGATTTCATCATGTTTGCAAAGTATCATGCAAAGGATACTTCTCAAATCCTTTGTCCGTGTTTACGTTGTTGTTATTCGAGACTAATTACTCCAGAGGAGTTGGAAGAACAATTGATATGTAACGGAATAGATCGGAGTTATAAATGTTGGAATAAACACGGGGAAAAAGAGAATGTAGCTACTGGCTGGAATAAAACTGCATTTTATAGATCATCAGATATGATTACAAATATGGATAATGAAGAAGACCGTATAGAGGATGTGATTATAGATGTCAATGATGATGAAGATCGTATTGAGGAAATGACAAGGACAGTTGAAGATGAACTCTGTGATTACCCAAAATTGTTTGAGAAGTTAAAGAGTTGTGAAAAGATGCCATTGTATGCTGGTTGCACTAAATATACTGCATTTTCAGCTGTACTGAAGTTGTATAAATTGATAGCAGGAAACAGATGGAGTGATGTCAGTTTCACGGAACTACTTGCTCTTTTAAATGACATGTTTCCAGAAGATAATGATCTCCCAAGCCGGACATATGGAGCTAAAAAAATGCTACAGTCGATGGGTATGATTTCAGAAAGAATACGTGCCTTCCCGAAAGACTGTATATTGTTTCTCAAAGAGAACAAATCACTTACAGAATGCCCAAAGTTTGATGCTTCTCGATACAAGAAAGATGAATGCAGTCCTACGAAAGTTGTATGGTACTTTCCAATCATTCCAAGTTTTAGGCGTCTATATGTAAGTGAAGAAACTACAAGAAAATTGTCGTGGCATGCAAATAAATGAAATAAAACGGAAAATTACGTCACCCAACAGACTCTCCTCAATGGAAGAGAATTTTTCATGAGTATCCTGAATTTGAAAATGAGCCGAGAAAACTGCGTCTTGCGTTATCTATCGATGAAGTGAATCCTTTTGGTTTTCAAACTAGCACTCACAGTACTTGGCCTGTTATGTTGGTAAATTATAACTTTCCACCCTGGTTATGCATGAAATGGAAATTCATTATGTTATCTTTGCTTATATCAGGACCAAAACAACCAGGTAACGATATTGATGTATATTTGGATCCCTTGATCGAGGATTTGAAGTTACTGTGGGATTCAGGTGTTATGTTGTATGATGCTTATGAAAAAAAATACTTCACGTTGAGAGCTATGTTGTATGGGACGATAAATGATTTCCCTACTTATGAAAATTTGTCAGGCTATAGAATTAAAGGAACTCAAGGGTGTCCTATGTGAAAATAAGATATAGAATCAATTAGGTTGAAACATTCATCAAAATATGTATTTCTAGGACATCATAGATTTCTACCCCATCGACATAAGTACCGATATTGGATGACATCATTCAATGGAAGTTCATAAAAAGACGCAAAACACCATCTCCACTAACAGGTGATCATCTGTTTGAGAAAGTAAAAGACGTGGAAACTATTTTTGGTAAACCATTTTCGAAAAACCTTACGAAAATCGGTTGGAAAAAGAGATCAATTTTTTTTTGAATTACCATACTAGAAATGTCTGTACATCAGACATTTTCTTGATGTGATGCATGTGGAAAAAATGTATGTGACAGTGTTATCGGAACGTTGCTAAATGCGCCTGGCAAAACAAAGGATGGAACTAAGGCAAGGTTGGACATGGTTGACATGGGAATAAGAGAAGAGTTGGATCCCGTGAAGGGTGAAAATCGAATGTTTCTTCCTCCAGTTGCGTACACTCTTTCCAGGGATGAGAGATATCAGTTTTGCAACTTCTTCAATGATGTAAAGGTTCTAGAGGGGTATTCATAAAATATCAAAAACATTGTGTCAATGAATGATTTGAAGTTAAAAGTTTTGAAATCACATGACTGCCATGTTTTGATGCAAGATTTAATTCCTATAGCTTTACACTGCGTTTTGCCCAAGAATGTTCGTCATACGTTAACCAAACATTGTTTCTTCTTCAAAGCTATATGAAACAATGTTTTATACCCGGCGAAATTGCCAGCTATGGAAAGAGAAATTGTCATCATATTATGTGAATTAGAAATGTTCTTCCTGCAAACATTCTTTGATATGATGGTTCATTTGATTGTTCACTTTGTGAGAGAGGTTCAACTTTGTGGTCATGTGCACTATAGATGGATGTACCCCGTTGAATGGTATATGATGATTTTGAAAGGGTATGTCAAAAATATAAGTCGGACATAGGGTTTTATTGTGGAGTGATATATTGTTGAGGAAGCCATTGAATTCTGTACCGAATACCTATCTGATGTGGAAAGCATTGGTCTGCCGAAATCTCGTCTCACTGGACGCAATGAGGGTGAGGGAATTTCTGGAAGAGATGTTGTGACAATCAATATTACAGATCGAGAGTAGGCCCACCTTTATGTTTTTCATAACAGTTGAGAGGTTTCTCCATATATTGAAACCCAAAAATAAATTTTGAGATAGTTGAATCCATAGAGGGATGAAAAATGGATTTCAAATACACATAATCACTAGTTTATAGGATGGTTTCGAGACCATATTTTTAAGGAGTTAGATGAAAATCCGAATTCAATTTCAGAACGACTTCGATGGCTAGCTTCCGGACCAAGTATGTATGTATTATCTTACAATGGTTATGTAATTAATGGTTATACATTCTATACAGATAAACATGATGAAGATAGTACCATGAAAAATAGTGGAGTAACACTAGTTGCTGAAGCGATGCATGTTTCTGGTAGTAAGGATAGAAATCCAATTTATGCGAATATGTCATACTATTGCATTATGAAAAGAATATGGGAGTTGGATTATACGACATTCCAATTTCCAATTTTTCAATGCAAATGGGTTGATAACAACAGTGGTGTTAAAATAGATGAATTGAGATTTTTGAAAGTTGATTTCAGTAAAGAAGAGTACAAAGATGAACAATTTATAATGGCATAACAAGCGGTATAATTATTTTATGTGCCAGACCCCGCAAACCGAAAGTGGTCGATTGTTCTGTTATCGTCCAAAACTGCTGAAGGGTCTGATGAAAATTCAATTGAGGATGATCCTTTCAGTGGGATGTCGTAATCATTTCGCAGCGGTCCCAATGAAGACGAAGTTTTGTATGTTAGAGGAGACCACAATGAAGGGATTTGGATTATCGATAGAGGTGTCAAATCCCTTCAACCTTTGAAAAAAGAAGAGAGTTCAATAAATAGGTTATATTTTGTTTGTAATAGGGATCTTGTTATCTCATGTTATTATCTTATCATTATTGCATTTATGTAATCCAACTTAAGTGTTAAACCTTTTTTGAAGATAATGACTTCTGTACATTCGGGTGCTCTTGACCTCAAGGCTGAACAAGCCTCTCAAGCAGCTGCTGCTGCTTCTGCTGCTACTGCTTCTGAACAAGCATCTCAAGCCTCTCAACCTCAACCTATTGTTCTTGGTGCTGCTGCTACTGCTATTTCTGATCCTCTTGTTGAGGTCCAAAAACCATCTACACATGATGATGCCAGAATTTTAGATTAAAACATTGATGATGCTGATATAGACGAAATGGTCGGGGATAAAGGAGCAACATTGCAGAAAAAACAGGTGCGTCATAGTTTAACGGTGTTGGCTAAAGTTATGAAGGAAAAGAGCAATGAAATAAAATTTGATGTTGGGTTGAATAAACGAGGAAAACACGTTAACCCCAACAAGGAAATGTTTAAGAGTTACATTGGAATTGTCACTCGGCAACACGTGCCGATTGACATAGCTTCATGGAACCATGTTGCATCCGGCGTGCAGGCTGTGATGTGGGAAGAAATTACGGTAACATTTTGATTTCATTTCTTTAATTTACTAGCAAATAAAATAATGAAACAATGTCTTACTCTTCACAATCCATTGCAGAGTGCATTTATAGTAGATGATTCACACAAGACTTATGTACTAAGTATTGTGGGAAGGTGTCATCGAGGTTTTCGCACTCTTCTTACAAAATATCATCTGAAAGATTCCAAGGGTAAAATAAACCTGCACCCACCCATTGTCTACACTCACTTGATATCCCAAGAATCATGGGATTCATTTATTTGTCATCGTGGGGATCAAAAGTTTCAGGTACATTTTGACTGATAATATGTTTTTTGAGGATATACATGTATTCATCACTTTGATTGCCAATATTTCATTTATGAAACAGAAACTTAGTAATGAGGTGGGGTTGAGGCGGGGTTGACTCATAAACGTCACATATGACCCATGAATCGTTTTCCTAGAGTTTCAACACAATCCGAAGGCGTTTGGTCGGTTTCCCGTATGTTAGTTGTTGATTTCACTTAAAAATAAGTCCATTTTGAACAAAATAGAGGGACTTTGAGTGGTTTCGGCCACACCGGGCCTCAGATCGAGTTGAGGTTGACTTGTGCACATCAAATTTGACCCATGGATCATTGTCCTTACGTTTCAACAGAATTTGAATTCGTTTGGTCGGTTTGCCGTATGTTAGTTGTTGGTTTCACTTAAAATTAATTCCATTTTTAACAAAACAGAGGCACTATGAGTGGTTTCGGCCACAAAGGGCCTCAGATTGAGGCGGGGTTGACTCGTACACATCACAAATGGGTCATGGATCGTTATGAAAAAGTATCAACACAATTAGAAGCCTTTAGATCGGTTTGGAGTATGTACATAAAATATTTTCCATTTTAAACAAAATTCATACACTTGGAGTGATACCAGTCACATCTCGCCTCGGATTGAGGCGGGGTTGACTTGTAGACGTCACATATGACCCATGGATCATTTTACTAATGTGTCAACACAATCCGAAGGCATTTGGTTGGTTTACCATGTGTCAGTTGTTGATTTCTCACCTAAAATTAAGTCCATTTTGAACAAAATAGAGCCACTTGGAGTGGTGTCAGCCACACCAGGCCTCAGATTGAGGCAGGGATGACTCGTAGACGTCACATTTGAAGGTGAGTATTCATACACGATACTTGACCTTCTTAGAGAAGAGTTTATATAAGAGTATAAGAGACATGAAGTAATGAAGATCATTAGAGTGTTGGAGCAAATGTGGTTGCTACAAACAATATGGCAATCGGCTTGTGCAACGTGGCCTAAGTTACAACTTTCAGGTATTGTACTTTATTTTTTTTGGAGGGTTTCAGTGTAAATTAATTTTGGAATGATCATTTATATTCATTGTATTTTAGGTTTTTTTGAAACCTGAGAGGAAAGGGTGGGGTCTGCAGACATTGGAGGATATGTCAAAGGGTGATTTTGTGTGTGAATATGTTGGAGAAATGTTAACTAGCCGCAGTTATGAGGATTCTACATATTCAAATCTCATCTTCTTTCATGTTTACTTTTCTTTCTTCATCAAAGATTATCTTACTTCTCCCTCTCTCACTCTTGTGATTTTGCGTCTCTACCTGTCTCTTCATGTGTGCAGCTATTGCCATTCCAGTTCAACAAGAGAATTTTCAATGAAAAACATAATGCTGTCATGGTTTGGGCTTCAGATCATTCTCAAAGATGGGCAGTGAATTTCTATATGTATTATGAGTGTTCTAATGCATATCTTGGTTGGAAGATCATTTTAGTAGACAACGATCTAAAAGTGGGGTATGTGTGCATATTTGAGCATGTATTTAGTAGTGTCCTTCCAAATGTCTTTAAACTGAACATCTTGAGATGTATCTAAAATTGTGACTTTCTTTAAATAGTGACTCTTTTCAGAACTGCGTGAGTTAACATTTCTCCAACATATTCACACACAAAATCACCTTTCGACACATCCTACAATGTCTGCAGACCCCACCCTTTCCCCTCTACTGTCAAAAAAACCGAAATGACAATGAATAGAAATGATCATTCCAAAATGCATTTAAACTGAAACCCTCTATAAAAAAATAAAGTAAAATACCTTCAAGTTGTAACTTAGGCCGTGTTGCACAAGTCGATTGCCACATTGTCTGTAGAAACCACATTTGCTCCAACACTCTAATGATCTTCATTTCTTCATGTATCTTATACTCCTCCAGAAACTCTTCTCTAATAAGGTCAACTATCGTGTATGCATACTCACCTTAAAATGTGACGTCTAAGAGTCAACCCCACCTCAATCTGAGCCCTGGTGTGGCTGACACCACTCCAAGTGCCTCTATTTTGTTCAAAATAGACTTATTTTTAAGTGATAACTCAAAAAATGACATACAAAAAACCAACCAAACGCCTTTGGATTGTGTTGACACTTTAGGACAACAATTCATGGGTCATATGTGATGTGTATGAGTCAACCACGCCTCAATCTAGAGGCGCGGGGAGACCGGTATCACTCCAAGTGTATATATTTTGTTTAAAATGGACAATATTTTATGTACATACGCCAAACCGATCTAACGGCTTGTTATTGTGTTGATACTTTTGAGCAACGATCCATGACTGATGTGTGATGTGAACGAGTCAACCCCACATCAATCCAAGGCCCGGTGTGGCAGACACCACTCACAGTGTCTCTGTTTTGTTAAAAATGGACATAATTTTAAGTGAAATCAACAACTAGCATACGACAAACCGACCAAACGCATTTGGATTCTGTTGAAACTTTAGGAAAACGATCCATGGGTCAAATGGGACGTGTACGAGTCAACCCCTCCTCAATATGAGGTGCGGTGTGATCGGTATCACTCCAAGTGTATGTATTTTGTTTAATAAGGACAATATTTTACGTACATACGCCAAAATGATCTAACGGCTTCGGATTGTGTTGATACTTTTCCACAACGATCCAGGACTCATGTGTGACATGTATGAGTCAACCCCGCATCAATATGAGTCCCGGTGTGGCTGACACCACTCACAGTGTCTCTATTTTGTTAAAAATGGATTTAATTTTAAGTGAAATCAACAACTGACATACGACATACCTAAAAAATGCATACGGATTCTGTTGAAACTTAAGGAAAACGACCCATGGGTCAAATTTGACGTGTAAGAGTCAACCCTAACTCAATCTGAGGCCCGTTGTGGCCGACACCACTCAAAGTGCCTCTATTTTGTTCAAAATGGACTTATTTTTAAGTGAAATCAATAACTGACAAACGGGAAACCAACCAAACACATTCGGATTGTGTTGAAACATTCCGAAAACGATTCATGGGTCATATTTAATGTGTACGAGTCAACCCCCCTTCAATCTGAGGCGTGGTGTGACCGGTATCACTCCAACTGTATGTATTTTGTTTAAAATGGAAAATATTTTACGTACATACACCAAACCAATCTAACGGCTTCTGATTTTGTTGATATTTTTAACAACGATCCATTACTCATGTGTGATGTGTACGAGTCAACACCACCTCAATCCGAGGCCCGGTGTGGCCGACACCACTCAAAGTGCATCTGTTTTGTTAAAAATGGACTTAATTTTAAGTGAAATCAACAACTGACATACGGAAAACTGACCAAACACATTTTGATTCTATTGAAACATATGAAGAATAGTCCATGGGTCAAATGTGACATGTAAGAGTCAACCCCTCCTCAATCCAAGTCCCGATGTGGCCGACAACACTCAAAGTGCCTCTATTTTGTTCAAAATGGACTTATTTTAAGTGAAATCAACAACTGACATACGGGAAACTGACCAAACGCATTTCGATTCTATTGAAACTTAAGGAAAATGATCCATTAGTCAAATGTGATGTGTACGAGTCAACCCCGCCTCAAACTGAGGCATGGTGTGGCTGAAACCACTCCAAGTGCCTCTATTTTGTTCAAAATGGACTTATTTTTAAGTGAGAAATCACCAACTGACATACAAGAAACTGACAAAACGCCTTCGTATTGTGTTGAAACTTTAGGAAAATGATCCATGGGTCATATGTGACGTGTATGAGTCAACCCAGCCTCAATATGATGTGCGGTGTGGTTGGTATCACTCCAAGTGTATATATTTTGTTTAAAATGGACAATATTTTACATACATGCACCAAACCGACCAAACACATTCGGATTCTGTTGAAACATAAGGAAAACGATCCATGAGTCAAATTTGACATGTACAAGTCAACCCCTCCTCAATATGAGGTTCGGTGTACCAGACACCACTCAATGTTCCTCTATTTTGTTCAAAATGGACTTATTTTTAAGTGAGAAATCAACAACTGACATACGAGAAACCGACCAAACACATTCAGATTCTATTGAAACATAATTACAACAATACATGGGTCAAATTTGACGTGTACGAGTCAACCTCAACTCAATTTGAGGCCCGGTGTGGTCGACACCACTCAAAGTGCCTCTATTTTGTTCAAAATGGACTTATTGTTAATTGAAATCAACAACTGACATACGGGAAACTGACCAAACACCTTCGGATTGTGTTGAAACTTTAGGAAAACGATTCATGGGTCATATGTGATGTGTATGAGTGGACCCCGCCTCAAATATCATGTATGCATACTCACCTTCAAATTAATTGGTGCAAGTACAAGGCATGGATGAAGATAAACAATTTCCAAAACAAGTTGACCAACATGGATCATCCTTGAAGGAAGTAAGATAGAAATTCACATGGAAGTTCTTAAAGATATGATTTTGATGTATATAGTGAAAGGGTGGTAGATGTTCATTGTTGATGTTGTTCGTCTACGAGACTTTCACCTTCTCTTCTCCTCTCGCTTTGTTTGGACAACATGCAATAGCCTTATATCATGTGGGGTTCTAGTGGTTCTTTCCCGATGATGTAGGTGTTAAACATTAGATGCTGGTGTTTGTGAGCTAAAGCGTATAGTGGGGAGAACCATATAATTGAAGTGGTTGGTTGATGACATGATTAGCATTTTGAATTAGATAGTCTTGTGTAAAATCCATCTTAAGTGTTTAGATCGGTTGAGTACATTGAGATGAAGGTTGTGGTTGGGTTGTGTTATGGGTGTTTGGGGAAATGTAAGTATTTAATGGTTGGGTTGTGATCGGTTGATGACATGTTTGTGGTTGATATAATGGTTTTTCTGATGGTCTGTTCAGCTGGCTATACTGATGCAGATTTTCTATTTGCAGCAGCATGGATTTAACAGCGCTTTTTAAGCGCTGTTAAAGGACCCTCCCTTTATCAGCGCTAAGATTTACAACGCTTTTTAGTGCTGTTAAAGCCAGATGTTAGCGTTGATATTGCCCATTTTTGTAGTAGTGATACGAAATCACCTACACAAAATCAAAAGCTTATTCTAAAAACTTTTTTAAACAATTTTTAAATCACACAAAAACATTGAAACGAATAAGGTATTATACCTATAAATATGAAAAAGTCATTTAAAAAATTATTTGAAACAACCAAGTGTCATAAGCTGTGTGGTAAAGGAAAATAATCAGATTCACCTACCTCAAACCATGCATGGACACGAAAAAACTCTGACGGGAGGAAGAACAACCTCTCACGGACTAACCGCGCACACTGAACCACAATAAAAAACACGAAACATAACCGACAATAGTATTAGGATTGCTCCAAATTAAATTAAAACACAAAATATGAAATAATGGAAAAAAATAAACAAAATAATAAACAATAGAATAAAATAATAAATAAATAAATAAAAGAATATATAAATGAATGAATAAATAAATAAGTGAATAAATATACAGGATGAGGAGGGGGTTTCCAGAAACGAGGGACACGACCATTCCAGAGCAAGGAAAAGGCGCCGCATAGGGGGTTCAGGTCTCTTGTGAGAGGAAGGTCAGAACCGAATAAGGAGGCAATAAACAAAGGGTGGAAGACCGGAAGTACCGAAGGTCGAAGGGGCGTCTGGTTTGAAGTTTCACCAGTATGGGGTACGGTCGGACATGGTGTGAACTGGTGAGGACTTAGCCAGACAAGGGAAGGCCGCTGGGCGAGGGCTTGGACAGCAGGAAAGGGAAAGGCAGTACTAAGAATGGCTGACGCTGAGGGTGCTAGGTGCAATAGGTGACTTACAACAGATGGTCGTGAGGTGAGGGCATCGACGGACTCACAAGAGCATGCCAGATGCAGGAGGGGTGAGTTTGGCAGGGTGAAGGGCGAGGGAATAGCGATTGGGAGCTGAGGGTGGCAATCCAGAGTAGTGAGGGAGAGAGGAGGATGCATGGAGAGTGTAGAGGCATGAGGAAGGGTGGATGGGGAATGAGGGGCCGGCGCTGGTAAGGGGGAAATACTGGGGGTTGTATGGCCTTCTGAAGTGTGCCGGCTAGGGAAGAGGGGTGAGGTGCTGGAAAGTGGCTAGGAAATAGGGGGTAGTGTGGGAAAAGGGGAAAGGGGTGGCAACTCTCAGGTTAGGGGAATGGGGCCAGGTAGAATTAGGGGTAGGTTATTTTTTTTATTTCATTTAATAATAAAAATAATAATAATAATAATAATAATAAAACCCAAAATAAAATTAAAAAAATAAAAATGAAAGTGATAATAATAATAAAAATTAACAACAATAAAAATAATAATTATATCAATAATAATAAAAATAACAATAAAGATAATGAAATTATAATAATATCTTTAATTCAAGAATATTAAATTTAATAATAATTGTAATCATTTTTCTTAAAAAACAACAACAACAACAACAACAATAATAATAAAATAATGAGAAATTGAATGGCACCAGGGCCAGCTGCGTGGCTATAGCCAATGGTGTGGTAACCGCACATAGGTTCGAAACCCACTAAAAGCATTAAACCTAAACAATTTTTTGACCTGCGCTCAACCCGTACCTCCACGAGGATAACCAAAGCCCTGAAATAACAAAATAAAAATAAATTAAAACATCGGGGTGTGACAGGTCCTCACCTACACCACAAAAAAACCTGAATTCCATAAATGATACACGTTAGGGTGAACCCCACCCATCCACAGTACAAGAACTCTCATATATAATTCTCTCTGTAATACCTCCACTCCATACTCCCCAAATTATCAAAACCACATCTAAACACCTCCATCACATGAATAAAAATATTGTAATCGGTCAAAAGGTCTATATTGTTACATAAAATACCTCTCAAACAATTATCACCATCAAGAATGAAAACTAACCTGAAATGAAATGAGATAAAAGGTCTAGACAACCTCCCCAAACAATTCCATTCAAGGATCTTGTTATAGTTGAACACCACCAGTAACCAAATATTGTAAACCAAGAATAAATCATTCATCTAAAAGTACTAACAAACACATTAACATATAATATTATACCATCAACATACCAAATCCCTTAAAAATAACCATACAAACAACCACCTCAACATCCACGTATCCCAAACCAACTCTTACCACAACCACCACACATTAGATCCCCATGAACATAAGTTAATGAATTCTATCTCCCATGTCAATTTAATATCCATTTTTGGAGGAATTGACCCTACTAATTGGTTTTAATAACATTAATGAATAACTCTAATGGGTTAGGAATCACGTTTTCACCTCTTAATATGCTTCAATCACTAATCACACATCACGTCATCTAGAAAAAGGAAAAATTCAAAAACAATCATGATCACAACATTAAATCAATATGGAAAAGTATTAAAAGGGAAAAATAAATAAAAAATAAGGGTGTTGGGTATTCATTTTCATCCCACACTCCCAATTCCTCTCCATTGGGTCACAATTCCTCTACTATACTTGAACGAATGGAATGGCCTATCCATGCAACACCTTGTCTTGATGATATTAGATCTCTAGTGGTCGGCCCAGATATGTTGCATCATCCTTGATATTTACCTTTCCAAATTCAATTAAATGGGAGTCTATATGAAGATAACATGGATGTTGAGATACATAAAAAACTTCATGAATATGTTCCAACCATTCTATGAGTGCCATCTAATAATTCCCCTCCCCAATGCACCCTACAACCTTAAGAATCCTAATAATATAAGGTGATATAATACTTCACTATCCAAAAATTTTAGTCCCACATTGAGAGTAATCCTTTAAGAACACATTTTCACTAACCTAAACACAAAGGATAGCTTCCTATAATCAATATAATACTTATTTGGGTCCTAAATTTCCTTCTCACTCTCTTGAAAATCTGAATCCTTCTCTGTCATTCTCTATACCACATTAGTACCATGAACCGTTAATTCCCTAACATCTATCTAACATAATGGTGAATGACCCAAACACCCGTACAATGCCTAAAATAGCTATATACCATTGGTTCAGTGTTATATTTTGTTATAAGAAAAAAAACAAGGGATAATGATTTCTCCAAGATTTTCCAAATTCAAAGATGCACTCCTATAACATATCATATATTGTTTGGATGGTCCTCTATGTATTCCTACCCATATGAGGGTGGAAATTAGTGTTTATGAAAATGTATGTGCCAAAGGTATGTCGAAATACCATCCATAATTATGAGATAAAACTAATATCCTAATATAATAAATGAACATTATCACTCTATTTATCTACATAATCTCATCCATATACCTCCTCGCCAAAAATATCTATAGAACCAAACCCCTTGATCTCTAGGAACTGATTTGATTTCATCAATTTATCCATGATTACTTAGATAATGTCACATCCTTCCTGATCTTGTGGTAACCCTGTGATGAAGTTCACCAGGACAATATCTCACTTCTATTTGAGAGAATTAATGTGCTATAATAAACCTCAGTGAACACAATGTTTTTCCCTTGTCTATTTAAAAACCATATATTGATCCATAAACTCTATCAACACACATTTCATTGGGGGGAACTAGGAATACATCCTTAATCTACGAAACTTATTGGATACTACTAGGTTTAATTCCAAATGTTAGAAACATTACTTATAAAGAACTCCCTCACGAAATTCTATTAAAACACATAGCCTCCCCAAAAACAACATCCAGTTCATAAAATATTCTAACCATCCATATGAATGATCACCATGGAAAACACAATCGTGCATAATATCTTCCTCCATGTTTCCCCACTAATACTTCTATACTTTACATAACATAAATACTGCACTATCATATTAAATAATAAACAACATATTTCAACCACACTAAATACTCTTTAATCTCCCTATGAGATTCTCTATAGGACTAACCAAATCCTATAATTTTTTTTCCTAAATTCATAGGCCACAAAAATTAAAATTCAAAGTGTGCATGAAATATCAACTTCATGGTCCTGATGAATCTCCATCAACCTCCATTACCATAGATTCAAATATTGTTCTTAAAAGATATACCATAAGTTCTAATGATCCATGAAGACCATAAAGCACTCCTGAAGGAGGTAATGTTGTCACAACTTCCACAAAAGCTAAACCGCTACAAGATATAGATAATGTGAATCATAGTTATGCTACAAAATATGTAACTACCTTGATCCATAAGAGTTTACCTCTGTATACTGCATCAATACACATCCCAATACCATATAGGAAGTGTCACAAAACTCATCAAACATCACCCCCTCAGTTGAAAACTCAGTAACCGACACACTGATCAATTTCCCATTCAAATTGACAATCGAAGCCTAACACTGAATAGTGAAGATATAATCATGATCCTTACTAGCCATAGCTATCATCAAGGATATAAAATATGATAAATTCTACATGAAACTCCACTAATACCCTAAATACCAATGAAAATATAAACCTCTCCCATGTTTTTTGCATTCTTCCCAAGAAACAATATACTAGATATTATATGGTTATATGACCACACCATATTGGGGAACCACGTTACCAAGTAAATGAACCTCCAAAGTCTAGAACACGCTCCTATAAAACTTTTAATGGAGCTAGTTTCTTTGAGAACATGTAACAAAATTTTGAGATGACAGGAATACTCCTCATCTAACTTTGAGTACATCAAAATGTCATCGAGGAATGTGTCTATGAACTAGTGTATGAAATAAATGAACATATGTTTCATGATCCTCATAAATTTGGTTTGTGAATTCATGACACCAAATATCATGACCACAAACTGAAAGGAGTCATACTTGCTTATTAAGGTAGTCTTTTTAATAACATTCTCCATTAATATCAACTAGTAATATCTACTGAATAAATAAATTATAAAAAAACAAAATTTATCCCTTCAATAATTTGAGAAAATAATCAATACATAACATAGGTTTACGATTATTAATTTTCACCTAATATATCCTTTAATATTCTATGCACAACCACAAAGTGTAACTCTAATTCTTGGATAACATCACTAGAGAAAACAATACTCACAAAATAGTTTTGATGGAACCATTCTACATCAAGTCATAAATTTGAATCCTTATCTCCAAAAACATAGAAGGTTCCATCTGAAATGCATCTATCAAAATTAGAGAGGAAAAAAGTAATAAATCTAACATGAACTCCAAAAAATAACAAGGGGTATCACCAAACCCAAAGAAGAAAAATATATAGAATATCCTTTATGACCATGGGAGCTTCCTTTATACCCACGTCTATTGAATCCAAAAAAGACATATCCTTCAATGAAATTAGGGTTTCCACATGTCTATTACCCACATGAAAATACTGATCACTAATAAAAACAGCATACTTTCAATCATCATCCATGAAAATGACTCACCTCCATATGTAGTCGATAAAATAATTCTTAGAATATAACAATTAGATTCTAATGGGGACATTTCATAGCTGCATATATAGTAGTAAAAGATCTCCAAACAACTAATGTGGCCCCATCATCAGTCTACAACCCCTGTAAAAATCAATATATATAGTGTAGACTACGACTAGCATTTCCAAAATTATATGAGATGGAATCCTTTCTATGTCAAAGATCTAAAGAAATGATTAGAGAGGGTGAAATAAAAAAGTGTTAGGATGATAAATCAAATAGAGAAGAAAAAATATCAGATGATAAATTGATTGAACCTATAATGATCTCTAACCCCATTGGTGTTTCTATCTCAATCACATTCATATGATTATTCTAAGATCCTATACCTATCCATTGATGGATAAAACCACAACCATGTTCATGTTAGAGAACTGTAAGATGAGGTATACCCAATGGTTAACCTAGGTCTACCCCATATCCTCTTAGTAGAAAATAAGCCTAACACCCCTACCACTGAAATATTCTAACTAGCATCTACTTTTGAGGTATATGCTAATCTTGGCCACCCCAAAACCAAATAACTCCATCCCATGACCCCTTGTAATAGAACAAAAACAATACTCCCTAGATGTATAGAAATAATGTTATTGAGGTTGAATCCCTACTGGTTAAAATATCAATGGACCTAGATCCTGATACCTCTACTGACAACATTTATCCTCTTGGAACCCTACTAGATCCCATCTCAATGTATACCTCTTAAATAGTGGATATGAAAGATCCCATTTAACTTCTTACGGACATACATTTTATTTTGAATAATAAATGGATTAACTTAATATAGGATATAAATATGGATTGATTTCTCAAGTTTTCATGAAGGGGAATTGTCATTATGAAAAAGGTGGTAGGTGAAATATAAAAGATCCTTGAATCTGATCCTAAGCTATTGCATGAACATACCCCTACTAAAGAGAGAGAAGCTCCTAAACCATCACTACCTTCATGGAAAATGGATGAAACTTGAGTCAAAACTCTATAAAATATTACCAATGCATTATCGACGACCATGTTATCGGAAATACAATAAACCCCACATTTTTTTAAAAATTATTACATGATTTAAATCATAAATATTAAATAACTACAATTCAAAGATGTGATGCCTAGTTTCTTTATAAGAATAGGTATATAAAACATATTGAATATTCTGAAACATAGAATATATATTCTTATTCTCCTTAGCAAGCTCTGGAAACTGTATTGGATAACCTATGGAATACATAAAAGAAAGGTGGAGTTATAATTCTTAGTAAGGGAGTAAACACGATAATGAGTCATAACATTCTATCCAAAAAGGTATGGTGAATAAATAATCACATGTGAGCATAGAAAAAAATGATTGTATAAAAGGATCCTAGAAATATAGGAAATAGGAAGAAACATATAAAAAGGAATCATCATAAGTAAATGTTAACTATATTGATAACACCACATGTGTCCAATGCATATTAATTGAGGACGTTTACTCCAAAATCACAAACATAACATCTCATGAGAAAACAATTACCCAATGTATTTGAGTTCTGTTTAGATGCATAAATAAATAAATTTACATGCATATTTATTCCATAAAAGAAAATAAATTATAAGGTATAATAATTAAATTACACATTGAAAGAAATAGGTCTTATAGTGATTCCTCTTCTCAAAATCTAGGGAAATTTCATAAATATGGAATTTGATGAGTGAAAATAAGGAATGAATTACCCCATTATATATAGGATAATTAGTATGGTATATATCTAAGATATATATATATAAACATTATAAGAAATCCATAACATTAATAATTGTTTTATTTATGAAAATACGTTAAATGTATCACATGGAATATTTCTAGTGTAAAATAACATTTTCACTTCAAAATAAATTATTTAATATCTAAATATTTCTACAATATTATAGAAAACATTTATTATAATAGAACAACATAGTGGGTAATGTAATTTTCAATTCACTATGTGTTCATGATTATGGGAAACTCCATTCAATCATATAATTTAAAAATAACCATTCCATTCAAACTACTGTAAAATGTAAAAAATGTACGTCATTTAGAAAATGACAAAAATAATCATTTTAAACCATTTTTTACAAACCAATCATGTATAAAAATATATTTAACAAATCATTTAATAATATAAAAAGAATTATTTAAAATATATTAATTAATTTATCGATATGGAAGAGAAATATTCTTGATCTAAAAGAGGATACAAGATCCATATCACATAGAATCCACTTTCTTAATGCTTATTTATTCAATAATGTAGGAAATAGAAAAAATAAATTTAAACCATATTCATGCCCATATTATAAATAAAGTAATGTGGTAGAGTAACATAATTTGAAATTATTTTCCCTAAAGGAACCATTAAAATAAAAAATCTCTTAATTAAAGGAGATTGTAACACAAATCATTTTCTGCCTTGGTATCTTTCAAATCAAATCCACATTGATGAATTAAAATTAATTTTAACCTAAATTAAAAAAATTATTGGTGTATACATGATATAATATTTAATATTGTATGTATATAAACTATAAAAAATAAATGAGGTTCCTTACATTAAAATATTCCCCAATAAAGAGAAATTGAGAAAAAATATTTTACTTTGAGTCAGAATCATAACACTTGTTATTTATATTAATGAATAACAAGTTTTAATTAATTATATAATTTATTATGATGCTTTTTAAATTTATTAATTCCCTTTTATTTTACCTTCTATCATGCTATATTCAATTAAATAATAATTTTGGTTCATGTCAGATGATTTGAAAATTTTCAGACCATATGTCCAATATAACTTCGCTAAGTTGACTAAATTCATGATGATTATTGTTCCATCATATATATAATAATAGTAGTAAAATAAATAAAATTTAAATTCATAAATATTACTTTTTAAAACTAATCATGAAATATAATAATGAAAAATTTACTACATTATAATCCTATAGATGGTAAGTCATACGTACACGTGATTAACATTTCCATATTTCAATGATCATGATGTAATGGGAATGTGTTATTCCATAATTCTAAATTTATAATTATATATAAAATATAAAATATTTTCATTAAATATAATTATATATACAATACTTGTGATACAATAATAAAAAATGAATCACTTCTCTTCATGGGGTGGTAACACACACGTTTACTTGAATAATATTATCATCCCTCAATGGAAGGAAAATTATGAATAAAAATTATTTATTAATATTAAAAAATTATAAATATATCATAAATATTATATAAATATATATTAAATTAATTATTATAAAAATACTTAAGGGGAGTTGATGGAAAACAAATTATATCGGTTCATGAGGTGGCATTTCACCGCACACATGAAAAATGGTTTCATTTCCAATTTTATTGAATAAGATATCCATTTACATAATTTTATTAACATAATAACATCTCAATTTTGGTGAGATAATAATTTTATTATAACATGAGGGTCGAAAAATATTTGTAGGTGTGGGAAGAATAAATAAAATAAAATGCTCGGTTATGAAAGATACTTATTCTACAGAAAATCTCTTTAGGCTTGCACCGAATGTCTTACTAGGTGCCTTGAAAATAATTATTACATAATGTGGTGATGGTAGTTATTAAAATAATTTAAATGTTAATTTTTTAATCAAAAAGCTTTTTAATTTTGATGAGAATATAAGAGTAGGTTGCTATTTATATGTGAGGGGAGCTGCAATTTAGGAATTTTTGAAAACATGAAATTAATGTAAATTAATTTTCATTGTAAAAATGACAAAATATTATTTGATTTCTTGATAAGGAGAGTATGGTTATAAATCCTATAATAATAGATTTTTGAAATTTTTATGTGATTTTTTCACCCATTACATTTGGTTTCAACTGGAAATAACCTTTGTTTGAATATTACCACAATAACGAAGTCATTAACAAATTAAGGGAAAATATAGTTTTTATAAAAATAAACTTTGACCATAATTAGACCAAATATTATAATTTAAATGAAAAATAACTTGGCTGATGATATGATTTATATAAATTTTAAATCATTTAATAAAATATAATTTATTTTAACGTTATATTTTTGTCTGTTTTGGAAAAATCATTTATTTTGACTCTGAATGCAACATGATAAAAAATGAATATGAATAAATTCCATTTAATTCTATATGAAATGTTATATTTAAATAAAAATTTCATTTAAAACAATAATCATTTCAAATTATAAATATTTTAATATTTCCAAAATCATTAATTTTGTTTTCCCTTTAAATGAATAAATATTATGGTAGTGTTCCATAAGAATTTATGAAAATTATATTATTACTAAAAATTATAACTAAAATAATAGAAAAAAATCATTTATATTTATAAAGACTATTTATAACTATAAATTAGTCATTTTTATCACATTCAAAAAAAAATTATATATATTAATAGCAAGAAAGTGACATTTTTTTCAATATCATTTACATAAATATTATAATAGCCATGATCAATGAAATATGGCACAAAATAGAAATGTATTTTCTATAAATGGCTGAAAAGGGCCAAAATGTACTCATATAAAAGGATATATGTAACTATTATTTTCAATTTGTAGTCCATTTCATATTACTTTTAGAGTTAATTACTATATTTATCTTTACCATGGTAAAAATTATTTCATATATTTAATATTAAAAATGACTAAAAATAAAAGAAAACAATTTACCAAATTTGGAACTATTTAATCCTAACATGAATTGAATTTTCTAAAATTAAATTTTTATAATTAGAAGAATTTAATTTAATATTACCCCAACAAAAATTGAAAAAATCAGGGTTTTAGGGAAATGAAATTTTCAACCAGCAGATATTATAATATTGACTCTATGAATAGAAATCATAATTATACCCATTTAAATTCAAATATATATATATATATAATATGTTTAGTTTAAATAATAATTTTTTTGGTGTCATTTTATTTAATTAAATTGGATAAAAAATATGCATTTAAAAACACTTTTTAGAGATGTATTTTTTTGAATAATAATAAACTTATACCAAAGTTAAGAATTTTTTAGATTAAAAAAATAGATTAAATTATAATTAATAATGTGGTTAATATTTTACATTTATACAAAATTCAAAATATAATGGTACATTTAAAATGTATGATTTAATGAAAAGAAGGGAAAATATTTAAAAAACGATAATTTTTACTATTCTTTAAAAAATCTACCATTTTATAAAAGTTACAAAATTTATCCCTAATATAAATTTGATATCTTGATTCAAAAAAATTTCTTCATTTAATAATATTTTACATCTTAAATTCCCATGAATTAATTATAATATTTATTAAATAGTAAATTAAAATCATTATTGAAGTAACATATATTTTTATAAATAATATGCCTTTATTAAATATTGATTTATTATTTAGTAAGCATTTAAATCTAAATTTTTATTGATTAGAATGATTATATATATATCATAAATAATTTGTTTTATACATACCCATTAATTTAACTATAAGGTTATTACATTCATATTTAAAAAATAATATTTCATTGTCCGTTTTGGTTTAGTGTTGTGTATCACATACACTAGAGAACCTAGGATTTTTAAAACATAGGCTGTTACATTATATAGCATTTAAGAAATTCATTCCTAAAAAATATAACTTCAACTTTTTAATCAATTGTAATAAATTTTCAAATAATAATGTTTGGAATCCCAAATCACAAGAAGGTTTAATAAAACATCCTCTTGAAAATAATTAAATGGAAGTATGAAGGGTATTTCGAATAAAAATCACTAGTTTTTAAATAGTATAACTAATGTGTGCCATGAAAATATAAAAATGGTGGAAAATTAATTTCCAAAATAATTATCGAGAGTGATAGAGAACATTGATCACACGCAATTAAATGAACAAGACAAACTTAACAACCACAAATCTAAACCAAATAGTTCTGAGATACCATCAATTTATAAAAAAGTATGGTAAGATGATATTATATTTCATGATACCCTTTCAAATATATGAGGAATTATTTTTACATAAATACTAATATCATAGAGTAATATACTTTCACAATAATTATAATATCACCATTTAATACATTTCTATAACAATATCACTTTTTTCTTCAAATGACGAGTATTCAAAATGATTTCTCATGCCTAAAGCACAAAAATTATATTTTACCAAATAATATAATACAATAATGGATAAAAATTTATTCCTTCATCCTTTATAAATTATTAAAAAAAAATTATTAGTACATTTTTTGTAATTCAAAAAATGAATAAATCTTCATATGAATAAAGAAACATTAACATCTAAAGCCTCTAAAAAACTCCCAATGTTTATAATATATAAATTTACTAAACAATTACCTTAAAATTATATAAAATATTCCCTAATAATGTTGAAAATAAAATATTTTAATTATTGTATCATATATTTATCCAATATAATTTTAACATTTATCTCCAAATAAAATCAATCACTCTTAATGTCTCTCAAAAAATGTATATTCTTTAACCATATATGACAAAAATGTCTATAAATATTATTAATCACTATAAATATAAATTAAAATCATATATTCTTCTAAATATTTACCAATTATTTATAAGTTTCATGATTATTAAAAAAACATTAATAAAAATACTTATAAATAATAATTATTGAATTTCAATACATAATGAAAGTAATTTTTTCACCTCAATGATTTTTACAACATAGGTCTATCCTTGGTGTATGAGTTAACCGTTTGGAGAAGGAATTGAATATGATAATTACAATGTTCCCAAAATACAAAAAATGAAGAATTAATGGATATCATTGATAAACAATATTTTTCTCTATTTAACTCATCATTTTGCTCAAAAATTACTTTCTCTATGCCCTTATTTTCATCTAATAAATCATTTCCATATTAATTAAGGAAATTTTCCTAGGTGTCGCAACCCACATTTCTGACTTGAGGAAATTGATCCATCATTCATCTATGGTATTATCTTCCTAGTCTAATAGATAGCCTGAATGGACAAAATTCCTTATTTTATTTTATTTTATTATGGATAATCCCCTTTTAACAGTTGAATGGGAACCCGTACATGACCCGTAGGCCCAAGGAACAAGGCCTGACTGACCCACAATACTTGACACGAAGGCCCAGAGGCATACCATGCCTAATACATGACCCATAAGCCTAACCCACTGGAACTGCCCTTCCACAGCTTCTACTTCATTGATCACCTAGAACCACACCTTTCATTACTTATTGGCTAGAATTTCCCCATATAAAATTGCACGGTGCCTGGTCCCGATGGCAGCTACCATACCCTCTCATTCTTCCAATCCAGTTAGCTCTGCTTCTGTTGGCTGCTACTCTTGTTGCTCTGATCCTCTTATGGGGCATGTTCTCTGTGAACTGGGCTACTCCATGGTCTATGTGGCTAGAAGGCCCTGTAGACCGAAGGCCTTTGATGACCTGATGGCCCTGGAGACCCATAGGTCCAAATCAGTGTCCTGAAGGCCCAAATCGGGTGAATAGTTCCAGCTGTTACAGTACCGAACAGTAACTGATACAATACTACTACAATAGATGCTACAGTAGCTTCCTTAGTACTGCTACAACACTGCTACAGTATCAAAAATTCCCCTCCACTCGGTTTTGAACCTGGGTCTCTTAGATGCTAAGAAGGAGCCCTTACCACTCGGGTACAGATTCGTGGGTACCTAGTCTCATAGATGAATCCATCATTCTCTTCTTTTTAGAGTCTATGAGTTGGTTCTGTACTGGTATTTAGTCATATATCATGATAAAAAATTAGGAATATTCACAATATCTCTCACTTAAGCCATCATCCCATTTGGTTGTTCAGAATCACATAATTCTCCATCACATTCAATGTTAACATCATTCCATCATCTACTATCAATTGAATATATCCAAAAATCATGGAGTGGGAAACAATACTCATAATCATGAAAAATAATTTTATAGGATATCTAAATCATGACACAATATTTTCAATCTATGAAATACTATGATTGAACAAAGTAATCCCTGATCATAATCAATATAAATTCATTATAAGAATACATAAAAATGGGAATTAACACACGTATATCCCCGAGGAGTGTCAAACCTGGTGTATAGTAATATAAGACACACCATTGACCATATTTATGGTTGAAATTTACTAAACCAATTATATTTAAGGTTATTAACCCAAGATTCATCTATTACAAAACAACATTCACTTATAGATTTTAGATAGGGATGTATTACTAGAAAAACTATATAATTTTACCCTTATGAAATTATGATGTTATCAAATACTTAGACTTATCTCCATGGTTTGAACCGATGTTCTCTTTTTGAAAATCCCCAATAATGACTAGACACATTCTAATACAAACTATAACAACCAAAACCTTTTATATATATTAATACATTATTTTTAATATAAAAATGAAATAATTACAACCAAGATATCATGAAAACTTGTGTATTAGGTGGAATATATACAAAAAACATTAGAAACTAACTAAAAAATAACATATTTATTTTTATTCCCCTTAACGATCTCTTAAATATGAATTGTATAACCTTGGGAATACATAAAATAATGGTTGAGGTATAAATCATTGTATGGGTGTAAACATGAAAACTAGGAAAAAAAAGATATCGTTAAATCGATGGATTTTGAATAATCACATGTGATAATAACATAATGAACATATCATCATATGATCATGGAATTATAGAAAAGTGGAAACAACAAATATCATTACCTAATAAAATGTGAAGGATAACTATTAAAAAAACATCACATGGTAGTTGTAGTCCCTTATGTGTACTCCCTAACCACATACATAAGAGATCATGGGACAAAAAATATTGACCAATGTATTTGGTTCAAATATAGGTGCTTCCATCATAACATGTATATGATTATGTGTTTCAAAACAAAGAAATTAATCAAAATTTATAAACATAATAATTACTCATTGTAATAAATGTGTTGTAAAATATTGACTCATGTAATAATGAATGTTTATTTCATAAAGAGGACATTTGGGAAAATAAGGTATATATTACCCCTTTAAAATATTGTAGAATGATCTAGGTATATATATAAGAGAGAGATATATATTAAAACATTTTTAAAAGATCAAATGGAATATTTCACACAGAAAATACCCATATCTATTTGAAATAACTTCTTTAAAATCTATTATTTAAAAAGAATAGCATACAATATTTTAAAAGAAAAAATGTAAAATTTTAATTAATATTCAATTAAATTAATGGTCATGAGAGTGGTAAATCACATTTAAGCCTTATAATTTAAAATAAAACAATCTTTTAGCCATTTTGTAATGAAATTCAAAATTTTCATCATTTGGAAAACACTAGACAGATTCCTTTATAAATAGTTTTTAGAAAGTAAAAAATTCTTCGAATTTCACTAATAAATGATTATTAATTTTAAAAATATTCTTTAAAATATTTTATTCAAAATATAGATATGGAAGATAATAATTTAATATCTTAAAGTAGATACACGATCGATATTACTTATAAACTATATTCATGATATTTATTTATTCTATAGAGGAGGATATAATAAACAAACATATAATCCAAATTATTTCTTGAATGTTTGGAAGACCATCATTTTTTATTCATTTTTTATAATACTTCTTTTAATGGTTGAAGGGGAACCCATACAATTCCCGTAGGCTTCGTGACATTACAAAACCCAGAGGACATAGATGAATTCATACATACTTTAACTAATTTAAACTTCCCATCCCCAAGAATTCATACAAAAATTTGGTTTAATAAAATAATTTTATATGATTTCCTCTAATTGAAACTTGAATATAAAAAAGATAAAAAAAACAATATTTTAACATAAATCCTCTTCTGCTTTGGTGACATTCTAAAAAAAGTACATTGGATGAAGTAAAATGATGTGTTACTAAAATTATAATTATAATTAAAGGATTAATAATATTTTATGTAAAATGGTTAGTTTATATACTATATAAAATAAATTAGGGCCTAATATTTAAATATAGCACAGTGAATGTAAGTTGAGAAACAAGTCCCCACCCTGAGTCTAACATGGCGCATACATTCTTTAGCTTCTTAATAATAATCATATGATAGTTATTTAATTTATATGGAATATTTATAATTTTTATTATTAAAATTATTATATTTTTATCACGTTATATTCAATTACTCATTAATTTAGGTTCAGGTCATAATTTTTTGATGATATTCAGCTCATGTGTCCAAAATTTCCATGATAAGTTAACAAATGTAAAAAGATTATTATTTCATAATATGTAAAATAATAATAATGAAATAATCTTCATTTTATTTAAAAATTATACTTTTAAAACAAACAGTCAAACGTGGTATAAAAAAATGAACTACGATACGATCATCAAGATGGTAGTTGAGGAATATGTTTGACTAACATTACCAATTTTCAACGATTCTCATGTAAAGAAGTTAAGTAAAATATTATACTTAAATAAACATAATTAAATTGTTAATATGATATTATTTAATTAAATACAGAATTATATAAACTCTATATAATGCGGTGAAGAAAAATGATTCACATCAGTTCGTGAAGGTAGTAATCCACATGTGTGCATATATAAAGTTAGCAAATTTAAATGAATGGAATGTTATGAAAATATATGAAATATCAAATTTCTATAAATATAAATGTATCATAAATATCATATATATCCATTTAATCTATATTCATCAATTTTCGTGAGTGGTGATGATTGAAACAAATTATATCGATTCGTGAGGCGGTAGTCCACTATACTCATGAAAGATGATTTTCCCAATTGATGACAGTGGCGATGGATATAAGTTATGTTAGTAACATAATAACAACTCATTATATGATAGATATGAATTTTGTAATATCATATTGTTAGAATAATATTTTAATGAGGTTGAAGATGAAATATTACAAAATGCCCTATTAAGAACAATACTTCCTTTTCAAACAACCTCATTATTTTTTCACAAAAATACATCCTAGAAAGGGTTATCTAATCAATAAAATGCCTATAAGAAATGGTAATGGGATTATGTAATGAACTGTTTTGGGGATTTTTTTAAAACAAAAGGAATTTTAATTTTGATAAATGATAAGAGGAGGTTCCCTTTTATAAGTGAGCAGAGGGGTAATTTTTGAATATAATAAAATATTAAATTAGTATATATTAATTTTTAATTAAATATGAAAAAATATAATTAAATTATATGGTGGTCATGTGTCTAAATCCTCTAAATTAATAATATTTGGGGAATTTTAGGTGATGTTTTCACCCTTATATTTTGGTTTTATCTAATGTTATCCCCTATTGACAAATATAGTGATAATGAGGTTTTTTACAATTTAGTGGTCAATATTGGTACTATAAAATAAAAAATGGAAAATTAATTGAACATAGTTTATATTTTAAAAAATATACCAATAACTTGGCCAAATATATGATTTTTAATAAAAATAATAATTTAATAAAATATTATTTACTATAAAATAAAATTAATTACTTTTTTTAGAACTATTCATTTAATTTGACATTGAAAAACACATGATTGTAAAGGAATTTGAATATCTTACATTAAAACATCTATATAATCTAATATTTATCTACATAATTCATGGTTCTAAGTTATTATTTCAAATCATATTACATTAAATACTTTCCATGTCATTGATTTTGTTTTTATATTAACTGAATAAATAATGTGTTAGCATTGCATATGCATTTTATGTAATTATATAATTAATAAAAAATTAAAATAAATTTCCAGGATAAAAAATTATTTATGTATAACATGAATATTTATAACTAAAAATATTTTTTTCGAAACTGTAAAAAAAATAGATATTAAAACCAACAAAGTTACACTCTGGTATTTATTATTTACTTAAATATTATAAAGGTAAAAATAAAAAAAATATGGTACCAATTGGCCATATATTTTCATGTATGGAAATTTATAAACCCTACTGATACAATATGAAAAAGAAATTTTTTGGGGTAATTTTTTAGTCCTTATAATATTATTTTTAACATTAATAATACAATTTTCCCTTTCCATGCAAACAATTATTAATTATATTTTCTATTCATAATGAATAAAAATAAAAGGGTGATATATACCAAATTTATACCTCCATATTAGAATATTGATTACATTTTTTATATAAAATTTCAATAATTGGATGAATGTAATATAGAATTATACCCACAAAATGTGGTGAAAATCGAGTTTGAATGAAAATGAATTTCTCAAGAAATAGAAGATATTATATTATACATGTAACAAAAAATCAAAATTATATGAATTTAAATTAATTTTAATAGAAATATAATCATTAAATATCATTTTAATATTTCCTTTTTAATGGTTATTTTAATTAACAAAATGGGATAAACTTTATGTACATAAAAACTCTTTTTGGAAAACTGTGTTTTTAAACATAAAAATAATCGTAAAAACAAATCATGATAATTTTTGATAGAGTTGAAATAAATTAAATAATTATAAAAAAATAGTTCATATTTTTTATTTAGACTAAATAAAATATATAACGAAACTTTCAAAATATGTTATATTAAGAAAATAATTGACATAATTTCAAAACAATTGTAATTTTCATTGTTTAGTGATAAAACAATTATTTCATTAAAAAAACAAAACCAAACCTTAATATAACTTCGATATTAAAATTTTAAAAATAAATCCATTTAATTAGAACAATTTCTAAAATTTCTTGATTTTCATTATAATTTTTTCTCAAAAAGAAATAAAAATAATTTTTTGAAGGAAATATATTTTAAATTATAAAATTATCATCATTAAAAATTGAGTTCATATTTCATAATAATTCATCAATATATATATATATATATCATAATGATTTTAATATAATTGACACCCACCAATTTAATGGAATGGTTTTAATGATCATATTTAAAAAATAATACATAATCGCTTGTTTTATTTCGGTGTTACCTCATATACACTATCAAACATTTTTTTAATACTAGGGTGTTGCAAACAAGACATTTCACACTCTATTGACATTTATCTCCTTGCATCTAATTTACTACCAATGGGACCCAGTATATTGTTGCCTCTTTGATCAAAGTGAAGGTGATCTAGATCTCCTCCAACCAATAATCTGTCTCCAGATTAGAGAAGATTCATTCCAAATTCCCCAAAACTAGCTATTAAATTGAATGAAATTTTTTATTTCCATTTATCATCCAACTCAATGTGGTCTACCATCTAGTTTCTAACCAGTTTATCCTATTGGACCTCCGATTCTAAGACTACATGTGGTTTATGACCATGATCCATAACTTAAAAGAGAAAATGGATTTTTAATGACATGTAGTATGGAATTTTTTAAATATTTATTTAATGGTTTTTAACATCCTATTATATCCTAATTAAAAAAAAGATCATAGGTGAATCATGATGCATTCTCCTCTCATAGTTATCTAGATGCAAGAAGTGTTACCTCACTCGGTTGTTCAGTATGCTCAGAGATTCCCTATTAGATCATGGGGGGGGGGGTTAAAAATTCCATGCCCTAATCAATTATCCACGGCCTATGTTATAATTACCATTTATTTTAATAAAAATATATCACATATTAATATAATAATATTCATTACATTATATAATTCTATCTATCATAAATTTCTAGTTCTAGTATCTATGGTATCCTTGACACATAAACAACTGGTTCGTATGTGATATATGTTATGTCCCACTACATTATTTAAATATCGATTCATGTATATTTCATTAATAATACCATTAATCATAATATAGGAAATGTAGACATATTAAAGGGTGTTATTAGATGGTCAGTATGGGTAAAAACAATATATATCAACATAACAAGATCATAATAGTTTTAGAACATGATAATAAAATTTGAAAAATCATAACTTATATATCATTGATTATAATCACGAGTCATTGAATAAATCTTGGTGGTTCATTAGAAATTAATTTTAATTGAGTTAATGAACCTAATCCATGAGAGCGTAATATTGGAATAAGATGCAGATTTTTGTCATACACATAAGAATATAAAAACATTTTCCCAGTAGTGAAGGGTCATTTCCCAGGATATTTTAATGGAAAGGGTTCACTCCATAAAACATCATAGTAATATTAGTTCACTCCGAATAATATCACAGTGTAAAAATTCCCTAATTAAACTGGGTTCCATCCCCATGTATCTCATGGGATATTAATCTTTACCCAATGAATTGGATGAATATATAATTCCATTCTAACGTATAAAATTGTGAAAATCATACTTATGTGTTTTAAAAGATCATTAAGAAATCATCATTTTAGAAACTATTAAAGTAAATAGGTTTCATAAACATTCCATCACATCATAACCCATGGAAAATAAATGGGTTTTATAATTATCTAATCAAATCATCACTAGAAATTCCACAGAAAAGGAATGAGTTTCCTAAATATATATTACTAATAACAATAAAAAATAAAAAATAAATAATTATGATTATATCATTGGATTATATCACCAGTTTATATTAATTTAAATTAAAGGATTCTATCTTTAATGAAAATTGAGTTTTAAAAAATCTATTGGAACATTTATTTAGGAAAGTAGTCTTTTAACATTAAAATCAGTTATTTAAAACATAAAATTTTACTAAATATTATTGAAATTTTTTTCTTTGAAAATAAACTTGGAAATATTTAATGGAAGATAAAAAAAATTTATTTGTCATGATGGAAAGAAAATACCATTCATATTGTAGATGTTAAAATGAAGACTAATTTGACATTTTTGATAAAAATTCAAAAAAGCCTTATTTGAAAAATTAAAAGATGATTGAATTTAATCCACTTTTTAGAATTTCAAACATGAAATTTTTTTATTTAAATAATGATTTTTTAATTTTAAAACAATTCATTTAAATATTTTCATAAATCATTGATGAGTAAGAAAAAGGATATTCAACTGATAGTAGAAACAAAGTGGATTTTTCTTAAAAACATTACTCTAGTATCTTAATTAAAATGTGGAAAATGAAATGGAAACATGTATTATTTATATATAACCATAATATATGAAATTAAGTTAGTTTATTGAGTGCTAGATATTAATATTTCCTTATTATAATAAAAAACATAGATAATTCTGATAAACAATGAGATTGTAACAAAAAACCATTACCACTTTGGTAATGTTTGAATCATAATCTCAATGAAGGAATTAACCTTATAGGGATTTTTATATTTACTAATTTTCATGATAATAATAATATAAAACATTCATTTCTAGTATATTCATCCCATTAAAGCAATACGTGGTGAATATGGAAGGCACCCCACAAAAATAAATGTGAGATGAAAATCACTTACCTCAATTATAAGCCCACTTTATACGACTTTGAACCTCATGTATAATAAAAATAGGTTTGTTAAAAATATTTTATAGAATCATAAATATATATATCATACCATTTTTTATTTTTGGATTACATTTTATTAGTCATCATTTAAAAATTCCTTGTTAAAATCATATTTCGAGAAATAAGTGCTTCATTTTAAATATATGTTTTCGATTGGTTGTTTTGGTCCATGTACTTTGATTATTGTTCCACAATAGCCATAATGTTTTCAAAGATATAAATATCATGTATATTCATTATAAACATATATATATATATATTATTCCATAAAAGATAGATATTGAAATGGTTTACACTATTCATACAGAGGGTAATACATACGTAGGTATGAAAGTTATAATCATTTTATAGATGAGTGGAAGGAAAGAAATGAAAATATAAATTCACATTTTTATAATAATTTTAATGTCATATATGTAATATATATTTACCAAATATAACCTCATTACTATCCATTTCAAAATAAATTGCAAAATATGATGCGTCATTTTGTGGGGTTGTAGCCGACACATATGCATGAGTGATGATATAATTTTTCAATGAATAGGTAGGTAAGAAAATATATGTGATTTTATAAATCCAAAATTATAATTATTTAATATAAATAAAATAAAGTTATTTCATCTATCAATATATCCATCTACGAGAGGTAAAAATTGAAAAAAATTACAACAGTTTGAAAGGTGGTAGTCTCATCGTACACATGATCAATGATTTGGTTTACCATTTAATAGAAGAAGAGATGCATATAGATTATGAAATAAACATAATAATACATAAGTAAAAGGACGATACTATTGTTATTATATATCAAAGAGGATAAATATTTTAAATAGGTAGAAGAATGAATATAAAGATAATGGATGGTTATGAATGATAACTATTTTTTAGGAAACCACCTTAGGTTTGTACCAAATTTACTTATATCAGGGTTTAGTAATAAAAATAAGGAATCTAGTATTTCAGGATGAAATTAAAGAAAATATTGGGGTAGGTATTTATGAAACCAAGGTATATTAAAGTGTGAATACGAGAGGATAGAGGTTCCTTTTAGTGATAAGGGAGAGGACACACTTGAAATTTTTTAGATAAAAATGTTAAACCTATGTTTTACACATGATAAGGGCGAAAATATAGCTCAATAGGGAAACTTATATGTTATGATTCTGATATATTTCTATAAAATAGTATTTTTACATGTTATTAAGTAATTTAAACCTTTATATTTTTAGTTTAACCCTACTTACACATTAACCGCAATAATTAATTTATATATTTTTTACAATTATTTATGAAAAAAACATAAGTGGAGATTATTAAATATTATTAAGTATGTTGATTAAATATATTTTTCCATTTTTCTAAATTCAATTAAAATATTTTAATAATTTAATTAAAAATTAGTCCCACAATTGTGATGTATAAATAGTTCTCTAAGGAGTTTTTTGTCAGTTTAAAAATAGCTAATATTGAAATACAATATGAAATTGATTCCAAATAACTAAATTGGATTATAAATTTTATAATTTAACTAATTATACATTTTTAACTAACATAGAAAAACATAACTTGAAATTATTTTAAATGAAATAGAAATGTTTTATAAAAATCCTCATTCTTCACAGTTTATTAAAATATTAATCAATTAATAAAAAAATTAACCCAAATATATTTTGGAAAGTTTGATTCGAAAATTAAGTTTCATTTTTCGAAATACATTTTCTAGTAATTTTATAAAATAAATTTTACTGTTTTTAGAAAAAAATGTAACAATTTTCTTTTGAGAAAATTGATATTTAGTGTATATAACAAATTTAAAAAAAAAGTATTTACTTATTAATAAACATATTGTTATATCTAAAACATTCATAATTATTTTTTAAATTTTGGTAATTCAAATTTTTTCCTTCATGTTTTATTTCTATGTAATAATGGTCTTATTTATGTAATAATATTAATAGAATATCATGGTTTGTTAAAACTCGGAGTTGTAATTAATGAAACATATCAAAAAAAATTAAATGTTTTTCAAAAAATCATAAAATACTATGGTGTTAGATTATACCCCCATAAAAATGAATTTCACCCCCAAAATTCCTGCACTATAATAAAAATAACCGAGGATACTTCTGCATAATCATATACTCATGTTCCCATATAGATTCCCAAAGTTGTTGGTTTCTAAGAAAACCCTTTTCCTAGAGAGTGGTGGTATTTTATAGATCATGATATATATGATCTAAGAATACCAATAAGTAATTCATTATAGGATAGATCGTGATCCATTGGTATGAACTCTGAGTTCAATATATGTGATGGATTAGGTATGTACATCCTCAAGAAAGACACTTGGAACACATCATATACATAATAGAGGTTATATGGAATTCCATGTGATAAGAAACCATCCCTATATAATCATGAATCAAAAAAGGTACAAGATAAATAAGGTTAATGATTCATTTATTCCTATATCTTATAACCATATTAAATGGATAAACTGATATAAAAACCCTCCCATAATCTTTACACTCTAAATCACACCGACGATTGTTAGATTTACTTTTATGTTGAATATCATTTGAAATAATTTGTTGTTGAATTTTTCTAACAATATCAACCATTTAGTCACATATCTCAGGTCTCAAAAGGTTTCTTTCTCAATCTTCAAACCAACATGTTTGTATTCTATACATTTTCCATTACAAAATTCATTAGGATCCATCTGAATGCTCTAGTGAAATCTATTAATGTATGAAAAATCAACTAGAGGAAGGTTTTTATACTATCCACCTGTGAAATATATAGAATAAGATCACATAATATGATCTGTAGTGTGAATTTTTAACCTAACCCAACCATAATCCTGAGAATGATATGTAGTTCCGAGACATAACATTGTATCCGAGACATACTGAATACTTTTCCAAAACATCAAGGAAAACATAAAATCCTAATTAGATAATATATAAAGTAGTACACCATGAACCCCTACCACTTATTTAATAAATATTATACACCGATGACCAAGAGTAAAATATTCCCTAATTTTGATGATTAGTGATGACTACGTAAGTTGATTGACATCAACCCATATATAATTTTTAGGATTAGATGTTTTGGGGGGTCTGATAATAAAATCTATCCCTATTTTTTCCATTCCTGTTATGGTATGGGTAATGGTAATAAAATCACCATATACATTTGTCTCTTAGCTTTTATTTACTATAATTCTAAGAAGTGAGGTAAAAAAAATCTATGATATCTCTCCTCAAGTCATCCCCTATAAATAGTCCTTCAGATCTCTATACATCATTATACATCAATGATAAATAGAGAATGAAGAACTATGCTAATTTTTTAATATATATTTCATAAAATATGTTATGGATAGAATACATACATATTTCTTGATCTATATCATTCCATCATAATTAGGGTTACACTCAAAAACATTTCAAACCTTCTTCTATGGCACTATATCATCCTTCTCCACTTATTTTATCTTTACTCATATAGATGGTTTAAAATTCATTTGAGAAATATTATAATTCTCCCCTTATTTCAAGATTTATGTTTCCATCCTTCAGAAATCACTAAATATTTTATCTTTTGTGATCCTCATCACAGATAATCTAACATGGTCTTTTCAACTCAATGAATCGACCATTTTTTTTCATTCCCAAGGTGATAACGTATATAGTAGTCATAATAATCAATCATATACAACCCTATTCGCTTGAACATATTCAACACCTTCATTGTGAATATATATTGTAAAATGTTAGGACTAGTATATATATATAACATATTTATCCATAAAGATAATTCCCCTAATCTTTATTTAAAAAATCACCACATTTAACTCCAAATCACATGTTGGGTAATTTGTTTTGAACCATTATCCTTCTTGAGGAATAATATGTCCCCATATAATAATAAATGAGAATTAATCCAAATACTTTCATCTATGAATCACTATATATTACAAACTCTTCTCCATTATAGAGTAATGTATGTAAAGGTTCACTAACTAACCTTCTATTTAGTTCCTCAAATTTTTACTCACATTTATCCTTCCTGAGGAACCTGGAATCCTTCCGAGTTAACTTGTGGAGTGTATTAGGTAATTTTTAGAATTTATTTACAATCTATCAATAATATAAATACCCACCAAGAAAATATTGGATATCAGTCACCATGGTTGGTCTCAGACAACAAAAAATAAATTTGATCATTGATAGAACCACCAATATTCCCAATATTCAGATTGTATGACCAAAAATGAATCCTTTTTAGAGAAAATATACACATGGAATATTATTCAAGAAACTTTTCTATCCTCGGGTTCTTCAGTATAATTTTCATGAAATCTTTACTGTCATCCTTTCTCATTAAATATATAAGAATATTAACTATGATGAGAACCAAAAACTATTCAATGTAATATCTAAAGACACTATTCATTGAATCCGAGAATCTATATGGGGGATAAGTAAGATCAGAATTCATTACAATATATTCATTATGTCCATAGCTTGTATAATTTTTTTTGGGTATATCCTTCTTCTTAACAATAAATTAATGATGACCAGGAAAAAGGTCAATCTTGGAAATGTATTCATCTCCATTGAGTTGATCAAATATGTCATAAATATTGGGAAGAAGATATTTTATATTGATTTCCTATCTTGTTTTTTATCTTGATCATTTCTAGATCATTAATTTATAGTTGAATCAATTCTTCCTTCTTCGTAATAAATGGGTAGGTGCACCCCAAGGTGACACACTTGGCTGAATGAAATCATTTTGAATATTATCATGGAATTTCTTCCTAAATTCATACAACTCAATTCTATAGGCAATTATTGAAATATGTGTAGCACTTAGTATGAGTATTTTGAGAACAAAACTCCACATTTTGGGTGGAAGGCTTAGAAAATATTCCATAAATACATTAATAAATTCCCAAGCTATATGAATATCAAAAATGTTAATGTGCTCCATAAATATCTTTTATAAACACCCATTTTGAATGATAATTATGACCTATTAAATGGATGTGATTTTCATCATAATTTCATTTTAATTTTTTCCCTAGTAGATTATCATTTCGTGGTATAAAATATTTAACATAACTTCAACTCCTTAGAAATTTATGTGGGATTTATTTAGTGGTAACCAATGTAAGCCTAAGATAACATAGAATTATACCAGATTAAGAATTAACTGATTTAAAGGATTAAAATTCCTATAAAATTAAACTTGAGAAGAATCATATATTTGAGATGAGGTCAACATACAATTATATGTTTTCACAGCTAATTTAATATCAAATCACTATAGATGTACTATGATAAAATTATCAAATTCGTCTAATAATAATTAATTTATATATATATAATCAAATAAGACATTAGAAATTCTAGAATGACTTGTAAGTGTCCCTTTCACTATGTCTTTATTACACCCCTCATTAAGAAATACTGAGGATATGATATTTCATCTATCCCTCAAATTAATAGGTTTTTGATATCAATTATCATCATTAACTATTGGATTTGTGCACTGGTTTATATCATACAAATACTCCATGAACCTAAATCACTAGGGTTTATATGGTTCATTCTATAGATATTTCCCTCAATTAACATCATTAACTAAATTACTCCCATCACTTCATTATTTTATTTCTTAATGAACTTATTTTCCACACATAAATAATTTACAATCCCCCTTATGAAAATTTCCCCAGTGTTTCCTTCCTCAATTCAAGCATGAAAGATATCGCATTATTTTTTCACCATGGTATTTATAATATCCATTTAATTCTATATTTATTTTATTTTCATAAACATAAATTTGAAGGATAATTAATATATTTATTTTCACTATGAAAGTACATCGAAAAATTTCCTTATTGATACAGAATTTCCATAGGCCTAATGTTCTTCAAAGATTTTGTATTAAGAAACTAAATAATAAATCAACCATAATTTAAGGTTGAATGTTAATACAAGTATCATACATAACATATATTGAATATTTTTCATCATGGTTACCAAAAATTTAATCATCTTTCTATTTTAGATCAAGTAATCACTTCTTCATTTTCATATGATGAATTTAAGGAATGTACAAATTAAAAAAAAAGATCATAAAATCATCCCACTACATGGTGTTAATTTATAATACTCTCCTTGTATTATTGATTATTGTCCACTATTTACCCACTTATTTATCAAAATGATAAATATATAAAATGTTTTTTCCATGGTTTGGACCCTAGTGAGCAAAGAATATCATTTCAATGGTACTAATCCATTTTCTAGAAAATAGTGGATTAACAGAACTACTAAATTAATGTGTATGTTTCATCATTAATGACTCAACATAAAATATTTTCCTCCTATTAAAGTTTATAAAATCAAAATGATTCATAGATTCAGAAAGATGTGTGACCATAAAAATAAAGATTTTTTCATTCCATATCTCATAAAAAATGGTTTTTTCATGAGGACTAAAATTTTATTTTCCACCACATTGAGCTTTAACATTATTCGTTATGGTTTCATAAATGAATAAAAAATAAAAAATCATTGCATGAAAAACAATAACCATAATGTTAGACCACATAATTATGGAAAATCATTTCTAGGATGTCTAAATCATGAAATCTCATTTTTAATATATGATACATTATCTTTAGCCTATGTTATTCAATATTAACATCTATTAAAACAAATCATGATGATTCATAAAGAGTTTGGTAATTTTGAAACCATATCCCTTGTGAGAGTCAATCCTAGTGTGTAGAAAGGCTCATTGTTATACACTAGGGGATGATCTAGTATAACTCACTATAACATTTTCACATTTTTTACCCCCGGTTACAATTGTGCTAAATCCACATCCCCTGGAAGTATCCAGACATGTATATAATTTATTGGAATCCAATCACTATATCGTTCACCAAAATTATTCTACATTTTCCTAAACAATGGATTATCCTTATATTTATCCATTGAAATATACCTTAACATATATTTTATGATATAACTAATGTTTTCTCATTATAGTTTTCAAAGGATTTATTAATACTTTCTCTAATTAAAAATATAATGACCCATTATTTTTAAATATTGATATCACATCTTAATAAACGAATATCAATAACGTAAAATATCAATTCATTCCAGAATCACATATGTCTATTTTCTTTAAAAACATGGACACATAAACAACTGGTTTACATTTGATCTACATTTTCTCTCACATTGTTCTATATAAAAATAAACCTTTATCGAAATATCATTCAAAATACCATTCTATTTAAATAGGGAAAGGAAACATAAGAAATCATGTGAAGAGATTCACAATAATAGTAAAAAGGGGAGATTCCAATATAATATGATCATATGGTTTTGATAATGATGTAATAACATTTGAAAAATTATACCCCTTATATCATTGATTACAAATTTGAGTTGTAGCATAATTCATTGTGGTTCATAAGGAATTAATCATAAAGAAATCAATGAATATTGTCCCTGATAGAATAATAATAGGAAAAAATAGATTATTTTCATACACACATGTATAGAAAATAATTTGTAAAATAGAAAATAATTAAAGAAAAGGATATCATATTGGATTGAATTCTTACCCAAAACAATCATAGTATTCACGGTTCACTCCTATAACTATAATTGTGTAAATAGTCTCGTACTAAACTGGTTTCACTCTCTTTTCCATTCACATTTGTCACATAATATATCAATATTTACCCAATTCATTAGAGGTCTATATAATTCTAGGACAACCGATAACATAATGAAAATCATATATATTTATACCATAATATCATAAAAAGGTAAACATTTTCTAACACATCAAATGAAATGGGATTCATAAACATGTTAATTATATCATAACAAATAGAAATAAGATGAGTTTCATAAATATTTCATCAACTCATCATATAATAAACTTTGGAAATGGAATGGATTTCTTAAAATATTTTCATAATTATGATAAACCCTCTTGGGAAATAATAATGATGGTATAATTGGATCATAAACGAACTAAATATTTAGTAACATCTAAGGATATAATCTTATATGGAAAATGATTTTGAAAAAATCAATGCAATAATTTCATAAAGAAGATAAAATTTAAACTTTCAAATGACTTATTTAAAAAATAACAATTTCACAAACATTAATAAAACCATTTTCTTTGAAAAAGACCTTATAAAATTGTTAATGAATTTTTAATTAATTTTTCTATCATGATGCTGGAAAATAATATTAATTTCATACATGATAAAATGATTATTCATTCTATATTTGTGGTAAAAATACTAAAGTGACTTATATAAAAAATGAATCAAATATTAATTTTAAAAAATTTCTTAAAAATTAAATCAGGGTAAAATATTTCTTCAAAATTATATTGGATAATTTCAAAAAAGTTATCTAAAACATATTTCAAAAACCTAGATATTGAATAAAATGGATTTTTGTTTGATGAAAGAAATAAATGCAATTATTTTGTAATTTTTTCGATCAATTTATTTCTTAAAGCGAGTCAAATGAAATTGAAACATTTATTATAAATAAATAACTAGAGGATATGAAAATAAATGTGTTTCATGGGTGATAGGTCATAATATTTAATCATCGTAATCATAATCAAAATTTATCCTAATAAACAATGAGATTGTAACATATAACATTTAAAACTTTGATAAATTTAGAATCAAAATCCCCATGAAATAAATATCTTTAGATTTATTATTATATACCCTTATTTTTATATTAATTATTAATTAAATAAATTAATGGGTAATATATATACCACAAAAAAGAAACATGTGATGAATATGGCATGTGTCCCACATAAATACACGTGAGTTGAAAATTTATTACCTCAAGTCATGACATCCTTAGTTTACATTGAAACACAATATAAATTAAATTTAGTTGTATTATACATATATTTCATATATATACTCATTTATATCATACTATATATTTTTTACAAATGACCTTTCAATATCCATTTATTAACAATTCCTTGTTAAAATCACATTTCTAGTAAAAACTTATTCATTTTTCATATAACTTTTGTTTGGTAGATTTGGAAAAAATATAATGATTATGATCCCATTATATATATAATATTAATAATGATATATATATCATATATAATAATTTTATTAATATTTATATTAATCCATAAATGTTAGAGATATAAAAAGAATTACACCGTTCACGGAGATAGAAGACTATTAGTACACATGAATGTTGTTTTAACTTTTTTGATGTATGGAATGAAATAAAGATAAATATTAATTATTAATTCCAGAATAATATTTATACCACATATAAAATCATTAAATATAACATCATTACCTAAAATTTTATAATAAAATGAAAAAAATTTCACATCACTACATAGAGGCGTTAGTCAACATGTATGCACAAGCAACATTATAATTTCCCACAGATTGGAAGGTAAGAAGGTAGGTATGATATTGTAGTTCTAGATTTACAAGTATTTCATAAATATCATTTAAATATGTTAAATATAAAATTGTATTTAGTTGTGAGAGGCGGTGATCACGAATGAATTATAGTTGTTAGTGAGGAGGAAGTCCTCCAAACACCTAAACGATAGATTTGTTTCCGATTTGATGGTAAATGCTATAAATATTGGTTATTAAATTATTATAATAACTTCTAAATATATGTTATAATAAGATTTTATTATATTTTCATAGTTTAAAAATATTTTTAATAAGATTAATAATAAATAAAACTATAACATGTGCTTATGAATGACTCTATTCTACAGAAAAGTTCTATAGGTTTGCAGAAAACGAATTATTATGAGGATTTAATAATATTAATTTGGCCTCTAGAACATAGGGAGGTTGGGAAGGAAGATATTTGGGCACGTATGAAGATAATTAAATGGATTTGGAAGTATTTAGATGAGAGTATAACAGCTGCCCTTTTATAAGTGGAAGAGAGGACACATATGGATTGTTTAAAAAGAGAAAGTTATAAACACTTTTTACACATTCCACAGGGGTAAAAATGGATAATAATTAATATTTTTGTTGACATATGTCCATAAAATATGATTTATATTGGGTTTTTGGAAATTTTATCCCTCGTATTTTTATTTTAACCCCTAGTTAACCCATTTTAACATTTACATTGATATTTATTTTTTAATTTTTTAAATATTTAATATGTCCAAAATTTATGTTGAACAAATTATATAATAATAATTATTTTGATTCTTAATATTAATCCATTTTAGAGAATTAAAAAGATAGAACTGTAAAACTTGAATTTAAAATTAATCCTATAAACACAACGAAAAAAATAGTTTTCCAATGATTTTCTTTATAATTATAAAATGATTAAATAATAAAACTCAACATGAAATTTAATCTAATAATTTAAATTAGATTAATTATGACAAAGTTAGACAGATTTTATTATAATTACTTCTTAAAATTAAAAAAGCTTATAAATTCTTTAAATGAAAATTTTATTAAAAAATTATGTTAATTTATTTCAAATTCATTTTTTATATGTGGTAGAAATTGATTTTATTATTTTTACACAAAAATTAATAAAATAATTAAAAAAACAATTTTGAAGAATATAATGAAATTACGAAAACTTATGTACAAATTTATCAACAAAATTTATTTATATAATACCATTATTACCAATTTTCAAAATGATTTTATTTATAATCATACCACTATATTTTAATGATATATTATGATAGTATTTTTTAAATAATAATATGAATAGTATATCATGCTTTATTAAAAATCAGTGTTGTGTGTAACACAAGATATTGATGAAATTAAAATTATTTGAAAAAAATCATGAAATCTATTAGTGCAACATATGTCCCATATTAAGATCAACTTGTATTTTTTCTATAACAACCCATGAAATCCTCACTATGGCTAACTCTGAACTCAGTCCTATTCCTCAACTAAAACCTCTAACACAATTATTTCTTTAACCCATCCTTCCAAACATTAAATCCTAGGCCAATAATGAAGAATGAGGGATAATGAACCCTTGATTCATTTCTCTAGTATGTACCGGTTTTGAGACTTTGACAGAGAGTATGAAATCTCACAAATGGTAGGCACTTGAATCTATAATAATAAGAACATGACATAGGATAAATTAACTACGATAAAATACATGAAAAAAATATAAAGAGTGTCACAAAAACCATACCATAGTGCATAAATAATGTAAAAAACATAATAATTAAAAAATAATTACAAAAAATAATAACTAAGGAAGAGAAAAAATAAATTCTCTAAAGCACAAGCTAGAAATGTTCGGTACAGTCTATGAATCTAATTCTAGAAACCTAAAAATAGTTATTATATATGAATTTTCAGAATACATACAAACTTACTAGGATCGTATCCAATTTCTCATATCCACATGTTCAAAATAAAAACAAATGAACCATGAAAATAAAACAGAACCTAAAAAACATACGAAGTTAAAAAAACTAATCCCATCCACTCCAATGTTCTCTAACCAAATACTTCATCCATATATAAAAACATAAGAAGAAGTATATCAATGATGGTACCCCGTAATAAATCCCCACTAGGATTACACTCTCACAAACCATAAATGTATGTCCTAGAACATCCATTTTTCTATATAGTAACCCTTCATGAACACACCATATCTTTCACATCACATCACATCACATCACATCTCATCTAAAGAAAACTAGGCCATCAAATCAATTCACTACATTCATGAATACAATTGGGATATTACATAATATTTCAACAATTATAAGAATAGTTGGGTATCATGACTTAGATTGAAATAATCCTTATGCTCTCATCCTACTATGAAAGAACCCCATCATAAAACATCTCATATTATCATTAAAAAAACAAACACTATTAAAATTTTACCATCTAGACATCATATCCAATTCACATCAAAATCGCTTAGAAGATGGTTCAAGGAAGTTATGTTTGATATCCATCCATCCTCACAACATGGATATTTAGGGGAAAACCGCAAAACATTCGGGTGTAGGCACGTAGTGATCAACAAGGTTGTTGTGAATATATAAATCAAAATTAACATATTGGGTACATAAATATATATCCAAACACACGAAAAGAATATGAGTTAAAAACAAATCCCTAACCAACTCATAAAATCCCCACCCAATCTCACAAAACTTCCAATTTCTCTACCACCACATATGATATAACACCACACAATAATCAATAATACATATTCCATAAACCATATTCCACCAAACATTATAATTTATTATAATTTATTGAATCGAAAAATACCAAGAAATAAAATTATATATCCCATTAATTTAACTATTCCTTCCTAAATAATTGACATTTAACAAAAACTATCCAAACCACACTTCAAATTTTAATTCAAAGTTTATTTAAAATTTCAAGCAATTTCATTTAAATTTATTGTTTACATTTAATTAAATTCCTACCATGGAGACTAGAACAACATATAACTTCACCAAAACCACCCTATAATAACTATCCCCATACAAATATCATTTCACAACTGCATCTACATCTTCATAACATCCTCTATAAACCATACCCACATCTCGCTGCATCTTCTCCACACACCACCACCACAATAGACTACTATAAATCAACCCCATACACCATAACCACATCCCATAATATCCACCACCATAGTAAAACCAAACATCACTACCACACACCACAACAACATCACCCAAAACACATTTCTTATTTCATATTTAAACAAGGATATTCATATCATATTTCACTTATATTTTAAAGCTATTCTCACAGAAACTAGAATTGCAGGGGAAACCATTTTATTAACTAAACATAAGTGGTAAAAAATTTATTTTATATGAAATCCAACAAACTCACCACATGTTTTTGTATGCAAATCCATGAAAATGAAAAAAATATCAAATAATGATTTTTAAAAAAAATACATTAATCCCATTCAATCTTAACCACAAATAATATCAAATCTAGAAATCATTTTCATTCATTCCTCTTACGCTTCAAATTTTAATAAAAAAATTAATTATCATTATTATTAAGGATATAATATATTCCCAATGATAAACATGTTCATGAATCCACACACATGATATAACTAAATGTGAAATGAAGGATACCCAACCTGAATGAATATTCCTGGTCTTCTACAATTGGTTGATACTAGAGGAAGGCCCCCATTGATTACAAAAATGAATTTGAACAACATTACCATCATAAAAAAATAACCACATCATTATCCCTTCATTAAAATACTAAAATATCTGATTTTGTTGAAAAAAGTCTCTGACCATATGAAGACACATAGAGAAAACATGGAAATTGATATATGGGACTTACCTAAAGCCACCACATATTGATCCCCCATGGTCAAGGTTGAAAGATACTAAATGGGGATGAAAAAACATCATTGGATAAACATGGGTTTCCAATGAAATGAGAAAAAACTTAGAAAATGAAGGGGTTTTTGAGATTTCCTGGTTTTAAACCCATCCTTTAATACACAACACCAAATCACAACCTACATCAAAATTCCATAGAATAGAAAAAATGACGATGGCCATGAAATAATGCTAGGTACTACACTGTAGTGGTGGCTGTCAATGAAAAAATGTAATCTAAAACTATTTATATGCCCTAGATTAAAAAATAGAGGATTTCATGATAAAATCAAAGCTAATATACAAAAAAACCATAAAAACTAGAGAGGATGAAAAGTCAGGACACTTATCCATTAGGCATGAAACCTAGAAAATGTAAAACCCCAGAGAACTCAACCTAATCAAAAATGCATTAGACAACACCCTTACACAACACCTACATGGGTAAGGAACCCATATCAATGCTAAAACCACTCACAATGTCGTCGTTATGCCAAAATTGGCAGCATCTTCAAAACTCCACTTGGGCCTATCATATGCAGAATCCAACGCCACAAGCACGACACCTAATTGGACATCACAAACCATTATACTACATGACTCCTCTTATTATATTTTCTCATCTTCATATCCAACACTCTCTCAGAAACATTTCATAGACTCTCATGTTGACATGACCAACGTGAATTTTCACAAAGTAACTCTTCTGATAGTCTAGGTTGTTATAAAAAACATATTTATAAAAAAATTAGAATAAAATTTTTTAATTATAAATTAATACACCGTTTTTTTTAAAATGTATCATGGTAATTTATTTGTGAAATTTATTTTATCATAAATTATCTTAAAAAATTTCGTGATTTAAAAAAATTACAATGTCTTGTATAAGAAAATTATTTTGAATTAGAATTACTTAAAAATTTGAAATAATACATGTCATATTTCAAATTTGTAACTTTTATAGCCTTTTCTTATTAAGATTATTGATAGATAAAGGGTTATGGTTTACATTGAAATAAATCATGTATATATAGAACCATGGAATGTTTATTAAATAAATATGATATTATTTAAAGATTAAAAATGTATTTTCACGATAAATTCTCAGATACCATTGTTAGGGAAGGCCATAAGACCCAAGAATAATATAAACTAAGTGTTAGACTATACCAAATTTTATTAATGAGTGTGATCTATTATTTTTGGGAATTTATATGTATTTTTGATATACAATATGATTGTAAATTTAATATATATAAAATTAATAAAAAATTTATATAGTATTTTGAAAAAAACAATAAATGATATTATGAATTTTTATTTCAAATACCGTATTTTATATATTAATTTATTCACATAAAAAACTTATTTGATGAATTTAATGAATTTTTTGAATATTTATTTGATATTAGATATTATTAAAGTAATAATTTTTCACCTTATTAATATTATTTGTTCAAATATTTTGTTACATGTAAAATATTTACATATTATTAAAATCATTTATTTAGATATAAATGAGTTCATTTGAATTATATATATAAAAATATAAATGTTTTATATTTGTGATATAATAACATAGATTTTATATTTACTTCTTATAATATTATAATATAATTAGGATTAATAGAAAAAGGTTTTCTAAAATTTGATTATATGAAATTTTTGTACATGATTATCTCATATTTTAATTTAGAGGACATTAATTTATTTTATTATTTTACATTTTTTTGATATTAATTGAACTGTTTATTCATATTTTGAATAGGATAAATATATATATTTAATTATTTAAAAGGGTTGTTAGAAATATCATGCGTTGAATATAAATCAATAAATTTACATTTTGACATAATGATATATTCCATTGCCCCCGACTATGGTTTTATTTTATAAACACTATATTATTATAAATTTTTAATTATTTATATATACAATGTGTAAAGACTATATTATAATTATAGATTTTATTAAGTATTAATCTATGGATAATGGTACTTCGGGTTGGAATACAAAGTGTAATTAGAGCTTCAAATATGTCAAGAAATATGGGAATCCTCTAGTAGTCCCAAAATAATTATACATGTTGGTATAATGGATTCCAATTAATCTATAACTACAAATGAAAGATTTTTATTTATTATATTCATGAGATGGATATATAAATATATAGAGGAAATTAATCTTTTTTAGGTAACATTATCATTCATTTTTCTAAAGTGTTATATATTTGTATATCTATGACATTCAAATTTTGTTGATAATTTGAAATACATAAAATAATTTTTTAAACTGATAAAACCATTACATAATACATGATACAAAATGGCGATATATTAATGAACATATTAATATAATATATTCATAAATCATTACTAATCAAATACTTTATAATACCTCAATTAACCAAATTAATTGTTCATAACAATGATATGTTATCATACATTGATTAAAATAAATAAAGGAAAAAATATTAGACAACAAAAATATTAGCTATATATATTTTTCATGACTAAATAGATACATATAAATGTTTACCTATAATAAAATAGTATAAAAAGTTGAATAGATTTAGTTAAATTGATTTTATTGGATTGGGTTATGTTTTGTCGACACAACTATCTATGATTTATATATATTATTATAAATAAGAAAGAATATTAAAATATTATAGTAATTAGATAGTGAAATATAATAATCAATTCTTAGTTCAATATAAATCTTATCAAATTAATTTATCTGATGAATATGAAATAAGTATCCTCCGTTTGGTAATAGTAAATTTAATAAATTTCTAAAATAAATAAATTTATAACGTGAAACCAATCTGGTAAAAAATATGTTTTTAAATAAAATAGAATCATCATTATTAATTACTTTTGGATCAATATTTCATGGGGATGATAACACTTAATGAATCTAGATGGAATTTTTTAGAACCTAAAGAAAAAATATTAATAAAAAAATTATTTTCTGGACAAACACCTTCCAAAATTTCCCAATTGTCATGTTACTAAAAAAGATAGGTTTTTCTATTCATGAAGGAAAAACAGGACTCTTAAGGTGTCTTTACTATAATGAATATCAAATTTGATCATTTTTTAATAAAAATGTCAGAATATTTATTTATTTAGGATAATAACTAATCATAAAATACACAATCAAGAATAAATTTTACATGAGAGACACTAAATGTAAATAAAAATTTTAATATATAGATTAATCGAATAAACATATATCTATATTATTATTCTTATTATTATTTCTTATATTTAATAATTTGTGAGGAAATGTTTTACGTTAATGATTTATATAATTATAGACACCATTACACAATCATATCTAAAAAATTCCATATATTAATTTGAATAATATTATGAACAAAAATATAGTAGTATACCATATCCCCATTGTGTGTTTCATATTGTGGAGTAGAACATGGAAGAACCAAGATCTGATGTTGTAATAATATTATTGAATCCTACTTGTATAATATATAGAAAGAATAAATCTAGTGGTGGGTCTAAAATCTATTTAAGTACATTTATCCCTAAAGGTGGTGTAAAAATGGATACTAAATGATTTAATTATGGATTGTACATACATTTTAGATAAATTTATTTAGATTTAAATATAAGGATTTATAGACCTCATTATGTTTCAATTTTTTCTTATTAATTTTTAATAATGTATAAATATATTTTGAAGGGTATATGATATAAAATATATATTAAATTATTGTTGTGAACATTTTTAGGATCATTAAACATAGAAATAATTTATGGAAATATTCTTGACATATTCATTGAAATAAATTGGTAATATTTTCTAATATAAAGTAATGAAATGAAAAATTATACATTAATCCTATTGATATTAAAAATTTTAAAAAATAATTACTTACCATCAAAATATTCTCATAGAATTTAAGAAAATTTAATTTTCAAACAATGTGTCTAATCAATAAATGAAAAAACCAATCTATTAAAAAAAATTTAATTTCAACTACTAAATAACATAGTCTAAAAAATGATATTTTTAGTTTTATCTATTAAATATTTAAATTTATCCATTATATTTATGAATGTATATGAAAAATAGTTCCATACTCCCATAAATGGTTGTTTTATCAAAGTATTATTTTCTTTTCATTATAATTTATATAGAAACATAATATTTCAAAAAAGATATTTCAAATAACAATTATTGGAAAGATATTTTTATTAATCAAAATATGTTTTATTTGATTATCAAAAATTCTTTATGTACCTTATAAATATATTTTTTGGGAAAATTTATTTTCTATGTAGAAACTGCGATAACATTTACTATCATATTACATAGAAAACGTGTTTATGAATTGTTGGTAAAGAGATATCTTATTCTTATGAGTTATATTAAAATATATTATAAAATAACCTATGATGATATTTTGGAATTTATAAAGAAGTATTCACATAATAATATTATAAGTCTTATAAGTGATCAATGTATTTAAATCAATATAAATTACTAAAAATGAAACAATTACTATTATGATGAATGGAATATTGAATATAATGTTTTATTATAGAATATATAGAATATAAATAATAATCTAAGCATTATTCTAATTGTTATTATTCATTGATATAAGCTGATTAATAGTGTGTTGTGTGAATATTTTATTAGGTGTTTACAATGTGATTTAATAGGTGTAACATTAACATTAGTTTTTATTGAATTTTATACAATCCAATTTTGGGTTTATTGGGAAGCATCTATATTTCTTTTAATGAATAAAAATCACACACCAATATGATATAAAGGGTAAATGTTAATCATATAAATGGATATGGGGATATTTGATACTCTCATACAAAATTACTGATTTGATGCTAAAAATGGGCCTCAATATTCTATTCATGGGTGGTTGTCCTAAGATATAGGGAAAATAGATAAATATTATAAGAAAAGTTTTTAGATTTATGTTCAAAAAAGGTATAATAAATCTATAATGGGAATAATTTATAAATGTTTCCTCGAAGGCCTGTGGGATGTCTCCCTAGGCTATTTCTTATTATTCCTTTGGGGGTAAAATAGTTCAATCATTATTAATATTAAATATTCATTATAAGTATCCCTTAAATACATTATCACACACACATATATATATCCATAATCATATTAATAAATAGAGAGTTTAATGGGAAATACCTTGAATAAAAAACTCATTTTGGTATTGATTTAGTCCTAGTTAGACGGTATATCTTAATTTAGCTCCTTCACTAGATAGACTATTACATCCAAATTAATGGGTATCACAACCAGAAAATGTTCATGGTCTTTAGTATCATACTCGTGACTACACTTACCTTGAGCTACTAAAGGGCTGGTTCCGAACAATTAAAAGGACCCTAAAACGTTCTACACTAATCTCCTTAGTATTAGTCTCTCGTACCTCACCCTACAAAGAAGAAACATCATGGAATTGAACATTTTATTATATTTCAATGTCTTCTCTGAATAAAATATATATTTTAACATTATGATTCTTATCCTTCTCATGGTCCTCAATAGTTGAATGAGAATTTTCCTAGAGTAATAGATTTACATGTTGATCGCATCATCATTTTATTTAAAAAAATTGGAATAATAGTTAATGAGTTAGCTTTATTCCCTTTGGTAATTATATTTTCACCCAAGAAGTGATCACTATCCATTTTTTAACATTTTTGGTTGATATTAATCCACATCCTATCCACCCTCTTTATACTTTGATGAATTCTCACTAGACACATAAATTAAAACACCTATCATAGAGGATTTGTCTAAAATATTCCCACTATAGGATTTATTTGTTGTTAATTTATAAAAATGATTCACCTAAAATTACTTTTTTTTTCCTATTACTACTTCCTCCCCTCATTCTCATTAATATCTATAGGTTCTTCAACACAAAATGAATTCTTGATTACATCCTAGTCAAATAAATAATATCCTAGGATGTATGTGAGAGGAGATTACCAATGAAACAAGGAATAAAATTCATTAATTATGAGATACTATTCTAAAACATAATATCAATCTGCTTAACTTTAATAGAAACATCTATAGAAAATTATACACAAATTTTTATGGTGTTATAGAATCCACATGGCCAAAAATAGAGATATCTAAAAACTACTTAGTGGATATCCCAATATCTAATGGTTTTAGAGGATCATTATCCATCATCAAAGATTTAATTATCCTATAAACAATACCCTCTTTAATTTACTCATGATCTATTGGTGTGTGATCCTAAGGATTAAATATAATAAATAAAATTCATCAAAACGGTTCTCCACATTGATCAAATTTCTTTAAAAAGATGGATCATTAAGCCACAGTTAGATTTATTCAATATAAAAACAAAATAAAATTCAATAATTTGGGTGTCACATGTTGATAGTGAAGTGACTATATCACATAAATGTACAATAATAATTCCAATGAAAATTTGAAATTTGTTGATTTTGAAAATGAATGGGGGACCTAGAAAGAACAACTAAACTATTAAATTGGTAGAATCTTTTCCCAAATAAAAATTAAATATCTATATGTGAAAAATATATTAAAATTATTTGACCATTTTAGGGTGATCCAACAAAAAATAAATTAAGTCTCCTTCATATTTAATGTTTGGTAGAATATTATGAAGATACAATAGATGTATGATAACAAATGTTTTGAAACCCCATGTTTCATTGATGAATTTGTCAAAGGAATCAACTAGTGGTCAATAGAATTTGAATACTTATATAAACAACAAATAAAAAATATATTAAGGTTGAAATAACTCAATGTATGAAATCAATACTATTCAGAAACAAATAAGAATGTTGTGGACCATCAGGATGACATAGATATGTGAAACATTTATAGTTGTTTGATTTTGGTGAAGGCAATGAAGTGTTCAAAGGAGTCATAAAGTGAGGAATATGAACACCTATGCTCATTATTAACAGTAAAATTAAATGATGATAATAATAAATAACCTGAATCATGAAATTAAAAATACATCTCTAAATTTTCATTAGATCATGATAGACACACATTTCATGAAATGAGAAGCTAATTATCCCCATGAAGTATGAAACTGAGTTATTATTAGTTTAATTTTATAAGGATATTTATGCGTTGTGAATCCCATTAAAATTTTCAAAATTTAGTACTCATTTTTCGATTAAAAATTTTACTCATGATGAAAAAAACTTCTTTTATTTATCACCCATGGAAAATACATCATTGAATATCTGAAAATTAATTTACGTGTGATTTTTTTTACCAGTAATCCCCAATAATTTTTTTAATAAGTATTATCATATGTAAATAAATATATATGGATAACTCAATTATATAATCCTCCTTATTGAGTTAATATAGGGGTAGTTTTATAATCATTTGGAATATTTTATTAATATGGTGGTTATTTTTCCTCATATATAATTGGAATGGAATTTAGGCCCTAAAAAAGAATCACTACGAAATTTAATAGCAAAAAATTGGTAAGAATCATGTGATGGTATTGTCTATTTAGGTGAATAAAATTTGAGGTACTCAACTACTTTGATTAACAACATTATGAATATTTATTCATTTCTTCCAATCTCTACCCTGATAATAAATATGAATTTAGAGGCTATATGAGATACAATATTTATCATATTTTAATGAATTCTTTTTTTCATGAATAAATTATATTTTTATGAATTGTTTATTTGATCTACACTCTAGTCATTTAAATGGAGATAATTATTATTCAAGATGATTAAAAGAGAATACTTTGTATATTTATTTTCATTTATACTTAATGGGATGTTAATCCTTGATTGCAATTATTTTTAGAGAACTCATAATTATTCTCGACATGATAAAGATTTCTATGGTGGAACCTGGTAGTTATGCGAATGAGGTTATATGCTGTATTGATTTTATCATATATGTAGATACCTGAAGCTTGAAGTACATGGACATTACATTACTTTTGCGGAATACTTAGTACATACCAAAAACACACACACAAGGATCGTAATAGTTTAGTGTCTTTGGAAACTTGGAATATAATCTTCTAATCGTGGTGAAAGATCTTCAACATCTTCCATAAAGATCTTCCTCTTTTTTTTACCTAAAACCTTTCTTTATATCCTGGGGAAAAGAAAACATAAAAGGGTGAGATAAAATGCTTATTAAGGGTAAAAAAATAAATATCAATCACGTCATATTCATAAGAACATATCTTTTGGAAATCTTAACCTGCAAAAGAGATCATAACTTCTTAACATGGGATAAATCCTAGTAGTGAAATGTAATCCCAATAATCATAACATAAAACCTGAAACTTTGTGGAATACACACATAATCATAGAGAATCATTTCTTATTAGTCAAGACTCATTGCCAAGACTATCTTAGAGGACAAAGTCCTTTTTTGAACCGAGTGCACCCCTCGTTTCAGTCCTGTTTCACTGAACCGGTATAACCTACCATTCCAGCCATGCATATCTCATGAGATATAAAATCTTTACCCAATGCATTGGAGGGATATATAGGTCCCACCCATCTCATAATGATACCATTCTTATGTGTGCTACAAAATCATAAATCATACATTATTGCATAACCCATGTAATAAAAATGGGAATCTTAAACATCATGACATCATAAAACAATTCATATAAGATAAAGGAATTCATAATAAGATTTGCATCACAACATAATCAAATCAATTTAATAATAGGGATAAAAACAGAACCCTTTATTATCTTAGATGGAAAATAATTTTGATAAAACACTTGAACTCCATTATTGAGGAAAATATCCTTTCTACTTCGAAAACATTTTTCCTTTCTTAACATGTCATACAATTTTAAACTAAAATAAGTTGATTAAAAATAAACTTGAAAAATTGTAAAGGAAGCTTCTTGGAAATAATGTTTTAAAAATCCATTCATGCCGTATAAGTTAAAAAAAACATTCTTCTCGTACTTTTGTCAGAAAAGTCAAAAAGTACCTCATACGAAAAATGAAAAAAGATTCCTTTCATATATTTTACTAGAAACTCACCAAAGGGTAAAATTGGATTTAAACAATTGTAGGTGGATGGAAATAATATTACATATTGAGGAAACATGGATGTGGATGATAAAATACACCCCAGTAAATACCAAGGTATATACAATCTCAGATAAAAATGAGATTGTGATATTTTCCCTTACCTTAGGTCCAATTTTTTTCGTAAGTGTCCGAACCTCCGGTATAATTATTTTAATAATGTAATTGACTAATTCCAGAATCATACTCATTATTAGGATATCATATATGGTTTACATATGACTTTATATTTACCGTTCTTTTGTAAATTCCATGTTAAAGAGCGTTTTGGGTAAAATCGTTTCATTTGTCGTCCGTGATTTGACTTGTAATTATTCATATGATTAATTAGATCATGATTACTTAATTACAGAATATAAAATATGATTTATATATAATATATATTCATAATATATATATATATATAATAGATCAGTAAATGGAAAGAAATACACCGTTCATGGTGACGGTAGATCGTACGTACGCATGAACGCTGTTTTCTTTTCCTTATTGAGTTGAATGGAATTAAGTAGATGACATACATATATATACACATAAATCCAGTATCATTATTATGTCATATATTTCATTATTACTTATTATATATACATTATAATCATTCATGAATGGTTAACGTGGAGAATGAATCTCATCGCGTCGTGGAGACGGTAGTTCGTACGTACGCACGAGCGATGATATCATTCTCATGATCGTGGAATTTTATTGGAGTGTATGTATACTATTTCTGAATCAATATCACTTTACAATAATCATATATAGTTATTATGTACATCATTATACCCATCCAAGTAAGGTGGTGGTGGAAAATAGATTACACCACGGCGTGGAGACGGTATTCCGTACGTACGCACGCGCGGTGATTTCTTTTTCCGTAGGATGGATAGATGGTGAAATAGGGTTGTTTCATAATTATAATAACATATCAGTATATGAGTGATACTTATGTTATTACTTCACATTGAAACAACTAATGAAGAAGAAGTGGAAGAAGAAATAAAGATGAATGAATCGGTAACAGACATTATCTCTTCTTTGAAGTGATTCTTTGAGACCTTCTTTTAGGTCACTAAAATTGGTCTTTGAAGAAGACCAGGACCTCTAGGATGTCTCTAAGGAAGTGTAGAGGAGAATTTGTCAGGGGTTGTCCAAGCATGAAGGCTCAAAGTGGTGTGAGGAAGAGAGGGAGGAGGTGCCCTTTTATAAGGGAGGAGAGGGGCACCTTTGGAATAACTAAAAATATTATTTTATTATAAAGTCAAGATCGGTTTTAAATAGCTCGAAATTAATTTATTTCGTGGATAAGGTGGGTATGGGTCAAAATCCTATCATACAATAGAATTTAGACAAGTTTAGGTTCCTATTTTAACCTTATCATTTAGATTTAACATTAAGTTAAATAATTTTACTTTTACCATGTCTTCTTGTGTTCTTATACTATAAGGTTAATAAACTTACTATAAGCAGTCAAAAGAACCCCAAGTTGTTTATTATTAATATATAAAACCTTATCTAAGTCATTTTGCAGAACCTTATATTTTAAGGAATAAAATAACAATTACTAATATAATATTTGTTTTAAAAACTATTTTATGTCAATTTTGACACTATTTAGTAATTGATTTTTGTGAAAATAATAACAGAATGATTAGTTCGAAAAAAGTCAATTAAATCAATACTAACATGTCTTATTAACCTATAACATTATTGGAATTCATAAAAAGTCTCAAATTACATTTATTTTGGTGTTTATAACATCAATTATGTCAATATTTCATTAATAAGATAATTACTGCATCATCTTTGTGTCATAAATAAATTAAATTATTTAATGCCTAGAAATTAAAAATAAAATACCATTATGTAGGAAATACTTTTATCTTTCTAATGAATTTTTATAGTCGAATTTATCTTATGTATAACCCCATATTAAAAATTATTTACTTATTAAACTTTGATTTTAACTATTTTAACCCTTCTTTAAATAAATTAATAATAAATGTCCTATTCTAATCCAAGTGGTCCTAACTGGCCATATTTTATTCCTAAGGTTGTTTTTGGTCGAATTACATTTGTCCAATAGAGATAGGACATGTGTTAGGGTAATAATAATATCATTTTTACCCTTAATTACCCTATTTACTTTTAACTGTGGTAAAAAAAGTAAAAAGTTACTATTCACCAAAAAAAATTATTTTCATCTCATTGAACCACATTTTACTTACTGACATCAACCGTGTCTCTCGGATTTTCGAAATTCCACTCACAGAAGCGGTAAAATTATGTTTTATAAAAAATTCAGTTTTTTTAACTACCACTTAGTGGTTTCACTATTCATCAAAAATTGAATGTTTTCAGAAAAATACCAAAATTTTACCTTAGGCTAATTTTGATATTCCGAATCCAAAATGAAGTCCATTTTAAAAAATAAAATTTATAAAATTTCAAAAAGTTGTTATTACTATTCATAACGGCTAGTTTTAATAATATTTTAATAGCATATCGTTGTTTAGTGAAACTCGGTATTGCGTACGACGCAAGCTATCGAGGAAGGTCGCGATTTCGTGTAAAGTAAGCCAATCATGTGTTGTGTAAAAAATGATTCCTTTGATGATTTATAAAACATAAAAGTCTCGGGTGTTACATTCTACCCCCCTTAAAATGAATTTCGCCCTCGAAATTCATCACTTTGTAACAAACAGATGAGGATACCTCTCCCTCATCATATCCTCAAGCTCCCATGTAGCTTCTTATAATTGGTGGTTCCTCCATAAAACATTTACCAATCGAGTGTTCTTGTTTCGTAAGACTTTTTCACTACGATCCAGAATCTCTATCAGCTGTTCTTCATAAGAATGATCTTGCTCCAGCGGTACAAATTCGGAGCTAAGTACATGTGAAGGATCTGGTATGTACTTTCTCAGGAGAGATACATGGAACACATCGTGAACTTGAGAGAGATTCGGTGGAATCCCCAATCGGTAAGCTACATTCCCAACATGATCCAGTATTTCAAAAGGACCGATATATCTAGGGCTCAACTTCCCCTTCTTTCCAAATCTCATGACCCTCTTCCAGGGAGATATTCGTAAGAACACTTTATCACCCACTTCAAATTCTAGGTCTTTTCTTCGGTTGTAGGCATAACTTTTCTGTCGACTCTGAGCTTCTCTTATGTGTTGTTGAATTGATCTGACCTTTTCTTCCATTTCATCAACGAGATCAGGTCCTAATAGCTTTTTTTCCCCAACTTCATCCCAGCAAGTTGGAGTCCTTCATTTCTTTCCATAGGGAGCTTCATAAGGATCCATCTAAATACTGGAGTGAAAGCTATTATTATAAAAAAAATTCCACCAAAGGTAGGTGTTGATCCCAACCACCTTTGAAATCCAAAGAGAAAGCTCTCAACATATCTTCTAGGGTTTGAATTGTTCTCTCAGATTGACCGTCTGTCTGAGGATGATAAGAAGTGCTGAAACTAAACTCTGTATCCAGAGTATGCTGAATACTTAGTCAGAACTTCGAGGTAAATCTTGGATCCCAATCAGATATAATAGAAAGTGGTACTCCATGCAATCTTACAACTTCCTTTACATATATCCTGGCAAGCTGATCCAGAGAGAAATCCTCTCTAATAGCAATGAACTGTGCAGACTTTGTAAGACGGTCAACTATGAACCAGATAGCATTATTGCCTTTGGATTTTTTAGGAAGTCTTGTGGCAAAGTCTATAATGATGTTTTTCCATTTCCATTCGGGTATGGGTAATGGTTGTAACATCCCCTTAGACTTATGTCTCTTAGCTTTAACTTGTTGACAAACCAAGCATCGAGAGACATATTCAGCAACATCTCTTTTCATGCCATCCCACCAGAAGTACTCTTTCAGGTCCCTATACATCTTCGTGCTTCCAGGATGAATAGAGAATGAAGAACTATGAGCCTCATCCAGCAGCTCCTTCTTTAATTCGGGGATGGGAGGAACACAATCCCGATTCCGGAACTTTATTATCCCATCACAATCAAGGTTGAATTCAGGAACATTTCTCACCTTCTTTTTTAACTCGACATCTTCATTCTGTGCCTCTTTAATCTTCACATGTATAGATGGTTGATCATTAATTTGAGAAAGATACTATTTTCCCCTTTCATTATAATTCCAAGATCCATCATTTGTAAATCCATAACTATTGGATCTTTTGTGAACCTCATCATGGATAAACTAGCATGGTCTTGTCGACTTAATGCATCTGCCACCTTGTTTGCTTTCCTAGGGTGGTAATGGATTGAGTAGTCATAATCCTTAATCATCTCCAACCATCTTCTTTGACGCATATTCAGCTCCTTTTGTGTGAAAATATACTTTAAACTTTTATGATCAATATAAATGTCACACCTTTCTCCATAATGATAATGCCTCCAAATCTTTAATGCAACGATTACCACAGCTAACTCCAAATCATGTCTTGGGTAATTTTGCTCATGGATTTTCAACTGTCGTGAGGCATAAGCTATCAACATATCATTTTGCATAAGAACACACCCCAATCCCTTCTTGGATGCATCACTATAGATCACAAACCTTTCTCCACTACAAGGCCGTGTGAGCACAAGTGCACTGAATAACCTTCTTTTCAACTCCTTGAAATTCTCTTCACATTCCTTCGTCCAAACAAAATTAACTCCTTTCCGAGTCAACTTAGTGAGTGGATTAGATAATCGTGAAAAATCTTTCACAAAACGTCGATAATATCCAGCCAAACCAAGAAAACTTCGGATCTCAGTTACTGTTGTTGGTCTCGACCATCTTTCGATAACCGCTGTTTTTGCTGGATCCACAGATATCCCCTCTTTTGAGATTATGTGACCCAAAAATGAAACTTTTTGAAGCCAACATTCACACTTGGTAAATTTGGCATAAAGTTTCTCCTTTCGCAGGGTCTTCAATATAATTCTCAAGTGATCTTCATGTTCTTCCTTGCTCTATGAATAGACAAGAATATCTTCTATAATGACTACCAAAAACTGATCAAGATAGTCTCTAAAGACACTATTCATCAGATCCATGAAGATAGCAGGGGCATTAGTAAGACCAAATGGCATCACTATAAATTCCTAGTGTCCATACCTTGTACGGAAAGCCGTATTTGGTATATCCTCCATTTTGACCCTTAATTGAAGATACGCTGAACGATGATCAATCTTGGAAAAGTATTGAGCTCCACGTAGTTGGTCAAATAGGTCATCAATGCGTGAGAGAGGATATTTGTTCTTGATAGTGATCTTGTTAAGTTCTCTATAATCAATGCAGAGTCTCATTTATCCATATTTCTTCTTAACAAACAGAATAGGTGCTCCCCAAGGTGGAGCACTAGGGCGTATGAACCCCTTATCATGATTTTCTTGGAGTTTCTTCTTCAATTCCTGCAACTCAATTGGGGCAATTCTATAAGGTGTATTTGAAATAGGCAAAGCACCCGGTACGAGTTCTATTGAAAAATCAACTTCACGATTCGGTGGAAGACCCGGTAATTCATCTGGAAAGACATCATCAAACTCCCGTACAATGGGAATATTATTAATTGTGAGTTTCTCACCAACCATTTGAGATAAGTAACCTTCATTTAGTGGAATCAAGACCCATAAGATGGAAGGAATTTCCACTAGAAGGTTATATTCATCCTTGCATCGATAGATGATCATAGATTGATCTGGAATATGAAATGTGACTTCCCTTATTTGGAAATTGATATGTGCTCCATGTAGAGAAAGCCAACCCATGCCAAGAATCACATCAAATTCCACTATAGGAAGGATCACAAGATTTGCAGGATGCACTTTCCCACAAACATCAATCAGAGAAGAATTATAAACTTTTCATGCGACTGTTGTGCCATTAGGGGTTGTCACAGCTAACTCAACATCTAACTGTTGAGATAATACGATGATATCCTTAGAAAATTATTCAGAAATAAAGGAGTGGGTGGATCCAGAATCAAATAAAACAGTTGCTACTTTAGAGTGGATGGTAAGTGTACCTTTCACCACATCGTTATCGTACTCCACATCGCTGATAGAAATTGCATGTGACTTTCCTTTGTCTTTAGCCTTAAGAGTTTGTTGACGTCGACCATCATCATCAACCCTTGGATTAGGGCATTTATTGGCATAATGTCCCATCTCCTTGCACTTGAAACATTGAAGTGTAGTAGGTTAATTCTGTGCATCCCTTCCTTTGTTTGCATCATTAGACATCTTCTTCCCATCATCGCGGCATTCAAATGCCCGATGACCATCTTTTCCACATTTGAAACATTTACTTGTCCCTTTAAGACAACTCCCTCCATGTTTCTTTCCACACTTTGAGCATAAGGGAAAGCTCATCTTCTCTTCAGTGTGCTCTTTAGATTTTCCTTTGAATTCCATTTTCCTCTTCTTATCAAACCCATATGACTGATGGGTTACTCCAATCTCCATCTCAACTGTGAGAGCACATCGAACGATTTCCTCATAGCTATTGAAGTCCCTTATGGCTAACGCCCTTCGAAGACTTGGTTTTAAGCCACTAAAGAATCGATCGACCTTACTCTTAGGTTGGATAATAATACCAGAAGCGTACCTTGCAAGTCTTGTAAAATTTTCTTCATAGGTACCAACAGATTCATCATCCTTTTTCTTCAGTTCAAGAAACTCTTTCTCCATCTATGTTCGGAGAATACGATGGAATTACTTATTGAAAAATAAGTTCTTGAACTCGTCCCATTCCATGGACTCAATTTCATCCCTTTGCCTCGTATTCTTAATAAGATTCCACCATTGATCAACATCACCTTTCAAACGATACACTGCTAATATGAATTTATCATGTTCAGAACTTTGATGAACTGAAAATATGTTTTCAGTAGTACTAATCCATTGTTTAGAAACTAATGGATCAGTAGACCTGTTGAAAGAAGGTGGACGCTGCCTCATGAAGGATTCAACAGAATGTTGCTCCTTCCTTTGCTTGTTTGGAAGTCCTGCATGATTCATAGATTTAGAAAGTTGTGTGAGCATGTCTACAAGATTTTTCATTCCATCTCCCATAACGTTTGGTTGCTGAGGGGGACAATCATTGCATTGCCCGTCGCATTCCGTATTAACACGATTCCTTCGGGTTCTAGCCATTGACTAAAACCAAGAAGAATAGTGTGAGAAACACTAATTATAATAGGAAAACCACATAATCAAGAATAAGATTTCACACTTAAGGTCTTATCCTAGGTTATTCATGGTCATTTCTAAAACACTATGATTGTGTTCTATTCTTAGACTTATCCTTAGGGTTCTTACTAAGGCTTTCACATCCTAGTTTCCAAAGGTTGACTATACCTTTCCTCTGATACCAACTATAACGACCCATACTTTACATACATTTTAATTACGTCAAAATTCAAGCACACTTATTACAATATATAACAAAACCATGAAAGGACCGTATATGTATAGTGTCTTTAGAAACTGGAAAGCATAAACAACTGGTTCATAAAGCATCTACTTTGACTCCCATTTATTTCATCATATCTAGAGTCCCTTTTTGGAATATTCTACTTAATAACCTTCTTCCTGACCAGGGGAAATAAAACATACAAAAGGGTGAGCTCAAATGCTCAGTAAGGGTGAAAAAAATAAATATCAATCACGTCATATTCATAAGAATATATCTTTTGGAAATATTAACCTGCAAAAGAGATCAGAATTTCTTAACAGGGGATAAATCCTAGTAGTGAAATGTAATCCAAATAATCATATCTTAAAACATGAAACTTTGTGGAATACACACATAATCATATATAATAATTTCTTATTAGTCAAGACTCATTGAAAAGACTATCTTAGTGGACAAAGTCCCTTTCTGAACCGAGTTCACCCCTCGTTTCAGTCCTGTTTCACTGAACCGGTATAACCTACCGTTCCAGCCATGTCTATATCAAGAGATATAAAAACATTACCCAATGAATTGGAGGGAGATATATGTCCCACCCATCTCATAATGATACCATTCTTATGTGTTCCACAAAATCATAAATCATACATCATTGCATAACCCATGTAATAAAAATGAGAATCTTAAACATCATGAAAACATAAAACAATTCATATATGATAAAGGAATTCATAAAAATATTTCCATCACAACATAATCAAATCAATGTAATAATAGGGAAAAAAATAGAACCCTTTATTATATTAGATGGAAAATAATTTTGATAAAACACTTGAACTCCATTCTTGAGGAAAATATCCTTTCTACTTCAAAAACATTTTTCCTTTCTTAATATGTCATACAATTTTAAACTAAAAGAAGTTTATTAAAAATAAACATGAAAACATGTAAAGTAAGCTTCTTGGAAATAATGTTTTAAAAATCCATTCATCCCATATGAGTTAAAAAAACATTCTTCTCATACTTTTGTCGGAAAAGTCAAAAAGTACCTCATATGAAAAACGACAAAAGATTCCTTTCATATATTTTACTAAAAACTCACCAAAGGGTAAAATTGGATTTAAAAAATTGTAGGTGGATGGAAATAATATTACATATTGAGGAAACATGGATGTGGATGATAAAATACACCCCAGTAAATACCGAAGTATAAACAATCTCGGATAAAAATGAGATTGTGATATTTTCCCTTACCTTAGGTACAATTTGCTTCGTAAGTGTCCGAACCTCCTGTATAATGATTTAAATAATGTCATTGACTTATTACAGAATCATAATAATTATTATGATATCATATATGGATTACTTATGACTTTATATTAACCGTTCTTTTGTAAATTCCATGTTAAAGAGCGTTTTGGGTAAAATCGTTTCATTTGCCGTCCGTGTTTTGACTTGTAATTATTAATATGATTACTTATATCATGATTACTTAATTCCAGAGTATAAAACATGATTTATATATAATATATATTCGTAATATATATATATATATATAACAGATCAGTAAATGGAAATAAATACACCGTTTATGGAGACGGTAGACCGTACGTACGCATGAACACTGTTTTCTTTTCCTTATTGAGTTGAATGGAATTAAGTAGTTGACATACATATATATACACATAAATCCAGTATCATTATTATTTCATATATTTCATTATTACTTATTATATATACTTTATAATCATTCATGAATGGTTAACGTGGAGAATGAATCCCATCGCGTCGTGGAGACGGTAGTCTGTACGTACGCACGAGCGATGATACCGTTCTCATGATCGTGGAATTGTATTGGAGTGTATGTATACTATTTAAGAATCAATATCACTTTACAATAATCTTATATAGTTATTATGTACACCATTATACCCATCCAAGTAAGGTGGTGGTGGAAAATAGATTACACCATGGCATGGAGACGGTATTCCGTACATACGCACGCACAGTGATTTCTTTTTCCGTAGGATGGATAGATGGTGAAATAGGGTTGTTTCATACTTATAATAACATATCAGTATATGAGTGATACTGATGTTATTACTTCATAATGAAACAACTAAAGAATAAGAAGTGGAAGAAGAAATAAAGATGGAAGAATCGGTAACAGACATTACCTCTTTTTTGAAGTGCTTCTTTGAGACCTTCTTTTAGGGCACTAAAATTGGTCTTTGAAGAAGACCAGGACCTATAGGATTTCTCTAGGGAAGTGGAGAGGAGAAAGTGGTAGGGGTTGGCCAAGCTTGAAGGCTCAAAGTTGTGTGAGGAAGAGAGGGAGGAGGTGCCCTTTTATAAGGGAGGAGAGGGCCACCTTTGGAATAACTAGATTTATGTAACGGTTTTAAAACCCACACTCAAGATCGTAATGGATTGGGTTGAATCCCATTTATCATAAGAATAGTGAATTGGGTTTCCACCATGGCCCCCAAACTATACACTACTACAAAAATGGGATTTATCACTGCTCAAAACGGGATTTATCAGCACTAAAAACATAGTAAAGTTGAGCGCTGATAGGTGGGGTCCCCTTTATCAGCACTCAATAAACGCTGATAAAGGGGTACCTATCAATGCTAAAAAAGCGCTACAAATGGAAGACTTTATCAGTGCTAAAAACACACTGATAAAGGGAGACTTTATTAGTGCTAAAAAGGCGCTGATAAAGGTCCCCTTTATCAGCGCTAAAAAAGCACTGATAAATGTGTTTTTATCAGCGCTCTTTTAGGGCTGATAAACTAATACTTTATCAGGGCTTTTTTAATACTGATAAAGGTAACATTTATCAGTGCATTTTTAGAAACGATAAAGGTTTCCTTTATCATTTCTAAAAAAGAGCTGATAAATGCCCTGTTTGCTGTAACAAAACATTCTGCTTCAGCATACCCAAACAACACCTACAAAAAATTTAGCATCTCAACAAGAATACCCATACAAAATTTACACATAAATCATAATCTAATTACACCAAGTATACCCATACAACAAGTATACTCATTCACCATTAACACATAATTCATAAGTTAATTAAATACATAATGAATTCAATTCCAAATTCAGGGGGTTGGGGGATATTCAGGGGTTTGGTGTGGTTTTCCAGGGGGTAGGGGGTATCCGGGGGGATGGGGGTGTCTGGGGGATAGGGGTGTCAAGGGGGTGGGGGCGGTCTAGGACGTTGGGGGCTGTCCAAGGAGGGTGGGGGTGTCCAGGGGGTGGGGGTGTCTAGGTGGCGGGGTGGTGTCTTGGAGGGGGGTGTCCAGGTGAGGGGTGGGGGTGTCCATGGGGGTGTCCAGGGGGGGGGGGGTGGGCTGGTGTCCATGGTGTCGGGAGGGCTTTATAGGGGGTGGGGGGTGTCCGGGGGGATATGGGTGTCTAGGGGGCTGGGGGGTGTCCAGGGGGTGGGGGCGGTCTAGGATGTTGCGGGTTGTCCAAGGGGGGTGGGGTGGTGTCCAATGAGGGGGGGGGGGGGGTTTCTATGGGGAGTCCAGGGTGGTGGGCTGGTGTCCAGGGTGTCAGGGGGGGGGGGCTTTCCAGGGGTGGGGGTGTCCATTTTAAACAAAAAGAGACACACATTGAATGATACTGGCTACACCATTGCTTATATTGAGGTAGGGTTGACTCTTAAACATTAAAAAGGACCCATGGATAGTTCTCCTAAAGGATCAACAAAATCCGAATGCATTTGGTCAGATTTCCATAGGTCAGTTGTTGTTTTCACATAAAATTCTATCCATTTTAAATAAAAGATAGACACTTTGAGTGATATCGGCCATACTATGCCTCAGATTGTGGTGGGGTTGACTTGTACCTATCATAAAGGACCTATGGATCGTTATCCAAAAGGATAAACACAATCTGAATGGGTTTGGTCAAATTTCCATAGGTCAGTTTATGTTTTCACATAAAATTCTGTCCATTTAAAAAAAAGACAGACACTTGGTGTTATAGCGGCCACACCATGACTCAGATTGAGGCAGGGTTGACTCGTACACATCACAAAGGATGCATGGATAGTTCTCTTAAAGGATCAAAATAATCCGCATGCTTTTGGTCGGATTTCCGTACGTCAGTTATTGTTTTCACTTAAACATCTATCCATTTTAAACAAAAGAAAAACACTTTGAGTGGTTCATCATTAATTCATGTTTCTGATGTATATCATCTATTAAAATGGGAAAATGGATCATTGGAGAAAGGATGTTTTATTTAAAAAAAATTACAATTTTCTTATGAACATTTACATACAAAAATGTTTCATCTTTTGATCCCCTTAACCCCTCTAAAAAATGATCGTGAATTGTACTTGTCCCTATGTAAGATTTTTTGCTATTTCTAAACTACCTGCCATCAGGTATGCGGCCCACTCGTTTATGAACAAATCTATATCATCTTTTGAGTAAGAGGATTTTCGACAGTCAGAGTAGTGCTGCAAAATTTAAAAATAAAGAATTAATAAATAAATTAAATGAAACAGTAGTTGTTTTTGAAAATACCTCTTTAGGGATGCTAGTTTGTTTATGGAAAACAATATCATTCATAAATTTACAGACATGATAACCGAAATCATTATCATTTGTTTGTTTTGGAATCTCCATGAAAATTGATCATTAAGAGAATAAGTAACTTATGTTGAGATGTGTTTGGATAGTGAAATTTTATTATATATACCCTGATATTTGTCTAGACGTAGTACTTTCTCACCTCCTTATGCTTAGCCCCTGTCCTCAATCCTTTCTAAGAAGATAATGATACACCACCCTATCATAACAGAATCCTTAGTAAAAGATAATATAAATTATATTACTTTATTTTTAGACCTAAAACATAGGATATAGTGTCTTACAGATTCAAAAACTCTATCATGTGTGGTCGGTTTGATGGATATCCTTGCTTTGAATCCAGAAAATAAATCTTTGGTGTATCTAAGTTCACCGCAATTAGCATCCAATGTTGCCTAAAAACACAAAAATGAATAAGTAATAAAAAAGTGAAAATATAATTTATATTAATTAATCATAGAGTTTTACCCCGACATGGTTGGTATTAGGAAGTGTATGTCATCTATAAACTTTCTTTCAAATGTTTTTAGCAAGCCATTCACTATTTCATTCTTTTTTATGGGTATAATTTCATTAGATGTGTTGACGTTGTATGAGGACTAACGAGTCTGAATTTTGTCTTATGGAAAATTTCCTTCAAATGTTTTTCATATATACGTCTGTAAACAATATAAAATGCATTTACTCATAATTTTTACATTAGATCAGATTTTAGAAAATCAATTCATGAAACACAAGCCTCATTTATATATTTACAACTATGACGCCTAGCCAACCGTTTTTAAGGATCTCATTTACATTTTCAGCAGCAACGAAATCTTGACATTCCTCTTTATATATATTATTTTCGAAAACTACTATATGACTACTACTGGGTCTTAGCTTCATATCCACATGAGTCTTCAATGCTAGTAAATGTTGATAGATAATAGGTGGTGTTATTGTTCTTTTAGTAGCTCTTTGTGATCGGTCGGTCAATCCTTTAGATGGTTTTGAGCCGACGTTTGTCACCCCCTTCTCTTTCTCCCTCTGCAATAACATTCATTGGTTCAGACCTTTTTTTAATTTATTTTTAAGGTTTAGCTTAAAAAAATGGAAATAAATACCTCTTTGTCTGCATATACTCTTAAAAGTTGTGATCTCCATGCAATGAATGTTCCAATATCCTTTTTACTATATGAATGTCATCGTTATCAAGTGGAATAGGTAGCTCTGCATTTATCTCATGATCTACATTAATCTTCACTTTTAGATGGTCTTTCAGAAGTGGTCTATTATGCAGCGTGTCATCTAGGATGTTGAACACTGTATCCCTCACTACAAGGTGATAGGTGGGTGTTGACAGATACAAATCACAATCATTATAACCCTATAGAAGATTAGTGCTTGAAAATTATCAATGTTTTTCTGATTCACATTTCATGAGAACAATTATTAGAATATTGATTACTATGGCTAATACAGCTCTTTAAGGGGAATGACTCGCCTCAATGCTAGTGGGGGGGATCTTTATTCACTAGTTGTTCCTTAGTTTTGTCTTGTCCTTTCTTACAACCCATAAATGTCTCTAGAAACTCTCCTTACCATTGCAATCGTTCTTCAAGGTTTGTTAGTCTTTATCTCATTTGTTTCAATTTTTCATTTCTATCATCCATTTTCTTATTCTTTTAAAAATATACTAAGGTTGTCACCCCAAACCACGCACATCTAACATGACCATATTGTTCTGGCTGATTCAAAGCTGTCGATAATAGGTCTGCATCTTCTACAAGAGTAGCTGATTCCTATGACTGTCGAATATAATAAAATAACTAATTATTTTTATGTAATAACAATTTTTAAAAAATCTTTTTATTGTTGTTTCATACTTACACATCTTTCCCACACTTTTTGTGCATTCTCACCTACTAGCTTTCCTTTCTTATTCACACGTGCCTCCTTCCAAAGCACATGACGTGGGATGGAGGTGTCTTTGGTTTTAGACTCATAAATCTACATATAAACATAGAAAGATAATTATGATGTTGTTTATTGGCACCTAACAATATTACTATAAATTTAAAATATGTACCATTTTCTTTTCTAGTGAAGCATACCCCATCTTTTCTTTAAAATAGTGGTATGTAGGTTTTGATGCACGTTCCTTATTTTTAGTATAGAGTTACAGTGTCATAAATGAAATGTTGATAATAAAAGTGATTATTACATGTATCCCCAAACAATATATTATCACCAACAAATTACCTGAAAGATCTCATCCCCACGGAGGCCAATAAATGTATCCGATGCTTCTTGGGATATCAGGTGAGTGTAGACAATGGGTGGGTGTAGGTTTATTTTACCTTTTGAATCTTTTAGATGATGTCTTTTTAAAATAGTGTGAAAACCTCGAGGAATTATTCTCACTAGCCTTAGTACATAATCCTTGTGTGAATTGTCTACTATAAATGTACTCTGTAAGATATTGAGAAGAGTAAGACATTGTTTTATTATTTTATTTTTTAGTAAATTAAAGAAATAACATCATAATGTTACCGTAATTCCATCATAGATCACAACTTTCAGCCCAGACACAACATGGTTCCATGAATTTATGTCAATCGGAACGCGCTGCTGAGTGACAACTCCAATGCAACTACTAAACATATCCTTGTTGGGATTCACATACTGGACTCATGCATTCCATCCGACATCAAATTTGATGCCTTTGATTTTCACCTTATGAACTTTGGCTAACACCGTCAAACTACGACACACTTGTGTTTTTGGAAACGTCGGTCCTTCTTTCCCGAACATTTCATCGATTTCAAAATCATCTATATGTTCATATGAAATAGTAGAAATGGAATGTGCTGATGGTTGTTATACCTCAACACTGGGAGAAATAACAGGTTTCGGAAACTTGTTGTTGCTCTGCATTGTGAGCAGCTGTAGTAGGAGCAGCAGCAGCCGCAGCAGCAGTAACTTAAGTGACTTGTTCAGAATCAAGGTTAAGAGCACCCGAACATGTAGAAGTCATTATATGAAAAGGTGGTTGAACATGTTATTTTAGAATATATAAATTCAGTAATGATAAGATAATAATAGTAGATAACAAGATCTATATTACAAACATAATATAACCTCTTTATTGAACTATATTTCTTTTTTTCAAAGGCTTAAGGGATTTGAAACCTCTAATGATTATCCAAATCCATTCATTGCGGTCTCCTATAGCACAAAAAACATCATCTACATTGGGATTGCTGCGAAATGATTGTGACGTACCACTGAAAGGATCTTCCTGAATTGTATTTTCATTGGACCCATCAGTAGTTTCGGACGGTAACAGAAAAATCAACCACTTTCGATTTGCGGGATCTGGAACATGAAAAACTTGTACCGTTTGTGATGCCACTATAAACTACTCATCTTTGTACCATTCTTTACTAAATTCAACTTTCTCAAATCCCCATTAGTCTATTTTAACACCACTGTTTCTATCTACCCATTTTCATTGAGAAATTGGCAATTGGGATGTCTTATAATGCAGCTCCCATATTTATTTGATAATGTCAATGTATGAAATATTTCCATAAATTGGATTTCTGTCCATACTACCAGAAACATACATCACTTCAGCCACTAGTGTAACTCCACTATTTTTCATGGTACTATCATCATCATGTTCATCTGTATAGAATGTATAACCATTAATTTCATAACAATTAGAAGATAATAAATACACACATGGTCCAGTGACTAGCCATTGAAGTCATTCTGAAATTGAATTCGGATTTTCATCAAACTGCTTAAAAATATGGTCATGAAACCATCCTATAAATAGGTTATTATGTGTATTTGAAAACCATTTATGAGAACTTGATAGATTCGACTGCCAAATAATTTCATTGTGAGTTTCATTATATAGAGAAACCTCCCAACTGTTATGAAAAATATAAAGGTGGGCCTTCTCCCGATCTGTAATACTGATTATCAAAACATATATTCCAGAAATTCCCTCACCCTCAATGCGTCCAGTGTGATGAGATTTCAGGAGACCAATGCTTTCCACATCAGATAGGTATTTGGTACAAAATTCAATGGTTTCCTCAATAATATATTTATCCACTATACAACCCTTTGGCCGACTTCAATTTTTGACATAACCTTTCAAAATATTCATATACTGTTCAAAGGGGTACATCTATCTATAGTACAAAGGACCTCAAAGTCTAATCTCTCTCACCAAGTGAATAATCAAATAAACCATCATATAAAATAATTTTGGCGGGAAGAACATTTCTAATTCACATAATATGATGACAATTTCTTTTTCCATAGCTGGAAATTTCATCAGGTCTAAAACATTGCTACATATAGCTTTGAAAAAGAAAAAATATGTGGTTAACGTATGACAAACATTCTTGGTTAAAATGAAATGTAATGCTTTAGGAATTAGATCTTTCATCAAAAGATGCCAGTCATGTGATTTCAAACCTTTTAACATCAAATCATTCATTGAAACAATGTTCTTGATATTTGATGAATATCCCTCTGGAACCTTTACATCATTGAAGAAGTTGCAAAACTAATATGTCTCCTCCCTAGAAAGAGTATAAATAGTTGGAGGAAGAAACATTCTATTTTCACCCTTTAGGGAAGCCAACTCTACTCGTATTCCCATGCAAACCATGTCCAACCTTGTCTTAATTCTATCCTTTGTTTTCCTAGGGGAATTTAGCAAAGTTATGATAACATTTTCACATTCATTTTTTTTCACATGCATCACATCAAGAAAATGTCTGATGTACAAACAATTCCAGTATGGTAATTAAAAAAATTGATCTCTTCTTCCAACCGTTTTTCGTAAGTTTTTTTTAAAATGCTTTACCAAAAATAGTGTTCACATATTTGACTTTCTCAAATAGCTGATCACTTATTAGTGGAGATAGTGATGCACATTATTCTTAACATCCATTGAATTATGTCGTCCAAGATTGGTACTTATGTTGACACGGTATAAATCTTTGATGTCCTAGAAACACAGATTTCAATGAATGTTTCAACCTAATTGATTCTGTATATTTATTCGCACATGGGAAACCCTTGAGTTCCTTTAATTCTATATCCTAAAAAATTTCCATAAGAATAGAAATCATTTATTGTCTCATACAAAATCACTCTCAATATGAAGTATTCACTTTTATAAGCATCATACAACATAACACCTGAATCCCACAATAACTTCAAATCCTCGATCAAAGGATCCAGATAAAGATCAATATAGTTACTTATTTGTTTTGGTACTAATATAACCATAGATAACGTAATGAATTTCTAATTCATTCATATCTAGGGTGGTATGTTATAATTTACCAACATAACAGGGCATGTACTATGAGTGATGTTTTGAAACCCAAAAGGATTCACTCCATCTGTAGATAATGAAAGATGAAGGTTTCTCAGCTTTTTTTTTCCAAATTCAGGATACTCATGATCAATTTTATTCCATTGAGGAGAGTCATCCAGACGATGTAATTTCCCATATTTATTTCATTTATCTGCATGCAACCACTATTGGCTTGCAGTTTCTTCACTTCCATATAGACGCCTAAACCAATGAATTATTGGAAAGTACCATAAAACTTTCATAGGATTGGATTCATCTTTCTTGTATCGAGAAGAACCACACATTGGGCATTCTAAAAGTGATTTTTTCTCAATGATAAACAATATAGAGTCTTTCGGGCATGCATATATTCTTTCAGAAAACATACCCTTTGAGGGTAGCATTTGTTTAGCTTCATATGTCGGGATTGGGAGCTCATTATCTTCCGGGGTCATGTCATTCAAGAGAGCAAGTAGTTCTTTAAAACTGACATCACTCTAGCTGTTTCCTGTTTTCAATTTATACAACTTCATTACATCTGATAATGCTGTATATTTAGTGCAACATGCAAACAATGTCATCTTTTCACAACTTTTGAACTTCTCAAACAATTTTGGGCAATCATGGAGTTCATCTTAAATTGTCTTTGTAATTTCCTCAATACAATCTTCACCATCATTGACATCTATAATCATATCCTTCATATGGTCTTCTTCATTATACATATTTTTATTCATATCTGATGATCCATAAAATGCAATTTTATCCCATCCAGTAGCTACATTCACTTTTTCTCCGTGTTTATTCCAGCATTTATAACTCTGATCTATTCCGTCACATATCAAATGTTATTCCAACTCCTATGGAGTAAGTTTTCTAGAATAACAACAACATAAACACATAAAAAGGATTTGAGAAGGATCCTTTGCATGATCCTTTGCAAACTTGATGAACTCTTTGACTCCGTTCTCATACTCTATTGTCAAACGATTAGCATCCATCAAATCATTATTCATCTCCATCCAATTTGAATCTCAAATATTAATATTTATGGTTAAAGTACACAAAAAAAGACATCCAAAAATAGTAGAAGAGAACCACTTCCTTATAAGAATAGAGATTAATAGAGCCTAATCATTTCCAATAAATATTTTGAAATCAACCGAACCAGGATAGACCCCCCATTAAAATCAACATAGTTTCCAAACACAAAGATCTTCGCAGGAATAATCACTAGTGTCATAGATGGTAAAACTCACATGAAATCATCCTCCGTGGCTCATCCTCCTCTATCGGGTCAACCCTTCTATGGTCAACTAGTCCATCCTTTTATACCTCAACAACCTAAAATACATATGGATGAAAACTAGAAGCCATCTCTATAAGTAAAGAAAGGATTCTCATAATCTCTACAATATAGAATTCATTAAATATAATTAATTTAGATTTATTATAGTATCGTCAAATCACCCCAGTCCAAACACAAGAATAATCAAGAATGATACATCTACCATTCCTAGGTCTCTACCCTACATTCAATATCATCATGCCTAAATACCCATATATCCACACATACACATGTCACAAATACATAAAAAAACCATATCGACATTAGAACCAAAGCACCCATATGGATTTCAATCAGGTTACTCGACTCAAATGGTGGTGTGTAATAAATAATAAGAAAATATAATAAGTATACATTCACACATAAATCTCAAACTGGTGATATTAATTCAATAAACCCAAGAAGTACTAAATCTCAAAGACATTCTATGGTTCCTCCCATGACATGATAGCTTTAACCTTTTCATATTAATAGAGATACCATGTTCCGAGACCACATAACCAACTAAATTCACCTCCATAATCTAGAACCAACACTTTTACAACTTGGCATAAAATTGGTGATTACTCAAGATGTCCAAAACTATTATCAAATTAGGTATATGATCATCCACAGTTTTAGAATAAACCATGATTTCATCCATAAATACCATGACAAAATAGTTGAGATACTAGTGGAAAATCTTGTTCATCATCACCATAAATATATATGGAGTGTTGGTTCAGCTGAATGGCATAAAAAAATACTCATAGTGGCTATACCTACTCCTAAATGAGGACTTTGGAATATAAAACTCCTTGATCTTGAGCTGGTGTTAACCAAACTAAAGACCAATCTTAGAGAACCACTCCCACTTTAGAAGATCTAATAAATCATAAATATAGGTCAACATATACTTTTTATTGGTCATAACCTGATTATGATTCTGGTAATCAACAAACAAGCAAAGGGTTCCAATGACCTTCTTGGTGAAAAGCACCAGTTCTTCCCATGGCAACACACTAGGTTAAATAATGAATTTGGAAACTAATTCATCCCACTGATTTTTTAGTTCCTTCAATTTAAGTAGTTCTATATGGTAAGATATACTAAATATTGTTTTTTTACCCATCACCGGGTTGATAGAGAACTCCACCACCCTCTCTAGTGGTAGGCCAAAAAATACTAAAGGGAACACTTTTGTAAATTCAATAGATACTAGGGGAAGTTCACTATAATAAGCTTCCTACTCTAGTTCAATTACCTAAAAGGATATCATCCCACTAAACTCTGGAAGAAGAGGTCTAGCTTGACTAGACCTTAGGTATGATTGTCTATGGAAAACATGGAATTCCCCATTGGGCGTAGTAAAGGACACCCACCAATGATAGTAGTAAATTCAAGATTTATTAGAAACTAGCCAATCCATTCTAAGAATAACATATAGGTAAATCATTTTTGGAACCAAAAAATATCATATGATCTAAATCTTTGAAAAAGAGAAAGTATGATAGGGGAATTAGAGACATTACCCCTATTTATCCAGAGAGATGTTACAATCTCTACCACATAAGCCATGAGATCTATTATAAGTTTCAATAGTTCTATATTGAGGTTTGATATGAAATAATGATGGTAACCAGTATCAAATAAAACATACAATAAAGAAAAAGAAAAAGAAATGGTGCCTCTCACTTTCGCATGACCAATATCGGTTTCTACTAGAGATTAATCCACTGTATGAAGTTGTTTTGTTCCAAATACATGTTTCTAGGATCCCATTGTGATTGAATAATATTACTATGATTTGGTACCTCTCAATATTTATTTTTCCATTCCACTACACAGGGTAGTAAAAACATGTAAAACCCTCTTCAAGTGGGTTTAATGTCTGTATGAGATGTAAATTTTTAATGCTTCCATGAAATAATGCTTTGAGTGATCAATCATTCCACATTGGAAAAAGTCATTTGTCCTTTACTAGACACTACAGGTGATCTGGAGGAAGTTTTTTATAAAACAACACCACAACTATTTTCACTATGAGGATCATTCTACATTCTATTCCACTTATATGAACTACAAAAACTACCACTGGGAATATAAGTAACTCTATTTAACCCTGACATAATAGTCATGCCAATTTATTTCATCACATCTCTATCTAGAACATCAACATTTTAGGTAAAATTTAGCATAAATACTTGATATTTGATATCTAGTCGAAGACCATATAAAACCTATGTGACGTAAGATTCCTGTTTAACACCACTTCGAGTGAAAACTGAGTAAGTTTAGCAAAATTATTAGTATATTAAGTCCATGTCTAATAATCTTAGATGAGGTTGAGAGACTCCATGGACATACCCAATACCATCGAATCTAGATATAATTGCTTTGTAAAAAATTTCTTGAATTATTTGCAATCTAAGACCCCATTTAGCTTAACTATAAATATATAATCCCATCATATTCTTCAAGACCCACCAATATTGAATATGGAAAACTTTATATTAGTAGAATATAAAATCTTAAAAAACTCAAATAGCCTTTAAATATTTCTCAACAAATACACTTCCTCCTAATGATCAGTTGTTCTTTAGAAGGTTGGTTATTTCAGATGAATAAAATACTAGGCCTGATCTCTAATATTTTATATTTGATGTGCCACTACATTATCCTAAATGGCGGTAGGTGAGTCTCCCTAAACTATAGCTCTGACTATGTGCACTACTTCCTCTACGAGGTTCTAGTTGATAAGAGGATTCTCTTTTTTTGGTTCATTAATAGATCCCTCATAATTCTTGATTATAAGTCTTATTAGGGGCATGCTACTATACAATATTAACAGAAAACAAGGAAACATTAGTCAAGAGACATAAGAACATAAACTATATCAATTATAACTCATCTGGGGAACACAATCCTCATATTAGGTTTTGAGAAAATTCACGAATTAGATTAATTAATTCCCCAAAGACACCTTTTTCAACCTCCCATGGTAACTTAAGGATCAATACAATAATAGCTATTTAGATACTCACTCATAACCTACTAGCTAAGTCCCTAAAATCATATCTCTTACCTACCATGTCAAATACAACCACATCAATCAACCATCACACTTATAATCATAGTGATAAATACCATATACATAGTATCATGAAAGGGGAAACATATAAGAAATTCACACGAAAAGTCCAATGTATTACCATTAACCATTAAAACCATAACATAAAAAAACAAAAACCGAATCAGAATTTTTGTCACAACCTTCCTAAGATTAAAGTTTAAGAAGAGAATAAAGAACAATAGAAAATATTTCACCTTATAGGAGGAGAAGTATGGAACCTTCAGCGCTACGTTAGGAGGGGAAGGTGCGACGGCCAGAGGTGGAGGTTCACGAGAGGAGCCACCAACCAAAGAAAAATGTAGGATTAGGGTTTAAGGGGAGTAGGGTCGAGCGAATAGGAAATGAAGTTGGATTTGTAGGGAGGAGGATCCACATAAGGGGTTCAAGGTGGAGGACTAGGAGAAGGGCTTGAAGTAGAGGTCCAGCAATGTGAAGATCAAGGGCGGAGGAGGTCCGACAACGCGAAGATCAGTGGGGGGTGGGAGTCACAAGGTTATAGTACCAAGAGATATTTAGGACACAATAAACCAAGGACACTGTGCGATCGATTTTATAAAATATAGGACTACGGTTTTATTTGCGCTAAAAAAGTGCTGATAAAGGCTACCTTTATCAGTGCTAAAAATGCTCTGATAAATCCTTCACGTATCAGTGCTAAAATTTTAGGGTTGATACATGGCATCTTTATCAGTGATTTTATGATGCTGATAAAGGGTCTCTTTATCAGTGCTAAAATTTTAGCGCTCATACAGGGTATCTTTATCAGTGCTTTTCTAACGCTGATAAGGGGATTCTTTATCAGCAGTTTCTGCTTAGCGATGTTATAAGGTGGCGCTTCCCTTTACCATTTTTTTAGTAGTGATAGGTGATTGGGATTAAATAGTATGAAAAAACATAGTTACTTAGTTTTAATTTTAATTGGTATAAATAAAATGATCTAAAAATATGTAATTCTTTACCAATGAATTTTTAGTATAATTAATTCCACACCCAACACCAATATAGTTTTATTTCACCACATATATTCAATAGATAAATATTAAAATTATCATTCATAAATTCATATTAATAACATTTTAATCCAATTACAAAAAATAGAAATGATAAAAACGTTTTCATATATAGTTTTCTAATAAATTTAAGAGAATATCTAATTAAATACACATAACATTAACATTTTATTTAAATGTTATATAATCTATAAATAGAAATGTTTATTTTGAAAACAAAAGAGTCTTGCACCATAAATTTATTGGCATGGCTATCTAAGTTGATAGAATTAAAATTAATGAGGGATATATAATAATATAAAAATGGGAATATATTAGAAGAATAATTATTTTTAAATTGTTTTAATGGTGAGGTAATAAAATAAAAATGATGGATTGGAAAAATCAAAGACATTTCAAATCCACAATACTACAAATATATAGATAATAAAATAATTAATCTATAACAACCAGATATTTGTTGAATTTTATTTTTGTCCAATAAATTAAATATCTTATACATTTTTAATCACATAGAACACCGATTTTAGCTTAAAATATAAGAAACAATGTGTTTATCGTGCATTAAAGAAAACACCAAGATTAAATAAAACTTGAAAAACTATTAAAATATTATTATTTAAAATGATAGTTACCTCATTACCATTATAATAGGGGGAATAAATAGAATAAACTAAATTATGATAATATATGGTTTACAAATTTATATCATGTGATTCATTCAGTGAATAGTTAATTAAAATTGAAAATAAAAACTATTTTAAAATAAATGAAATATTTTTAAGAGAAAGATTTTATTATGAATAGAAACATGTTTTAGCATAATAAATTAGAAAAATAAATTATGTTAAATGATTTAAATTTTATTTTTATACTATATATTCAATCATGTATTTAAATTTCCGCTTCTATTTTTTAGACAATTTATATGAATACATCCAATTTTACACTTAAGAACTATTTTTTTGTAGAATTTAGATTTATCAGCATTTGATAACTTACCTTCAATTTAATTTATTTATCTTTATTAAAATATATTTAATAAAAATAAATAATTTTTTTAAATCAAAATTTAAAAAATAACTTTGACCAAATTTTTGATAATTTTATGAGAAGATAAATTTTTCAATGGGTAGTGATGAAAACTGGTATTTATTAAGAATTGTTGTTTCCTTGAATGAAATTAAATATACTAAAAAAATTTATATTGTTTTAAATGAAAAAATAGTATATATATAGATATATCCAATTTAAAAAATTTTAATAAAATTTCATATTAATTTTTATATATTTTCTTAATTTTTTTAACACTTCTCTTTAGAAAACCACATCATTATCGCGTATACAGTAATAATTTTAAAATAAATTTATCTCATTATATTGATAAAATTTTGAAAAAAATATTCCATATTCTTATTATTACTAAAATATATTCACCAAGGAGTTAAAATTACTTGTTTTCCATAATTAATAATAATAATTGTAAAAATGAATTATTGTGGTTAAAGTAAAAAGTGTTTTAATGGGGGTTAAAATAAAAAATATAAGGGATAAAAATTATCCCAAACAATTATAAACCCCATTTTCTACAAATAACGCGACCATAAATATTTAGGAAATATATTTAAATATTTTTGGGTCTCTTGTTAAGTGAAAAAAGTGGGTAGACCTTTTTTCTTTTGAAAAAGTAGAGGTTTTATACTCACCTCACTTATAAAAGGTCACCCATATCTTATACTCTTCACACTTCCAAAACACATGGGTTTATCCATGAACTACCCAAAAAACGTCTCTAATTCCCTCCAATAATCTTATAATCATTTTTTCATAAATACAACCCAATAATATTTCTATTTCAAACAAAAAAATCATCTTGAAAAAAGAGGTAACGTCCCTAATTAAGTATTTTTATTTTATTTCTTCCTCCACATCCTTTAAATAATATAAAAACAAACCGATATAATATCCAAAAAATATGATAAAATTTAGATTTAATTATGTTTATAAAATAACAATTGTCGATATTTCATTATATCAAATGGGTCACAAAAATCATCATTCAAGTATACGGGGAACTACCACCATGCAAACACATCTTATTCGTTTTCTATAACTACCAATCACAGCTGAATTTAATGATGGATATATTTTTTATATATTATATTTATGATAATATTATGAAACTATAATTATTATATCATATATTACTTCTGACATTCCAATCCATGTGAATACGATAACGTCGTTCTTGTTTACCCTGGACTACCACATTGCGAAGCGATCTGATTTTTTCTTCCCATAAATTTTATATGTAAGGTAATAATGATAAGTATAAATATAAATATCTAAAAAATATTTTAAATAAAAAATATTCAATAGTGGAAATGTATTATTTATGTTTATTTCATTAAATCCATCTTGAAAATGTAAACATTGTTAAAGCGTACATACGAACTACCGTATCCATGAATGGTGTATTTCATTTTATATCTCAAAAAATAAGGGATTATTATAAATAAATAAATAATGAATATATATTATAGTTATATCATTTTTATCATTCTTGATATGGTTTAATAATGATCAACGTGTGATGAAAGAAAATCAAAAATTGAAACATGCAAGAAAAACAAAGAGGTTGTTATCTGAAACATGATTTTGTTAAGGAATTTTTTGTAATAGGGAAATAAAAGAAAATAAGTGAATAATATATATTATGATATATATAAGTATTATTATATAATATGAATTTATAATTTATAATAAACATACATTTATTATATAGGAGGTTCAAATGTGCATGAAAGAATTCAATAATTAAGGTAATAGATTTTTATCTAAATTTTTAATTCTATGAGACACATTTTATATTCAAATCAAATTTATTTTATGTGGTTTTTATAATAACTATGAATTTATTTTATGATGAATTACCAGAAAATTTATTGGGATTTAAATATCTATTTTATAATCGCTATTTCAGGGGGTTTATGATTCAAAAGAAACCAAACCAATAAAGCTTTTTTGTCTCAATTTTCCTTCCTTGAAAAATATGGTATGTCACAAAACTATCATATTATATTCAGTTCATATTCATAACCCATTAGTTTTAATGTCATTAATTTATTTATTGTCAAGATATTCTATGTGTAACTACCCAGGTACTTATACAATTTTCTCACTTCTGGAATAAAATAGTTAAATTCATTAAAGATGTGTAATGAAATTATAGGTATTTAAAGATGCTAAGGAATCTATAAAGATGTTATAATAACATCACCTATGAATGTATAAATAAACTTAATGTATATTATAATATAAAATAAGATATTTTTATATTAAATAATAAGTAAATAAATGTTTTGAAAATGAAAAATTAGGGGTTGGTATTTTTTTGGGAAAATCTATTTTTTATTTAAAATATTTTAATAAACATAATGATTTATAGTAAAATTTATCTACATAATATATAGTATTAAATTAATATTTTAGTTTCTTTGGATTATAAGAAAATTTTATGAGGCCTTAATTAATTTTTTCAAGTGTTATAAAATCTGTCATAATTTTAAAATCAACATTTTTCAAAAAAAATGATGGTTTTAATTAAAATTAAAATTTCACACATTTAGCGTATTATTTATTATAAATTTATTCCATTTTTAAGTTATAAATTGTGAAAAATGTTTGGGGTGAATTTGTAAGATTTTTCTAAAATAGTTGAACTTTTTCTGGATAGGGAAATACAGTATTTTATGATATTTAGAAAATACAAGAATTATTGAGTCATAAATGATGCATGAATGATAAAAAAAATATCTTAATATCTATATCACATAAATTTAATTCTTATTTTAATCAAGACTATTAATATTCTTCTGCCATGATAATAATCTAATGAATAAAAAAATCAAAAAACACCCCTCTCCTCCACTCTAAATTCCAACCCTCACCTCCTCTTCTCCTCACACCTCAAAGTATTTTATATTAATTAATTTCTCCCTAATTCACATACCAAGCCTCTTCCCCATGTCCAAGACATTCTGGTGTCCTGAAAAGACAAAAACCAAGCTTCTTAAGGAGGTTCTCAAGGGGAATAATTCAAGATATAAAATCCTCTTTTATTTTCTATTCAATTTCTTTTTTTTCTTATTATTTTCTCACCTCCCCTCAAAAAAATGAAATTTTAAATCTATTATATTACATACCCATTAGTTTTATTATGTTAATGTAACATACCTCATCAAACCTCTCATATTCTCCTCTTTTTCAAAAAATAAAAACATCATTTGTAATGTGTTGATTTACAATAATCGTGGACAAAGTGTTATCATTTTACTATAACGAATTCAAGGATAGTAATAAAATAATTATTACTATTAAATTATATTTTATTATATATATAATAAGTTATATAATTTTTTGGAACAAATATATGAACATGATATTAAATAAAATGATACAAGTTCTTGACTATCGTAAAAACCTCCAAAATAAATTAAATCATTTTCATTAATGTTCCATCTAATGAATCATCACCATATTAGAAAAAATGATATATGGGATCATTTAAAATTATTTAAACTTTTTATTAAAATCTATTTCCCCTTATAAAGATTTTATTCCCTTTAATAATAATATTCATAATGAACTAATCATGATAACAATGAAATAAATGCACATGAAACAATGAAAATGACAAATTATTATTACTAAATGAGTGGTAAAATTTTATAAAAATATAATATAAGGTATTATAAATATTAATATATTTATGTAATAAATTAATAACACTCTTTAAAAAACTATACAGAAGTTTTGAACACAATTTAATAAATTCAAACTAGAGGTAAGATGAATTCTTTAAAGAAATATTCCAGTAAGTTTTTGTTTTCAAAAAATTCAAAAGAATATTTTTATGATGAATACTTTATTGTATTATGATTATTTTCTTATTCATGTAAATTTCATAATATTATGGTTTTTACCTATATCTCCCTTCAATTCATTGGCTATGTTTATATTAGAAGTAGACTGTAATTGTTATTCCAAGGGTAACTGCAACAGTTACATCATAAGGTAGTCATGAGGGTTATTGTGTAAGGTAGCTAGGAGGGTTAAAATCATATGGTATCCATGAGGGTTAAAATATTAATTAAATAATTCCACAATTTACCTATATTTTTTTATATTTTCTTGGTTTTATGGAAATCCTTAATTTTGACAAGGTAAGTATAATACAATTTATGGGCGAGAAGTATGTCTTTTTTAAAATGATTTCATATGTTTATAACTATTCATGGATTAACTATTTCCATTATTTTGTGTCCCTTACTAATTATTTTGTTCTTATATAATGTTTTAAAATGGTTTACAATGTTATTAAGGATGGGTAAGAGAATATAAGAATCCAAGATGAATGTTGTGAATATTTTTCATGAGAAGATTTCATGTTTATTTAAAAACTTTTGTATTATAGAAGAAATGGATACTATTTTAGTAGTAACAACATTTAATTGATGTGGGTTGATATGTATATTTATATTTCTAATTATCTTAATCTATAAATTGAAAATATCTTATATACTATAAGGGAGTGAATTCTAAAAGAATCTACTAAATTATGTAATGTTCAAGGATGTGTCCTTTTAGTTTATATCATATCATAGTTTAGACAACTTTAGGGGATACGATGATTTTAATTAAATATCATAAATTATTTTTACCTTATGTAAATGTGGAAATTATATAACATTTAATGATTACCATGTGGTTTTAACAAAGATATGTTTATTTTGAATGGGTTTCTATAGAAGAAATATGGAACGTGAAGTTGGAAGGAATCGATATGATGATATATTTCGGAAACCATAACCTATAATAGTGGGAATCATAAACAATCAATTTGTGATAGTAATGGATTTCATGATGCATGAAATATAAGGGAGATGTATACAAGAAAGATAATATCCAGGGTTACAATAGAAGAACATGACTACCGTGGAACATTTTATTAGGAAACACCCTCCTACTTTAATTAGATCTTATTAATAATTGGTTGCTTAAGGGTAGAATAAATCCCTTGAAAAGATATTCTATGTCATGAGGTTTTCATATAATCATATGTATAGTTTTTCTATTCATTTTTTGAAGGTGAAGAAAATAGATGGTGGTTAATGGTCATGAATATTATGGATATCGAGGAGATTAATTTTTTAGAAAGGGATAAATTTATGAATATTTTCTTTGAAAAATATTTACCTAAGGTGGGTGGAATTTTAATGGGAAATAAATTCCTTGAACTGAAATATAAAGAAGAATATTTAGTGTTCGTTAATAAATCCAACTTCACATAATTGTAAAATTATGATACAGATATTATTCAAGACATCGATAGAAAAACAATCATTTTTTAATAAGGATAGAAGACATGATATTGAAGGGAATTAACCTTCCTTGAATTCATAATTTTTGAGAAACTTGTTTCATTTGTTGAGAGGTTAGAAATGGAGTTTAATGAAGATCACTTGTACTTTGAAAACAATATGATGATAATTTCGAGATAGAAAAAATGGGTAATAATCAATCAAATAAATATGGTTGTAAGAATTTACAGTTTCTAGTTTGTGAGAAGTGTGGAAAAAATCACTATAGAGAATTCCTTAAAAACATGAATTTTTTTCGATGTGGTATGTTTGGACATATTGATTGAGATTGTAATGATAAATATCTTAGTGTTGGTATGATTAATTCTGATAAGAACGTTTTAAATTGTTTCAAATGTGGTGGTATATGGAATTATAAAACTACCTTCCCAAATAAATATATAAACAATAGAAAACATCTAGATTATAAGAATAAAGGTGTCGTAAAATCCTTTGAGACTAATTTATAATATGTGGGTCCATCCAATGAAGTGGCATTAGGTAATTTATTTTTTACTCATAATTTTGAAATGTATTTTTTGATATGATGTCTACACATTACATTATTCCTATAAAAGTTTAAGGTAAATTAGAAATTTCAACTCAATAATTGAAATAAAAACATATGGTAAAAACAACATAGTGAATATTAAGGAAAAAATAAAATTTAACAATATTTTTATTACCATATCTTGAAATACATTACCTAAAAACGTTGTTGTTTTTTAATCCATAGAGTTTGATATTATTTTGGGAATGGAATGAATTATTTTTATCCATCTATGTTTTATTCTAGAGCTACAGAGGTTTCTTTCATAATTATGTTCATATTATATAAAATAGTGAACCCAAAACATTAACAATATATCAATAAGAAGAGAAAATTTTAAAATATGAAATTTAAATTTATCATGAAAACATTTTCTAAAATAAGGGAACTACTAAGATTAATGATGTACTAGTGTAAAATGATAACTTGGATGTTTTTTCTTATGATTTTTATAGTGTTATACTTGATAGGGAAGTTAAATTTACTATTAAATTTCTTATTTATGATAATCAAATCTCAAAACACCCTTATCGAATAGATCATATGGCACTTCATGAATTGAGAAATATGATTCAGGAATGGCTTTATAAAGATTTCATTCATCCAAGAACATCACCATGGGGTGCTCCTTTTTTCATTAAAAAAATGTAGTTACACAGGAAATTGCATTGATTATATATCTTTGAATAACATTAATATTAATAATAATTATCCATTTCTCATATCTATTAATTGTTTCATTATATTTCAAGAGCTCAATATATTTCCATAATTTAATTGTGATCCTTGTACCATCAGCAAAAGGTGAAGAAGGAAGAAATTATGAAAATAGATTTCTCATACTAGATATGAGAATTATGAGTTTTTTTGTTATAAACATTGGTTTTTTAAATTCCCATATAGTATTTACAGATCTTCTAAACATAATATTCCATGAATTTTTGAATATGTTTATTGTTTTTTTGGATGTTATTTTGGTGTTTTCTCAAAGTTCAGAAGATCATGAAAATCATTTAAGGACTGTCCTACACACTCTCAATGAATACAACAAATATATATAATATAAAAAATGATATTTTTTGTTGCAACTAATTTCTTTTCGTGGTATAGTTATAAATAAAAAAGGCATAATAGTTCATATTGCAAAAACGAATGTGGATTATGAATGGATAATACCAAAAAATGTTATTGACATTGATTGTTTTGTTGGATTATCAGGAAATTACTCATGGTTTGACAAAAATAATACATGGTTATCTAGATCTCCAACTAAGTGAACATAAAAAGGTGTTAAATTTATTGGTAGAGAATACTTTCATGTTTTGTTTCATAAATAGAAAATAATATTGGTTAATTGTCAAATTTTCTCGCCACCTTTAAAAAACTGCTATTTTTTCATCTACATTGATGATTAATTGAAAGAACATGGTTTTATTATGATGTAAAATGAACAGGTAATTTCTTATGCTTCAAGACAACTGAAACCTCATTAGTTAGATTGTACAATATATGATTTAGAATAGAAGCTATGGTTTTTTCCTTAAAAATTTGGTGGAATAATTTATACGGAGCCAGATGTGAAATACATAATGACCACAAAAGTTTAAAGTATATATTATCTAAGAATGAATTGAACATGAGTTAAAGAATATTCCTAAAAATGATAAAGGATTATGATTTAATGGTCAATTACGATCTTGGAAAAAACACAAAGTAAAAGATTCATTGATTTGAAAACATCATGCTACTTTATCCATGATGCATTTGCAACCTGACCCCTTGATTAATTATTTGATGAATTTTGGACTAGAAGTTGTGGGTGTAGGAAATTTCCCTGTTTTTTCTGGTCTCAGTGCAATAATCATTGTCAGATATAATTAAATAAGTATAGAAGGAAGACCGTGAGTTACCAAAAGATGAATGATTTGTTTAAAATGTAATGTTTCTAGAATTTGATATTGATATATATAGTTTATTAAAATTTGTGAAGATAATATGTGTGACTAATGATTCTGAGTTGAAGAAATAATTTTTATGCGAAGCTCATAGTTCTCCATTTTCAGTTCATTATGGATGAACAAACATGTACAAAGAAATTTGATATTATTAATTGCGGGATGGAATGAAAAGAGAAATAGTTGATTTTACCATGAAATGTTTGACTTGTCAACAAGTTAATGCAGAGAAATAATTTCCAAAGGGGTTGTTTTATCCTTTAGTATTACCCAAGTGGAAATATGAAAATATATCAATGGATTCATTGTGGGAATACCAGAAACATATATAGGTAAAAATGTGATTTTATTTTTTTTGGTCGACTAAATAAATATTCACATTTTCTTCTTATACGATATAGTAGGTAATTGGATCAGATTTCCTAACTGTACCTCAATGAGATAGTCATGTTTCAAAGGTTTTCTATATCGATGGTATATGATCATGATCCCATGTTCACTTAATAATTTTGGAATGGACATCAGAAATAATTAAGAAATGATAAAAATTTCATCCCTAATTTTCATCATCAATATGATAGATAGACTGAGTGAATAATTTAGACAATAGATGATATTCTTTGAGCTTGTTCATTGGATTAACAGGGAATTTGAGATCAAAATGTTTATTTAGATAAGTTTTCTTATAGTAATAGTTTTCATTCTACTGAAAATATGGAAACTTTTAAGGAATTATATGGAAAGTGGTGTTTAACTCAATAATTTAGAGAGTAATATGGGGAGAAGAATTTTATGGGTTATGAATTAGTATTTTATGTAGTTGATAATGAGATGATGGTCTATCAAAATACGAGGAAAACTCATAGGAGGAAAAATATATATGTTGATAAAATAAGGAATGAATTTTCTTTTCAGGTAGGTGATCATTTTTCCATTAAAATATCTTTATAGAAAAGTGTTTTGAATTTTTGAAAGAATGGAAAGAGAAGTCCATGATTCATTGGATCTTTTTGAAATATTGTAAATATTTGAAAATTTTACCAAACAAGTATCCTTTCAATTAATTTTATCTCAGGAATACAATATCTTTTCATGTATTAATGTTAAAAAATTATGTTCCAGATTCATGTAAAGTTTTTATCCCAGAAGTGGTTCAATTGGGATAAAACTATTCTAATGAAGTGAAACTAATTTAGATTCGTAATCATAGAGGGGGAGTATTTTGGAATAATTAATTTAACTAGGTTAAGGTTTTATGGTGAAAGAACATGGGTGAAGTAGTGATATTGGAATTTAAAAAAGCTGTGAGGAAAATTTATCTCACTTTTTTAATTAGTTAATAAAATTTACGAGGAAAAAATTTCTAGGAGGAGAGAATGTAACAACATATTTACTTAAAAAATGATTTGTTTTCATTCAAGAATTGAATAGTTAACTTCATTATAAATTTACAATGATATAAGTGGTCTTTATAGAAATTAAGGCATCCATAAAAATAGAATAGTAACGACACCTATGCAATTATAAATAAATTTTTTTGTCCTACAAGTTAAAATATGATATATTTATATAATTGGATAACTATATAAATGTTTTCAAAATGATACATTATGTTTTTGTTTTTCATGACACAAACATTTATTTACAATTTTATTGTTAATATAATGATTTAAAATAAATTTTATCTTCATAAAAGAGATTCATAAATTAATATTTATTTTGTCTTATGATAATAAGATAATTGTATGACACCCTAAAAAAAATTTCTAAGTGGCATAAAATAATTTATAGTATTAAATTAGCTATTTTTCAAATAAAGGATGATTTTAATTAAAATTAAAATCAATCATTTTAAAAAAAATCAAAAAATGGATTCCATTACTTAATTCTACATGTTGAATAGTTATTGTGATGTATTTTTTGGATTTTTTTAAAGATGATTATCTTGGGTGTATGGTGAAATACGATAATTTATAGTATTTTGAAAATACATAAATATAGATTCATGGATAATTAATGGATAATGTAATACCATAATATAAACCTAAACATCATACATTAGGGTATTTGTTATTGGAATAGGAACTCTTCTTAGTCTTGAGCCAAAATAATAAACTATAGAATATAATATTCAAAAAATATCCTTCTCCTCCCCTATAAACACCACCTCTTCTAGTCACACATAAAATCCTTATATCTTGTTTAATTTATACTCAATCCCATTTCCAAGACACTTTCCCAAGTTTAAGACATTTTGGTATCACCAAAAGACCAAAACCATGTTCCTTAATGAGGTTCTCAAGGAGAATAATTTAAGAGGTAAAATTCTCTTTCATTTTATTTTTGTATTTTCTCCTCACCTCCCCTCATCCAAATGAAAAGGCAAATATGGTATCTATAATATAATGTAATTTTATTATGCCGATAGAATATCCATCATCAGATCTCACCTCTTCTCCTTTTATTCTAAATAAATGAAAACATTATCCGTGATGTGTCGATTTACCATCATCATAGATGATGTGTTTTTATTTTCCTTTACCAACATCAAGGATAGATAAAAAAAGCATTATTATAGTTAATTTATTACAAATATTATATGTTATAATATGATCTGAAACTAATTTATAAAAAGTAAATTATATAAAATTATATATGATTATGATGGTCGTAATAGCCTCAAAAAATAAAATATATCATTTTCATTAAGGTTTTATCTAATTAATCATCATTATATCATAAAAAATAATATATGGAGTCATTTAAAAATATGGAAAATTATTAATACAATTTATTTCCACTTCGTTAGTTTTTTCCTTTCAATAATAAAATCTATAATGAACCAACTATGGAAACTATGAAATAATTGCACCTGAAATAATGAAAATGGAAAAATATTAATAATAAATGGGTGGTAAGATTTTATAAAATGATTATATATGGATTTAAAAATATTTATATCTTTTATAAATAAATTAATAACACACATTATAATATTATACAGGTGGTTTAAAAACATTTTTAATAAGTAGAACCTAAGGTCGAGGAATTTAAAAAAAATCTTCTTTTAGATTTATATTTTTAAAAAATTCGAAAGATTGTTTTAATGATTCAAGTATTCTTATTTGATGATAATATTATAGTTCATGGGAATTATTTACGATCAAGGGTGGGATCTATAACTCCCTATAACACATTTTTTTATGGGTATGTTGTATGTTGACCATAATGGTTATTCAATGTGTAACTATGATTGTTAAATCATAAAGTAATTATGTGTGTTACATTGTATGGTATCTATGAGGATTAAAAATAATATTGTAGCCATGAGGGTTGGAATCTAAATTATGGAATTCTCTAAAGACAACTTTATGGTATTATTTATGATTTTATGGAAATCTATTGCTTTCACATGTTAATTATATGATACTTCATGGGCGATAAGTATATCTTTGTGAAAATTATTTTATATATTTATAAATATTCATTGACTAATGATTTACTTTCTTTTATGTCCATTACTAATATTTTTGTGTGCATCCCAGAATTTTATTTATTTTCATGGGTTTTAATGTTGGGTAGGAGGAAATAAGAGTCCAAGATGAATGTTACAAATATTTTTTATTAAAAGATTCAATGTTGTTTAGAAACATTTTTATTAAGGAAGAAATTGATATTGTTTTAGTAGTACCCACATTGTATGAATTTGCGTTGTTATGTATGGATTATATCCTAATTCTCTAAAAATCTCAACTTAAAAGAACTTTAGGAATGAATGAATGTGAATTCTAAAATAATTTACTAAATTATGTAATGGTGTCTGTTGGGTCCTTATACAAAGTTTCATTTTATTTTATTCTGTATTAGGTTTCACGATTCAATGTTACCAAACTGCTAAGGGTTTTATGCTAAAATATCATCATTTATCATGGTTATTCATGATTATGATTCCAATGATGAAATAATATGATCTATCTTATGAAACCATTGTATTATATTGTATTATTTTTATTTCTTTATAATAAATTATTTTCCTCCATTTTCCCATCTTTAATTACTCAAGAGTTAAAATATAATTTTTAATAAAAATCCTCTTTATTTATATCTTTGTTTAAAAACCCAATCTAAAACAATGTTTTCTTAAAAAATTAGAAAAAATTATTGATTTTGAAATGATATATTAAATTCATTACCTCCTATTATTTACATTTTAAAAAAATGATTGAATAAAATACTCATTTCCTTTTCCTAGTATTTCGTATTTATATTATATTTAAAATGTGATAGGAATTATTATTTCAATGTGCATGACATTAATGTTATTTTCTACTATGATTTCTAGCTCATTGTTTTTAACGATTCCTTAATATGTTATTTATATTATTTTTAATGAAATGTACTTCTAAAAAAATTATGATTTTTTTCAAAAATTGATTTTTACGGAGATTTAATTTTCCTATATAAATATTTCAATCAATTTTATATTAAAAATAATTTTCCATTTGTGATGACATAATTTTTTATTAATTTTTAATTATTGGGGATATAATCTATCTATACCATTTTAATTCTTTCACTGGATGGTTTATTATAATTATTAAAATATTATTATGAAAAATATTTATCTTCTTTTAGTGATACTATAAGAAAATGCTTATGAAACTCACATATTTTTTCACATGTTATGCATTGATAAAATGATGAAATGGTCATTAGATCCATTTTGTAATACGTTTTGATACGATAAATGTTTTTTTATATTTTGGTACACATGTATGATTTTTTTAGGTGTTGTAAATATTGTTATAATAAAGGATGATGGTTATGTTATAACTAAGGTCATTGGATATGTTATAACCAATATGGTTAGGACCTATATATCCCTCCAATGCATTGGGTGATGATTAATGTTATATGAGTTAAAAGGGTATATAGTTGGCTATCTCAACCCAAAAATGGTGTATTGAGGAGGTTATAGTAAGCCTAAATATTCGTACATGAGAGGTAATCCCATGATCAAAGTAGGTACAGGGGTCGTTATCCCATTCCTAACATGTTATTAATGTCATAGTATTTATCCTTCTCATAATATTTCCTTTGTTTTTTTATATTCTACAAGTATATTTAATATTCTAATGTGATGCTCACATAACTCATTTTCTTTAAATACATTATGATTCATTTCTTATTGATATCCAATATTTACTCCATGACTCAAGTTTATGATATGAGATATACAGGGCTTGGTTTACATATTTTGTTCTCATTTTCTCATATATATATATGATCATTTTATTAAGATATCATTTTTTTACTCTTACTAAGAATCTAAGCTCTCCCAATCTTATTTTTTTCCCATGGATATAAATAAAGGTGATATTTATTATATGTTAAAGAATTGTGTTAGATTTGAATAAATAAGTGGTATATGATATTGGTCACTTATGGACCACCTTTTATGTTTCTATGTTTTCGAAGGTAGCAACCCTTGATGATTTTTTTCATAGTTTGTTTTGTTATTTAATAAATATTCATCCAAAGAGGTGTAATACATATGCATGATAAGTTTGGGTCTTTTCAGAATCATAGTTTTATTAATGCATGGTAGAAATTATTAAAATATATATTGAGGTTGATTATATTATAAATGACATTTAAATTGTAATGTTCACAAACCAATTGATAATGGTGAGAAATTATTTTTTAAAAGAAATGGAATAGATTAGAATTTAATAATATGATTTCATAGTTAATAATAAATTGAAATATTCAAAATTATTTAAAATAGTAGTTCAAACTTCATTACTCTAAAATCACATAAATATAAAAATATTTACATCACAATATGTTTCAAATATTATTTTGTTATGTTATTATTGTACAAGAAAGAAAGTCTGAATGTAAAAATATAATAGAAATTTGAAAAATATATTACATAAACTGCGGTGATATTGGAAACAAAAAAATGTAAAGGGGTATTTTCTGTATCATTATAATACAGTGAAAAAATAATATTAATATAAATTTTTTTAATAACATTACCTTGTTATGTAAGAGATAAAAAAATATACATCGGTTTGATGATAATAGATTATCTGAAAGATGAAAGAATTATTTTAATATTTTATCATATTTTTAAATAACTCAAAATTATAAAATATTTTTAAAAATTAGATTTGAAATCAAAATAAATTATGAAAAATAGGTTTATAGAAATACAATTTTAAAAATTTTTAAAAAAATATATTACAATTTTATGTATGCATGAATATTGATATAGAACAGAAATATATCAAAAAATAATCATTCATTCAATTTAAAAGATCATTTTATTTTATATAAGGATTAATAATAAATAAATTCATGAGAATAAATTTTTATTTTGAAATAAAATAATAATAGATAATATATAGGAGGTTAAAATTCCAAAATACTGTCATCATGGAAGAATACAGTTAATAGATGAAGTGATGAACTCAATTAAATGTGATTAACATAACAAAGAACATAAAAACTTTAATGACATATGAACTAAAATAATCTTAAAATGAGAAAATGAAATTTAAAATTTAGTCCCGTAAATGAAAAGAAAAATATTAGAAAATATATCAATAATGTTGTATATATAATATATAATCGTAAATATTTGGAAAATGTGGATTATATATCAAAGAAAGAAAATTGAGATTAGAGTCCGTTATTTAGAGTTTGGGATTGTATTATGTTTACTCACCCCACTTTAAGAATCAAAATATAAATAAGAAAAAAATTCATTGAAATAAAAATTTTATTCGTATCATTATTTTTATACCTTATTAGACATTTATTGTTTATATTTTTGTTTCATTTTGTATATTTTAAAAATTAAACAATGTTTTTAAAATTTTCAATGAAATTTCGTCTTAATGGAAATTCCAAAAACGGGTTTCACAATGGTTCAATAAAATGTAGAAAAATGATTATATAGTTATCATGGGTTTCCAAAAATATAAAATTTCAAGAATTTTGTATATAGAAACAAATCAGATATATTATATTAGTGATGTTTTTTTATTCATCAACCAACAAAAACTATAGGTCACTGATTTTAATAATATAATTCTTATTTTTCATTTATAAATCTTATATATTGAGTCCATGTAATAAATATTAATGAAAAAATGTAATAGTTCCACTAAATTTTTAACCTAATGTAAAAAAATTGTCTTGATAGGTAGTATTACCCAACCTTAGGTAAATAATGTTTTAAGAGATAATTAAATGAATGGAATTATATTTTATATTTTAATTTTAATAATTTAATTGTAGAAAAAGTATAATATTTTTTCCAATGGATAGTTGGAAGGGGTTTTCGGGATTAGTTAATAAGAGAATGAAAAACAAGACATGTAAATTTTTGATTCTTTACCTTTCCCATTGATAAGCCACCATTGGATTGAAATTGATGCCTTTAGAGGAGGTTCTTATTATTAGACAAGTGATGAATAAACAAGTTCATAATCCATTAAACATATATTTGGACTGATTATTTTCATAGGTTTACATTTTTATAATAAGGGGAAATAACTAGATAAGTGGTATAATAATAAGTTATTGAGATATATATTTTTGAAAAACATATTGAATAATTTATTATTATGGATTAGAACTATGAATTATTATCATTAATGTATCTATTAACTGTTTTTAAGTAAAAAATATATATTTTCATGAAATTAAGGAACATACAAAACTAAATGAAATAATAAAAATATTTATTTCATTTTATCGAATAAAATTAATTTTTGAATTAAATTAAAAATTAATTTGGTCTTTTAAAATCGGTTTATAGGTGTAACATACCAAGAAAATAAAGAATATGAGATTTTAATATTTATTAATATTTTTGAATTAAATATTAATTTAATTTTAAAGGGGATTCTATATTCAATGGAATACCTAACACACAATAATGGGTTTCTTTAAAGTCTTATGCTGCTCATAGTGCTGAGTCAAATTGATAATAATAGTAATAATATAACATTTTTGTTTTAATTAGTAGTTAACGTCTAGCCGTTTTATTAGAGGGAATAAACAGAAATAACCATATTATGATTATACATGTTTGTTAAATATTTTTAAATTTATCCAATAAAATTTAGAGGCCTAAAATGTGAATGAATCTAATTTTAAGCTTAATACTCTAACATTCTTTAAAATATTGATTTAACGCCTTTTAATGGAGGCCGCCTTTTAAATCTAGTTTCTGTCACATTTAAATGTTTTATTTGATAAAATAAAAATATTCTTTAGAATCAGGACATAAAAATTTACTTTGGATGCAATTATGGTATTTTTCTAATAAAGTTCATTTTTAATGAATAGTGGAAAATACTGCATTTTATTTCAAAACTGTCTTTTAAAATAATTAATTTATATGGTTAGATTATATTTTTAAATGGGTTTAAAGTGTAATTATATTATATTTTTACCATTTAATTTAATTTTGGTCATTGAAGTAATTTTACTTTGATGTTTGACATAAACAAGTGTCAATCATTTGGTAGTTATTATTTAATGAAAAACGCTATTTATTTTGACAATGAGAATTAATTTTAAATTATTTAACGCAACTTCTATTTTATTAATTTGGTTAAATAGACATAATTTTTGAATTCATAATATTAAATATATCTCAAGGTGAATTTTTGTACATTTCTAGAAAACTTCAATTTTGATGAATAGGGAAAACAATGAGTAGTAGTTAAATAACCAACTTCTTCATTTGAATGTAATTCTGTCACTTTTGTGAATTAAATTTCGAAAATTTGACATAAATGGGTTTTATTAGTAAGTAAAATGTTGTTCAATAAGATGAAAATAATTTTTGGTGAATCGTATCTGTTGACTTTTATTTACCACGGTTAAAGGAAAATAGGGTAATTCATGGTAAAAATAATATTATAATAATATAAAATTACCTAAACACATTTTCTATCATTATTGGAAGAGTAATGTAAGTCCAAGACAATCCTTGGGTGAGAATTGTGGCCTTTGAAATCCATTTGGGTAAGATAATGACCTTAATATCTTTTTATTTAAAGTAAAAATAAAAATATCATAAACATGTATTGTTTTTATAAAACAATTTTAATGCGGGGTTCTATAATTGATATATTTGAGTATAAATATTAATTATAAAGATAAAAAAATTTCTTATATGAGGATATTTTTTATAATTTCTATACATCAAATAAATAAAATTATTTATGGCACAATATGGATGTAATGTTTACCTCATTAATGAATGATTTAAATAAATAATATTTTAAAGATTAAAAAAATATCCAAACCCCGTCCAATTATTATAGGATGATTTTATTTTGAACATGATTCATCTTATATTCCACTTTAATGAGTTTTGGACCTTTAGAAACTGAAAATTATTATATAATAAAATAACATTTCCAAACTTTCTTAAAGAGACCCTCCTCTCCCTTATAAAAATCCATTACCTCTAATCCATTACTAAAACCTCTCAAGCCCCTTGGATCATCCATCCTCATCCAAATAATCTTTCATGATCCCTCGATTCCACCAAGAATCCTTACCATAAGCATAAGGAACTTCGAGTAATCCTTTTGGTTCAAACCAAAGTAAGTTACCCGATTTAAAGGTAACATCATCTCTTGTGTTCTTTTCATTTATCTCACTTACCCACCACCTAAATTCATTTTATTAATTTCTATTATAACAACACCAGTATCATCAATATACTAGGTTGTTTTTATGAGAATTATTAGAACTAAACTTACACACAAATCCATTCAATGGGTAAAGAACATACTGTTTCTGTGGACGAAGAACTATTGTCTCACGAAATGATGATTGTTCAATATTCTCCTACCACCTCTTATGGTGGACATTATGATGGAATTGTATTTATTTGTCAAATATATTATATATATAATGTCTCTTTACTTCTGTATTTCTCATTTATATCATACCATTATGGTTTCCATAATTGATAAAAGCGATAATTTTATTGGAGGAAGTGAGGACTACCACCCCCTCTAAGTGATATGACTCATTCATGCCATATGTTGGATGTATAAAGGATAGAGACAATGAAATTATATATTATATTATAATGTAATTATAACATATATATGTATCATTATTTTTTTCATTCGAATAAGAAATGAAAGTAGCGTTCATGTGTACGTACGGTTTACCGTCTCCCGAAACGGTGCATTTCATTTCATATCTCTAAATGTTATGCACTATTATAAATACATATATATGCTGGATATATATTATATATATGATATTTAAATAATTAATGTGATTCTAGAGATAATATGCTTTTTACCACATGTACTATTTTTAATTATAAGAAGTTTATTTTTTACTCATGTTCCAAACATCGACAAAATGTCTGATATAAACTATAATAAATAACTAATTTATATAGAAAGATAATAAGTGATATTAAAGAAATATTAAAACATGAAAAATTATCTTAATCAAGTATAAATTAACATAATTTTATTATTCTGTAAGAACAAGGAACATATAAGATAAGTCGGACTTGAGGTAAGGGGTTTATTATCACACTTTTAATTCAATGAGATTTCCATTGCTTGATGCTTATTTATTGCATGTGGTGTATTTTGTAATTAAATTTTATATATATATATATATATCATTATTATCTTTATATTAATTGTATTCTGTGATTCTTTTGGTGGTTATTAACTTTTTTTTCATACAAAAAAACTAATTACAACGTGGTAAGGGGGTTTCATCTCACTTTTTATTCCCATGAGATTCATGCTATATTCTCCACTCTCTCCTTTTGTGTGGTGTATGTACTGCCCATGATTGTATTATTTTTGTAATATAATTTAATTTATGGTTAATTATATATTCATTGTATGATCCTTCTTTCATGTGGTGTATGTTTTGTAAGTTACCGAATTTATATGGGAATCTTTCACCCTCCTCATTTAAAAAGACTTATTTTTGTTATGTCTTTTTATTTACATATTCTTATGTTGGGATATGTTATTCTATATCCTTATTACAATAAATTTTATGTCCAAGTGATGATACACCCTTTTCCCTCTCATTAATTCATTTTCTAAATTTTAAAGTGACGCTGTTAGGTTCTCAAATTTCTGTAGGAGAACTTGTTAACCCAATTTGATGTTTTTGGGTTAAAAATATACTTATTGATTATGTCATGATATAAATATGTATGAATGACCTATTATTGTTTTACACGTAATCTAAAATTATATTTTGTGTATTTATATTTGTCTCACATAATTATGTATTTGATTTATTGTTAATCTAATAATACCGTCATTATAAGGGATTTCCTCTCAATTTACATTCCATTGAGACTTCATTGTTGTTATGAACCAATTCACTTTTATATGGTGTATATACTATCCTTTCGAATATTATATAATTAATCGTTTTATTCTCATGATATTATAAAGTTTTTATTTAATGTTATTCCACAATTATTTGTATTCAAGTATCTCTCATTTGGTTAAGAACTCCTTAACTAAAATATTGTTTTTAAAGATTCACTCTTATAAATATTTTTCATTAATATCCATCATTATAAAATGGTTTTAAGGATTTATTTAAATGGAAATTAATGTTTTAAAATTTTAATACCTTTAAAATTTTCAATGTGGTATGAGACACTTTTATTCAAAAAATATATTTATTAAATGTTTTAAATGGTTTAAAAAATGGTTTTGATATACCATTTATTATGTCAATACCTTAAAATGATATATTGTGATTATAGTGTGGAAATGGTATATTTCCTTCATGATTGTTTTATGTGTTATGATTTATAATACTTGGACATTAGAAAGGTTGTTATGTGATAAAAAAATGACGGGTGGTGCCGTGATAAACTAAGGCAGGTGGTTACATTATAACCTCCAATGCATTTGGCATGGAAGTCGGTCGTATGGCTATTCCATTTAGTGATATTTCAGGAAGTCAACCATGTGAATATTTTATTTAGTGATATGTGTGGAAGTCAACCAAATGGTTAATCAATTTATGTATGTTTATGTCCCATGATTCCTTTATATGTTAGGTGTGGTTTCTATGGGGTTTATGGTAATATTTTGTAAACAAAAGGGTAAGCAATGATATTTTATTCAATTAAGAGTATTCACTACTTCATAATGGTGAAAAGTATTACTTATGATAAATTATTTAGGGTTTACATGTTGTTTTGAAAAAATAACAATTTCCCTTTTTTGAATATCCCTTACTGATCTTTTTTTCTCATTCCATGTTTTTGAAATGTGTTTTCATAAGACATAAAGTGGAATAGGGTCAAGGATGGGATCAAAGAAAATTCATGTCGTTTAAAACATAGAACTAGATATGTTTCTTTTTAAGAGTTTTAATTTAATGAAAAAATTGGTTACTAAGTAGTTTTTTCTATATGTAATATTCAAATTGATATGTAATAGTTATTACCTAGTTCAATAAAACTCTAAACCTAAAAAGATATTCAATGTGAATTATTGATTTAACTCAAGATTATATAATATTTTAAGGATGGGACCTTATAAATGGTATCAGAGTCCGGTTTATATAAATTTATAGGTTTGTATTTTACTTAAGCAAAAGTGACGTGATCATAATGGGTATCATATTTGAATGAGTCATAGTTATTTTAGAGGTTGTAAATGGTTGTAACATTTTGTGGTGAATACTAAAAGGTATTAGATAACTTTTAAGGATAAAATATGATAGGGCTATTTTTTAGGAATTTGTATCACTTTTTTGAGAATGTTATGAAATTATATAATTTTTGAAAAATGACAACACACAGACCGTGTGGCAACCCATCGTGTTAGAAAATTCTACGGGAATTGAAACCACAACCAAAGTGTGATTGGGATTTATCACCTTCCACTGGACTACATGAAGTCCCTGGTTAGTATGACTAATTCTTTTTATTTAAATTATTTTATGAATCAAGAATAAGTTGATCTTGGATCTTATGTTTTATTAAATAGACATCCTTAGTATAGGAAAATTATTTGGTGATTAAGTTATAATGGTTATTTTAGAATACATTCTCTCTTTTGGGAAGATTATACTGTTAAGGAAAAACAAATACTATGGGATTTAATTTGTGGAGTAATGGTTGAAATATTATTTTTGAAGAATCAATTTTTTATTAGGGACATATAGTCATTTTGGTTATTTATGGAAATGATTAACCTATCATAGATAATATGTGATTAATTAATTACACAGCAGTATGAGACTTTTAGAGTAGTCAACGTTTTCGGAGATAAATGTTATGATTTACTGTGAAAGACTATGTGGTTAAATCCTTCTGAGTTTTGGGTTTCAATATTAGTATAGATTATATGGAATAATTTTAAGGAAAATTGTGTATTGAATGGTCTTTCTTGAACAATGAGTACTGTTTTTATTTTATTTTGGAGATTAAGAGTAGAATTTATTTTTATAATGGATTTTCTTATTTGGGGGTTATCTGATCTCTTACTAACAAATTTTGGTTTTGGATAATGTCTAAATATAGAGGAGATACATAGTTCATATTTCTTGGATTATGTGATTCTATAGAAGTTGATTCTATCACTTTTTATGTGACAATGTCATCTTGAATACTCATCCTTCAGAGAAAAGAAGAGTTTGTGGTAGAAATTTTGTAAATGATGAAAGTATACATGTCGTGTAAGTATGTTTCTTTATGTTCTTATTCAATATCATAACTAAATTATCTAGCATTAATAAAGGAAACTTAAAAAAAAATTGTCAATTTAATTTTATAATTGGGAAACCAATCACCGTTTAACCCATCACAGTTTTTTGGTTTTCTGGTTGTTATCTTTCTCCTAATCATGTTTTCTATCACACTGCATGAGAACATGACACTTAGTTTCTCACTCATATCTATGTTTTCATTGAATAAAAGTATCGGTTATCATGGGTGACCTTTTTACTTCTCTTTAATTCTATTAATACGATATTTTTATTTACACTTTTCCATTGTGGGACTTTCAATGATGTTTCTACACCCAATTTTAAATTTGTGAGGGCGTAATTTCCAAATGGGGTGAATGATTTTACATCCCATGAAAATAAAGAATATCACATTTATATATATATATATATTAATATTTTGGAATTAAATATTAATTTTATTTTAAAGAGGATGCTAAATTAAATGGCATACCAGACACACAACACTGGGTTTCTTCGAAGTCATATGCTACTCACAATATTGAGTCATATTGAAAATATTAATAATATAATATTTTTATTTTAAATGGTAGTTAATGTCTAGCTATTTTATTAGAGGGAATGAACAGAATAAACCATATTATGATTATACATATTTTTTAAGTGTTTTACATTTATTAAATAATATATAAAGCCTTAAAATGGGAATGAATCTAATTTTAAGCATAAATAATCTAATATTCATTAAAATGTCGATTTACTGCGTATTGATTGAGAACCATTTTTAAATCAAGTTTTTGTCACTTTTATATGTCCTATTTGAGAAAATAGAATTTTTATTATGATTTGGGATATCTAAATTTACTTTGGATGATTTTTTCATATTTTTTTGATAAAATTCATTTTTAATGAATACTGAAAAATACTGCATTTTAATTCAACACTTCCTTTTAATTTAATTTATTTATATGGTTTTATTATCTATATAAATTATTTTAAAGTGTAATTATATTATATTTATACTATTTAATCCAATTATGGTCATTGGAAGTTATTTCACATTGAAATTGGATATAAACAAGTGTTACTCTTTTGATAGTTATTATTTCTTAAAAACATGCTTTTTTTGACAATGGGATTTAATTTTAAATTAATAAATGAAACTTATTTGTTTTGAATTTGGGAAAATAAACACCATTTTAGAATTCAGAATATCAAATATATATTTGGCTGAATATTTGGTATTTTCTGAAAAACTACAATTTTCGATGAATAGTGAAAACACTAAGTAGTAGTTAAAAACTTGACTTCTTCATTTAAATGTAAATTTACCACTTCTGTGAATTGAATTTCAAAAATATGAAATACATGGTTGTTAATAGTAAGTAAAATTTTCTTCAATAAGAAGGAAATATTTTTTGGTGAATTGTAACTTTTGACTTTTATTTACAGTAGTTAAAGGTAAATAGAGTAATTCAAGGTAAAAAACAATATTATAATAATATAAAATTACATTAAAACGTTCCCTAAACTTATTTCATCTGTAATTTCCAACCAATAAAAAAATTGGGTGGGACTTTTGGCCTTTTAAATTCACATTGGTAAGATAACGACATTAATAACTTTTTATTTAATGTAAAAATAAAAATATCATAAATATTTTTTTTACTAAAACAATTTTGTTTTGGGGTTATATAATTGATATATTTGACTATAAATATTCATTAAAAATACAAAACAATTTCCTATATTAGGTTATTTTGTTTATTTTTTTTTAAAATAAAATAAATAAAATAATTAATGACACAATAATGATGCAGTGTTTACCTCATTAAATAATTATTTAAAAAATAAGATTATAAATATTAAAACAATATTAAAAAACTATCCAATTTTATTGGATCTTTTTATTTCAAACATGAGTCATCTTTTATTCTACATTATTGAGTTTTTTACCTTTAGAAATAAAAAATCATTATATAATAAAATAATATTTTCAAACATTCCTAAAGAGCCCCTCCTCTCCCTTATAAAAAGCCCTCAACTCTAACGCATTACTCACACCTCTAATGCGCCTTGGATTGCCCAAACTCTTCCCAAATAAGCTTTCAAGATTCCTCTCTTTAACCTAGAATCCTTACCGTAGGCCGAAGGAATATCAAGAAATCATTTTGTTTCCAAGCAAAGGGATTTACCCAATTTAAAGGTACCATCTTCTCTTAAGGTATTTTCTTTTATTTTACTACTCCAACCCATTAAATCTTTTATTATTTTCATTTATAACAACACCAGTATCCTCAATATACATGGTTTTTTATTATAATTATTAAAACTAAACTTACACACACCAATGGGTAAAGAAAATACTGTTTCTATGGAAAGCGAACTACTGCCTCACGAAACGATGTTTATTCAATCTTCTCTTACCACCTCTTATGGTGGACATTATGATGGAACTGTATTTATATGTGAAATAAATTATATTTATATTTTCTCATTACTTATTAATTTTTCATTTATATCATACCTTTATGGTTTTCATAATGGGTAAAAGCAATAATTTCATTTGAGGAAGTGAAGACTACCGCTCCCTCAAAGTGATATGACTTCTTCATTCCACAAGTGGGACATATAAAGGACGGATTTAATGAAATTATATATTATATTATTCTGTAATTATAATATACAAATGTATCATTATTTTTTTCATATCAAATAATAATGAAAGTATCTTTCATGCGTACGTACGGCTTACCATCTCCATGAATGGTACATTTTATTTCTTATCACCAAATGTTAGGTACTATTATATATACAGATATATATACTAGATATATAAGATATATATGATATTTAAATAATTAATGTGATTATGGAGATAATAAAATTTGGACCACATGGAAATTTTTTAATTATCACATGCTGATTTCTGACTCACGTTCTGAAAATCGAAAAAATGTCCGATATGAACTCTTATAATTAACAAATTTCTATAGAAAGATATCAAGTGTTATAAAATGAATAATAAAACTTGAAAAAGGTTTTTAAGAATGTATAAATTAACTAATGTTTATTATTCTGGATGGACAAGGAACATTCAAGACAAGTCAGACTTGAGGTAAGGGGTTTATTCTCTCACTTTTAATTCCGTGAGATTTCCATTATTGGCCAATTATTTTTTTCATGAGGTGTATTTTGTACTTGAATTTGATATATATATCATGATTCTAATTTTACTCTTGGTATTATATGATTAATTTTCTGGTTATTAATTTTTGGTCATACGACACGATTGATTACAACCTGGTAACGAGTTTTCATCTCACTTTTTATTCTTGGGAGATTCATGCTATATTTGCCACTATCTATTTTTGTGTGGTGTATGTACTGCCCATGATTGTATTATTTTTGAAATATAATTTAATTTTTGGGTAATTAAATCTTCATTTTATAATGCTTCAATCATGTGGTCTATGTTTCGTAAGATAACAAATCGATAAGGGAACCTTTCACCCTTATCTTTTTAAAAGAATTATTTTTGTTATGTCTTTTAATTTACATCTTATAATGTTGTGATATGTTATTATATATCCTTATTTCTGAATTTTTTTTCCAAGTGATGAGATACCTTTTTCTATCTCATCAACTCATTTTCAGAATTTTAAATTGATGTCGTTAGGCTGTCAAATTTTTATAAGAGAACTAGTTAACCCAATTTCAATTCTTCGAGTTTAAAATATACTTCTTGATTATGTCATGATATAAATATATTTGAAGGAACACTGATTTTAATACAGTTAATATCCAATTATATTGGTTTTATTTTTATTTTTCACAAATAATTATTTATTTTATTTATCTTTAATCTAAGGATACCGTTTTTATAAGGGATTTTGTCTTAATTAAATTCCATTGAGACTTCATTGTTGTTATGCACCAATTCACTTTTTTATGGTTTATATACTATCCTTAGGCATATTATATCATGAATGCCTTTAATATCATGATATTATAATGTTTTGATTAAATTATATTCCTCAATTAATTGTATTCAAGAATCTTTGAACTCCATGCATAATTTAGTGTTGTTAAAGAGTAAATGTTATAAATATTTCTTTTTAATGTTAATATATTTGAAATGGGTTTAATGATTTATTTAAATGGACCTTAATGACTGAAAATGTTATTAACCTTAAAATTTTCAAAGTGGTATGGGAAAATTTGATTCGAAAAATAACATTATAAAATGTTTTTCAATGGTTTTGATAATGGTTCTGATAAAACATTGATTACGTAAATATCTTGAAATGATATATGGCAATTTCATTGTGGAAAAGGTATCTTCCCTTCAATCTTGTTTTATTTGTTATGATTTATAATACTTAGACATTTAACGGGTGGTTACATGATGAACAAATGGCAGGTGGTGTTGTGATAAACCAGGACGGGTGGTTGCGATATAACCTCCAATGCATTGGGTATGGAAGTCAGTCATATGGCTATTCCATTTAGTGATATGTGTGGAAGTTGGCCATATGAATATTCCATTTAGCGATATTTGTGCAAGTCGACTATATGGTTTTTCCATTTATGTTTGTTTATGTCCTAATTTACCTTTATATGTTACGTGTGCTTTCTATAGGTTTTATGGTAATCTTTTGGTTAAAAAAAGGGTATGTAGTGATATTTTATTCAGTGATGAGTATTTAGTAATTTATAAAGGTGAAATGTATTACATATGATAATGTATTAATTGTTTACATGTTATTTTGAAAAAATAACAGTTTCCCTTCTTTTTTAATCCTTTACTGGGTATTTTTGCTCCTCCCAAGGATCAGAAATGTTTTTCAAAGGACATAAAGTGGAATAGGGTCAAGGATGTGATCAATGAAAATTCATGATATCTAAAACATGGAATTAGACATGATTCTTTTTATGAGTTTTTATTTTTTTGAAAAAACAGATACTGAGTAGTAGTGTCTACATGTGATATTCATGTTGATATGTAATAGTTATGGCCTAATTCTCTAAAACGTAAAGCCTAAAAATATCCTCAATGTGAATTCTATATTTAACTCATGATTATATATTGTTTTAAAGATGTCGACTTATAATAGGTCTTAAAATATTATTTATTATACATAAATAAAATACTTTAAGGTTTAAATTAATTTAGTTATTATTAAAAAAATAAACAAATTTTTGAATCTTTTTACACTATAATGATAATATAAAACATATTATGAACTAAAATGGCATGTTATTACTATTTCAATTAAATTCAACATTTTCGAGAAAACAAATGAATAAATTGTATGAACATTTTGACATTCAGATTAAAAATATATGAATATTTTTATCTAAATGAAATTTATATATTATGGAATTCAACTGATTAAATTTTAATGTAAAATTAATGATATTAAAAATTGATATAACAAGTGTTATTAAAATTTAACGTAATAAATTATTATTTTTACATGTTTTCAGAAACTGGTTTTTATTCTATTAATTATATTTACTTATTTTTTATTCATAAATATAATTCATCAGTCATTTTCAATTTATATAGTTATGTTAGTTTTTAAATGATCCTACAATAATTATAAATTATATAACATCCTCATTTATTCTTATTTTTTGTTCACAAAATTTTGATACAGTGTAATTTTTAAAACTATTTAAATTTTATTATTTCCATTATAGTGTTTTGATTCCATTTTGAATTTTATTTATAATTATAGAATTCCTTGGAGACCACAACCTATTGAATTTGAAAATTATATTTTTATTATATTGTAGTTTTTATGTTTACTATTTGAATTTATTAAATATATAAATTATATCAATGCAGTAATTAAAAATATTAAAATACACATTTTTTTAAATTTTTTTAAGTGGTTGAAAATTATAGGATTGGGTTCATTATGGCCTAAAATAATGGAACCTGAGGGAATCCACTTTAATATTTAGAATAAAATTTATTAGAAGGGATCATGAGCAAGTAAATATATGAAAAGAGTAATCAAGATTACGTTTTGATACAGTATTTCTATATATGATTTATTTCTTGTTTGTGGTATATCGAATCACCACCTCAGGGTCAAGAATAATCTTCCTATACCTTATGATATAAAAAACACACCAGTAGATTTGAGAGAATCCCAAAAATATTTTAACAAGATGAAGATCCTTTGTGATGTTTTCATAATGAATTTTTTATTTGTTGTTAACATATGATTGATGATTTTTTTTGTTAAAATGATGAGAAAGAATGTGGAGAATGTGATTAAGTATGTTTTATATATGAGGTTGCAAGCATACATGATGGTTATTTCATTATCCTTGTTATGAAATTTCTATATTCTAGACAATGTTAAGTTGTTAATAATTGTTTGAAACATCCTAAAAAATATCATGATCGATACATGAAAAATAAAGTGAGAGTTTGATGTGTTCAAATATAGATTACCTAGTAAACCTCACTGGATAGGCATTACAATATTGAGATGATAAGATATAGATTTTTGAAATAATTGATTGAATGTTAATTGTTAGAGAGATGTATACAGATGAAGATTTAATGAAATAATTTCATTTTATATGGTTTCACAAATAAGATATGAGGGAACATTCTCAAAGTTACTAATACTATCAATCACATGGCTTTTGTATTTATAATATAATCATAGGTGATATAATATTACAAATAATCATCTGAAAAATCCATATTATATAGACACCATGATAGATGTTTTAGAAAAATATTTTTAAGAAATTTAGTCAATTTCACTAGACATACAAAGAAATATTCACCAGAACGAGAAGATTCTTGTAACAATATTCAAAAATATAGTCAACCACCTTCAACATGTCATGTTCAAGATATATAGTTCTTATGCATATTAAATACCAATTTTTTGATAAAATCTATTTAAATATTGATATTGATATTCAATGAAGTACAATACTAAAGGATAGAAAATTTATTCAGTATATAAAAAGAAGAACCATTAAAGGGAGAAGAATTTAGAAAACATTCATAATGCAACTAGATGAATATTTATGTGAATTTGAATCAAGTAGTGTATAAAACTGAATTGAGGTAAAGATACTGGATAGAGTAATATTGATTCATTGGATAAACATTTCTTTTGTCGAATAGATATAAGTTTTTTTATAAAAGAAGAATAATTTTTTTCAAATATAAAATACTATATGAATATGTTATTATGAATTTAGCATATAAACCATTATTTGTAAATCCCTTAAAATTTTATATATCATTATAAATTTATTTCATAATGTGATGATGTTGCATTGATTTTCTTAGTGGGTTTGTTATCTAGATGAGACAATGAAGATAAAAAATATCCTTTATAGTATGGTTGAGAAAGATTAAAGAAGGATTATTTCACTAGATAATTCCTGAAGTATGAGAAATGTTCAAAAATGTTATACTTGATTTGGGAAGAATCTAGTGAATTTAATTTGAGTCGGAATGTGAAATTGGGTTCCTACAATTTCAAATTCATTTTTGATATTAAAATTGGGGTTTTTACTGTAATAAATAAAAATGAACGTCTTGATGATAAAAAAAAATAAAAAAGACTTTGTGTTAGAGTGAGTTTCCAACCAAGTCTAATTATTGGTTAAATAACAGCTAGTATACTGTGTTTCTAGTCTTATTTAGTAGAATGAGTATTTATTAGATACACCAAATATATGTTTAAATATGAGAAATTATATAGAGGTACCAGATTGTTTTAAAGGATTGTAAATTTTATTTATCAGGTATAAATCAATATATTAGGAATAGTTTTAGTAAGGGTTATATGAAATAATTTCCCCAAGTATAGGTATGAAAAAATAAAATTTCACTTATCTAATGGATGAAATTAAAAAGAGGAATTACTAATTAAACGTTGGGGAGAAATTTACAATGTTTAATACTATTGTGTTGGATAATTTTTCATAAGAAAACTTTTGGACTGCTGTGTTTTGGTATAATCATACATATCATGAGATTGAATAATTCTAATAGATATTGACTCATGTTGTATTATCTACTTATTAATAATTAATTTTCATGGAAGGATAATGGTAACCATGGAGAGAATATATTTTCTCACACTACGAGAAATCCTTATATTTATTTCATGTGTTGTTTAATTTCTTATAATTTCATTTATTTTATGTTGTATTTGTAATGTTGGTAAGGATAATAAGTCAAAAAAAATTATAGCTTAATTTTAGAGAATTGAAATTTGTAAAAAAGCATCACTGATCCCCCCAATGGTTCTCTTGATACTAATGAAATTAAATTAGTAATTGCTCATGGTTCCCCTATAATATCATAATAATGTAAAATCTCAACATACTAAAGAATAGAGGTATTCTAGCCTAGAATGGAAAAAATATCATTGTGGGAAAATTACTATGAAACATATCTTCTATCTCTTGACATAGATGTAATTTATGCAACTAAAATTGTGTATCCTCCCATTGAAAAAAATATACCAATGATTTTTTCTAACAAAATAAATATTTCAGTAGATAGAATAAAAACTAATACTATTATGTTTTCATTGTTAGAACATGTTTTTTTGATGTTCATGTGTCTGAAAAGGATAAAGAAACATGAGAAAAAATGATTTTATTTTCGAAGTAAATATTATATTAATGGAGGAAAAGCTAGAGATATATTATAAAATGTTCAAATACATCATATTTCCATTTGATGAAATAATTGATTACTACTCCACTAAATTTAATTATGTTGATTGCAACATTAGAGGTTTTTAAAATTTCAGGGATGATTCTACCATTTTCATGAAACATATGATAAAACTTCATGAAATGTTCAATTAAAATTAATTTCTTCCATATATTATAAGGATGATTCATATCTTGGTGAACTAAATAAAATTCATGTTTCTTATCTAATGAGGAAATCATCAATGTTTAAAAATAAGATCAAGGATGAAATAAAATTTGAGGCTATGGGGAGAAGAAAAATTATGATGTTGATCATAAGATTGTTGGCCTTGATGATTTTAAGGATAAGAAAGAAAAATTAATGAATTAAAATATCATTTATCTATTCTCTAAAACATAATGTTGAGGAAGAAAAATTTATTGAGGAAAACTAAAAATTAAATATTTTGAGTATGGAGGAATTGGTAAATTTTTTTATGAATTTCCCAAATAATATTGTTGTAGAATTTGAAGATGATTATGAAGAAAATACTAAATGGAATAAGTGGTGTAAAAATTACGAGGTAGTTATGAAATATCATAGAGGTTAGATAATGTTTACTGGAAATAGATGAAGAATACTGAGTAAGATAGTTGAGTATGTCACTATTGGAAAAAAGTATACTGAAGATGAAAATTTAGTGATGTTTATAAGATTTTCATAAATTTTGAGAAAAAGTATGATTCCTCAAATAGTTAAGAAGAAAATTGTGTGAAAACAATCAAATAATATCAGCTGAGATCATGCCTTGTTCCATATCTTGTGAAAAACAAAAAACAAAATAAATACATCACAATGATTAATAAATATGGTGTGAAAAAGAAAAGAGGAAAATATGATATTCTTAAAAAGGAAGATGTGTATATTGGGGAAATTATAAACCTAGACCTAAATATTTAAGAATAGGTATAGATTTGCTAAAATCATAGTAACTATTTTCTATGTAATATGTAGTATCTAAAACTCAATCAGGATTTATTTAGGCAAAAATTACACTGAATTAGATGTGTGAATATTTTAAAAAGGCTTCATAGGTATAGTTAAAACCTATTATGCTCTAGCGAATCTTTTTTACTAGAATGAGGTGATGTATTTACTCACTAAAAATAAAAGTTCATTTGAAATATAGACCCATTTTGATATTAGAAACGATGTTTGAAAATATTGGTTTGATAATGGTTTTGATAATTCCATCATAGCAACAAAATTTTAAAAAAATCCCAATAATAAGGATTTAAAATTCTAGAATGTTCTCATATAGAATGATATGAATAACTTCAATATAGTTTTCACTAATAAAATATGGTGTCATCTAAATATTGATAATCAAAAGTATATAAATGTTTAATAGAATATCTGGGGTCAAATATTTAAAAATTTATCACCATATGAATCACCCCAAAATTGGCATGAATTAAAGGGATAAATGGTGGAAGAATGTAGTGAAACTTTCCAAAAATGTAGGAAGAAGGGAAAAATCAAATTATGTTACGAATTTTTTAATAAAACCTCATTTTTGTTTCTGAGAGTTATTTTATAGAATTTATTACAAAAAAGTCACTTTTTGAATAATTTTAAATTCTATTTTGGGATAAGATTAATGATATAGAAAATAAAAGGATATTTGGAATGAAGAAATATAAATAATGATACTTTATTCTTGATTATCTATGAAAGCATAAAAATTGAACAAACCATGTATTCATGATATTGGTTAGACCCCAACACATGAAATTTTATATAATTATCTTTAATGATATTGAATAAGGTGAATGGTGAGAAGTTACATTCCAAAATGACTGTTTCATAAAAAACAAATGAAGTGGAACTATTGATATAAATGCTCAAAAACTAAAATAAAGAGAATTGGTATATGTTTATGGGATCGTATAAAACATGTTTACTATTATAAAAAAATTTATTATGGAAATGACGCAATCATTAGAAAATAATAGTGTATAATTAAAAGTTTTGACGGGGTAAAAGTTGTTACCAATAGACAATGTAGTAGTTGAAATATCATCCCGATCGGTGATTTTTACAGCACATGTTACATAAGTACTAAGGATAAAAATAACTTGTGGAATCAAAGACCTGATCATATTGGGTTGAAATGTTTGATAACATGGTATAAGTAAAACATTGTTTGTATATTACCAATAGTTAAAATGAAATATGATGATATTTTTAAATAATTTTATAAAAAGGAAGATCATTAATGAAAAGAATATGAAATTGGAAATAAGATCTACTAGACCACAAAATCATATAAATTATGATCATTATGGGAAGATGAGATAAAAATCAATTAATGGGTATTTTTAATTTATCTCTTTTATTATATACTTCACTCAGATAACCATCATAGTTTTTATAATGAATAATATAGAAGCAATAATGATGTTTAGATTTTTTTAAAGGGATATTGAATGGGAGATCAATATTTATATACTAATGGTGAGAAGTGAAAATAGAAAATATTATATAATAAATTATTTCCAACACTATCTAACAAAAAATGGAATCAAAATCTTATATATTCATTCAGACACTCCTCAACAAAATGGATTGGAGGAATGAAAAAACATAATTTCGGTGGATATTTGAAGGGGTGTACTATAATAATATTAAATTTATATTTTTTATGGAGATAAAATGTGAGAACTTTTTCATGTAAAAAAAAGGTTTTAATTTTTTCTAGAGTAAAAAATAACATTCTAAAAAAGGTCATATAATAAAAATAATCAATGAAATATTTCAAGGTTTTTAGGAGCCCTTTATTAATAACGAACAAAAAACCATATCATGGAATATTCAATAAAAAGAAGTGGAATGAATTTTTATATGATAAGAATTAAAAAAGTTGGTACATTCTTATGATGTGACACTTATTAAAAATTGATCCTCTTTATTTTTTTTGGAAAATGATATGGAATATATATTAAAAAAATAAAATGGGAGAAATAAAATTGAAGATGAAATTGAGTCAAAACATGTAAAATGTAAGTTAGATGAATAATTATATGAGGAAATAATGACAAGTACCAAATATCTATAATTTTATATATTAATTAAATATATTGATCATTGGAACATCATTCTAAATCATAAAGATCTATTTTAGATTATAAGGATGTCGATATTAAATAATCAATCATCACTTATGTCGGAGGATGAACCAGAATCCATTTTAGAGGAATGTGAACAAAAATAATGGGTACAAGATACAAATTTTTAACTATATCAGATTGAGAATAATTCCAATTGCAAAATATTTCCTTGTCCTACATGAAAGAATATTATCGTGATAAATTGTGTCTTTAGAAGAAACATTAAAGAACATTGAAAATTTTCAGGAAACAATGATTGAATTGTTTTCAATATTTACTCACTCGAGGAAGTTTAATTTTTTAAATGAACTTTTACCCCATTTGTGAGATGGGAAACTATAATAATGTTCTTGGTAGTCAGTACACTCTTTTCTTAAAAATATTATCAAAAGAATTTCAAATCATTATTTATAAATGGAGAAATTGAGCAAAAATTATACATTAAACAACCTAGTGGTTTCATAATGATAATGATTGATTCAAGGTATTTAAATTGGAGAAATAGTTAGACATGTTGAAAAACATTTCATGATCCTAGTATTTAATAATGGACATGTTACACCAAGAGTTTTATTTAAAAACATAATATGTTCAAGAGCATACATGATACACCACATAGAGATTAAAAGAATAACTTTATATTGTTACTTAACCACTTTAACATAGCTGTTAGAATGGAGAGAATGAAAAATATTAACTAAATTTTGAATTTATGGTATAGATATGTATATAAAATTATTTCTTTAGTTACAAATATATTATCAATGTGTGTAAAGACCTTTTTAAAATAATATGGAAATATTTTTTCTGAAAAACTATTTAAATGTGCACAAGTGTATTTTGTACAAATAAATAAAAAATAAATATTTTTGGATTAAATTAATGAAATATATATATAGTGTTTAAAAATAATCTTACATGTTTTCCATACATTATATAAGAATGAATACAATTTTATGCATAAAATAACTATTTTTTGAAAATGGTAGTTTTGACACCTTTTTATAACAAACTAGTTTTAAATATATTTTCTAACACTCATAAAACTTATATATGAAAATAAAAAGTTATTATATTAAATATTAATATCAAAATGTACTTTGGGTAAATTTTGAATATTTTTCTGATAAGTTTCATATTATGATGAATACTGATAAAATACTGCATAATTGAAAATTGATTCTTCATAAAATTTATTTATTGGGTAAAATTATATATTTAAACGGTATCAATGAATTATTAGATAATTAATTTATAATTTAATATAATTTAGTTCATTTTAATAAATTTCACATGGAATATGGATATAAAAACATGTTAGTCTTTTAAATGTTTTTACATTAAAAACTCATTTCCTTGATTCGTAAATATGATTAATTTTGATTTACTTTTACACAATTACGTTTTTTGAATTTTTAAAAATGTATTCCATATTTGGAATAATAATTTTCTAATTTTGTTTATTGGTACCTTTTATTTTTGGAAAATATGAAAAATATCGGTAATAATTTTTTGATTAACAATGTGAAGGGAAAATCGAGAAATTAAGGGTAAAAATAATATTATAAATATTATAAAATTACCATAATAGATATCCAAATTTTATTGTACAAGTATTTTTAGTCTATGATAATTAATTTATTGGTTATGAACCTATTTTTGGAATTTTATATGAGAATAAAATCATTATAATATTATATTAAAAAGAAAGTCAGTTTTCCCATACAATTGCTTCCAACATGTGAAATAATTTAATATGGGGTTATGTAGGGGAAATTTTTTTACAATAAATATACATTTGAAATTTAAATTGTTTATATTTATCATTATAATTTATTTATAATTTTTAGGAAATATATTATTAAATTTATATATTCCACAATAATATTGCGGTAATTGTTTAATTAAAGGAAATATCAAATAAATGGCATTAAAAAAACAAAAACAAATATAATTTGAGATTATTAATGTAAAAAATATATTTTTAAAATTAATTTGGAATGTTAGTGAAGATTTATAATGATTTTTTATAATTCATATTGTTTTTATGATAATTTAAAAAATTAAAGTACTAAATTATGTCAAAATTGACATTATTGATATTTTGAAATAAATAACATTTCATTAATTGATATAAAATTTAGAAAAATATCATTATGGTCCCAATGTTTGGTATATGTATTAAAATTTGATAAATTACTCAATTAAGGGTATTTTTTAATTTTAATGAAATTATATTAACCCTAAAATGATAATTACAGGATATCACGATATGAAATTAAAATTATAAATTTTGGTTAAAACAAATAAATAAGTATAAAAAATAGATACAATATTTATAATTTTAATTAGATGAATGATTTTGGACCCATCATTTTTCTAATAAATAAATAAATATATTTGTAGCCATTTGTAATATAAAATTAATTTAAATTAATTTAATTATTTGAAAATTTTGAAAAATTTAATAGTTCCCCTCCCCTCTCCTGTAAAAGGTCATGCATTCTTCTCATTTAAATACAATTAAATTTTTTTCATCCATTATATATTAAAATACTTTCTTAGATTCCATAAACACATTCCAAAGATCTTATTTTAGGTATAACACCACCCTTAGTTGTCTTAAAGGGTTATGAAAAGGGGATCATCCAAAGAAGAAGTAATGTTTTAATGAAGTATTTCTATTTTACTTCTTCTTACACATCCTTAAAATATTCTTTAACCATGATGAACTAATAAATCCAGTTTAATAAATATACTTAGATATTATTATTTTAATATCATAACCTAAATCCATGTCCACATCCATTAACTATAAAATGAATTAATCATTCATGTGTACGACAGAATATAACCACACTAACCGATATATTTCATTTTCCACCACAATTTCTCAAGACAGGACATAATGATGGAATTAAATTTGTTATATGATATAAATGACATATTTATAATTATTAAATAATAAAATAAAATTTATTTTATATCATTTTCATTCACATTAAAATGATTATGCCGTTCATGTGTAAGTGAGAACTATCACCTCCATGAAGCAATGTGATTTATTTTTCATCCCCACATCACAAGGATGATATATATAAGTATTTTTAAAATTATTAAATTTATATTAATTATATTATTATAATTATATAATGGTATTATAATAATTAACTTCATTCTATAATGATCATTGAAAAAAATGTTAATCATTCATATATACAGCCTACCGTCTGCATGATCATAACATAGTTCATTTTTCATAATCTTAAATAATTGTTTCATTTAAGATTAAGACATATCTATAAAAAGTGATTATTTTTTCATTAATTTTATTCTAGATATGATTCAATTATTTTGAATTTGACTATTGACATCATGCCAAATTTATTTTGGACCCAGGTATCAAATTTCATCGAAATGTCTGATGTGCTCTTAAATAGTTAATGTAATTTTTAAAACCTGATAATAAATGATATAAAAGTAATAATAAAAATTAAAATTATATAAATAATGTAAATAATTAATCTAAGTTTATTATTACATAATATTAATATTATATGTGATGAGTCAGACTCATTGTTTGAGACTTGTTAACAAAATAAACTAAATTTTAAATGTTTTAAAGATCTATTTTTTAAATAATATATATTTTATGTACATGATTTTAAAATTTTTTATGAATATTTTTATGTACATGATTTTTTAAAAAGTTATTTTTTAAATTTATCTCTTTTTTAAAAAAAATGAATATTTTTAAGGATTTATGTAATGGACATTCCTTTAAAAAACCACTTTTAATGCCCCCTTACAGTTTTTTACAAATATAAAAGGGAATTATTTTTAACTTATATTTTATGTGTGGTTTATATATCTTTAATAATTATTTAATTCATAAATGTGTACTTTATATGTTTTAATTGTTTTTTTTCAAATAAAATGTTTTCATTATTATATGCGCAATTTTTAGATTTGAAAAAATATTTTTACACAAAAGTTCTTTTTGATATTCTAAAGTGTTTACACCATCGTTTAATATATTTTTCCAAACAAATTATTAATTAATTAGTCATTTGACATTACATATGATGGTTTGATCCCCATTTTTACTCATGGTTGAGCCATATATAGATTATGTGAAGGGTTGAGCCCCGTTACAACTCATGAGGAACAAGTGATCCCGATATAGATTATACAAAGTGTAAGCCCCATTATAGCTCTCCAATGTATTAGCTAATTCAGAAAAGGAATTATACCATATGGTTATTCAATTTTGTTGAGTGAATTTAATAATGATATGTTAATTACATCTTAATTCTCTACACGATTTTTAGGCTTTCTAATGAGTTTTATAAAAATGGGTTTTAATGTGTTTTCATGTTTGTCATTAGCCTAACAGTTTCTTTTGTTTTATTTCACATAATATGATTTTTTTCACATACCACATTTAAAAAAATCATATTTATTATGATTTTTAAGGGGAAAAATATTTTTATTATGAATGTATTGAAGACACATCATTAAAAGGAAACATGATTTCTATTTTAAAAGGGTTTCCGTTGGGGAAAATGGATACTGAGTATAAGTGACCACTTGTAATGTATGGGTTTAATTTTTATGAATTATTCTTAATTATCAAAATAAGTAATCTTAAAATATATTTTAATGTGAATTATACTTCAAAAATACTATAATATGTAATGTTTTAGGGAGGTTCCTTATAGTTATTATCAAAGGATGGTTTATAAAATTTTAGATATTATGTTGTTTTCTTGAGAGTTAGGGATACATTCATGGGTTTATAATTTTAAGGGGAATCATAATCTCAATGTAATATAATCCCCCTTTGAGGATTTCAGTTATGAAATTTTTAGATGATTAAAGGTATTTATATAGGAATTAATTATTGAGGTAATTATGGTTTATTACATGTTTTTTATTAAATTAAAGACATGATATAACCATTGAGGTTAAGACATATTAAGGTTATTTTGATTATGTTTCCTAAATTTCAATAATTTTATATTGTTTATTTTAATATTGTTTTATAAAAGGACAAACCACATGATGTGTGATAACTCGTTACATCTGGAATGTCCATGAGAATTAAACCCACAACAAAGGATGATAAGGGTGCACCACCAACCACTAGGTAATGTGAAGTCCCAGGTTATTATGAAATTTCATTTGTGTTAAATTATTTTTTACAATAATAATAAGTTTATTTTGGGAATATATGTTTTATGAAATAGATAACCTTGGGAATGGGAAATGATTTGGTGATTAAGTGATTAATGTTGTTTTCAATGATGTTCGATATTTTGGGATTCTTATAAGAATAAGAAAATATAATTATATTGGAATTTATTTTACGAGTAAAATTGTAGTTATATTTTGGAACAATCTATGATAATATTGTGCATTTATGGTTATTCAGTTTATTTATGAAATTTTTGTCACTTAATGAATATTATTATAGAAATTATTTTTTGGTATAAGACCTCACGAGTAATTGTGGTTTTTTTGAAAATAAATGTTAAAATTTATATCAGAATAAGATATGAGAAAATCCTTATGAATTTTGGGTTTCAATCTTAGTTTGTATTATTTTGATGAATTTTAATGTTAGTTATTAATTTAATGGTCTATGATGAAGATTGAGTATTAATGTTGAACTTTTTTATATTGAAGTAGTTTTTATCATATAAGGGTTATTATTTTTGGGAAGTTATTTTATCTTATAAAAAAATATCTTTTTTTGGATATTATTTAATTATTTGAGAAAAGGATTGTTAATCTTCTATGGATTATTAGATTCATTAGATATTGATTCTAGTTATCGAGCCTGAAAAATTCAACTTGAATACTCCTAATTTTGAGAAAAAGATGAGTTTAATATGGAAATTTATTAGAGGAAGTAGCTCTACATTTCATGAGAATATATTTCCTTATGTTCTTATTCTAGGTAATAAAATAATTCCCCAACACTATTAAAAGTAGTTGGAAACAAAAATGTTATCTGTTTACTTTTCTTTCTATGAAATCAATGACCTTTTAAGCAATCAAAGAATTTTGTTATTGTGATCGTAAATATTACCATCACCATGTTTTATATCCCTCTATATCAGAACATGATAATTAGTTTTTCATAATTGTCTATTTTAACTTAAATGTAATCCTACAATGTATTAAGTTAGGTGACCTTCATGCTTCCATTTAATTATATGAAAGTGGATGTTTTATTTATTTTTTATTCTGATTGGGGATTCCAATAAAGGTATTTTGAAAATTAAAACCATTTTTACCAAGACCAAATTCAAAATTGAGAGGATCAAATTTCCAAAATTCTTGGATAGCAAAACATCTAATATATTTGAAATGAAATACTATGTTAGATAATGTACATGATTTGCCAAACCAAGCCTAAATAAATAACTAAATTATATTATTTTACCATTATAACCTATCTGTTAGAATGAATGAAAATAAGAGTATTAACTTAATTATGAATATATGGTTTACACATGTATATATGATAATTATTTGGTGGGAAACTAATTATTAATTAATGTAAAAACCTTTTTAAAATAAAAGGAAATGTTTTTCTAAAATATTACCTAAATGCACAAAAGTTAATTTTTTACCAATAAATAAACAAATAATTTTATTAGATTATATTAATGAAATATATACAATATAAACAATATAATGTTTAAAATTCATCTAATATAATTTCGAGACATTATATTTTAACAACTCTACTTTTACGCATAAAACATGAATTTTTCTAAGATTGCAATTTTGCTGCCTTTTGATGACACAATTGTTTTAAATATTTTTTATGAAACTTTTACAAAATAAATTTGGTAAAATAAATTTATTATTATAATTAAAAATATCAAAAATTAATTGGGTTGAGTTTTTTTTCCAGATAAGTTTAATGTTTTGAATAATATTGATAAAATACAACATTTTAGTTGAAAACCACTTTTTTCATAAAATTTATTTATAGTGTAAATCTATATATATAAATGGTTTAAAAGTATTATTAGATCAATTTCTGTATCATTTAATCAAATTTTGGTCACTGAAATCAATTTCACATTGATTTTGGATAAAAATCAATTTAATATTTTGATGGTTTTCATATTAAAAATGTTTTTTTATCATTACATCAATGAGATTATTTTTGAATTAATTTTGACTAATTATATGTTTTGAATTTTAAAAAATGGATTAAATATTTAAAATAAAAATATACAAACATAATAAATACTTATTTTCTATTTTCACAGAATTTAAATAGTAACTCTGGTAGTTTTTTTAATTACCGGGGTTAATGGTAAATCGGGTAATTAAGGGTGAAAATGGTCTTATAAGTATATCAAAATTACACCAAAACTTTTCCAAATTTTATTGGATGATTATTTTTCGTCCTTAGTCCTTAAAAGATCTATTATGATACCATTTATGAGATTTCATATGTGTATATAAAAACGTTATAATGTTATATTGAAAAGAAAGTCAATTTCATCATACTTTTTCTTTTATCAAGTGAAATATTTTTAATATATGATTATATAATGGATGTGTTCAACTATAGATATTTAATTGAAATATAAAACACTTATATTTATCATGATAATTTGTTTTCAAAATTTTAGGTAAGGAAAAATAAAATAATTGTCTTCTATAATGATGACGAAGTAAAAGTTTAATTAATGGAAATATCAAATAAAAGATATTAAAAATACTAAAATAGATAACATTTTACATTATCAATGTCATCCATTAATTTTTTTTTGGATTTTGGAATTTTAGTTTTGTTTTTGAAGTAATGGATTGAATTTATCATGTTTTTATGATATTTTTAATAACTCAAGTAATGAATAGTGTAAAAATTGTCACTGTTGATATTTTAAAATAAATAATTTTTTCTAAAATGATATAAAATATCTAAAAAAATTAATATAAAATATTCCAATATGTCTTAAACTTTTTTTAAGGACTCATTTATTTTTCTTTTTTTAATTTATAGTAAATATATAAACACTAAAATGTAAATTATATAATAACACAATAAGAATTAAAATGGTAAAATAATGGCTAAAATAAAATGATTGGAAATAAAAAATAAAAAAACCTGTATATTTATTATTTTATGAATTAAATTACACCCATAAATATAATATATTTTAAATAACTCAATTTTTATCCATTTGGAGTATAAAATTAATTTATATTAATATAATAAATCGAATGACCCTAAGAGTGTCCCTCCCCTCTCCGATAAAAGGGAACACATTAGTCTCATTTCAATAAACCTATAAACCTAATTGGCTCAGACATTATCTACCAAAATAAAAAATCAAAATCCCTCCATACTTTCTAGATCTCTTATTCTTGTAATAGCACAACCATTAGAAGTGATAATGTGTTAAGAAACAGATATCATCCAAAGAAGTGGTATTGTTTTAATCTGGAATTTCTGGTTTTTTTCTTCATCCAATTCATTCAAATATTCTTCAATCATTTTGAAATAATAAATCTTGTATCCATAATATAAACATAACCTAAATCTATGTCCACTTCCATCAAATGAGAAATGAATTAATATTTTCTGTTTATAGCAGCATACCACCTCACGAACTGATTTAATTCGTTTTCCATCACCATATCTCAAGACTGGTTATAATTATGGAATTAATGTCTACATATTATATTCATGGAATATTTATCCTTATTATATAATAATACACCATTTAAATTCATTAATTTTCATGCACATGGAAATGAAAACATCATTTTTGCATATTTGTGAACATCACCTCCATGAATTGATGAGATTCTTTTTTCATCACCTCATCACATGGATGATATGTATATATATACATATTTAAAATATTAATATTACATTTTTTATAGTATAATAATTATAGAAATGTAATTTAATACATACCTTTCTTCCATAATGATCATTGGAAAATGGAAACGTTTCTCACGAATACATACATCATACCATATACATGATTAAATGTTGTTAATTTTTCATAAACATACATATTGGGTTGATTTGGAAGCAAAATTTTTCTTTAAAATTTATTATTATGTATTGAATATTATTCTAGATAATATGGAATTATGACCATTTTAAATATTATCATTATACCAAAATCATTTTGGACTCAAGTACCAAACATCATCGAAACATATGAAGTGAACTTAAATGATTATATAATTATTATAAAATGATAATAAGTGATATAAAAGGAAATATAAACATTGAAATTTTCTTGGGAAACAAAATAATTAATATAACTTTATTATTTTGCATGTTAATGATTGTTTGTGACATGTTGTAATTAGGATAATGGACTTTTTAACTAAATAAACCTTATTTTATATTTTTAATACTTTATTTTCTGAATATTTTTCATTTACAAACTATTTTAAAAAAATAATTTTATAAATATATACATATGGATATGAATGTTTCAAAATTTTAAATCTATATTTTATTTCAATTTTTTTCAGAAAATTAATCTGTTTATGTTTTAATGTAAGGGGATTTATTATAAAAATAATATTTTAATGTTCTTTTACATTACTTTTTTCTATTGTCAATGGGAATGGTTTTTTTTACTTTTATGGTATGACTGGTTTTTACTAAATACATGAAATTTTACTCCTGTCATGATTCAATTATATGTTTTCAATGTTCTGTTCAAATATATTGGTTTCATTTTTATTTTCATGGTTTCTATATTTTAAAAAATATTTTTACCCAATAATAGTATTTTTATCTTCAAATGTGTTTTAAATATGAGTCTAAAAGATTTTTCAAGGATTTTATTCTTGACATAGTCCATGTGCATCACATAGAATGATTTTACCCCCGTTATAGATCATAAGTGAGACCGATATAGCTTATATTAAGGGTTGAGTCCCATTATAGCTCTTGAGAAATCAGTTATCACAATATACTTTATTTAAAAGGTTATCACTATTATATCTCTCTAATGTATTATGTCCTCCAAAGATAGAAGTCTGCCATAGGTTTAATCCATTTTTAATGGTCAATGTAATCATGATATGGTAATGGTGTCGTAAAGAACCTACATTATTTTTCTATTATTTCTAAAAAAGATTTATGAAATTGCTTTCAACGGGTTTTCATGTTTTTATCTAGACTAACAGTTCTATTTATTTTATGTCTCTTATTTACTTTTTTGTGCTCATTACATGTTTTAAAATGTTTTTTCATGGGGATAATGGTTTTTACGGATATAGAGTATGTGATTATGAATATATTGAAGTTGTGTCATGAAATGGAAACATGTTTTATTTTTAAAGGGTTTCCTATGGTGAAAAAAATGGATAGTGAGTATAAGTAACCACTTGTAATGTCTGGTTTTAATTTGTAAGAGTTTTCATTAATACTCTAAATCTCAAAGCTAAAAAGTTCCAAAAATGTAAATCTTAGATCAAAATAACTAGAATATGTAAAGTTTAAGTGTAGGTCTTTATATGATAATTTTTTGACAAGTTAAAATTTATTAAATTAAATTTTGATATAAACGTTTATGTTAAAGAGATGAAATCATGTACCATGGTTATTATTCATTTTTATGTTGAAATAATTTTTTGAAGGGATAAATTTACAACTTATAATGAGTTCTCTGAAGAAATGAAGAAAACCAAAGAAATGTCGATTTATAGAGATAAAAAATTCTTTCTAATAAAACATGTTTATCATGGGGAATGAAATATTATTTTATCCTATGAAAATTATGCTATGAAGTTTCTACAAAATTTTGGCTTGGATTATTTGAAAAAAAATTATACTCCCATTTATGTTTTTATAAATATAAAAAAATATGAATCTTGGAAAAGTGTGAATACGAAAGGATTATGAAATATACCAGAATATTTATCTGTCTTATAACTTCCAAGATAAGCATTTTATATTTTGTTACATTGTTTAAATGATATCTGATTGATGAAAAGTAATTACATATGTTGGAAATAATAACAATTATTGTATATGATAATGGAACAAATTATTATCTGATTTTTTATAAAACATTTTTTGAAATAATCATTCTTTGATACACTCATTATAATTGGTTTGGATATTGTAATGATATAAATTCAATATCATGAAGAACATTTTTCATGAGAGAATGTTGTATGAGGGGTTTCAATAGAATAAAATGTTCAATTAGTTTGACAATAGTGAAAGAAGAATATATTTCTACTACCAATACCTCTATAGAAAGGATATAACTTAATATTTATATGGAATATTTGATAGTAAATGTTTATAAACTATTGAGAATTATTTTTTTAATAAATTTTTAATAGTATTTCAAAATACCACGTATACATTTCTAGATAAAAAAACATTGAGAATAAGTATCACTTCATATAAGAGAAATATTCTAGTATATATTTTATGTTGGAGTATATTTAAACAATATATCAAATTGATGATGCTTTAACCAAATTTTTTCCTAGGGAATGATTTGTAGAATTGTGGACATAACAAAATATTCAGCCTCCACCAATGGATTCATAAATTTCTTAAGGTAGACCCCCCAATGTTATTTATATTATATTATTAATGGATGAGAGTAATTAAATCATTATAGGAACATGTTCGACACTTTCTATCATGAATATGAAGTATTAGTTATCCTGAATAGGGTATAGTGAAAAAGATTTAGGGGGTATAATAAAATGACCAAGAATATAAGTTTAATCATGAGATGAAATTCCATTAAAAACATTACCTTATATATTAATTATATTTTAGTAAATTCTCTTTGAGAAAGGATTTAATTTGTTATGTACTGAGAAAATATTTAGAAAAGTTTTGTTAGAAAAAATTGATTTGTAAAATACATTCAAAATTGAATTTTTTTGGGAATATTTCCAACAAATCTAATTTGATATATTGAAAGACCTTTTTATGTCTTGAAGAAAAGAAATATTTATTTTTAACACAATTTTTAGGATTTATTTTTCAATTGGTGAGAAAGAAGATTGTAAATTTTTTTAACAATGTTTGTGCATAATAACTTTTTAGATGTGTTGAAAGTTATTTTGATATTTTTTTACAAAATAGTCCTAATCTAAATGATGATAATCTATTCATAAATGATTCCAACATCATGAAAATATCATGATAGAAGAATGAAATGAAATTTGAGAGTTTAAGTATGATGGATCCATATTACTAGATGAACCTCACCTGATAGAGATAATTATACTATGGGTTCTATACAATACCTCTAGATGTGAAACATCAGACAGATCCATGTAGATAGAGCTGTAGTGGTATGAAGTCATAGGTTGCACTTCTAGAAATATGATCAAATTGAACATGAAAAATCTCACCTGATGGACTAGGAACATGGTTTGTCATTATATAATTTAATTAAGGGGGGATAAGAACATAAAGATATTGATGTTTGAATAATTGGATACTGTAAGATTCTGTATTTTTCTAGGTATGTCTCATTAACAGTTTTATGTGTTCTTGGTGTGATTTGAAACATTAAAAGTGGTTCGGGATGTTTAAATTGGGAAATGGGTAGAAAAATCAACTACAGAACATTTACACGTTGTGTATGTGGATTACACTTCGTCTAAATGTTCATGGGTTTTGATAAAATAAATATTAGGCAATGGGTTTTTAAGTGTATTTTATTAAAACCATTTACACGATGTGTAATGACATTACACATTATCTAAATACTCGAAATTCTACTTTAAACATGTTCTGTAGTTGAAGTCTCATTTTTTTGGTTTTAGATCTTCTCCTCTGACCATATAGAATCTCTTAGCTGATTTAAAGTGAATTATTCATCTCTAATCATTACTTATTAGTGTTGTATACCTATTAATCCTTTTTTTACATTGGTTCCCTTTCATTTTTTATTATTCTGATAAGGCTGTAGAAGCCTTGACAGTTGTGGGTTGTGGGTGATACTGATTATAGGTTTTGATCTAGATATCTTCTTCAATTATTGATTAGATGGTCTTACATCAATTGGGATTTTTTGTTGAAGAGATTTCTTCATAAATTTCATGTTTGGTGGTCTATTATTCAACTCGAGTAGTCATTATTTTGATTATGTTTATGTAATTATAGAATTTAGAGAAGTTTTTTTATAATTGGTTCTCTAAATTTAATTATTTAATTTCGCAAAGTAATTAGTCACGTGACTACGAATTTTATAAATTAAAGTGTGAATAAATTTAAGAGAATTGTTGAGATATAGAAATTGAAGATTTAATAATTAATTATTAAATTGATTATTGAAATACTAAATTTTTTAGATTTGATTAATATTTAATTGTTAAATTAGTTGGGGAATATTGAGATTTCTTAATTTTATAAATTAATTATTTAGTTAATTTTTGAGAATTTTTTTCTGAAAATGTTGATTCTTGATAATTAATTTTAGACTAAATTATTGAGATTTAATAATTATTAACATGGGATAAAGAATTTTTAAATTAATTTTTTGAATATTAAATAAATGTAATGGGATTAATTAATTGATTAATTAATTGAAAAAATTATTGTGACCAATTAATTGATGAATTAATTGAAGAATTTGACATTATTAATTAATTTTTGAATAAATTTAACACCTTGAACCCAGTTACCTAGAGTTGGTGTTTTTTACATAACATTGGAATGACACAAGGAATCATGTCTCGAAAGACTAATCAGTTTAGTATTATTTGAAACAAGATACATAAGTTCAACATTACTACTTGAAAAGAACTATAACAGTAATTTATTTCATTAGAAAGATCCAAGCCTCCTAGATTATGCCTTCAAGTCAATCATATCTAACTTATTAAAATCCAGGGAAAATGAAACATAAGAAAGGGGTGAGCTCAAATGCTCTGTAAGGGAAAGCAATACAAGAGATGATAACATAAACTTTAGGCATGGTGAATAATTAAAAACACATACCATTACAAATAATAAACATAAACACATTATGGAAGGAATATGAGATAAGTAAATAATTTCATAATAAAACATAGTTATGGGTATTCTACTAGTCGAATAACCACATGAACCATCAGTATTATTTTCATAATGAGGGAATGTATAATGCCGGAATTTCTGAAACATCTTGTCAATGCCTCAACTAAGATGTCTAAAAATGATTTAGGCCTCATCCAATACCATATATCAAAATGGGAAAGGCCTCAACCAATTCCATATCTAATTGTATCACTAGACCTACCGATGCACCGAGGAGCTATATTGGGCTCCACCCATCACATACTATGTCCAATACATTCCTCATATGAAAAGGTTGAAAATAACATAAACAATCTTATTAAAAATTGCATAAAAAATGTCAATACATTATCAATAATACATGAATGTCATAAAACTAACTGATCCACAGTCAAACATATCACATAAACTTAAATACAATATTGAATATTTGTTGGATAATTAATCAACTTCAAACAAGTGTAAACATTATCAAAGGATGTTGACATAGATAGAATCAATACTTTTTGAGAGAAATATATCTTTCTATTTTGAAATCATTTATGAGTCACATAATTATAAAATAAAAAATTTATTTTGAAAATATTCTATCAATCTAGTAAGGGAAAATCGATGATTTTATAACGGTAGAAAATAACCGCACCTGCCATATAAGTTAAAAAAAATTCTGACCTTAATCTTATAGAAATGGTCATAAAGTACCTAGTTTGGAAAACAACGGAAAGATTGCGTTCAAAAAATATAAGGTCAAATAAGGGTATAAATTACATTAACCGATTGTATAGTAAATATTAAAAATGTTTTGAAGTACATTTTTAAGACAAAAAAGATGAGGATGATAAAGAGGTCCTAGTAAGTTCGTACATAAAAATAACCTCAGAGAATAAATGGATTGTGAAATTATCCCTTACCTTGTAATTTTACTTAGTAGATGGTATGTCAAACTCCTATATAATAGTTAAAACATTGTTATTAAATTATACAAGAATCATATACATAAATATGATATCATATATGATCTTATAATATTTTTTTGTTAATAATATTTTAGTATTATCATCATTTAGGGTGTTAACCAATTCATTTTCCTTTATATGATTGGTTATTTAAGTCATGTTTATTGTGGATAAGATGTATTTGATTCATATACAGAATGAAATTATGTTCATAAATCTTATTTTTAATCACAAAAAGAAAATAATTCTTGAATGATTATGATGGGGAATGAATCTCATCACCTTCATGGAGACGGTAATCCGAACGTACGCACGAGCGAAATATCATTATATTGATGGTTAAATCATATGTAATAGGATGGTATATAATATATACATAATAATTAACATGTTATATTTGTTATTTAAATTAGTTGTACTCCTTATTATACCCATCCAAATAATGATGTGTTTGAATAACAAACTAAACCACGACATGGAGATGGTAAGCCATACGTATGCACGTATGGTGAATTTGTCATTCATATGATGGATAAAATAATGAATATGGTTGTACCATTTTTATAACAATATCATAGTATATAGAATATACTTGATTTATTTTTTTATAATGGAAACAACAAGGAAAGGGGAAGTGGAAGAAGAAAAGAACTTGAAAGTGGTGATGAAATATTTACCTCTTTTTGGGTTCTTCCTTTGGATTTGATCCAAAGGGCTCCATAAAATGGTTTTATAACCAAATTAAGGCCTCTAGGATGAATTGAGTAAATTTGGGAGGATATTTGGGTAGGTTTTGGTCGAACCAAATGGTGTTGGAGGTGTGAAATTAAGTGAAGGGGATGTACCCTTTTATAAGAGAGGTGAGGGTCACTTTAGAAAAAGCTTGAAATATTATTTAATAATAAAATCATTTTCTTTTTATAATGGCTATAAAATAATTTATTTATAGGATTAGGTGGGGATTGGATAAAAAACTCTCATCCAGTAGGTTTTAGATTTGTTTAGGTCACCATATTAACCTTTTCTTTTCAATTTAACTCTTAGTTAAATAGTTTTACATTTATGATGTCTCTTTGTATTTTTATATTATATGGTTAATAAAATTACTATAACAAGACAAGAGAAAACCATTAGGTTTATTATTAATATACCTATAATTATATAATTTCTTCGGAAGAACTATAGATTTTTTTGACTGTTATACAATTTAATAATTAATATATTTTTTTAAAAATCATTTATATCAATTTTGACACTATTTAGTATTTATTTATTGAGAAAGTAACCACAACTTGATTACTTCGAAAAAAATACATTGAATCAATAATAAAATGTCAAATTCACCTATAAAGTTCTTTTATGGCATAAAAAATTTGAAATTATATTTATTTTAATATTTACCATATCATTTATTTGATTCTCTTATTTATAAGGAAAATAATGCATCATTTTTGTGTTAAACATAAATACATTTATTTTATGTCAAAAAATTATAAAAAACATAATCATGTTGTAAATATTTTTATCTTTCAAATTAATATTTATAGTCTATAAGATCAATTATATATCCCCATATAAAAAATGTTTTACTAAAAGATAAATGATTGTGTAATTTTTTTCATTACATTCAATTAATTAATATAAAGTCTCATTATTACTCCCAAGTGGATCAATGGGATCCCAAAATAGACCCATGTATTCCCATGGTCAGACAGGTATCTAAAAAATGTAATATGACACATGTTAGGGTAATTTTATATTATTATAACCTTATTTTTTTACCCTAATTTACTAGATTTACCCTTTAACCATGATAAATAAAATATTTACCGAAGTAATTATTCATAATATCTAAAAATAAAAGTTAACTATTTACTAAATTTAGACCTCCTGATTCCAAATATGGAATCAATTTTTCCAAATTCAAAACATATAAGTGGAAGAAATTAATTTAAAATTAATTCTCATTGTAAAAAAAAGAGTTTAAAAAAAATAATAACTATCAAAAGATTGGCACTTGTTTATGTCTAGTTTAAATGTGATATTACATAAACTGACCTAAAATATATTAAATGATACAAATATAATCTAATGATAATTTAAAACCACTAAAATGTGTAATTTACCACTATAAATTATTTTGAATAAAAAAGTTATTTCTAATAAAATTTAGTATTTTCACTATTCATCCAAATTTGAATGTTTTCAGAAAAGTAACAAAAATTTACCTTAAGATAATGTCGATATTATGAATTAAAAAATGAAGTCAAATTTAAAAATTAAATTTTATAAAATTTCAAAAAGTGGGTATTACTATTCATAAAAGATTGTTTGATTGGTCTTAGTGTCATAAAACTCGAAGTTGCGTACAATGCAAGCTACTGCATTATTCAAAGGGAAATGTACTATGGAAGCTTGGGGTGTTAAATTATACCCTTATTAATATAATTTCGTCCTCAAAATTTATAAAATATCATTGTATAAAAAGATTCTGGTGGTTCTTCATCATAAGTTCCACGAGTTACCATGTAGCCTTTTTGATCTTATGGTTTCCCCATTGAACTTTTACCAGACGAGTCGTTCGATTTCTCAACACTTGTTCCCTGGTATCAAGATTCTTGATAGTCTCTTCACAATAAGACAGATCAGGTTCCTGTTCAATTTTTTCATAGGTAAGGACGTGCGTTGGGTCATGCATGTATTTTTTCAACAGTGATACATGGAACACGTCATGAACATTGGAGAGATTTGGCGGCATTTCTAAATAGTAAGCTACAAACCCAATTCATTCTAGAATTTCGAAAGGTCCGATGTACGTGGAACTCAATTTACCCTTCTTACCAAATCGTATAACACCCTTCTATGGTGATACCTTCAAGAAAACATGATCTCTGACTTGAAATTCCAAATCCTTCCTCCAATTATCGGCATAGCTCTTTTGCATACTTTGAGCTTCTTTGATGTGGGTTTGGATAATATTCACCTTTTTCAATGTTTCCTCAACAAGTTCTGGGCCTACGAGTTTTTTTTTCACCAACATCATCCCAACAAGTTGGTGTGCGACATCTCTTTCCATGGAATGCTTTATATGATGCTATCTGAATAGTTTAATAGAGTCTATTATTATAGGAAACATCGAGAAGAGGTAAATATTGATCCCAAATACCTTGAATGTCAAGCGAGAAAGATCTCAACATGTCTTATAAGGTTTGAATTGTCCATTCCGATTGTCCATCGGTTTGAGGGTTGTCGGAAATGCTGAAATGAAGTTCAGTATCGAAGGCCTTTTGAAGGCTTTTCAAAAATCATAATGTAAAACAGAGATCGCGATCAGAAACAATAGATAAGGGTACACATTGGAGTCTTACAACTTCATTAATATATAGTATTTCTAGACATTAAAGTGGAAAATATTCTATTATAGTAAGAAAATGTGCTGACTTGGAAAGACAATCAACAATGACCTATATTGTATCATTCCTTCTAGGAGCATTTGGTAGCCCCATGACAAAGTCCATCGTAATATTATCCCATTTCCACTTAGGTATGGGAAGAGGGTGCATGTATCCTCAAATCTATTTCCTTACAACTTTCACTTATTGAAAAACCATACATCTTGACACAAAATTAGCAATATTTTCTTCATGTTGTCCCACAAAAAATGATCCTTCAAATATCTATCCATCTTGGTACTCCCATGGTTTATAGAGAAATTGGAGCTATGAGCATCATCCAATAATTCAATTTTAAGATCAGGTATGTTAGGAACTCAACGTCTCTTCATAAATTTCAAAATTCAATCTTTATATATGATGTCACTCAATATACCATCATTCACAGCGTTAATCTTCTTTTGAAAATACTCATCATCAGTCTGAGAACTATTTATCCTTTCTAGTAGGGATGTTTTTGGCAACCATTTGAAAAAGTATTGATGTTTCACCTTCCATGGTTATTCCCATATCCATCTTTACTAGGTCCCTAAAATAGAATCACTTTCAACTATCATCTTTTTCAAAACTTCATGATCCTTTCTACTCAAAGCATCTTCCACATTATTTGCCTTCCCGGGTGGTAGTGTATAGTGAAATCATAATCCTTGAGTATTTCAAGACTTCTCCTTTTCTTCATGTTTACATCATTCTGTGAGAAAATATACTCTAAACTCTTGTGATTAGTATAAATCCCACATTTTTCACCATAGAGATAGTGTCTCCATATCTTCAAAGAAAAGATTACAGTTGCTAACTCAAGATCATGAGTGGGATAGTTTTGATTTTAAATTTTTAGTTGTAATGATGCATAATCTATAATGTCTTAGATTTTCCATGTATTATTATTTTTAAATATTATATGGAATTATTTAGAGACTATACCTTTCGACGACATGTGATTCCGAGGCTCGGAGTGCACAAGATAAATGTTTGAAATGAATTGAAATTTTAAATAGCGTGCATGAGCGGTTTTCCTGAAAAAGAGGAATATCTTTCTAATGGGTGCTCAAATCAGAAATCAGAGGGCACCATTTCATTCAGAGCAACATGTTTACCTCAGGCGGGGTCTAAAATCGATCGGCACCGGTCGTCCACAAAAGATAGTTTTTGGATGTTGAATAGAAATAAAATAAAATATTAAATTATTTTATTTATAGTGATTCCTTTTTCAATGGAGACATAATTTTCCTCACTTTTGAATACCTATATATGGTAAGTTCATAGGGTTTTCCTCATAACCCCGTGAATTGAGAGGGAGCCTCTTGGAACTTAGGAGGAGAACTCGCCGAAGAACAATGAAGCATCTCAGATCTGACTAACCTCGCCAACAATGCGACACGATGATAGTTCTTCAATAGTATCGAGGTAGGGGTTTGTTAATTCAATTTCTTCGTTCCCATTTTTTGGTAAAATGATGAACATGGGTCAACCCATGAACTCTTTGATCCGTAGATTCACACCTTCTTGTGAGAGGGTTTATTGGGTTGATCTAAGGGAGTAAATCCTTGATTATTGTTTATTGTTTTGATCCTACTCCGTTTGATCCTACTAATGGGAGAAGATCAATGCCATGATGAAATATAGAGGAGGTTTGTTCTTCAGTTTATTTTTTTGTATTTCCTCCCCCTTTCTGGATGTGTGTTCCTTGCGTTCCTCGTGGGTGATGAACAACGAATTGTTGCACATCCATTTTAAAGTGCAACAATCCAAAAATTAGAGATCTGAGATCATGGATACCTAGTAGAGGAGTGACGGAGTTGGAGGTGGATGAATCCAAACACTTGCAGAATTATCGTTCTTGGACCGTTCTTCACACGGGTGGACCAAAACACATTTTTGGGGCTGATCGGAGGCCCAAAAACAATGGAGATAACTTCAGGATGTCAAGGATACCTTGGATATAGCGTTTCGTGGAGATTAGATGGCCGGATCGAAGAATGGGTGACATGGGAGGCACGACACAACAGCTCATGATTCTTGAAAATTATAGAATACACAGCGTGTACTTCCGCAAAACATGTTGTGTAGTACCGGTAGCAACCGCTAGGGTTTCAGGGGCAAGATAGGAATCACACGGAGTGTGAACCTGGTCACATGGCATGTTGGGATTTCCTTGAAGCTCTTCATGTGTTTTTCAATGTACATGGACATGGGATGGAAAACACGGTGTGTATACCCTACACAGCTTGGCAGAGGCGACTATGCATGACTCGGCGTGTATCCAAGGGATACATAGACACAGGATGGAGTACACGACCGTGTACTCCACCACATGACCAAACCAGGCCAGGCCCACAGATTACTCCATGTATTAGTTACACAAGGTAGCGATCATGTGATACAACCATGTACGAGCACACAACTGTGTAAAATGAGTCAACCCCAGTTACTTAGAAACTGCATGTGATGAGTACTACATGTCTGGTACTAACATTTTACATGACGATCCTTGCGACCATAGCCATTGTACACAGGCTGTAACCAGGGTCAAAGGATATGACCTGTGAACATTCTATACGCCGTTTACATTTTCATAAATGTATTGATCTTCTTGTCCACTATATCTGGGACATGATTCATTTGGGTGTGTGCCCCATTTTCTCGTTCCTTTTATGTTCATGTGTAGTTTCCTTATAATGGAGTATGATCCCTTCAGCATTAATTTCTAAGATAGAGTCATGGATACCTCTGAGAGGCCCTGAGTGAGATCCTCTATCCATTCTTGACCCTTGGTAGATTAAGTCATCAATGTGACAAACTCCACCGAGCGTCGATTCTCTACCTAGTAGGTGAATCCAGATGAGTCGCGATATCTGCCAAGTCCCTTGTAGTGATCCTCATCTGTGTATCGTGATCTTTCCCCAATCAAGAGTGTGTTCTCTCATAATTAGTGTATATATCTATCATGTTCTTTCCCCACATAGGAGTGTGTTCTCCCATAATGATTATATCTATATATCGTGTATTTTCCCGATGAACAATTCTTCTTGGAAGGACATCATCAGAGCTATCAGAGTCATGGAGTGAGTTCTCCTGGATGAGTGCTTTGTGGAATTTCTAATGGAATCCCTCGTTGGGGGGGGGGGGGGTATGCGGTTGTGTGACTTTTCCCTAGACTGTGGGTCTTGGTTGTGAGTATATATTTATTATTTCTGTTACACTTGTAATATGTTCAGTAGACATAAATTGTGTCCGAGCTGACTGTACTTTTTATTTGTGTATTGCTTTGGGGTTTCAGGGTCCTCTTCTATGTATTGTTATAATCACCCCTGCACAGGCTTTGCACGCACATGTCGTGTCTTTTGCAGATGATAAACCTTTTCACAGAGTCTAGGGAAGAGCAGGACATGACCGTTTGTTCGGAGTTCCCTACAGGTCGAGGTCTTCCTATGGTTATGAGCTGCAGTCCCAGTATCTCTTCATGTTTATAGGTTGGAATTTGTAGTTTTTAGACTCTTGTTTTTGGTGGGATTGAATTCTGGCCCAATTTACTTTTAGTACTTTACATTCTGACATACTCTGTTGGTTGGGTTTAGTTGTATGCATGCATTTCATTCCTTAGCGGTTTTTACATTTCAACATTTGGGGTCTTGAAGATGTGTGTGTGCATACAAGTACTTAGGAAATGCCTCCCATATTAGTAATATTCCTCGTCGGTGCTAGTCACTAGCCCCTTTTCTATTAGAGGCGGGATTAGGGAGTTGTGGTGAAGGCCCCACTGGGACAGGTTGTGATAGAGTGGTATCAGAGGTGGTTGGTTCTATCTTAGGAGAAAGAGTCTGTGAGATTGGTTTGGGGCAACAATGGTTAGTGTTTCGAGCTCGGCTTTCAGGACAGATACTCCAGTGTAGGTGCGGGCGGCCGACGTATCCATACACTAGGACTCTGATGACCTTCTTTTCGACTCGGTACATGAAAACACTAGTTGTGGGGAAAGAAAAATAATGGTACATGCATCATAGTGGAATGGGTTGAGATTTACATGTCCTTTGTGTCAGCTCTCTAGATATACTCATTGACCATGGTACATCTAGTTTTCTTATAGGATGCCTCCGAGACACATACCTGCTAGGATTCAGCGGAAAAATCATGAGGATGGCCCACATTAGTGATGAGGATTCTATATAGGGTCCAGTTCCCTAGGTTTTGCCACTAGGTGGTGCACCTGCTATACCACCACAAGTGGAGCGGTCCGTGGTACCTGTAGTACAGACCAACTAGGAGAAAAGGCTGAGTGCACTCCATGATTTCTAGAGAAATATACCCCTCAGGTTCCAAGGCATGTACGACCCTCAGGCGGTTGAGGACTGGCTAGATGCAGTGGCCAAAGTCTTCCATCTCGTGAGGACACCAGCGAACCAAATGGTGATCCAAGGAGTGAGCCTTCTTCAGGGTTCAACAGGACGATTGTGGAGTCTGACCACAATGACTCATGAAGAGGAGACTCTTTTGTGGACAGAGTTTTAGTGACTCTTTAGGGAGGATTTCTCCCCAGTTATACTGAGATTAGTGCATATCCAGGAGGATCTTCAACTCTAGAAGGGTAGTTTGATGGTAGCTGACTATTCATTAAGGTTCACCAACCTCTCAGAGTACTAGATTGATATGGTACGAGATCTGTACTTTAGAAATCGGTCCTTCGAGCGAGGTCTATGGTGAGAAATTAGAGATAGTTTCATGCCTATATGAATTTTGACTTATACTGGAGTGCTCGAGTGGGTCTTGGTGATCGAGAGCTTCTTGGATGAGCAGAGATAGCCGACGAAAGTCAGTAGTAAGAAGACAGGTCCGAACACCTCAGTCGTGGGGAGCTGACATTAGACATAGGGATTAGGACATGGGAGATTTTATAGGAGGACCCAAGATAGGGAGTTGATAGTCTAGGGCTCTCAGGATGGATCACGTCATCCTAGGTAGAAGCGGTTCTGTTCATGCGACGGTAGGGGACATCTCGTTCAGAAATGTCCAACTCGTCAAGGTACTGATAGGGAAGTGGTGGACGGCCAACCAATGTAGAGGAAGAGAATAGAGCAGATAGACCCAACAGATGGCAGACATGGTAGAGGAGGAGGGAGAGCTATAAGTGGTGGCATACGCTTGAATTTACTACCACCACCATTCCCAGGAGGTCCGCACCAGGCTCAGGGAGTTGGGGGATAGGGGTGAGGACAGCTGGATGCGGTCGAGGCATATGACCCAGGGACTCCAAGGATGATCTGAGATATGATCTGTGTCTTCTCTCCCTTTGATGTCATACATATAGACATAGGTTCCAATCATTCATTCATCGCCACATGTCTTGTGCGAATCCTTGAGTTTATGGTAGATCCATTGAATCGATCCTTATACTTGGAGACACGTACGAGATGAGACTTGATGATCACGCAACTTTGTAGATAGTGTGATCATACCCTTGGAGGTGAGATTTTCAGTTGGAACCTCTTGGTGGTAGCGTCGGGGCCTTATGACATCATTCTTGGTGTGGATTGGTTATCTTCAGTCTATGACCAGATTGATTGTTTTGGGAGAAGAGTGCGGTGTGGCCCCAGTGATGGGATGAGGTTTACTTTTTTCAAATAAATGGAGACCCAGGAATCACAGAATGGTCTCCTTCATAGGAAGGTGTAGCCGATCACTCATGAGTAGGCTATCCATACCCTTGGAGTAGTAGATGTTGTGAGCTCCCAGTTCCCAATAGTAGGGGCGGAGTACGAGGACGTCTTTCCTAACGATGTTCCAGGACTACCTCCTTGCCAGGAAATCGATTTCTGCATCGACCTACACCCCAAGATGGAAGTGATTTTCTCATCAGCATATTATATGGCTCTCTTAGAGCTTCCCGAGATGAGGGTGTAGTTAGAGGACATACAGAGAAAGGGTTTCATGAGACCTAGTGTTTCACCCCAGGCGGCCCTAGTTTTGTTTTCCAAAAAGGCAGACGAGATTTTTGAGGTTGTACATGGATTACCAGTGCCTGAATTTGGTAATGGTGATGAACAAGTATCCACTGCCAAGGATTGATGACCTCTTCAACCAGTTGAGAGGGGAATTGTGGTTTTTGAAAGTTTATGTTTGATCAGGTTATCACAATCTACGAGTACGGGAAGAGGATATACCGAAGACAACCTTCAATTGCAGCTATGGTCACTATGTTTATTTGGTGATGACTTTTGGCATGAAAAATGACCCCCAAAGTATTCATGGTATTGATGAGCCTGATCATCTAGCCGTACTTAAACCGGTTCATAGAGGATTTCATCGACAACATCCTTGTGTACTCTGTGTAAGAGGGAGAGCACGCGAGACATTTGTGGATGGTTATAGACATACTCCGAGAGCACCAGCTTTATGGGAAGCTCTCGAAGTGCCATCTATAGATTCAGGAAGTCCACTTTTTTGGACATTTCATCTTATCAGATGGTGTAGCGGTGGACCTAGCCAAGGTGGATGCAGTGTTAGCATGAGAGCCACCTCGGAGCTTGATGGGGGTTCGGAGAATCCATGGGTTGGCAAGATATTACCAAAGATTCATTCCTGATTTCTTCCAAATATCAGCACCAATGACAGCCTTGAATATAAAGGGGAAACACTTCATGTGGACAGAGAAGTTCCAGCAGGCTTTCAATAAGCTGAGGAAGAGCTTGACGAGCACCCTGATCTTGAGAATCTTGAAGGAGGGTGTCGATTATATTGTTTTCTATGACGCATCTGGGACTTGGTGTGGATATTTCCTAATGTAGAGACAGGAAGTGATTGCTTATGTTTCATGACCTCTTAGACCACCTGACAGAACTATGCGACCCAAGATCTCAAGTTGGCAGTGGTAGTCTTCACATTGAAGACGTGGAGACACTACCTTATGGGTGAGTGGTTCATCAACTACTCTGGCCACAAGAGCATCAAGTACATATTATCATAGAAGGATATGAATATGAGACATAGGAGTTGAATAGAGTTTCTCTTGGACTATGCTTTTGATATTATCTATACTCTTGGGAGGGGGAACAAGATGGCGGATGCTCTTATCATAAGGTCGAGCTCGCAGCTGTTGAGAGAGGCGATGGAACAGTTATCCACGTTGTAGCTATCCTTCGGGGACAGTGAGGACACTGCTTACCTTCAGTCGATGCTTATCACCCCCACTCTTACAATGAGTTAGGGAGGCACAACTTGGGGATGTTTAATGTGAGGTTTTACATGCTTAAATATCCATAATAGATGCTCCGGATAAATATTCTCAAGTTGGGGAGAACATACTTATTTTCCTAGGATTTAGTGTTTTAATAGTGGTGTTATGGAAGGAGGTCTTGAAGGAGTTACGTATGTCCCATTTGGTGGTACATCCGAAAGTGGTGAGGATGTACCAGGATCTCTGATGACAGTTTTGGTGGTTAGGCATGAAGAATGCAGTAGCAGAGTACGTTTCTTGATGTCTAACATGCCAGCAGGTAAAGGCTGAGCACTAGGTTCTAGTGGAATTAGCTCACCCCATGGAAGTTCCAGAGTGGAAGTGGGATGGAATATCTATGGAATTCGTGATGGTCTTACCATGGATGTCCAAGGGGTATGATTCTTTCTGGGTGATCGATGACCGACTCACCAAGTCGTCCCACTTCATAGCTATCAGGGAGAAGAGTTCCTTCGAGATCTTTGGATGCCTCTACGTGTAGGATATAGTTCAGATTCACTGTGTTACTTCGACAATTGTCTTGTATCGGGATGCCCATTTCACATCTCAGTTGTAGAAGGGATTGCAAGAGGATTTTGGGACTCATCTGCGCTTGAGTAAAACATTTCATCCCCAGACCGATGGTCAGATGGAGAAGACCATCCAGGTTCTTGGAGGATATGTTGCGGGCTTGTATCTTAGAATTTGGTTGCAGTTGTGAGGACCACTTACCACCGGTGGAGTTTGAATACAACAACAGCTACCACTCCACCATTGGTATGGAACCATTCAAGGATTTATATGGGAGACCCTACCGGTCACCACTTTGCTGGACCGACCCTGGAGAGTCAGCACTCATGGGTCCATAGTTTGTGTGAGCTACCACCGAGAAGGTGTAGATCATCCGGGAGCGGATGAAGACTGCACAAAGCCTGAATAAGTCTTATGATGACAGACGAAGGAGGACTTTGGAGTTCTACGAGGGATACCACGTCTTTCTTTTGGTCTCATCTCATCGAGGATTTCAGAGATTTGGCTGGGGTGGCAAGTTATCTCCAAGGATAATCGGACCTTTCCAGATAATATGCAGAGTTGGTGAGGTGGTGTACCACCTAGCTCGATATATGCAGTTTCATCGGGTACATGATGTCTTTCAGTTGTCGCAGCTGAGGAGGTTCATGAATGACCCATCACACGTATTCGACTAGAGAGAGCTACACGTCTAGGATGGTGTAACCTTTTCTGAGAACCAGATGGAGATCGAGGATCGGTATGAAAGGATTTTTCATGGGAGATCAATTTCATTGGTTCACATCTAGTGGATGCACACGAATCGTCAAGAGAGAACATGGGAGTGGGAGGCTCACATCCGTGTTGAGTACCCACATATTTTTGTGTAGCCTTTTTTAGCATTTTGGGGACAGAAATCCCCAAGGTGGGGAGAATTTAATGTATCATATTTTCAGTGTCTTATTTTTTTAAATATTATGTGGAATTATTTTGAGACTAGAACTTTCGACGATGTGTGATTCCGAGACCCGGAGTGGCCGGAAGAAATGTTTGAAATGAATTGAAATTTTAAATAGCGTGAGTGAGTGATTTTCCTAAACAATTGGAATATATTATAAATGTGTGACCAGGACAGAAATACGATGGCACCGTTGCATTCATAGAAACATTTTTACCTTAGGCGGGGTATAACTTCGATCGGTGTGGGTCGACCGTAAAAGTTTGTTTTTGAACGTCGAATGGTTATAAAATAAAATAATAAATTATTTTATTTAAAAAGTTTTCTTTTTATTTGGAAACCTAATTTTCCTATATTTTAAATACTAGTGAATGTTATGTTCATAGGGTTAGCCTCATAACCCTTGAATTAAGAGGGTTCCTCTTGGAGCTCTGGAGGATAACTCGCTGATGAATGATGAAGAATCTCGGATCTGATGAAGCTCACCTACGACGCGATGTGATGAACATTCTTCAACCGGATCGAGGTAGGGGTTTGTTATTTGAATTTTTTATTTCCTGTTTTTGGGTTAAACGATGAGCTTGGATCAACCCACAAATAGGTTGATATGTGGATTTCCACGTTCTTGCGGGAGGGTTTATTGGGTTGAACTCAGGGAGTTAATTCATGATTATTGTTTATTGTTTTGATCATGATCAGTTTGATCCTACTAATGTGAGTGGATCGACGCCATGATGAGTAATGGTAGTGGTTCATTCCTCAATTTCGTTTTTTGGATTTCCTCCCCCTTTATCGTCACTCATTCCTCACGTTCTTCGTGGGGAGACAAACAACGTATCTTTGCGCATCCATTTTGCAGTGCAATGATCCCAAATTTAGAGATCTGTCATCATGGTTTCCTAGCGTATGAGTGATGGTGATGGCAGCAGACGATTCAACATGGTTCAGGAATTATCGTTCTTTGACTGTTCTTCATGCGGGTGGACCAATACACATTTTCGGGGCCAGTCGAAGGATGGAAAACAATGGAGATGACTTCAGGACATCAGGGTGACCTAGGATCTAGAGTTTCGTGGTGATCAGATGGCCAGATCAAAGAATGAGAGACACGGGAAGCTCAACTCAGTGGCTCAAGATTCTGGAAAATTCCGGAATACACAACCTATACTTCATAAGAAAACGATGTGTAGTATCGGCAATGACAGCTAGGGTTTCGGGGGTAAGATATAAATCACATGGCATGTGACCCTTGTCACATGACATGTTGGTATTTCCCTGAAGCTAGGTGTGTATTTTAGAATGTACATGGACATGAGATGGACTACACGGCTTCAGAACCTGGAGTGCAGTCCCTACACGGCTTGAAAGAGGGGACTATACGGGACTCGATGTTTATCTAAGGGATACACGGACATGGGATGGAGTACACGGCCTTGTACTCCACCACATGGCTAGACCAGCCCACCCACATGGGTTACCCCATGTATCAGTTACATGAGGTAGTGAGCACTTGATACAACTGTGTACATGCACATGGACGTGTAAACGGAGTCGACCCAAGTTACTCAAACATGACGTGTGATCAGTACTACAGGTTGTGTACTAAGTTTTTACACGAAGAGTCTTGTGACCCAGTCCATTGTACAAGGGCAATACCCAGGGCCAGAGGACATAGCGTGTGACCTTTCTACACGCCGTGTACCTTTTCATACATGGCTTCATATTCTTTTCCACCATATCCTGGACATGTTTTGTTTGGTTGAGTGCCCCCTCTTCTCATTCTTTTGAAAGCCAGGTATCGTTTCCTTCTACAATAGTATGATCCCTTAAATAGGACTTTCTGAGATAGAGTTAGTAATCCCTTTGAGAGGCATGAAGAGGGATCCTCTATCAATTCTTTACCATATGTAGATTCAGGCATTGATGTGACCAACTCCACCGGGCATCGATCCTCTACCTAGCAGGTGAATCCAGATGAGTTGCAGAATTCGCCAATGCCATGGCGGTGATACTCATCTTTGTATCATGATCTTTCCCCACTCAAGAGTGTGTTTTCCCATAATGAGTGTATATTTCCATCGTGACCTTTCCCCATTTAAGAGTGTATTCTCCCGTAATGAGTGTATCTATCTCTCGTGGCTTTTCCCTATGAATAGTACTTCTCAGAGGAACATCATCAGTGCTATTAGACTCATGGAGTGATTTCTCCCAGATGATTGCATCATGGAATATCCAAATGGAATCCCTAGAGGGGGGGGGGTATGCAGTTGTGTGACATATCCCTAGGCTGGGGGTCTGGGTTGTGAGTATATCTGGAATATTTCTTTAACACTTGTTATATGTTCAGCGGACATATATTATGTATAACCTGACTATAATTTTTCTCTGTTTATTTATTTGGGGTTTTAGTGTCCTCTATTGAGTATTTTTATACTCACCCCTGCACGGGCTTTGCTAGCACGTGTCATGACTTGTGAAAACGAGTAACCTTTTGATAGAGTCCAGGGCGGACTAGGACAAGACCGAGCTTTCTGAGTTTCGTACAGGCTGAGGTGTTCCTATGACTACGAGCTGCAGTCCATGCACCTCGTTGTGTTTACAGGTTGGACGTTGTAGTTTTAAGACTCTTATTTTTGGTGGGCATGTATTCTTGCCCAGTTTACTTTCAGTACATTACTTTCTGTCGTACTCGGTTGGTTGGGTTATGTTGTATGCATGCATTTCATTCATTATCAGTATTTACATTTTAGCATTCGTGGGCTTGGAGATGTATGTGTGCGTATAGGTACATAGGAAATTCCTCCCATGTTAGTAATATGCCTACTCGGTGCTAGTCACCAGCCCCTGTTCTATTGGAGGTGGTCTTGGGGAGTCGTGGCACAGGCCTTACTGGGACGGGTCATGACATAGGAAATAACTCTCCCATTCAGCATAAGGACACAACCGAGTCCTTTCTTTGAAGCATCACTAAAAATAACAAACCCATAATTCCCTGAGGGTAGATTCAAGATAAGAGCATTGACTAATCTTCTCTTCCGTTCTTCAAAAAATTCTTCACACTATTTTTTTTAATCAAATTTAACCCCTTTATGTGTGAGCTTGGTCAATGGGTTAGCCAACTGGGAAAATTTTTGGACAAAATGTCGATAATAACCTGCTAAATGAATAAAACAACGTACCTAAATTATACTCATCGGTGTTGTCCAATCGTGGATTTCCTTGGTAATTTAAGGATAAACAGAGATTCCTTCCATAGAGACAATATGGACAAGAAATGAAATAACATGAAGCTATAAATCACATTTGCTAAATTTTCCATATAATTCATTTCTTCTAAGAGTCCTTACGATAAAGCGTATGTGATTTTCATGATCTTCGTAGCATTTTTAGTATACCAAAATATCATCAATAAATACCAATAAAATCATCACGATATTCTTTGAAAACTCTATTCATTAGATCCCTGAAGATAGAGGGTGCATTTTTTAATCCAAAAGGCATTACTGTAAACTCATAATGCCTGCACCTGGTTCGAAATGTTGTTTTCAGAAAGTCTTCCTTCATCACACAGAACTGATGATATCCAGATTGAAGGTCAATCTTTGAAAAATATTTAGCCCCATGATTTTGGTTGAATAAATCACAAATGAGAGGTGCAAGATACTTTTTCTTTATTGTTACATCATTGATCTCCCTTTATTCAATGAAAAACCTCATAGATTTGTCTTTCTTCATAACAAAAAGGACATGGGATCCCCATGGAGAAACACTAGGGAGGATAAATCCCTTATTAATCAATTCATCTACTTTTTTCTTTTTTCCACTAATTCCATAGTGGACATTCTACAAGGGGTCTTTGATATGGGCTATGAACTAGGAATTAATTCAATGGAAAACTCTATTTCTTGTTCTAGAGGTTGTCTAAGTAAATCCTCTGGAAACACATCAATAAATTCCTGTACAATAGTTACATCCTCTATTCGAACATTATTTTGATCACCCAAAATTATTTCATTTTGTTCCTCCCCAAAAATTTAATTTAGTAGAGCTTCTAGGGGTGGATCTATATAAGAATCATGTAGCGACGTTTCTACTCTAAAGATAAGGTACACTTTATCATCATCATCATAAATTTTAAACCCTTCTTCTTACAATAAATTTTCAAATCATGGTCCGAAACCCAATCCATTATGAGGATTATATCAAATTAAATAATGGGTATGACGATAAGATCAACAGATAAAGGAAATTTTATGCCCTAATGGGAACTGATTCACAAAACATTTTTGTGATGATACTTCCACTAAAAGTTTTGAGTGACAACTCCCTTGTCATGTAAAATTGAAAATATCGAATTTTCTTAGAAAACATGGAAGATATGAAACAATGTGATGATCCAGAATCAAATAAAGCATTGGATAAACTAGAGGAAACCATTAAATTACCTTCCACCAAGTCATTTGGAGCTTCAACCTCTGTAGTAGTGATTGCATAATCATGGCCTTGATACCTTGTCCTTTTCCGAGGTATGATACCCCGACACTCAGGAAATTCATTTGAATAATGTCCCATATCCCTGCAATTATAGTATTGATCATTGATAGATTCTTTTTCCCCCTTACAATCACTAGTAAGATGGCCTTTATGTCCATATTTGTAGCATTCTCCTTTTCCTTTTAGACATGAACCATGGTGCTTCCATCCATAATTATCATAGGGTGGAAATTCAACTCTTCCATTCTCCCTTGTTTCCTTATTTCCTTTCCCATTGTGTTCAGCGTATCTCTTCTTCTCTTGCCTTTCATTAAAGTCGTATGACATAGGGAATTCATTTTCTATCTTGATAGAAAATGGGACAATATCTTAATATTATAAGAAATATTTAAAGACTAATGCTAGACGAAGAAATGGTTTAAACCCATCAATTAAATGATCAATCATATATATTTGGTTCTTTATATAATATACTACATTCTTTTCATAACTTTTAATGTTAGCTTCATCCTTTGCGAAATTCTGATCGTCTTTTTGTCTCAGACTCATGAATTCCCTTTCCATATATGCTCGATGGTCACAAGGAAAGTATTTTTATAAGAAAATATCTTTAAACTCGTTCCATTCAAGGTTTGATACTTCTTAATCTTCCTTTGTGTTTTGGATTAATAACCCACATTGATCTACATCTCCTGTGAGGCAATAAACATCCATGACAACTTTTTCCCTTTTGCTACTCCCCAAAGAATGAAATATTTTTTCTAATGAATTTATCAATTTCTTCGCTACTAATGGAATTGTACTTCCATTGACTTTTGGTTTTTGTTTCCTCATGAAGCGTTCTAATGTTGATCCTCCACGTTGTGGATCAGGGTGCTCTATACGAGTAAGGATATAATTTATAACCTCAGTGAGTTTTCCTAGTATGGTGATAAGCTGATCAACACCAGTTGCATCACCAGCTATACTATAATTGTCGTGAGTAGGAGGGAATTCCCTACATGGATTAGGTGTGTTGATACAGTTTCCATTCCTTCCACTAGGTTCCATTTCTAAATAATGGAATACAATAGATTAGTTTATGAATCAAAATACATAATTCCAAACTTGTAAAAAACTTAATATAAATAGAACAATTTATGGATATAATCCATAATCATAAAAAAATGTATTCGTTAAGGAGGTATATACTCATAAATCATTCATAATGGGGTTTAAATAAAATGTGATTTATACTAAGAATATCCACGGGGAGTGTCGTAACAAAGAGTTTAGAAATTCCCATTGTCGTGTAACGTGATACCCGAGTCAAACCCCAAACACCTTTTCAGAGTTTTCACTCCTAGGTATATCTCTGCCCGAGCTACCTCTACCTGCTCGTATCTAGATAAGGATATATTTCATGGAAAATACATAAAATCTCTAAATTACTAGGATTCTAGTAAGTTCTTCTATACAAATCCTCAAAGTATATCTTATGGTAATGTGATCGAATTAGAGTTTATCTAAAGCTAGTTTCCATGGTTTGTGTTAAACTTCCTCTGATACCAACTATAATGCCCTAAACCATGTTACCCAGAGTCAGTGCATTATTATATAACATTGCCATGATACAAGGAATCATGTCCCAAAATACCGATCAGTTTAGTGTTATTGGAAACAAGATACATACAAAAGTTCTACTTTAAAACTTTAAATGAAATACAACACTAATTTATTCCACTAGAAAGATACAAGAATCCTAGATTATGCCTAAAATTCACTCATAACTAACATTTTTACATCCTGGGAAAATGAAACATAAGAATTGGGTGATCTCAAACTCTCAGTAAGGGTAAAAAATACAGCGGAAGATTACATAAACATTAGGCATGGTGAATAATTTAAAACACATGCCTTTACAAATAATAAACATGAACACTTTATGCAAGGAATATGATCTGAGTAAATAATGTCATAATAAAAGGTAGTTATGGGTATTCTACTAGACTAATAACAACATGAACCATCATTATTATTTTCATAATTGGGGAATGTATAATGCTGCACTTTCTAAAACGTCTTGTGAAGGCCTCAACCAAGACATCTAAAAATGATTTCTGCCTCGGCCAAAACCACATATCAAATTGGGAATGTCCTTGTTCAATTACACATCTAATTGTCTCATGATACCTACCAATGCACCGAGGATCTATAGTGAACTCCACCCGTCACATACTATGTCCAATACATTCCTCATATGAAAAGGTTGAAACATAACACAAACATTCGTAATAAAACTAGCAGACGAAATGTAAATAATTTAACTATAAACCTTGAATGGTATAAAAATAACACATCCACAGTCTAAAATATCACAAATCTTTAAATAAAATATTGAATATTTGGATCATAATGAATCAACTTCAAACAAGTGTAAATTCTTTCAAAAGATATTGACATAGATGAAATCAAAACTTTTTGAGTGAAAAATCTCTTTATTTTTTGAAATAATTTAATAGTCATATAATTATAAAATAATAGATTTATTTTTAAAATATTATAATAATATTTTTAGGGAAGCTTTGAGGATGTTATAACAGAGTAAAATAGCCGCACCTGCCGTACAAGTTAAAAAACATTCTTACATTAGTTTTGTCAAAAGTCTCATAAAGTACGTTGTTTGGAAAATGAAATAATGATTATTTTAAAAATATATAATGTAAATTAAGGGTATAAATGTCTTTAAACCATAGTCTAGTAAATATTCAAAATGTTTTGAAATACATTTTTATCAAAACAAGAAAGTGGTTGATTAAGAGGTCGTAATAGATATTTACGTAAAAACAATCTCCGATAATAATGTGATTGTGAAATTAACCTTTACCTTGAACTTTTACATAGTTGATTGAATGTTAACCTCTTGTATAATAGTTAAAATATTGTTATTAAATTATACATGATTTATATATATAAATATGATATCATATATGACCTTGTAATATTGCTTTGTTAATAATATTTTAGTCGTATCATCATTTCGAGTGTTCACTGATTCGTTTTCCTTTATATGATTGGTTACGTATGTCTTTTTTGTTATGGATAAGATGTATTTTATTCATATACATAATTATATTATGTTCATAAAAATTATTTATAAACATAAAATGGAAATTATTCTTTAGTTATTATGACGGGGAATGAATCTTATGGCGTTCGTGGAGATGGTAATCCGTACGTACGCACGAGCGGCAATATCATTATATTGATAGTGAAATAGTATGTAATTGGATGGTATATCAAATATAAAGAATCATTAACATGTTATATTTATTATTTACATCAGTTATACTCATTATTATACCTATCCAAATAATTATGTGTTTGAATAAAAAACTACACCATGACGTGGAGACGGTAAGCCGTACGTACGCACGTATGGTGACTTTTTCATTCATATGATGGATAGAATAATTAATATGGTTGTACAATTTTTATAATTACATAATAGTATACAGAATATACAGGATTTATTATTTCAGAATGGAAACAAAAATAAAGAGGAAGTCGAAGAAGAGAAGAACTTGAAAGAGGTGATTAAATATTTACCCCTTCTTCAGGTTCTTCCTTTTGATTTGATCAAAATGGATTCTCAGGTTGGATTTATGAACAATTTAAGGAATATTGGATTAAGAAAGGAAATTTTGGAGGATATTTGGGTAGGGTTTATCCGAACCAAATGGCTTTGCAGGTGTGAAATTAAGAGAAGGCGAGGTACCCTTTTAAAAGAGAGGTGAGGGTCACTTTAGGAAATGTTTGAAATTTTATTTCATAATAAAATTATATTCTCTTTATAACGGCTCAAAAATGATTTATTTATAGAATGAGGTGATGATGGGTTGAAAACCTCTTATCGAATAGGTTTTATACAGGTTTAGGTCAGCATATAAACCTTGTATTTTAGATTTAACTCTAAGTTAAATAGTTTGACATTCACCATGTGTCTTTGTATTTTTATATTATATGGTTAATAAACATACTATAACAAGACAATATAACCCCATGTTGTTCATTATTAATATACCTATCATTATTTTAGTTCTTTTTTAAGAACCATAGATTTTATAACTATTATATAATTTTATAATACAATATTTGCTTTAAAAACTCATTTATGTCAATTTTGACACTTTTTATTATTTGGTTTTTATGAAAGTCATAAAAACACTATTAATTTGAGAAAAATACATTTAGTCAATAATAACATGTCACATAAACCTAGAAAATTTTTGTATGGCATAAAAACCTTCAAATTATATTTATATTAATATTTACAATATCATTTATTTGATTCTTTTATTAATAAAACACATTGCATCATTATTGTGTCATATATAAATATATTTATTTTATGTATAAAAATTATAAATAAAATATAATAATATTGGAAATATTTTTATCTTTCAAATAAATATTTACAGTTGAAGATAAAAATTATCTAACCCCATATAAAATTTTTTTTACAAAAAGATATATGTTTATGTCAATTTTGTCTTTACTTTAAATTAATTAATATAAAGCGTCATTATCACTCTCATGTGGCTCTATATGGTCCCTAAATCGACCCAAGGATTACCATGGTAGGATAAGTATCTACCAATATGAATATAAGAAATTTTAGTGTAATTTTATATTATTATAACATTATTTTGATTACCTTTATTTACCGAATTTACCCTTTAACCATGCTAAATAAAATATTTACCAACGTAATTATTCATAAAGTATAAAAATAAAAGTTACCTTTTAACACAATTTGGAACTCCTGATTCCAAATATGGAATCCATTTTTCCAAATTGAAAACACTATAGTAGAAGAAATTAATTTAAAATTAATTCACGTTTTCAAAACAAAAAACATGTTTTTAAGAAATAATAACTATTAAAAGGTTGACACTTGTTTATGTCTAGTTTAAATGTGATATTACATATAATGACCTAAATTATATTAAATGATAAAAATATAATCTTATTATACATTAAACCCACTAAAATTTATAATTTAACATTATAAACGATTTTGAATAAAAGAACTGGTTTTAATTAAAATTTATTATTTTTCACTATTCATCAAAAATTGAAAGTTTTCAGAAAAGTACCAAAAATTGACCCTAAGATAATTTCTAAATTATGAATTCAAAAATGAAGTCCATTTTAAAAAATAAAATTTATAAAATTTCAAAAAGTGTGTCTTACTATTCATAATGACTAGTTTGATTGGTCGCGGTGTGTTAAAACTCAAAGTTGCGTACAATGCAAGCTACTGGCTTATCCAAAGGGAAACGTTAGGTGGAAGCTTGGGGTGTTACAATAAATTAATGGAGTTCTTATGATTAATTAATTAATGAATAAATTAATGTCATATATGTTTTACATGTGATATATGTGATTGATTCAGAAAATGGGGTATGGGATACATATTGACACTCCAAATACCCATGGGTCTTATACATGGATGTATAGACTCAATGCGTGAATCTAAATTATATTGAAAAGGGAAACAAGCTCCATATACCAATCATGTGTGAGACAGAGACTGATGCTCCAAATGCACATGGGGAACTAGACTTGATGATCTCCACCCAAAGTTGTGTCATTGAACTATGGTATCAATTAATCATATTATGGATTATAATGAAATGGATAATGAAACAACATTTGTTAAATGATATGTGAATTGATACCGTCAAATGTTTCAGACTTTGACATGGGCTGAAGCAGTTATTTATGTTTGGGTGTCCTAGGGAACCCTAGGGTTCTTTCGGTTAATTAATGAATAATATATAATGTGATAAAATTTTACTGATGTGTTATACTATGCTATTTATACAACAGAATATACAATTATAGACTGGATATTTCTCTAGACACCATTGGTGGTGGCCTACTGAGTTATAATCATACCCTACTTAGGCTACCTGATTGGTACCCGGATATATTTCATGTTTGTAAGGACATGATAGCTATAAAGGCCATGTGATAGATGGATTACTAAGGATGGATCATCGTTGAGGGAACCAAATGTGGTTTTAGACCCTCTTGGGAGTCGTCAATGCCTTTAATTTTGGTTTTTAAATTTGAATGTTGGCATATACTTTAGCATGGAAGGTTATATAGTTTAGTTTTATATATTCTACCTCCAGTTCTGGTCTTCTTGAGATTGTGGTCCTGTTCTATTATGGTTATATGTAAATCTTCTATTGGTTCTTATTTTGAGTTGGAGTATTACTATGATAAAAGTGGGATTAGTATCCCCATTATATATATTATAACCTTGCTTCTTGTGAAAATCCCACCGAATATGGGGAGGCATGCCTGAGGTCATGTGGCCGTCTGGTTCAATGCATTAATTAGTGGACCCCAGACCATGATGTTATAAAGTTGTATTATATAAAGTTTAATTTCATTTTTCTTTTGTCCTACTATATGGGAATGATAGATAGGATACTAGTATGACTGGGGCCTTGGTTAGGAACACATGCATGGGATTTGAATACCCATGGATGGGGGAAACCATATCTACTAAGGGTGGGGTTGTTTTTATTGTTGTTAGCTATTAAATTGAATATTATTTCATCTTGGGTGACATACATGTTGTGAAATAAGTTTATTATTTATGAAAAAATGTTAATAATTTACTTGTGAAGCTGTGTGGGATGATAGATGAGTTTCATAAATCATTATTGGAACTTCGGATTGTTATGGGCATGTATCATTTTAGTCACGTGTGAGGAAACAGGTTTTTACGTTTTCTATTGGACTTGAAATGTTTTTCTTCTAAAATCGAAATCAAAAATATGCATAACATGAAATTAAAAATGTTTTTATAATGTTTCGAGATAAAAATACATGGGTGTGTGATGAAATGATAATAATGAGGATGTGATTTCCCTTATTAACCAGTGACTATGTGTAGGATGGTTAAGGGTAATGATAGTGCCTCAGTTTTTACAGTGTGAAGAGGTTTGGGAAAAAGACATATTGTGAATTTTTTTGTTTCCTTGTTATTTAAGAATGTTTATTTCTTGAACAATGTCATAATGTTTATGTTTTATATTATAGAAATATGCCTCCACAATGATATATGTTGATAGGATGATGAGAGGATATGGATAGAGATTCTCCACCGATAGTGGAACCTCAGGCAATGATAGTGCCAGTAGAGGAAGTAAAGAATAAGTTCATAGAGGTATTTTTTCACTTCATGCAATTTAGGGAACAGTTCCCAGGGAAGGTTGTGAAAAGAATGTATGATATGAAGAGGGAGTTTGAATTGCATAAACCTCATATTTTTACAAGAGAGGGTGGACTAGAGGGAGATAAGTTCTAGAATGGGTATATCTAGTCTATACATGACCACATGGATACTCCTGATTAGAAGAATGTCAAATTGGTTGTGTATATTTTACATGTTCAGAACAAGTGATGGTGTAACATCCAGACTCGTGATGGAAAACAGGAGAATATATAGTTTATGGAATTTATGGAAAAGATCTTAGAGCACTATTATCTAGAGATACTATGGTAGGAGAGAGAGAAAAGGTTCATGATATTGACTCAAGCTAATATGTTTGTGATGATCTGTGTTAGACGCTTTATAGATTTAATGTTATTTTCTACCAAATTTGTTTGAGATGTGGATACTGTGGAAAAGATGTTACAATATGGACTGATGTGTGAAATTAAGTCTCAAGAGAACATCATAAAGATAAATAAGTTTTTACAAGTGGTAAATCTGGATCTCATTGATGAGGGGAACCTAAAAAAGTATTCTAGTGGAGAAAAACTGGTACATTTTGAATGATATAGAGGTACGAATTAGGATAGAAGGTAGCATAGTTATTATAACTCCAGCTAGAGAATGGGGAAGAAAAGTGTCCAGTCAGGGAGATTAAATACTCAAGATCTTTCTTGATTACTTTTCCACAAGTGTGGTATGCTAGTGAACATTCATACAATTATACCTAACCACCAGTGGAGTTTCAAGCATAAAAATTTCTGGTTCATCTATATAGGTTTATCTAATACCTTTTATACATGGTTAATGATGGAGGATATAGACATAACAAGAGTGCAATAAGGCAGTTTTATGCACCATATCACTCTTCCAACTGGGGTTCTACTAGTCTATGCAGTGGAGGTGGTGGACGTAGTACTTATGGGTAAGAGCGATTGTATCAAAAGAGCGGTGTAGCTAAGAGGGAGTCATATTGCATGACATAGATGATGGAAAATAATTACACATGTCATTCAACTTACACTTGTGGATAACTATCTTGTACCATCGATAGTTAGTGGTTATATTCTTGTATATTATACATTAGATAGTGAATTATTTTATATTAGTGCATTTAATCCCCATATATCAACAAATTATGTAATTGGGTCGATCATAGTAGTGGATTTCATGATTTGTGTATAGATAATAGACATACCATTGAGATTATGGAGTAAAGACATCTTATTTTTTCAAGGGTTGTTCCCTCAATATGTGGGAGTATAATTTTCTTGAGGATCTTTATATTCTTATCTTGTCGGGTTTTAACTTGAGTTTTGGGTATAGAATATCTAGTCTCACAGCAATACCATATTGATTTTTACCACAGGAGAGTTAAATTTACATATCCTATGGTTGGCCATTACATTCACCATGTTGTGTGGGATATCTAGGCAGCCTGAGCAGGGAGAATTTCTTCGAATCTCGGATATATCATAGCTTAGGATGCAAGTCTATTGTTGGATGATGGAGATATGAATCCAGATTTCTTTCCATTAATAGTAGACAAGTTTTAGGATGTTTTTCCTATAAAAATTCGCTTGTATTACACATGAGAGATATGTGATTTTACTATTGAACCCATTCCAAAGTCTTAGCATGATTTTATTATGCCATGTAGAATGGAAATGAATGAGATTTAGAAGCTCAAAACTCTGCTGGAGTAGTTGGAGGATATGAGATTTTTCAATCACAGTACGTCACCTAGGGGTCCACCCATGTTGTTTGAAAATAAGTCTTAGGGGACTCTACCATTGTGTGTTGATTACTAGAACTTAAACTAGTTTATTTTTGACGAATCTTTATCCCATTCTATGCATCAAAGATCTATTTGACCATTTGAGAGAATATTGTGTGTTCTAAAATATCTACATGAGATCAGGGTATCATCTTACAAGAGTTAAAACTTTTAATATATCGATGACATATTTTAGGAGAAGGTATGACATATATGATTTCATCTTAATTCCATTTGGATTGACGAACACACATGTAGTGTTTATGTCCTTGATGAAAAAAATATTTCATCCACAAGGGGGTCAATTTGTGGTAGTTTTTTGGATGATATCTTAGTGTACTACAATACTCATTTAGAGCATTCCAAATATCATGACATTGTCTTATATACACAGAGAGAGAAATAGCTAAACATGATATCTCTAATGTCATTTTTGGATTGACCAGGAACAATTTTTGGGTCAGATAATCTTAGAGTAATGTGTTTTAGTAGACCCATAGAAGGTGCAGCTAGTGGATTCATAGGAGCCACCAAAGAATGTGTTCAATATCTAAGGCATTCTAGGGTTGTCTACAAAATATCATAGATTCATCTAGGACATTTCCTCATTGGAATCACCAATATTGGTATTTAGTATGAAGGATATAAAGTTTGAATGGACATAATCTTGTGAGGTTTCCATCCAATAGATGAACACAGAATTGACATCAACACCGATATTAATCCTACCTGAGTGGCGTGAGGATTATACTGCATATTGTGATTCTTATAGGATACGGTTTGGAGTATGTTTATGTAGTTAGATCAAGTTGTGGAATTCGAGTCTTGAAAGATAAGGCCTCATGAACAGAACTACCCTACACATGACTTCAATTCAGAAATATTGGTTTATGATTTAAAGTGTTTGCGGTATTTCGTATTGGGTGAAAATTTTATTGTGTATAAAGATCACATGATCTTGATGTATAAATATTCCCATTAATATTTGAATCTTTTTCACCATTTTTGGGTAGAGTATGTGCAATCATTTTATGTTGAACTAGATTATATGCCCGATATAGGAAATAGTGTGGTTTATTATTTGAGTATAAAAACTCAATAACATGTAGTTTATGAGTCTATTACTACATGGAAGATGATGAATTTATTGGTTGAGATTCACATTGTGGTTGAGAAGAGTTAGGAGAATATGACTCTCATATCAGTTTCAGTGGAGCCTACACTTTCGAGACAAATCTGAGATATGTAGTATAAGGGTACAAAATATTTAACTTTGAGGGAAATTCTTGAAGTTTTGGAGTCACCTTAAGATTATATCATATTTGATTATTAAATCACTTATGTCATGAATGAGTTTTTTGTTCCTTTTATCATGCGAGAGGAGTTGATGCAGTAATTTCTTTCCACAAAGTGGGTGGTATATTTTACTGTGACCAAAATATACCATGATACATGATTATAATTTTTATGGATGGGCATGAAAAATGTTAGGGTTTGTGACATGATGTTACACCATTCAATAAGTGAATTCCGATCATGACTGACCTGGATGATTACTATAGTCATTACCCATTCTAGAATGGAAATTGGATGACATGACAATTGAATTTTTGGTGGGTAACCCAATGATGTCTTGGAAGAATGATTCTATTTGGGTTTTTGTGGATAGACTAAATAATGTAGCACATTTCTCAAATATATGAGATATTTTCTATGTGGAGTATTTTAGAGAACTATTCGCTTGGGAGATATCCCATATGTATAGAGTACCACAATCTATATATTTAAACTGTGAATCACACTTTACATTATTCGTCTTGCATGGTTTACAGAAGGGGCATGTTATACAGGTTTTATTGAGTACAGATTTCCACCCATAAGTAGATGGGATGTTAGAATGTACTATAGTGGTGCTGGAAGATATTCTATGAGATTTAGTTATTTAATTTTACGGGTCTTAGTTGAAGCACTATGATTTTTAAGGGATTTTCTATAAAAACAGCAATCAAGAAATTATGAAGTTAGAACCAGATGAGGTTCTTTATGGTAGGCCATGTATATCAACCCTAAGTTGGATGGAGGTAGGAGCGTCAGAATTATTGGGTCCCAGCCTCATGTAGGAGATGTCAAACAAGTGTAGATAATTTATAAAAGAATTTTTACAGCTCAGAGTAGACAGAAGTTGTATGATGATAGAAATTTAAGACCCCTAGATTTTATAGAGGGTGATCATGTATTACTCAAGGTTTCATCAAAATTTGGTCACCGTAGGATATGGAGACATGGCTTGTTGGAATCCGGGTTCACTGGACCATTTGAGGTTTTGGAGAGAATCGGTCTAGTGGCGTACCGATTGTCTCATCCCAAGAAATGTAGTCCTATGCATGATTGTTTCCACATTTCACATCTTCTGAAGTATCAACCTAACACTTCTTATGTAATCAAGGTGGATGATGTTGTTCTTGGGATAATTGTGTCCTTTGAGAAGCATTTGATACATGTGTTGGATAAGAGTGAGAAAGTGTAGCGAGGAAATACTATGTTGATAGTTAGAGTTTTGTGGAACCGTGGATGGGTTAAAGAGGAAACATGGGAGAGAAAAGTTGATATGAAGGTTCAGTGGCCCAATATTTTTACCTTGGAGTCATGGAGATTCTTGGTGGGGAGATTGTATGATCTCGTATTTTTTAGGTACATCTCATTAAGTTTTTCATGGGTTCTTAGTGATATTGGAAAAATTGAATGCAGTTCGGGTTGTTTAAACTAGAAAATGGTCTTAAATGTTAAACACATAACATTTACACGCCATGTATATGGATTACACCTAGTGTAATTGTTCAAGGGTTTTAAAAAAATAAATCAGAGGTGACAAGATTTTCAGCGTATTCCATTAAAATATTTAATAGATATGTAATCAAATTACATGCTATGTAAATTTATGACCTATTATTTTGAACATGTTGTGCGGATCATGTATCATTTCCCTTTGGCTGTAGCTCTTCGCCTCTGACCCTAGGGGAACTCTTAGGTGATTGTTAGAGATTTTTTCATCTCTGATCATTAAAAATTTGTATTGGATACTTGGTAAACCCTTTTTTATATTAGTTCCATTATATTACTCCACTTATAAGAATGTGTTGAAACCCTTTAAAGTTGTGTGTTTTGGGGTGATCTTGATCCTATGTTTTGGTATGGATCTCTTCTTTCATTGTTGATTCGACTATCTTACTTCAATTGGGATTTTTTGTTGGCAAGTTTTCTTCATAAATTTCAAGGTTAGTGGCCAATTATCCAAATCTGAGAGTCATGACATTGATTACGTGTATGTAGTTGTAGAATTTCAATATAAATTATATTATAAATTGGAATTAATTAATCAATCAAATGTGAATAGTATAATTACTTTTTGATTTAATTTATGTGAATTATTGAGATTGTGAAATTGTGGATTTAATAATTAATTATTCAATTGATTATTAAAATATTGAAATGTTGGGTTTTGAGGAAAATGAATTATTGAATTAATTATTTAATATTAACATTATTTAATTGTATAAATTAAATGTGGAATTAATTTATGAGAATTTTTGTATTAAGAAATTTTTCATTTGGGATAATTAATTATGGAATTAATTATTAAGATTTTTTAATTATGAACTCAGAGAAATTAATTGTTTAATCAATTGATAGAATATTGAATAAATTTAATGGGATTAAATAATTTCTAAATTAATTAATTGAATTATTGGTACCAATTAATTGATGAATTAATTGAAGGGGTTGATGTGATTAATTAATTATTTAATTAAATAATGGTGTTGTTTAGATTAATTAATTTTTTAACTAATAAATTTGATATATACGATATATGTGATTTACTGAGAAAGTGGGGTGTGTGACACAAACCAATGCTCCAAATACCCATGAGATCTTATACATGGAGTTCTAGACCCATGGCTTGCATAAAAATTGTATTGGACATGGGTTGACAATCCAAATACCAATGATGTCTGAGATGGGGACTGATGCTCTAAATAATCATGTGGTGAAAGACATGACAATATATTCCTGAAGTTCTGACACTAATCATTGGTACTAATTAGCTATATAATGTATTATAATGAAATGTATAATGGAACCCATTTTCTATGTGAATTGTGAACTGATAATCTGAAATGCTTCAGACTCCAGTATGGGCAGAAGAATGTATTGAGGTTTTTGTGTCCTAGGGAACCCTAGGCTTTATATAGTTAAATAAAGAATAATTGATTATATGATAAATGTTTACTCAAGTATATAATCTATTTCTTTATAAAACTAAATAAACTATTATTGTATATATATTGGTATAGACACCCTTTGTGGTGGACTATTGAGTTGTATTCAGACCCCACTAGGGATGCCTAATCGGTACCCAAATAGATTTTATGTCTATAGGACCAGATAAGTGGAAATTCCTTTTGTTAGATGATTGATTCAGGATGGGGAAAGGGTAAGAGAACGAGATGTGGTTTAAGACATTATTTGGAGTCTTCAATGTCTTTAATTTTGGGTTATCATTTTGACACTTGATGTTTACTTTAGCATGACCTGATTTACAGTTCAGAATTATATATTGTCTCTCCAATTTTTTTTATTTGTGATCATGGTACAATTTTTTATAGTTATATGTAATTCTGATATTTCTTCATACATTCTACTAGTGTATTACTCTGATTAAAGAGGGTATAGTCTCCCATTGATCAATATTAGACCATCACTACTAGTCAAAATCCTCTAGCATAAGAGGATGCGCACTTGAGGTCATGTGGATATTTGTTTTGGGGCACTGGTTAGTGGCACCCAGTCTAGGTAATAATGTACACGTACCTTGAAACAAATGTTCTAGAAAAAGATATGAAATAAGGATTGACAATGATAATATATGGAATAATAAAAAGACACTCAATATATATTTTTCATGTATCTAAAACCTTTAAAAGTTAAAAAATTTATTAAACTATCT